>JACTAT010000032.1:7692715-8292715 GCA_014526335.1 Chrysaora quinquecirrha
CAAGTCGCGAGACCACATCTTGAGGAACGCTTTCCAAAGCTTGGCAGATCTTTTGATCTCATAGATGAAACTGCAAAGGTTTGCAAATTTTGTACTTTATTCTACAAACTCTGTTTGTAATTCTGTAGACATTGTTCGTATCTCTTCAAATAACGGTTGAAACACCAATGTGCTTATTTCTGTTTGTCGAGCAATGTTTGTAATGTGGCCGAACATTGCTTGATTAGCATATCTCAAATGTTTGACAAAAAATGCTTGATCGTTTGGCAAGGGCCTAAGAATTACACAAAACTGTCTTTTGATCTTCAATATCCTTTTTCAACAGTGTCTTTCGGCGAAGCAATCATCAACTCCGGACAGGTCGGCCAGAAGAAATCGTAAAACATACGTCTGCCACAGACTTTGCTCGAAAGTGGATCAAACTGTTAGAAACAAACTTGCAGGGAGATTCAACGAGGGATCTCAAGTGCGAAGGAACTTCGAAAGTTTCTGCTCAGGCCTAAGAGGACCGTCTGCTAACAAGGTAAGGACGGAGTATATTCCTGCGACTATATCTCAGAGGTGGTGTGGCCGAGAGGTCAAGGCGTTCGGCTCACGATCGTAAGGTCGTGGCTTCGAAATGTCGTCAGGACCACTTTCGACAAGCCTACAGTCAACTCAGCTGTCCATCCTTCCGAGGTGGGTAAATGAGCAGAATATTCGTTCCAGAATATTAGTCTGGTGCGAACTCTAGAATCTGCATCCTTTGAAAAATTCTGGCACAATACTGATGGTCATAATGACGTCCTAGTTACGTCATAATTACATCATAAATCCGTCGTTATAGGGAGTAACACGAGTGACATTAGTGACTTCAACAAGTAACACGAATTTCAAGCTTCCCCATTTTACGCAGTATGATTGGGTAATTCTGTTACTTTCCTACGACTAGTAATCGTAAGCTTTCCTGCAATTTCAGTGTGGAGTGCTACACAAAGCGACTGATAACAGGGCCATTTTGGAAACATTATTCCAGAAACAGACATGCGAGCGGTTGAGATGCGATTTGTACGAGATGTATCCCAGCTGGCATTGCAACCTCTGCAAGTTCAACGTCATGCAACCACCAATCAGAATGGCCCTAACCAACGCCATGAAAACTATCACAGAAATCGAGAAAAGCATTGAGATGCTTTGCAGGACAAACATAGACCACAGGGTGAGTAGAGTTGCAATGTGGTAATCGATCACGTTAGTATGGGTTTCTTATAAAGAGTTTCTTATAAAAAAACTTGTATTGATGCATTCTTATCTTGGGAGGATATGATCAGATTTTCGTTGTTTTGGATGCGTAGCCCGATCTGCAAAACTTGCTCATTTTTTATACCAGTTTTGCTACAAGTATACCTTTCCTGAACTCTTTTTTTATAAGAAGTACTTTCATTATGAGCAAATTTAGCAAGTTTGACAACCAATGTTTGATCGTTTTGCCAAAGCCAACGTTAGCTGGATTGTAGGGTTCTGTGATATAAACAATAGTAGATAAATGAAACAAATCGACTTATCTATTTTCAGTGCGATGACTTCTTGGCTGAGCACCGTCGGTTCTTACGATCACTGGGTGAACTGCTGAAGCATGGCACCGTTTGCAAGGTCATTGGTATGTGCAAGGAGTGACAGACTCAATGTCCCACACGGATGAATCAAAATAGGTGACTGATGATCATGATGATTGCATAGAAATTTAAAATTAGTTCAGTAGATATACTCTAACTTAATACACTCAATAATTTAGTAAGAAACTTTGCCCTACACCTTATGGTAGGGTATCTCACGTTTGCAGACAAAAGTACACTCATTTTCTATAAGAAATATTGGTCCCGAACTATAGTAGGGTTTCTTAGCTAGGTTTTGACACTTTTACTTAATCATAAATAGTTTTACAACTTGCTTAAAGATTTTCCCATATATTTCCCCACAAGCTTACAAAAGATTTCCCACTAAATTGTCCCTTTCGCTGAATAAGATTTTTTAGCGAAATCATGATCGATTCTTGTGTCGTACGTAACAGCCTATGGGGATGGGGGCTTGGCCATCCAAATAATTCGCAAAGCCGTTGTTTTGGGTATCAGATAGATGTTCTGCTACTGTTCCCATTGCTTTGAAATATATCAGCACCCCCCCCTTCCCCACTAGGAAAATTTCTACTTCCTACACCACTGCAACAAGTGCAACTTAGCTTAGATTCGTATACTAGAGTTTCATATAAGTGGTTTCTTATGGAATATTGAGTGTATGAATATGATGGTTAGGTAGCAATGGCATCTATTTCTTTTAGTCGTCAATTAAAACGATTTGAATTAAAATCATATCATCTAGGATGAATTATTGGTTATTTGGAAAAAAATTCTTAGCTTTGCGGCTTCCAAAGCCATGTCATCATGAGTCCTTGGCTGCCACTTCATTGATCCTAAATCTTTGTCGTGTTCTTGAAGCTAGAAAAGAAACGAGACAGTCGATTTCACCTAGGTTTATGCATCTAGCGCTTAGATAATTTTTTGAATGATAATCGATTGGTTAGATCTTTTATACTACTGGATTTGCAATAGACCTTTTAAGGAGGTCTGTGTCGGTGCGAAATTTTTCTGGAAGATGGTGGACATCTTGAGTAAGGGAATCCTGCATAGAACAAAAAGGATTGTAGTTGCTAAGAGGTTGTGCAGCAAATTTTGCTTCAAATTCTTCATGAAGTAACAGCGAGAAAAGGAATCTGCGACAATAAATGTTAATAACAACAAAAAACTAGGAAGGACACAGTTATGATGCTTACTTTTCTATAAATATCGTCGTTATTTTTGAAGTCCCCTTTGACTCTGGGTAGAATGTGGACGTGAACATGCTACAGAAAATAAAGAATCCTTCATTAAAATCAATCTAAAAAAAAATGTTCGACTGGCGGCCAGTCACTGGCCCACGGAGCTTTTGAACATGTGGGACCGCCTTTTTCCAGGAAAATAAAGACGGAAGTAAATATTTTGATTACATATACTTACAGGAACTGTTTGGCCTGCATCGGGACCGTCCTGCAAATAAAACAAAACAGAAAACTATAATTCAAGTTTCCAAAAACTTCAAACAACTTAAAAGTAATATCTTACACTCTGTCCTGTCTAATAAGAATTAGGCGTTCTAAGGTTTAATAAAAAATGTATGACAAACTACCTGGATTGCAATTGATAGGGAAGAGCTCATGTATTCTTCTTGAATAACTTTCGAGACTTTTTGCGTGCTGATGAACAAATCGGCAACTTCATCTTCCTCCAGATCTGAAAATCTTGGAGCTTCTCTTAGCGTTGCCACTAAAACATCTTAAAACTTGTTAAAGAAAGGGAACTTATTAGAGAACCACGTTTGCAGCATTTTGAACAATCGTTTATGTATCAATCGAATCAGTAGGGTTCGAAATCTCGAATGTAAAACAATGAAAATGGAAATTCCATTCATTAGGGGATGTGCTTGCGACCCTCACCCTATTTTGTGCCTCCACGAGTCCACCCGGCCCCTTCCTGCCCTCCCTGTCCTGGCGATAGGATCAGGCCAAAAAAGGCAAAAACCACGTTTTCCTACCATCAAAATGAAAGGATACGACCCTTGACCACAGGCTTGATGTTCACGAAGGCGTATGATAACTTCGATTTGAAGAAAACGACGCCTTCGTGTATCAAATGTGAACCAAATTGAAAAGTTTTTGCTGTGGTGGCAGCCATTTTAAAAAGAACTTCTTGGAAGTCTGGTGGTCTGGTACCGAGACTCGTTATTGTTTAAGTGTGTGTAGTACATGAAGTATCTACAATTCGAATAAAAGAATTTTTGCATGCTGCTGTTTTCCAGGTTTGTTCGAGCTTTTTAAGTTTTTTAACAGATTTTAGTCTCTGAAAAGCGTTAAAATAATGCCTTTCAGATAATGAGGACTTGGGAATACTTCTTAGTGCACTTTGAAGTCAAGAAGTGACCTCGTAGATTCAAAATATTCGTTATAAGGCCATTCAAAAAGTTGTTGTTTTGTGTTGGCCTAGATCGTCCTTTAGGTTCAAGATTGAAGAAGCCTGCGTGCACTTGACAGGACGTCAAACGCTGCTGATATAATCCGTCGAGAAAAGAGAGGTTTATTTTTGCTGCACAATGGCGGTAGCCCCAGGTCCTTCATCACAAATGTCCATGTTTGCTGGAAAACGAAAAGAGATCTACAAATATGATGCCCCTGGACCTTATATGGAATGAACTGGAGTGTGCGCCCTGACAAACGTTTTAGACTTGCACTGGGAAGCTTTGTTGAAGAATACAGTAATAAAGTTCAAATTGTTCAGCTGGACGAGGATAGTGGAGATTTTGTGACAAGAGCATCGTTTGATCACCCCTACCCCACAACTAAGATCATCTGGATTCCCGACAGCAAAGGGAACTACCCTGATCTAGTTGCTACTTCAGGGGATTACCTCCGAGTTTGGAGAGTTGGTTCCGATGGGGTGAGGCTTGAGTCGTTATTGAACAATAACAAGAACTCAGATTACTGTGCCCCACTCACGTCTTTTGACTGGAATGAAATTGATCCAAATCTCCTGGGCACCTCAAGCATTGACACAACATGTACAATCTGGGGTTTAGAAACTGGTCAACCATTAGGCAGGGTGCAGGGTCATGTGAAAACACAGCTGATAGCACATGATAAGGAGGTGTATGATATTGCGTTTAGTCGTGGATGTGGGGGCAGGGATTTGTTTGCATCAGTGGGGGCAGATGGTTCTGTCAGGATGTTCGATTTGAGACGTTTAGAGCATTCAACGATAATCTATGAAGACCCCCAACACACTTCGTTATTGCGGCTATCGTGGAACAAGCAAGACCCAAATTACCTTGCAACATTTGGTCTAGATAGCCTGGAAGTGATTATTCTTGATATGAGAGTGCCTTGTACTCCAGTTGCCAGACTAAGCAATCACAGAGCATCCGTAAATGGTATTGCATGGGCACCGCATTCATCATGCCATATATGCACTGCTGCAGATGACCAACAAGCATTGATTTGGGATATACAGCAGATGCCAAGTGCAATCGAGGATCCAATACTAGCCTACACTGCTGATGGAGAGATTAATCAGATCCAATGGGCTACTAATCAACCTGATTGGATTGCTATTTGTTATGGCAGTAATTTGGAGATTTTACGTGTTTAACTCTGTTCTGCTTTGTACTGGAGATTTGACGTGTTTAACTCTGTTCTGCTTTGTACTTCATCAGCAGGAAACTTTGTATATATCTAGGAATGTAAGGGCAAGCTTGACCAAGATTTTTTTCTTGAATGATTTTGGACACTTTTAATGGACAATTCCAGATAAGAAGTCAGAAGAGCATAACATGGAGATACTTAGTGTTAAACTCTTTCCATATAGGGGCAAGAAATGAGATAGGAAGTCAAATAAAAAAAAGTATGTGCTTAATGTTGGCCTCCCTTGTATGACCCAAGGATGTTTTTCAACCAGATCCACATATATTACATGATTTTGGACACTCGATATGGGCGAAATCAGACAAGGAACTCAAATGTTTGCCCATTTGATTGACACAGAAGATTCGTGCTCAGAACATCAGACAATTGATTGTTTGCTGGAATAACCTTCATGGGTCTAATCGTTCCCAGTTCCATAATGAATGACTGAGGAATGATGAACTCACGTGCTATTGTGTTGAATTGAATTACAATTCAATACAATATAACTGAAAAGTGAAGTCAAATCAATAAAGTAAATTAGTTGAAGGGAAGTTTTAGTTTGTAATATAAGTTCAGAGAAGTTTACATCTAGTGGTCTTTTTTGTGGTTTTTTGCTTAAAATTTAAGCTCTTATTAAGTCACGAGAATCCCACGAGATTTTTGCCGAATTTGTGTTATTGTGTTACAGTATCCTAAGAATGCAGAAATTTGATCGGCAGTACGCATCGGAAAAATGCAAACATTTTAGCTCCCAGCATAAATATATTCGGACTTATCAAGGCTGTTTCTAAGACCGTATTAGACATGATAGCCATCACTTATCATGACACGCCTTTGATATATAGTTGGGCACCGTTTCGGGAGAGATCCGTCTCGTCTCCCATCATCAGGCAATGAGAAATGTAGTTTCTTTCCTATTTATTGCAACAGTTGGATCGATTTTAGCTCCAAAGTTCGAAATGGGGGCTATAAAATGCTACCACAAGTTATCATAGCAATATGACAATTTCTATATTGAAAGTGAGATCAGAAAAGTTAAGTATATGTGATAGACCATATTTTTATTTCCTTCAGCCATCTTATTGCTTGAATTTATAGCTAGCAAATCAACGAATCAAGATGCAGCACTTGTGTTCACGCGACAAACCCACGTTGATTGATTGACAGGTGTCAATGCATAGAGTTTTCCCGTTTGTGTTGCTCTTGCGACGATTTCTGCACAAAGTCAAAACGTTTCTTCCCTCATTTTCATTAACTTTCAAACCATTTTAAAAACTTGTGTTATATAACTTGTGTTATATCATTGCAAGAGATAGTTGCCGAAAATTCTTTTTATTATTGTTGACTTTGAACAACTTCATCTTGTTGCTAAAACTGCCTGTTTTAAGTTAACTCTTTAGTTAACTTAAGCTTGACTAGACAAATTATGGCTAACTCTTGTTAACAATGTCAGTCGCTTGTAAGGTTTTCTTAAATGGTTTGGATGTTTAACTCTCTCGGTATAGCTTAGCTCTAATTCTGGTTAACGCTGGTTTAAATTTGGTTAACTCTACCTTTATTTGCCCAGCTCAGCTCTATCTGCCTTAAAGTTAAAGTAGTTAGTTAGGCTCTAAGCTGGTTTAGGGTCCGTTTGGTCCACTGAGGTTGGTAAAAATTATCTCAAAACCTGGAAAACTAAATCTTGTCCATTCTTTTTGTCTTCCAGGAGCAGACGTGAAAGGAAATCAGCTTAACTGGCATTTTCAGTAATCTGGTTTTCATTAAATTCAATTAGAAAGTATTTGAATTAAATTCATAGCAGAAATACCGAAGTCAATTAATTTAAAAGGATGCATTAAGGGGATGCCTTGCGTTTTCTAAAAAAATAAAGTTGTGAAAGAAGGAAAATATTTTGCAAGTCTACAAATATAAAAACACTAAAGAACAACAGGGCTGCTGATTTTTAATAACAATATCGCTTTCGGAATTCAAATCTAAGCTGTTCTGTTGTGGAAATATTCTAAACACAGTTATTTCTGTCCGAAGGACTTTATGTTATGCGGTGCAGGGAGAACTGAGGGTCGGGTGGTGGTGACGGGGGCTCAAGTTTTCACTCCATGTTTTCACGTCTTGTTTTGAAACAAAATTATTGCTATCTCATCCAGCATATATGTCAACCAGTTTTGGCTATCCGCTTATTTAAACGCATGGGTTTCATGGCTGAACACTAATTTTGTGATATTAATTATTGACTTAAATCGAAACATCTTTTCATTTCAGACTTCATTAAAGTTGCTACCCCCGTGCTGACAGATAATGGCTCGTCCTCGCACCGCACATGAACAAAGCGATGACAGCCTTCCACAGACACGACACATGAAATTTGAGAAAGCTGAGTTCCTGCAAGCTGTATGATTCTCACGAAAAGGTTAATTTACAAAAGAAATATTAACAATAACAACTCATTAGACTAGCGTGAAGACTTTTGCAGCTTGGATTTGGAGCTAAATTCTCAACATTTGTACACAGACAGAGACTCGTCACAAACATCGAGAAGAACTTTCCTGGACGACTGGACTAAAAGCTTTCCATCATGATGGTCTGCGATTGACGCTTGAGAACTATCTATATCCCAAGATGTCTGTGAACAAGATAGATGTTCTTTTATGGCTGAAAGGACAATTTAGAGTTGTGAAATTTGGTTTCACGTATGCAAGCCGCAGTGACTTCACAAATCCCAAGGTAGGCCCATGTCATTGTTTTGTAAATAATGTACGTTCCCTATCAACTTCTTGGTATCCTATCTTTCGGTTTTGGTTTATGATGATTAATTCAAATTTTGCCTCCATGGCAATTTATTCCGTAAAACGAAACCAAGCAATGAATTAATGGTTTGTGGTTGAGATTTTTCATTATTTTTTAAATAGTAAAACACCTTTTGCAGTGTTTTCGTTTCGTGTCGAATCGGATATCCAAGCTGCGGGTCTGTCCTTGACAAAACTTTTCAAAGAGTGATGTTTCTTTTCTAATTTCCAAAATTATCCGTATTTTCTATGTATTCGATATTATTTCAATTACAACGATATAAACTTTTGATTTGAAGCAAGCAGACTTTGTCAACAAAACAGTTTTTTGGTTGATGAAGTACGACTTCCGTGCAGCGTGTTTTTCTTTTTCTTTTTGCACGTAGCGCATTGCGCGTAACGCAATGCCTGCCGCCTGCAAAGCTTCCAGAATTCAGAAATGCATATTGTAGTTCGTTTGTTTAGAATCTTATTTTAAAATCTTGTGATAGAAGATTCTTAAGACAAAAAATCTTAGGTGCTAAAGCTCATCCTTCAGTGCGGTTTCGCGCAAGCCGGGCTTCTCCACGGGCCTCCGCGTAGGAGGCGAAATCGAGGGCAGAGAGCTAAGGCCCTTTGCACACTAGACCTAAAATTCTGCCAAAATTCTACCAAACAGTGGGGCGCATTTGCTAATTATTCAGTTCCGACCATAAATTCCTGATGCCCTGAAACAGTCTCTATCAATCATTTCGACTTCTGATGACAGATTTGATAGGGTTCACCGTAACGTCTGAGAAGAATTCTTTCTTTCTTTCACCCTCAATGCACCATCAACTTGAATTATATTTATTTTGAAATGGCCTATTTTCGATATTTAGTGAATGACATGAATTAAATTTCAGAATCTGAGTTCTCCGACTTTAGCTCTTCAGAATATTGTTGAATAAAGAACCTTAATGCCGCTTGTTGAATTTGTAAAAGTGTAAAAGTTCTAACATATGCAGATAATACCAAGATCATTCTTTGCATTCTGCCCTGGCCGCTTTGCTCCAGCAAATAGAAAAGGTTCATAAAAAAGCATGAAAAACTCTTCATCCGACATCTTATTTCGAGAACGAATGAAAAAAGCAAGAAAATGTCGCTTCAGGTCAAGAAATTAATCCGTGATGACATTTGGCAGAAATAAGGGCAGCTCGGGAGCTGCCCATATTTAATTAGTCGGCCTGTTTCATCCTTACTAGAATTTATGGATAGTAGAAAATGCAAAAAAGTCCTTGCACACTAGGAAAAAAGGTGTTAACTTGTTAATCCTTACTAAAATTTGGAAAAGTACTCTAGTGTGCAAAGGCCCTAAATACCGAAAATACCGAGCATAATCACGATTAAAATCTCGTATTGATTTCTTTCTATTTGTGTACATGTTTATATTTCCGTCGATGATAAGGTTTTTCATGTTCCAAATCTGTTCCTTCCACAGAGTTGGATGGGGTGGGCTGTGGAGGAGCGTAGACCAAGATGAATGTAAAAAGTCTGACCATGGCCAGGGACAGGGACGGAAAATCCAAATTTCATTCCGCCCAGGAGGGGGGTTATTTTATTTGACCAGATATTGCTAAGGAACATGCAATGATGTTTAAGCAAGCCCTAAAATCATACCTTGTTTTCATGCCAATTTTGCAAAAAAATTCCCCACTGTACAAAGTGCTCCCCCCTTGGGTTTTCCACTGGCCAGTGGAACAGTTTGCTAGCTTTGTTAGCTGTTTAGCTGTACCTCCACCAAAAGTCGGCAAATGACCACCCTCTTCTGTTATTGGATGTTGAAAACATCACTCTTTCATAATTCATATACCCCCTGGCCAAATTACACCAAGAATTACTCCATTGAATAGAAATACTGGAAATAGAAATTGAACATCTCATTACTGTAATATACAAACAATATTTATTTGTTCCTTAATGAATTCGTAATATCTATAATAAAATGAGAATTCCTGGTATTGCCTATGCAATATTCACTCTTTTTTTTATTTACCATGTGCATAACAGGTCCCTGTTTACAATCAAAATGAGGACCAATTTATTCAATTTTTGTTTGCATATAAATGCATTAATGAACAACTTTATTTATCTCAATGTAGGTGTCCTGATAAGCTTATTGAATTTATTTTTAGATTTTTAAGTACTTTGGATTTCTCCTGTGAATTTAAAATACCGCAGCTCCAAACAGGTGGTTTTTGGATGACCTGCTTTATTTAGCGAAAATTACCAAAAATACCGCAAAATAATGAAAAATAATCAAAGGAAGCAAAAATAGCCTTCCATGTTTGTCTGGCAAATATATCATTATCTCGTTATCCTAAATTTACGCTTTTTTGAAGACGCTTTTCGCTTATCTAAACCCAAACAATTCTGTACCCCCGCCCCCTTACCTCTCTAATCCCATGATTAAGGACCCCCTTTTATACATGGACGGATCCGAGTGGTCCACTTTTTCGCTTACACGGGTACGCAGTGCCCCGTTCCACGGGATCCTATCTTTTTGGGAAAACTAAATTAGATCCATTTGTATCCGTTTCCGATCCGGTCCTGTGTAAACGCAATGTACCCATGTTGTAGCTGAACGGTACGGATCTTCTGGATCTGCATCTTTTTCTGTCGAGTTAACGTGGTCTACTGGTCTTATTACGGGATTACAGTATTACTTGAGACGCAATTATTCTAATAAGTCTACTTATACAGCAGTACTGTAGACTTGTTACATTCCCGACTCTTTCCGAATGTGCTACTAGCAACCACAACAACGTAATTCCTGTTTCTTCAGAGTTGCAGCTAGGGGGTGGGGTGTGTAAAAGCCAAGACTAAGACGAATGTTAAAGTCTTATATGACTGTGTTTTGGGCTTGCGGACGAGGTTCCCTTTGGCCTCCAGCAATCGGACTTTTCAAAGAGGTCTGGGTCGGATCGACGTTTTTCCGGAAGATGGCGGTCTTCACGAGTAAGGGAATCTTCCTGTGTAACGAGTCTATCCAAGAAACTGGTCTGAAAAATTGATTGATGCAAACAAAAAATTTTTTAGGTAAACTCCTGTCACAGCAAACGTGATTTTACCCATGCCTGTTTCGCGTGTTTTATCCGATATTGAATTATTAACGAAGTCTGTTTTCACTAAGTGGAAATAAAAGATTCGAATTTGGGTGGTATCGCTGTTATGATTAGCAAATATTTTGGAGGATAAGATCATGACTTCAGTTCATTATTAATGAATAGACAGGAAAGAAAGGTTGGCTTTTGCTGAAACCCAGCTAATATAAGCTGAACTGCTATCTTTGATAAAAATATGCGATTATTTTCCTTATATTGAATTTACTCCACCCGGCTCCACCCTGGCACTTGCTTGTTGATAAGAATTTTTCAAGCTCATCCGGAAAGGCTTGTTTGAGTTTTCTTTGGTTTACCAAGAGGCGTGTCCAGGACTAAAGTTGTGGGGGAGGGGGTTAGGGGCTAAGCCTCTAGGAAAGACTTTCGTGAACTACGCCCTTTCAACTCTCGCAAATATGGGGAAACGATCTTAAATACACTCTTTTTTTTTTAAGAAGCCTATTTATAAGAAACTCAGTACTGAGATCAATATAGGTTAAGAAACTTTCAGTACTCGACCCAAAATGATAAGAAACTCGCAGGTCTCAATAGTCTTTAGAGTTGAATATAGCATCAAAAACGAACTTCTGTTACACCACAAGTGTCTATTTTTACAAAAAGAACAGCTCATGTAAACGTGAGTTGTATTGTTTCTTCTATTTGTCAAATTAAAGTGTTAATTACCTGTTTTGGCACAAAAAAATTTGATCCCTAAGAAACTGCTAAGAAACTTTCAGTGCCAAAATTGTCCAAAAACTAAGAAACTTTGAGTACTGAAAAAAAATTTAGTTTCTTATAAAAAAAAGAGTCTAGTCCTTCTCAAAAAGGGCTGGGTTATCTACTTTGCGTTTTCTTTCGCTTATCCAGAGGCATATCCAAGACTTTAGTTGTTGGTTGGGGGGGTTAGGGGCTAAGCCCCTAGCTACGATTTTTATGAACCTCGCCCTTTCAACTCTCGCAAATATGGGGAAACCGAGGGAAACGATCTTAAATAGTCCTTCTCAAAGAGGTCTGGGTCGGCGCAACATTTTTCTGGAGGATGGTGGACATTTTGAGAAAGGGAATCCTCTCCGCGTACAACAATCGGGATTGCGTCATCTTTGGAAGAGGTACTGCAGCAAGTTGTTCTTCAAATTGAAAAAATAAAGATAGAAAAATGGAGAAAAGGAATCTACGACAATAAATGTTGCAAAAATCTGCAGAAACTAAAAAAACAAGATGCAAGTAACTTGCAAAAGGAAAATACTAAATGCCTTTTTCAGCAGATACGCTTGGAATTGAATCGTTTCTTTCACTTTAACTCCAATGAAAATCAATCTCAAGCAGAATTTGCTGTACACGCTTTTTTTATAAGGAACCTACCTCAAGGCCTAGTTCTTAAAGTTCCTTATTTTTGGGCCTCTTTTGAGGCAATTTTAGTTCCAAAAGTTCCTTAATAGTTCCTTAATTTTAACTGCATATACAGTGGTCTAAACAATAAAAGAGAGACATTTGCATGTGAGCAAACCTCGAGACTACTCAAAGAAACATTGGATACATGCTTAACGATAATTTATGTGATTTTTGACTGCAAATGAATGGAACCGGCTTTCTAATTCTTGATTATTTGCAGTGACAAAAGTATTCAACATTCAAAAGTTCCTTAATGATTTTCGCTTTAGCAGTATAAGTTCTTTAAATTTTCGGGCCTTCTACATGTAGGTTCTTTATAAAGTGGTTCCTTATAAAAAAGGCGTTTACTAGCTCTCCTGATTCGACCGCAATACAGGTCGTTGCTTGCAGAGAGGATTCCCTTACTTAAGATGTCCCCAATCTTAAAGAAAAATGTCACGCAGAAAAATGTAATGTTTCTTTCATGAATTTGTCAACTTTCGTTAAAGAATACTGTATCTTCAGTTCTAATAGGATGGATTTATTTGCCTAATATCGTAATGATTAGTTCCAGAGACATTCACTTCAATGTTTCATAACAGGTCAAATCAATTTCAACTGTTCATTATATCTTTTTCAGTGGACCTGTTTTCCAAGAGTCCTTCTGGTCATATTCAGAAGTATATGCGCACTTTACACAGTGGCGTTCGCCGTTGCAACGGCTCTTGAATCGAAAGCGCCCGCTCTATCGCATCTGCCGTTCCTTGCCCAAGCACTGGGCGCTGTATATTTCTTTGTCAGCGCAGTTGCCACAGAAGTATCGTATTTCCGAAAAATCAGACGATTTAGTACGCATCGAGAGACATTTTTGCCGAGTAGGAAGAAAACAATGCAGAAAAGTCCGACATTGGAGACAATATCTGATGCCGAGCAGGGTGATTTGTTTCAAAGTGAGGCTGACATCCCAGAGAGGCTGATTGAAATGTCTTGTAACACAGTTTTCAAAGATGATAATTCCTTCAAAGGCGCGAAAATAATGAATCTGTTTTGGTATCACAAACTGCAGTGGGTTTTGTATGATATTACGCTGAATCTCAGTCTGACGTTCACAATTTTTGCTTTGATTTACGACGCAGATTCAATATTCAATGGAAAGGAGAACGGAAGGTTACTAAGACTGCATACTTATGGAGTAACGACATTATTCTTGCTAATAGAGCTTTTTGTCAACGCCATACCAGTAAGGATTCTACATTTCATATATCCACTCACACTCAATTTCATCTATTTCCTTGTGTCAATAACATGCATCAAAACCAGTCGCAAATCAGTCAGCCTTTTTCCTGAAATACACTGCGATGGAAATCAATGCTTACAACAGATGGCTATCGTCCTTGGTCTTGAATCCCCCGTCGTTCAGATCATCCTCTGTGCAATCCACTGTGTCAAGAATCAAATCACCGGGTGTCTGACCAAACATGATTATCAGCAGACACGGCAGACGTCTACTGGATCCCGCAAAATCTCGCGGGCTAGTCGCGCATCAGACTCGACTGCCATGACTGTACTTGATGGTTATAAAACGTATGCTATGAAATGATTCAATGATAAAATCTGTAGCTTTAACGTAACATCGCGTTATCTAATCCGAATACGCCCCGTGCGAATAATGTTCTTGAAAATTTAAACCAGAGGCTTTTCAAATTGTTTGCCTTGTTTTCGAGGATAACAACTCTCGACTCTCGACTCGCTCGACAAGGTGCCAGAAGAGTCGATTTTTCAGATTTTTCATTTGATTTCTTGTCGAGTGAAAAATCAAGTGAAAATTCGAGTCGTTTGGCCAGAGCTTAATGTAGAGAGAGCCATCGCAGGGTCACTAAGTTGCAAATAGTATCGTATCAAATTGAAATTGATTTTCTGTACATATATGGCTAACTGTCGTTATCAATTTGTTGTAATGGTGTTGGTTTGGGTGTTGAAGAATAAATGTAGGAATTAATTGTTGTACTAAGTACAAATGTTTTAATTTCCAATTTTTTCTTTTTAATGCATTTACTTAGTTTGTTAATGCAGTTTTGATGTTGTGCTGTATGGAAGTTTTTAAGACGTATGATTTTCATTGTATCCACAGTAAGTAAGGTGTCTCCGTCGTCCGTCCCATCTTTCCTATCTTTTCATTGACGTTTTTTACATAAGAACACTTGGCTTCTATTTCAGTCTGCTTGTTTCTTATTTTTGGACTGATTTTTCACTAACTAATAACTCCCTATACCCTGTTCAAAAGCATGTCCCAAATGCGTTTCCAGGCAAGGGACATAAATCTCAGCTCTTATAGAAATACTTGTACTACATTCGCCATAATTGTAAAACACTACCGTTCGTTTGTATATGCCTTACATATAGGACAAGTCCCTGACCGAACGATCAAACATTGTTAGTCAAACTTTTTTAATTTGCTTGACAACAAATGTTTGGCCACGTCCGAATATATTGGTGTCCATTATTTTGGAATAATGAAGTCATTGCTAATGCGCATGCACTAACGCCTTGTCTGTCGCTAAGAAATGTTGCCACATTAGATGCCGAACTGTTGCATGTTGTTGAAGTTTGACAATAACAAAAGAATTGTTTGACAAGCAATGTTGGAAATGCGGCCAAACGATCAAACATTGCTCGACAAGCAAAAGTAAGCAAAATTTGTGGCGCGATGTTTTTGAAAAAGCTCGAAAGCTCGAAAACATTTTTAGCTTGATGTAAGCCAAAAATGTTGGACGAGCAATGCTTCTGACCCGGCCAAACGGCCAAACATTTTGCTTGACAAACAAATTTCAAATGTTTGACCAACAATGCTTGATCGTTTGACCAGGGCCTAAGACGAGGCCCTAACTAAACGATCAAACATTGTTTGTAAAACATTTGGTGTTTGCTTTTTTTCTCATTTGGCTTCATCATAAATATTGCTCGACATGCAGACTTAACTAAGCAATATTTATGCAAAACATCAATGTGGCAAAACGGTCGAAAATTTTGTTTTCAAAACAATGTTTGATTGTCTGAGAAGGGCCTATTTAAATCTTCACGTATCTAGGTGCCAGCCTAGGGATCGCTAAAAGATGTAGTATAGTTTAAGCAATATTTTTCTCTGGTAAGTGCTCAGCTGAGAATTTCCAGCTAAATGACATAAAGTCCCCAGAAAAACCCCCAGGAAGCCCCAAGTCCCTGTATTCTAATTAGAAGCGGATCTTCCAAACAAAATCCATCGAATAATCCCTTTCTAGAGGAGAATATTGCGTATTTTTAAAGATGCAACATGCGCAAGTAACATTTCTGTGTAGATAATTTTAATGGAAAATTCAGAATTTTTATTGCATTCTATAGCTATGTGTAACAGTGTAAATTCTGTTTAGTCTCATTTGAATTGTAATATTTAGAGATACAGTAAATGATGATTATGAATTCCTAATCACAACTCGATCAATATGAACATTAAGTTTCAGTTTTTTGGCATTAGTCTTTTAGCAGTAGCGCCTTTTCCTGCAATTAGAAATTCGCCGCGCGATATTTTCATGCGGCGTTGCCGTTGCCGTTTTAGCTTTGCCGTCTTTGATTCTAAGCGTTGTCGTCTTAGCGTTGCTTTCTTAGCGCGTCGTACGTTTGCGCCAAAGATCGTTGGTTTTCACCCTGCGGAGCAAAGGAAGCGTAAAGAGACAATTAAAGAACTGAAAAGTTCTTTTTGGTAGAAAGCTTATTTGTTATAATATTTCATCTCATATAGATCTCTATTCTTTTTTTCGCGCGTTAAGTTGCGAACGTCTTATCTGAGCCGTACGGCAACATCTACAAATCAACAATAACATTATATTCTTTGCAAATTTACAAAATATTCGTCAAACGTTAAGTCGGTCTTGTAAAGCCAGAGAATTCTGAAGGTACTGTAAACAAAAATGTGCTAGCATCTTTCTTCCAATTTAAAGTTCAAGCCATTTTGTTTTAGCCTCTTATTCATACAGAGCTTAACCTATCTGTTCGTCGCTCTTCTAGCAGGGCTTGGCGATCGTCTTGGATTCGAGGCATGAGGTTGCAAAGTTTGCATCTGTTGTTGTTGTTGTTCTTGTTCCGGGTAGAGTAGTTCTTTCACCCATAATGCGTTATCATATGGGGGACATTTGCCCCCTAGTTCCTTCGGTAGCAGTTCAGGCTCAAATTCAGCTTGAAACCGGCTCAAGTCACCATCATGAATGTAGATTCTTCTTGCAATTTTCGGTTTGATTTTCGTCAAAGGGTCGACCATTTTCCAGAGAAGTTTGAAGTGCCATGGTGGGTTCAGTAGATGAATAGCGTTCAAGCGAAATGGAAGGTTTCCCTGGAAAGATAGATGAGAGTCTTTGCATTGTACGACACTTCAGAATTTGGTCAAAAAACGTTTACATCTAAATAGGGAAGAACAATAGCTTAGTATTTTAAACGTATTTTAAATGTTATTGCATAATTAAAACTTTAATTTAGCGGCCCAAGCTAGATAAGCTCTGCTTTTCTTGGGTCGCGTAAAATACAAGTATTTTTGTAGTAGATCTTATTTTGTAAACTTGTATTTTACGAAAAATATTGAATTGAATTGAATTGAATTAGTTTTAAGACGGTAAAACAAAGTCTAGTTTTTCAAAATCTTAAAAAACGATTTCATGCTGCAGTAAAGCTTCGATCTCTGTTGTACAGTAGAGTATTTCTTAGGGAGCAACAGGCTTGCGGCCAAACCGTCGACCACATAATGCGATGAAAGAATTAATGGGCAGCTGGTGAACCGAGTAGCTTTCAGTCAAACATTCACCACATTGCAGTTGTGGTCTGTTCTTTAAAGCAAAGAGGATAACAAACGCAATATGTAGCATGACCGTCTGTATGAATCTTGTGTAAGAAACCTGCGTGAAATCTGTTGCAGTCTGTTCTAAGATAATCATTATCGCAAGTGTTCCACACCTCAAATTTACGACAGAAATAAAAGGATGTTTCGTAGTGTTTTTCAGTCAGACATTCACGACATTGCAAATCTTTTTGTAAGGCAGAGAGGATTAAAAACTCAATATGTAGCATGAATGTCTATATGAATCTCGTTTGAGAAGTCTACTCGCAACGTCTGTCCTAAAATGCTCCAGCTGGCCACTTCACCTTAGAAATACAGCAAGGAAACATGCGTGCTAGCTTTACATTTTAGTATATATAAACTAGCCTGGCCCACCATAATCATTATCGAAAGTATTAAACACGTCAATTTAACGGCAGAAATAAAGTATGACAGAATGTAGTGAACCAGGTGGTTTTCAGCCAAAAATTCGCCACAATGCAGTTTTAGTCTATTTTTAAAGCAAAGAGGATAATCAATTCCATGTGTAGCTTGGTAGAATGAACGTCGGTATGAATCTTTGCACTTTAGTATGTATAGACCAGCCTGACCCGCTATAATCATTATCGAAAGTATTACACACGTCAGTTTTGCAACACAAATAAAGGGGTCTTTTTAAACAATGAACTGAGTGGTTTTCAGTCAAACATTCACCACAATTCAGTTTTATTATACTTTTTAAAGCATAAAGGTTAACAAACTTCACGTGTAGTATGGTAACATGAACGTCCGTATGAATCCTGGCACTTTTTAGTATGTATAGACCAGCCTGGCCCGCCATACTCATTATCGAAAGTATTAGATACGTCAAATTTATACGCGTAAAATTTTTACCATTGAAAATCGCCTGAGGCCACACTTGTTAAAACAAAAACCGATTATTTCCTTTGTGGAGCTTGTTTTAATTAATAAACTGAGTTTTTTAATAAAATTAAATTTATAATATATAAATAAAGTAATTTTGCAGCTGCACTCTCATTCGAATTCAATTCAATTGAAAATCAGTTTAAAAGATCCGTTGATTACGATTAATTTTGGACTATTCAGTAAATTTTAACGAATTGTACATTTCAATCACTGAGTCTTTTGTTTACATTTCGAATAGCAAACCAGCGTGCAGTATTCACGACCATGTGATAAAATCTAAATCGCTTGATTGGCAGATAGTAAACAAACTAACTCGTGAATGAAAATGCAATCTTCGTAGAGTGACTATGGACGCATGCTTCACGCTAGAATTATTTTCACCTAGTTTGATCGAGATTGCCTTATCCTTATGTGGGGCCGTGGTCTAATCCAGCTGGCTCATGGTGTAAGAAGCTCAGCAAGGTCTGTGTTCGAGCCCCAGCTGCCGTAGCGTCACAGTCAAGGTCGAAGTCTCGATTAGTTAACCTACTACTACTGCTGAGATGCTAGGGGCTGGCGCTTGGTACACCATTTCACCACTCACTTGACCATCTAGTAGACAGGCAGAGAGGTGATCTTGCGAGACCTGGACTCACGACCATGGTGGCGTGATGAGGTCACACAAGCTAAGAAAAGCCTTGGACGATATGGTGGTCCCTTCCTGCCTTGTAGGTAGGTAGGTAGGTAGGTAGGTAGGTAGGTTGGTAGGTAGATAGGTAGGTAGGTAAGTAAGTAGGTAGGTAGGCAGCTGTAGGAAGGTAGGTGTAGAGCGTTCAGCAGAGCTGTTACACGACCTCCTGGAAAATCATCAGTCTGTGCTAGTCTTCAGTTTGATTTTGTATGCAAGCAGGGAGTTAAAAAAATTAGTAGCTACGGTGTTACCTACCTCGAATATTTCTAGTACTTTTGTTATCATTGCAGCTCCAAGATTTTTTGTTTGCAACACACTGAGCTGTGCAAGGTTGCATACTATAACAATTCCATTTATCTGAGTTTCTTCACTTTCAAATAATTTCTCCAACGTAAACACAAACACACGCAATAGCTTCTCGAAATGAAACGCAAGACTCATGTTCCAACCATTGAAGTTAAAAGTTAGAATCGCGCGGCCTTTTTTATCACGCTGCGGCAAAACACCAACGATTCCTTGCTCCATAGTTCTTTTGACGTTTTTCCTCGTTAGATTACGGAAGACCTCAGGTTTATTCTCGCGAACATTGTAATATTTTTCTAACAAAGTATATGCCGCTTCAACGTCGAATTTTCTACCGCGGAGAAATTTCAGTAAAAACGCGTCGCTATGCTCGTCAAAATTATTCTCTTCTTGGTGTATGTCGATTTGTTGTCGTAACCCGCGAAGACACGCAGCTTTTATTTCTGGCGTCTCACCGAGTTCATAGTATGCCTTTTGTACTGTTTGTGCTGGGATATAACCTTGACCTCCGAGAATCGGACCGTTCGGTTCAACGCTTCCTTCCATTTGTAATATTCCGTTGACCTGACTTGACGGTTCTTGAGTTTCTGGTAAACATTGCTTTTTTGGTGATGTTTGACTTGCAAAACTAGACTCACTGGATGTTGGAAGGCCGTTATTATATTCGTGCAAGGGAGAAATATTGTTTGGTTGATTCTGAAATATTTGTGGACTTATACTGTTAATATTCTGTGAATTTTGCTGGTGGTAATTCTGCAGGTCAAATCCTTGGTATTCTTGGAAATTCTCCGCTGGAAAATCACCATGAAATTCGCCAATATTATTAAAATCGTTCTGGTAATCGTACATATTTCCTAGCGGATAGTCCCTCTGCGACGCTGTATCGCTTTGAGCGTATTCAATATCGTCGTACGATGGATCCATGCCGTCGATGTTATACCGTTGGCTGTAGTCTTGCTGCATGTTGTACCCAAAATTACGATTATTGATGTTTCCGTTATTCATTTTATCGATGTAATATCTTCAACTAAATTTATATCTGCTGTTATAGCTCTAAATGTGTATGTTCACAAAGGAAATTCGCTTCGCCGTATGGTCGACATCGAAAACTAAAACTCAGCGGGCCTATAGTATTTTCGTTAGAGCTCAAACCGCCCTATATTCGTTTTATAGTCAATGACTAAGTAGTTTTTCATTAACAACAATAGATTTTCTTTAAGAAGACGACACAGCCTGAGCAGGTGGATTTCACTAAACCACACTATAATAGCCAAAACAGCAAATTCGCTCAAGATTTCCTCACTTCAAAATACGTCAAATACTGGGCAGATAAGAGAGCTTGTTATACAGTAGTCACGTGGTTTTTACTATCTCATAAACCTGACTCAGGTCACGCGGTTTTGACCGTTTCAGTCACGTGGTTTTGCCATCTCAAAGTCAAATATCTGACTCAGCAAATCATATGGGTTGAGGTCAGGTGGTTTGTGCCATCTCGTGTAACCGGACTAAAGTCAATTTTGTCGCCTTGATCTTCAGCTTGTGACGGAACCTAAAAGATTAAGCAAAGATAATGTCAAGAGAGTTTGCTCGCTAAGTCGCTAAGATCCATGTTATAAGTCACGTCGCGCGGTGCCAAACTGTGGTGTGAATAAAGGCCCTAGTTGGTAACCCATGCTATAAGGGCGTATTTGCGCTCCGGTCGCTCTATCGAGAAAATACGATGATAACACATTTCGTAATTAACCTGAGTCTGCTCTTACAAGCAAGCGTCGAGCAAACTCACGCTGTAGGATTATAGATAAAGTTTAGGCCTGGCTAAACAGGAGACATGTCGCACGCGACATTGATGTCCCCTAGTTGTCTCCCAGTTTAGCCACCTCGGAAACTTTGTAACGCGCGACAAAATTTGTAACAGGAGTCAATCAAATGTTTCTGGGAGACAACAGAAACATTTCTTGTCTCTGTGACATGCATATGACTTGGGGGACATGTTGCTCGCTTGTCACTCGCATGTTTAGCCACCCTGGGAGACACCTCAATACACTATCGCGCGCGGCAAGTCTCCTGGTCTAGCTATAGCTTTACGACCTGAGAATTGCTTTGCTTACCATCACACAGTAAACAAAAAAAATTAGTTAATACGGATGTTTTATTTTAGCTAAATTTAGCTTAAGTAGGCTATGACTTAGGAAGGCTATAAGTAACATACATACCCAGCTATAGCAAGATACATTTAAACAAGTCGGCCTGTTAATGTTGACTACCTGTAATGTAGGCCGGCCATAGTCAGAAGATAGTGTTAAACATTAATCGCTTTATTTCTTGAGCGCATCTATAGCGCTACCTAACCTAATAAAGGGAAGGCCAATAATGCCTTTATCCTTACAGTAAAAATCCATAAACTACCCGTGTAATTTCATTTACTAGCGCTAATCTTGCTTTAGGCGGTCAATTTTATAAAGCTTGATTTTTTGCAATAATGCTCTTTATTGACTTCTATTGAATTATTCAGTGGGTTCCATCCTGGATGATTTATGAATCACGAATTTTATCGTCGTAAGGGAGGTGGAGTCCGCAAGGACTTTTAGGCCGTGAAAATTCCAGTACATTACTTTAACTTTAACAGAAAATACTAGAAAATACTCACTTTACTACTGTCTCAAAAAGCTCCTTCGAAAACCCTGAGTTGACTACTCGATGCTTCGCTTCTAGAGCTGTTTTATTGACTTTTCAGCGCAACTTCAAAAATCGAAAATCGCAAAACAAACGACGTCTTCTCGAACCTTCTCCCAAATCGCGAATGTCACGTTTGTTTCAAAAAACTTCAATTGAACAAGTTAACTCCTTCCACAGAAACGAGTCATAGTTTCGAAACTGTCAACTTGTAAATAAAAGTGAAAGTTTTCTATCAATCCTTCAGAATATACTCATTTCTATCTCAGTCCTTGCGCAGCTGTTTTCTATTTTCGTGACAACAGATTAGGCCACATGGTTTACACACGCTCTCATTATATTTGCGCGACACAGTGTTATTCTAGAGTGAAAATAACACAAAAGTTTCAAATAACCTATTTGTTTTTTTTCGCGCATGTAATCTGCCAGCAGGTGAAAATAATAACAATCAAGAAATTTTTTTACTTAGGCGAGGTTTGGATCGGATTTTTTAACTGTTTTGATTATGACTTGAAGTTGAACCAGCAGATGGGTTGTTGTTGTTGTTTTGTTACTGTTGCTGCTGTTGTACAATAATAGATCTTTTCAAAGAGGTCTGGGCTGGCGCGATATTTTTCTGGAAAATGGTAGATATCTTGAGTACGGTTTTACTTAGAACTGAACTGAAGACCATGCATGCTTCACTTCAATATTCATGCAGTATGTCTACATTTCTATCACAACTCACAACTCAAATTAATCTCTCGATTTTAAAACAACAAAATAAAAACCATCTTTAATATTTAATTGATAAATCAGCAGTTCTCTCGAATTTTTACTGTGCTAAGATAACACACAAACAAGACGAATTACTCACCCAATGATTTCACCATCTTGAAATCACTGCTTGTTTTCAAAATACTCGATTTTTTCAAGCAAATATCTTGGTTTTAAATGAAAGATTTATTACATAATTAAATATTTTTCTTTTTCTCAAAACAACAAAGCTAAGCCGATTATATAGAATTCGACTTTTTGGCGAGAACGAAAACCATGTTTTGATTAAAACCTGTTTGATAATCACAAAAGAAAACCATTTTGATTTTGGAATTTATTGCAGATCTTCACAAAGTCTTAGAGAGTTTTATCTCCAACATCAAGAAGCTTTTAAAGTAACGAGCGCTCGGACAGCCTCGTCAAAGTTAAGTGTGGCATAATGTAATGTTACCATATATGGTAAAAAACCGTACACATTAAAACGTGCAAACATCGAGTTACAATGTTTTTGCGAGACTACTTAACAACAGATTGCTACACTTAGGAAAGAAGTCCACAAAGAAACGGAGTAAAATTTATACTGAGGGACAATTTATACTCAGTGGAACTTTTCATTATTTATTTTCTTGATTTACACGTTTTTTTTATAAGAAACCGGTTTATAAGAAACCTAGAACTAGACACCCCAAAAGTTAAGAAACTTTTAGAACTAGGAGAAAGGAGTTAAGAAACATGAGAAATTTTTGTGCCAGTTTTTCAACATACTGATTTCACATTGTGGACGTAGTAACCAATTCTCAAGCATTTCCGTGCGATTTCTCGCACCAGCACGGCTAATTCTTTGTAATACAATAATATTAATAATTTGCTTGCTATATTCACGTTTTTTTATCGATTTACTGCAATTTATTTCCATTAAATCAAGAAACTGTTAAGAAACTTTTAGAACTAAAATTTGGCCAAAAATTAAGAAACTTTTAGAACTAGGCCCCGAGCTAGGTTTCTTATAAAAAAAAAACGTGTAAATGTTCTTTTATAAGAACACTTGACTTTGATTTCAGTCTGCCTGTTTCTTATTTTTGAAGCGATTTTTCACGAACTTGTCATCCCCTGCCTTTCTCGAAAACACGTTTAAAATGCATTTCCGAGCAAGGGCTTTACGCTGGTGAACTTTGCTTGTGCGTACCTGAAATAGTTTCGGAGATGGCAAAAATGTTTGACTCAAATTTCAGCCTGGTGTTTCTAAAAAGGCTGTTCTTGTAAAAAACGAGTAATCAATAAAAACGTGATAAATACAAAGTAAAAGTCAATTGATTAATACTGACCTTCGATATTTGGAAATGACAGTTCTCATAGAGCAAAGTTTGAAAAATTGTTATCGAAGTACAGTACAGTAGAGTAATTTGTATCGAGTGGGAAAACGTGTTTTAAATCTACATATATGTAAAGTGGCATTACCTAATGTCTGTCAAAACAACCACACCCACGGTCTTCTCCCCCTCTGAAACTTCATGAATAAAATATTGATGGTGGAAGGCAACTCGTCTATACATTGTAATACTTACGCAAAAAACAGCATTTCAATGGAACCGAACGTAGCACATGTTTTCAGCATGTCAAAGTTTCTGTATGAAGTTGTCTGCCCGTATGATGAATTATTAAAAACTCGTTTCAACAAAAACACTTTCTAGTTTCAAAAATGAAAATAAAAATTTAGTCTTAGAAAAGTCTGAAAACCCATAAACCACCCAGGCTATGATGGCGTGGTCATGAAAAGTTTTCTAGGAGCTTCGCTCTCAGGTCCCCATTAGTTTTTCAACCAGCTCCAGCCCAATCGAAAATCACCCCAGCCCCTATTTCGATTGCAGTAACTATGGCTCAAAACAAACTAAGAAGGGAGCACACAAATTTTTCAAAATGAGGGGAGGTTGGGCGATTAAATGGAACAACAGATCCCTCCCTTATCACATGGCCCCCTTATTTTTTCCTCAACCACTTTCTAAAGGGTGGGAGGAACTTCAGCCTGTACGCAATTTCCTCTGCCCCAGACTCCAATTTCGCATACGTGGCCTATTCTATTTTTCTTCTCCTGGCCTCAAAGATTTGTGTTGGTGAGTGGAAAATCAAAGCCAAAATGCAGTATTTGAGAAGAGACAAGAAAGACGAAGAGAGTGGTAACTCCCGTTCAATTTGTTTTAAAATAAATTTGATTACTTGCGTCGAGTTCCTTGGTAGAACATCCGTTTGTCAATC
Source organism: Chrysaora quinquecirrha (assembly GCA_014526335.1). Taxonomy (NCBI): domain Eukaryota; kingdom Metazoa; phylum Cnidaria; class Scyphozoa; order Semaeostomeae; family Pelagiidae; genus Chrysaora; species Chrysaora quinquecirrha. Next base: position 7,717,659 of record JACTAT010000032.1, read on the forward strand.
AACCCCGCGGGTAGACTATCTCAAAAATCTAATTTCTGCTGGGCCTACGGTCTGACGGTAAAGAGATCCTACCGTACGCAAGAAATATTTTCAACCAAGAAAGAAGTACCTATTTACTGTTTCGTTATTTTCACTAAAAGATGGTGCTCATGAAAATCAACATTTTCTCTACAAAAATTACCTACGCCTATATATAATCTAGTCTGAAATAATAATGGTGATAGTGCTGTGGTGATGGGGGGTAACCAGACTGAAACTTTGGAACATTATCTGCTCGTTGCAAGCAAAAATTGATCGAGGAACAATGTTTTTGATGCAGCTAAATGATCAATGTCTTTGTCTGATAAGCAGTGGCATGGCCAAAACAGGGTTCATGGGTGGCAGTCAACCCTAAATGTCTGCCAAGATTGGTATTCAAACTGGGGTAAATCTGATGGAAAAGTGTCAAGGGTACAACATAATTATTAATTCTTGAAACCACACCCAAATTCTCCTTGCTTGACCATCCCCCCAGGGTGGAATGCATGTAGCCTACGCCGGAGAAATCTGGCGTGGAGTTTGGACAATTCTTGGCATACTGGCGTGAATCTTTCAGAAAAGAATAGCAAACATTACTATTTTCCTGATAGAACAATGGATCTATTGTTTTGTTTGGCATGAAAGCAGTTTTCATTGGCATAATCTCCGGCGTAAAGATAGCATGGATTCCACCCTGGCCATCCCCTCTTGCCTCTAAAATGTTAGATGTCTGTCCATGCCACTGTGAGTGTAAGATGTTCAGCCAATAATGTTTGATCTTTTTCCCAAGGGGTTTGGTTAACTTGAAATTATAGGTTTTCCTTTTCATAGAACATGATGTATTGATGTTGTTAGATAAGTAACTTTAATTGATGATTTCCTGTTGCAGGAGCATCAATGAATCCTTTTCATGGGATCGACAAGAGCACAGTTTTGCAAGAGGTGGTTTTGTATTTATGCAGAATTTTTTATTTACTTTGAGTCCATTTTAAGTATTCTGGATGCCAATAAAGATGCTGAATAAAAGACTTGAAAGAACTTTGTGAATTTATAATTTGACATAGATGATTATGGTGTATAATATTCAGATTAATAACAAGCCACTCCCAGATCCAAAGATGCTTGTGTCAAAGCAAACAATTTAACTGTTTTTTCTTGGTGTCTTACCTGCCGTTTTGTGCTGTTCCTCAAAATTAATGATTGTGGTACCCCTTATTCTCTGACAAGCCTCTTAATTTGTTGATCAAGTATCCCTAGATGGCAAAAGGCTCATCATTTTTCATTTGTAATTTTTTCCAATGTTAATGCTGCTTGCGATCCCCCATAAAGCTTAAAAGTGTATTTTGTATGTGTATTTTGGCAGAGAAAAGGGGGAACATTTCACATACAGCACCATGATGGCTCTTTGGCTTTTTGGGGGGCATTGCCCTTTGGCCCCCTTGTTTCTTCTCTTTATTATGCCTTGATTATACATAAGTACCACCAGTTTGATATGCTCCCTTATATTTCCCTTACAGTCAAGAACATTTAATGATACACCTATCAACAACAGAAAATGCATCCATATTTTGACAAAGATTTTGTACCTTCTGAACCATGTAAGTGTCGTACAGTTATTTACATTTATATCTTTGCCGTAAATCATGTCAGGGGAGGGCTTATTTGAAGGTGGGGCCTTATTCGAGGATTTATGGTATTTGTCATGAAAAGTGACACTAGTATAGATTTTTCCATAAGTAGAATAGAACAATAGACAGGACTAGGACCTGAACTGTATAACCAACAATGTTTCCACTTGAGCTATAAAGCTAAATGAAATCGTTGACAGTAATTCTCCAAGTCATACAACCCAAGGCACTCCTCCTGTTTGATTAAATTATTTCATTCAGTCAAGCCTATTGAATCTAACATCTGACTCATTATCCACAGGGTCATCATTTTGGAACAACAGAGGCTACAGAAGCATTCTTTGCTATGACTAAACTTTTTCAGTCAAGAGATGTAAGTGATTTTCTCTGTTACTGCATAATCCCATTATAAGGTTAAAAATATATATATATATATATAAAATTCAACTCAATGGAATGTATAAAACAAAATGTGAACAACAAAACAACATTATAAGGTTAAATCTAAACACTTTAAAGCCTGGTTTTCATTAAATCATAGAGGGATTGGAAGAGGATTGGCAACTGACTGCCTGTAATCATGTGTTGCTTTCCTAATTCAATGGAGACATGATCTCATGATTGTTAGAACTGTTGCGATCGTTAGTCGTAAGTGTTGGGAGAGTTGAAATGAGTTCAACTTTCCTGATTAAGCAATAATTCCAGTTCAACTTTCCTGATTAAGCAATAATTCCAGACGGTCACAGATTGCTTTAGCTTTACAATTTTTTGGAAACGAGGCTTATCCCTTCACGTGTGCTTTAGGGATTGCAGGTTCTTATTCCAACAATGAGCACCTATAAATTATGTATAGTTTTAGTCATCCAAAACTGTATTAAATCAATGAACTGTATAAACCAGCATATTTAGGGACCTATTATACAGTGGCCGCTTCATGGTTTCAACCCCTCTGCTTACGGATTTTGCAATTCTTTTGTATGGTTTGCAGCCCTGCAATAAATAGTGTCTTGCTTCTCTCGGTCTTAATTGACAATGGTTTATGGCTTTATAAATGAGGCTGCAGCTTTTGACAAATAGTGACTTGTGCCCGCGTTCTTAATTTTACAAAGAATGGGGCTGAAAATGCTCCATGCCCCTGGATAATGTGACAGGAAAGTTTTTGTTTCTTTTTGATAAACTGTACGTTCAATTACAAAGAATAATTCCAATAGTATTTTGCCTTTTAAATATAAACAGAATCTTTTGTCTCGTGGCCACAGCTTTGTGATTAAGGGCCATTAAGCATTTGGTGAACTACAGCGTGGAGCTAATTTTTTTCTAGTTTTTAGCTTATTCATGCTGACATTGTGTAACACTGTTCACTATACATGTGTTTTATTGCAGCATACCTTGAGAAGAATGTGCTATTTGGCCATTAAGGAGCTTGCAAATGTTGCCGAAGATGTGATCATTGTAACCAGCAGGTGAGGTCCTGATCTTATCAGTCCTGAGTAGCTTAAGGCATGGCTAAACTAGGAGAAGACACGTCGCACGCGACATTGATGTCCCCTAGGTGTCTCCCAATTTAGCCACCTTGGAAACTTTGTTGTGCGTTACAAAATTTGTAGCAGGAGACACTCAAATGTTCTAGGAGACAACAGAAACATTTCCTGTCTTTGCAACATGTAGAGACTCAGGGGACATGTTGCTTACTTGTCACTCGAATGTTCAGCCACCCTGGGAGACATTTCCAATACAATGTTGCATGCGACAAGTCTCCTAGTTTAGCCATAGCTTTAGACCGCTGAATGATTGATTGGAGTTATTTATTTTTTGTTTTTGTTTTCTTTTTCAGTTTGACGAAGGATATGACCGGAAAAGTAAGCACTATGTTTCATGTTCTTCTTCCTTAAGTAAATATCCACATTTACGATAATCAAACTGCCTAATAAGAAAGCTTGAATGTTATTTGCTTGAAAGATAGTTACTTGTGATATTTGTGATAGCTTTGTTGTATATTTGTAATGAAGAAACAAGGAAGCTTCTATATTTAAACTTTATATTTGAAACTTATTTTAGGAAGATGTTTTCCGTGCTAGTGCAATCAGAGCTCTATGCAGAATTACTGATGTGAGTATTGTCTTGTTTATTTAACTTGGTTTAATAATGGTTACGCTGTATCAATAAAAAATTTCATGTGGCACCAAATTATGGCAGCCTTAAGCTACCTTTTTAGATGAGCCAACAGCCAACATCAGGTTGAGAGATGTTGGCTGAAGTTTGGAGTTTACCCGGCATTTCAAGGCTCTTCAATCGAAACCTGTATTGGCTGAAATGTTGGCTATGTTTAGCCAGCCACCTGCCCCCAACAGTAGCCTACATACAAAAGAATTTCGTCGAAATGTTAGGTATAATATTAGCAACGTTTGGCCAAGACTTGAGAGGATAAGAATAACATACTCAGTTTGTTACAACATCTATTTATATGTTTACAGAGCACGATGCTTGCTGGAATTGAAAGGTATCTGAAACAGGCCATCGTTGACAAGAATTCTGCAGTTTCCAGTGCTGCTCTAGTCTCATCACTTGTAAGTATACAGTGAAGAACTACACTAGGATAGATTTTTCCACAAGTGGCATGCAACATTAGATGAGATTGAACCTGGACTGCATGATCAGAGAGCCAACGGCGTTTCCACTGAGCTATAGACCTCAATGAAATCGCCGAGTAATTATCTGAGTCATGCAGTCCAAGGCTATCTTCCGTTTGAACAAACGATCCTTGTGTTCGCCATTCAATGATCAGCTCAACTCAACATTGCTGAAACACTAAAGTCAAACGGAGGAGAGCCTTAGGCTGTATGACTTGGAGAGTTACTCAGTGATTTCATTGAGCTCTATAGCTCAGTGGAAACGTTGTTGGCTCTCTGGTCATGCAATCCAGGTTCGAATCGCATCTATTGTAGTGGAGAACTACATTCTGTAAGACTTTTATGAAGTTAAAACATCCGAGACCTAATGACAACAATGAGGATATTTAACTGGGAGCGGAGTTATCGTTAATTCTCTATCATTTGCAGCATCTTTTAAAGCCAAACTTTGATGTTGTGAAAAGATGGGTGAACGAAGCTCAGGAAGCCGTATCTAGCGACAATGTTATGGTACAGGTGAGCTGTGTAATCTGCTAATAAATATATTTGTTTCAGTTGATTTTCAGAGGCTTTGTAAGGTGATTGTAGGCAACTATGGTGGTTTAATTCGATAGTCCGATACAGCTGTCGTGATTGATTATGATTATAATTATGATTATGATTATGATCATGATTATGATTATGATGATTATGATTATGATCACGATTATATTAATGGTTATAATAATAATAATGATAAGGATTCGGATTGTGATTATGATTCATGATTATGATTGTGATTGTGATTATGATCATGGTTATAATAGTGATAATGATAAGGATTCGGATTATGATTATGATTATGATTATGATTGTGATTATGATCATGATCATTATAATACTGATAATGATAAATGATCAACATTACGATGATTTTGATTAAGCTTACGATTGTGATTGCAATTATAATGATCATTTTCTTTGACCGTAGTACCATGGACTTGGCCTTCTGTATCACGTCAAACAACATGATCGTCTTGCTGTATCAAAGCTCATCACTAAGCAATCAAGACAATCACTGAAATCACCTTTTGCATATTGCATGTTGGTAAGAGATTATTCCCTTTTTTAAATAAGTGAATTCTTGTATTTCATTCAGTAGTTATATTAGCTTATCAACTTGTAGAATTCGTGACAGGTGGTAAAACTCACCTCACTTGATCAGCAGATATTAAATGAGAGTGAATGAATTGTTAGTGGAAAACAAAACATTCCTTTCGTTCGTTGCTCTCTTATGAAATTTGATTCAGTGTTTTACAGTATTGGAAAAAACATTTTTTTGTCTAATCCATATACTTCTTAATTCTTATTATCTTTCGTAGATTCGCATCGCTGCAAACTTCTTAGACGCTGACCCAGATAGGTAAGTGTAGACTTTGCACCAAGTAGCAGCTTATATCTTTAGGTATATTTTCACAGCTTGGAAACAGTAATAGAGAGGAAGACGTTCCCATTCATTCCCTAATGGTCCCAGACTGTATACATCCAGTCACAAATCCGTGTACTAAATGCTAAATTTTCTTGTTTTACAGTCCAGAAAATGCTCCATTGTATGACTTTCTTGAAAGCTGTCTGAGACACAAGAGCGAGGTTTGAAATCTATTATTAATGCTAGTTTAATTTGGCAAATCATAACCAAATCATGACCTATCTAGTTAGTAGGTATACACTTGTAAAATTTCCAAGGGGAGTGGTAAAAGCAACTCTTAGCCTCACACATTGCTGTTTTCTGCAAATTACCAAAACAGGGGCTCCTCAAAGATCTTACTCCAGTCCTGATTTTTTCTCATTGATTTTAAACCGTTGTTTAGTAATGATTTCAAGAGCAAACATTTTATTTACAAGCCTACAGTTACCGTAGCATTTTCCTGTTAAGATATTAAATAAAGAATATTCTAGCAGTGTTTCCTCAAGTCAATTAACCCTGTACTAAGTTGCATCTACTATCATAGAGAACGTTTATCAGGCTTCTAGGGCACTAATAAACCTATCTAGCTTAACTAGGTAGACTGTTCGAGTTAACTAGAGTCGTGACATATTCTGTTACGATATAAAGCATAGAGAAATCAAGCGGGGTTCCCCAAAGATCATACCCCAGCACTTTGTTGCTTCCTCATTCTTAGATAGCTGTTAGAAATTTTTCAAGAGTTCTTATAGAGGGCATTTTACTTTTTGGAATCTCGTACATCCTCAGCTGGAATCTGTATTGTTTTTATCGGAATCTTGTTAGAATTCTTTTCTTTCTATAGGAATCTCGTACGCTTTTTCGAAGAGTGAGATGCCCCTCGGTTCTTATAATATGATTTACAAGAAGCAATCGAACACTTAAAAGATATAAAATGCAATTATTCAAGATGGGGCCCTTAAGGATCATATCCAAGTTCAATGTTCTTTCTTACTTTACAGATGGTTGTCTATGAAGCAGCAAGAGCTCTTGTTAACTTGAAGAATATGAAGTCGAAGGACCTTTGCTCTGCAGTATCCGGTTAGTATTCTATATAACTTTATTGCTTATAGCTCCAATAAACATGGACTAACAGCATCACTGTAACAATCTATACGCGCTACTGTGGTGGATAGGCACTGAGGCACTGGTGGATTACAATGCTTGATATGATGGGCTATTATGCTTGACGATGTAGTATTTTTGCGCACTGTGGTGGATAAGCACTACTGTGATGGGTTACGATGCTTGATGTGGTGGGTTGTAAGGCTTTATTTGATGGTATTTTTTATATCCTGTGGTGGAAAAACACTTCATCGGCCTCAATACAACCACATCAAACATAATAAACCACCATAGTCGTTCATATTCACCACAGTACGCAAATATACCACAATAGTATTGTGTATCCATCACAGTAGTGCTTATTAGCTTGAGCATTGTTTCTTGGTTATATCAATTACTGAAATGAACTATACCGTCAATTTTTCTACTTCTTTTTCAGTTTTGCAGTTATTCTTGAGCTCCCCCCGTCCTACTCTCCGCTTTGCTGCTGTGCGTACTTTGAACAAAGGTAGCCATTATGCAGCCGACCTCGGTCACAACATGCAACCTCGATCTGGAGAATCTTATCACTGACGTCAATCGAAGTATTGCTACACTTGCAATAACAACACTTTTGAAGGTATGTATCTGTCTTTAAAGAAAGGTTACACAGCATAGGTTTATTTTGCTGGGAATTCTTGACCTACAAATCCCTAATCTGCAATGTCTATCAACATACCAACAATAAAATTATTAGTACCTAGCTTAACGCTTTTTGCTTTTTTAAGACTGGAAGTGAGAGCAGCGTGGATCGATTGATGAAACAAATATCATCATTCATGTCTGAAATTTCAGATGAATTCAAAATTGTTGTTGTGGATGCTATCAGGTACGTTGAATTATCTGCGTACATTTCTTTTATGTGATTGATTAATTATGTGAATTTGAATAATGATAGAAATAATGTTAGTAGATGTAATAATAATAGTTATAGTAATCTTTACAGTTATAGTAGCAGTAAGAGTCATAGTCATAGTAATAGGTATAGTAATAGTTATAGTGATAGCAATAGTAATAGTAATGGTAATAGTAATAGTTATAGTAATATTAATAGTAATAGTAATAGTAATAGTAATAGTAATAGTAATAGTAATAGTAATAGTAATAGTAATAGTAATAAAAGTAATAGTAATAGTGATAGTAATAGTAATAGTAATAGTAATAGTAATAAAAGTAATAGTGATAGTAATAGTAATAGTAATAGTAATAGTAATAGTAATAGTAATAGTAATAGTAATAGTAATAGTAATAGTAATAGTGATAGTAATAGTAATAGTAATAGTAATAAAAGTAATAGTGATAGTAATAGTAATAAAAGTAATAGTGATAGTAATAGTAATAGTGATAGTAATAGTAATAGTAATAGTAATAATAGTAATAGTGATAGTAATAGTAATAAAAGTAATATTGGTATTAAGAAGAAAGTAGAACAAGAACAAGAAATGTAACGAAATTAATAGCAGTACCGATAGCTGTCATGAACGATTATGAAGATACAATTGTCATCAGAATGACTTTTTTATAGGTCTCTATGTTTGAAATTTCCAAGAAAACACATGGTCATGATGACATTTTTGTCTTCGATGCTCCGAGATGAGGTAATAATCATAATCACGTATGATTAGTAGATGAGGTAATAATCATTGTCGTTCTCATAACTAGGCCAATCTAACCATGCTATATTCATTTTGTTTTTCAGGGTGGATTTGATTACAAGAAGGGCATAGTCAGTGCAATCATAAGTATCATAGAAGAAAACCCCGATGCAAAGGAAACTGGCCTATCTCATTTATGTGAATTCATCGAAGATTGCGAACACACATCGTTGGCTACGAAAGATCTTACATCTGTTGGGTGCTGAAGGACCAAGGACAGCCAATCCTTCCAAGTTCATTCGCTATATTTATAACAGAGTGATTCTGAAAATGCTGAAGTTCGAGCAGGTTAGTTATTACCCCCGTCATTTTGTCTTTTTCTTACGTAAAACGATAGTGTTCTGGATTATTGCAGGGTTGGCAATACAGTTGAAACCAGCTCATGAGAACCTTCATTTATTAAGAATCACAGATTGAAGTTTTATGTTTTCTAGATACATTATAAGATATCTAGAAATACATATGTTTTCTACCCAATCAGTAAGAGCTATTTTAGCCTGATATCCAGGTTCTTAATTAAGAGGACACGGGCCATACACTGGGGTTCTAATCTATCTATCTATATTGATATTGTACAAAAACCTACAATGGTTATTTCGTGCATGTTTGTTAGCAAGATTAGTTAATGCATCTCATGCTTTGTTAAACTCTTTCGTGAAGTCCAATAATATTGTATTCAGAAGCAGGGACATCCTAGCCTTCTAAACCTTGAAGCTTGCTTTATGTTTCTTTGCGAATGCTTTTAACCCTCTTTTAAGTACCTCCACTCTGATTATGGTATACACCTTGTAACATCAAAACCTAAACATGCTGTGTTAAAACATTTAGGTTCTTTATGTGCCGTTGAAACTTTCTCTATCTCTTCCGTTTCAGCTGCTGTCAGCTCATTGGCTAAATTTGGAGCCCATTGTGAGTCATTGCTGCCTAGCATCCTCGTCCTATTGTCAAGGTAACGTCCTTAGTTGTACTTTCTACGTAACGGATATCCACCACATCTGTTGGGTTTAACTACTTGGATCCCACTTTTCACAGACAATGACAGTAACAATTTCCACCCAACAGCTGTTCCCTTAGAGGTGTTGAAATTGAGAGTCCATCATTCAATTCAGTAGCGATAATTACTGCTTGCTAATGTAACTGGTTGTGTAAAGTCTACTGGAAGCGCACCATCTAATCAAAAATAGGCTCCTGTCATTAATGAATTTGGTAAGATACAAAAATTTTTTGAGGACAAATCGTCAACCCCAAGAAATCGCCAGCTTTTGCAGTCTTCAAGTGATTTACTCACATTCTGTCATATTTAGCAAGATAATGAGTGTTAATTTTTTGTTTAAGCTTCAAGAGCCATCATCGCCAGATAGGCTTAGGTCAAAATGCTAGCTTCCCTATTTCTTGTTGCTTCTTACAGGAAGTTTTATATCAATTTCAGATGCATGATGGATACTGATGATGAAGTGAGAGACAGAGCAACTTTCTTCTACCACGTTCTGAAAGAGAAAGATAAATCATTATCATCTTCTTACATTTTAAACAGTATGTATGAGTTACTTTCATTTATTGTTACGTAATAGAGTGCATAGTTTTTAGAACATTTGTTTTCACCCCAAGCCTCAGTATCTTCTCGCTAAGTCTCTGGCCAAACCATCAAACATTGTTTGTCAAACATTTAAAATTTGCTTGTCAAGCAATGTTTGACCTCTTGGCTGCGTCACAAAACATTGCTTGACAAACAAAAATAAGCTCAATTTGTTGCGCTATGTTTTCGACATTGTTCAAAAACAATTTTTGTTTGCTGCAGGCAAAAATATTTGCCAAGCAATGTTTCGTGACTTGCCAAACGTATAAACGATGCTTGGGCAAAACATTTTGAATGTTTGACAAACAATGTGTGATCGTTTGGTCAGGGCCTAACACTGTTAAATGACAAGGCTTTCATGCAATCTGTGTCTTAACACTTTGACCATGGCCAAATGATCAAACATTGTTTTCCAAACATTTGAAGCTTATGCTTGTCAAGCAGATTGCTTTACCGTTTGGCCACGTTGCAAACAATGCTTGTCAAAAAATTTCTCTTGCGTCAGCTACTCTTGATTTTGAGCAGCAATATGTGGGTAAACTTAGGACAAGGGGGCACATTTACTTAACCCTGTAGAACCATAATTCTTGTTTAACCTCTGATTTCAAATGAAGTTTTTGTAATTTTAATGACAGATAAATAACTTATATATGCTAAATTTTACAGCTTTGAATGTCTCTGTGGTTGGTCTAGAGCGTGCATTGGCTGCTTATCTAGAAGATGTGCAAGAAACCTCTTTTGACATGAAGACTGTACCCATTTCAACAGCACCCATCCATGAACAGAAGCCCATGAAGAAAGGTATGCTACTTAGACCCTCATTACATGATGACCTGTAAAAGCAATCACTTTGTTTCACTTTATAGCACTTTATTTCGTGGTCCAGCTCAGGGGTGAAGGCAGCTATACAGCTGATGTGGACCTACAACTTGCGCCTCCAGACTGATATTCTAGAACGAATATCCGTGGTACTCATTTACTGACCTCGAAAGGATGGACGGTGTTTCATACCTGGATAGTGCAGACATCTAGCATCTAACCCCCTGAAACCTGTTTTGTCCACATGCATATGTGATGTGCAGACGCCATAACAGACGGGGAGTAAAGCCAAATTCTGATGAGTTGCCCCAGCACAAAGATAGATTGGAATGAATGCTTTGAAGCTGATTTACATGATGTGACACTTGGGTTTAAGACCTAGTTGAGACGTCGTCACAGAGTCGTTTCGTGCCTTTTCTAGCACGGTAGTGGCGTGACGTTTGAATCAACGTTGAGCTAGTATCGAGCCACTGCCGCGCGGCATGGCAAAATGGGTCGTGCCAAGATTTTAGCTTGAGATTCACATTCAGACGTCTACATCGTGCTACTGCTGTGCCAGGTTATTTTTCTGGCACCCCGAGACTCTGAAGCGCCGTCTAAACAAGGCCACAACCATAGGTGGAAATCAATAGGAATGAAACCCAATGCTTTCATAAAGAAAATATGTGTCGAAGGAAGATCAACCACCCATTTCGATCATACAAACTCTAAAAATGCAATAGAAAGCAAAAACACTTTACCGTAAATACAATTGTAATGCCACAATGGTAACTTTTTATTGCAGCTCTTGATGCAGCCCCAGTGAAAGCAGCACCTGTTGCCACAAGTCAAGATATCTATGCAGGTAAGACAAAGTGATGCCTACTACAACGATACAAGCCGTGACGCCAAAACAGTGCAACACATTGTCACATCCCATCGTATTGCCACATTGCAATGCATTGCAATGCAATACAATGCAAGGAAAGGCATTACAGTTCGACGCAATGCAATTCAATCTTATGCAATATAGTTCGATGCAATGCAATTAAACGCAGTTTGATGTTATGCAATGCAATGTGATACGGTTCGATGCAATGCGATTCACTGCAATGCAATGCAATTCTTAATACATTGCAGTGAAGTGTAATGCAATGCATTTCGATTCACTGTTATGCAATGCATTGCTGCTCGATGCAATGCAATGCAATACAATGCAATGCAATTTGTTGCAATGCAATGCAATGTTATGCAATGCAGTTTGATGTAATGCAATGAAACGCAGCTCGATGTTATGCAATTTAACTCTTAATACATTGCAGTGAAGTGCAATGCGGTGCAATGCAATGAATTTCGATGCAATGTAATGCATTTCAATGCAGTTCGATGCAATGCAATGCGCACTGCGTATTGCAAAATGCCGCAATTACCGCATTACAACGCAAGCATTGCTCAAACGGCATATAGACCCCTTTAACCAATTTGAATTTTCCTCGGCCTAATTTTAAAATGGTGCTCTCGAAGTCTTCGTTTTCTTTGAGATCCCTTCTTTCAGAGCAGTCGTATTTTTATGAAGTCATGGTCAAGTTATATCTGCAGTAAATTTCTGTTTTGTCTGCAGAACAAATGTCAGCCATTCCTGAGCTTGCAAGTCTTGGTCCATTGTTCAAGTCATCCGTCAAACCTATTGATTTGACTGAATCTGAGACTGAATATCATGTTCAATGCATCAAGCACACATTCCTGGATCATATTGTCTTTCAGGTATATTCAGATATTTTTTTTAGAGAACACTTGTTTGAATGTTTATCACAGCGTCCCAAAACAACACTGAACATAAAGCTTGCTTGGTAACGGCTTTTGAAAATTGCTATGCTTGATGCAAGCTAAAATGTTTGACTAACAATGTTTTGTGACGTGTAAAAACGGAAAATCATTTTGCTTGACATGCAAATTTAAACTATTGGTCAATCAATGTTTGGTGCCAGGGCATCGGGGTTCAGCATGCTCTGTAGACTTTAATACTTGGAAAATTCCAAGAGATTCGACCTTGAAAAGTGATCAAGATTGTGAAATTTCACCCCGAGAAATTTTACGTACGATAACCTTACGGTATCATAATTTTATTGAAGGTAGACTTTGTACTGTACTCTATTTTATATTCTTTCTCTTAGTTCAATTGCAAGAACACCCTTGATGACCAAATTCTTGAAAATGTCACCGTCGAAATGGAAACAGGCGATGAATTTGAGATCACAGCAATGATACCTTGTCCTAAACTTGTATACAATGTGCCTGGAACAACATACACGTGTGCTAAGATTCCGGATGATCCCACCGCAGGTAATGTTGATTGATGATTGATGATTGATGATTGATGATTGATGATTGATGATTGATGATTGATGATTGATGATTGATGATTGATGATTGATGATTGATGATTGATGATTGATGATTGGTGATTGATGATTGATGATTGATGATTGATGATTGATGATTGATGATTGATGATTGATGATTGATGATTGATGATTGATGGTAGAGCATTTGCTTACAAAAGTCAAAGATCTTAGGTCTTAGGTTGGTGATTGATAATCCATGAATGGTTATTGATTATTGATTATTGATTATTGACTGGTTCTTTATTGACTGGGTATTGGCTGGTTTTTTCCTCAACAGTGACTGGTTCATTCAGTTGCACAATGAAATTTATCGTGAAAGATTGTGATCCTGCCACAGGAGAACCAGATGATGATGGATATCCTGATGAATACGTGGTGAGTTCTATGTTAGTAATTTATGAAATTGTTGATCATTGATATTTATTAATTGGTGATTGATGATTGGCTATTGATGGTTGATTATTGACGATTGATTACTGATAATTGGTGATAGGTGATTGACGATTGATGATAGATTGATGATAGTTGATTGATGATTGATGGCTGATAACCGATGATTAATGATTGACTGATGATTGGTGATTGTTTATTGATTGATGATTGACGATTAATGATTGGTGATTGACTGATGATTGACGATTGATGGTTGATGATTGATAACCGATGATTGATGATTGACTGATGATTGATGATTTTTGATTGATTGATGATTGACGATTAAGGTTTGGTGATTGGTGATTAACTGATAATTGATGGTTGATGATTGATTACCGATGATTGATGATTGTTGGTTGATAATTGACGATTGACTGATGATTGATGATTAATGATTAATGATTGATAACTGATCATTGATGATTGATTACTAATCATTGCTGATTGATTACCGATGATTGATAATTGACGATTCATGATTAGCGATTGATGGTTGATGATTGATGATTGACTGATGATTGATGTTTGATGATTGATTATTTATGATTCCTCTCAGGTACAAAGAATAAGCTTTGTTTATGATTGCCAATTACTTATAAATTGATGATTGTCTTCATTGAATGTGATTCTGTGATTCTTTTTTAGCTTGAGGATATGGATATTGTCGTTGCTGATCATGTGCAAGGCGTAATGAAAACAAATTTCATGGCTTCATGGGATGAAATTGGAGACGATTGTGAAATGGAAGATACATATGCATTAACCACCATGAAAAGCCTTGAAGGTGATCTTTTAAACGTATTCCCTTCAATTTCTGTACACTGTCCCTTCCGAGGGTTGATTCACGCTTCAAAAGGACGTACCCGATTTCCATTAAGACAAACGTTGAAATAATAGGATGTCCAGCAAGAGTGTAGGAGATTTCAAAGAGTAAATTTCCTCTCAATCCTGTTTAATGACAACCTTTCCATCTTTTCATTACCCATATTGGTTTCTCATTCTTGTTACTGAGAGCATTTTCTCACTGCCTGGTCTTAGCTTAGTACCTATCTGACCCACCCTGATAACCGTCTAATCAAACGGAAAATTCGCTTACTTTCTACAATAGTCCCGCTTTCTCCATTGGTCCCATTTGATATTATCAGCTATTCTATATCATCCTTACTGGCTGCTGGACGGTCGCTCTTGCCCTGCTGTTGCCTTTCCTCCTCGACGGCTCAATCTACCACCTCCCCTACGGCTACAGCCCAGCCTTTAACACTGATGAACTGACTACCACTCCTTGTCCCTACCATTTTTGCTGTAGCATAGCTTCCTGAGCTGCTCAAATTTACACCAAAGCAAATTAGCTTAGTTTCAGGCCTATTGCATTTATTTATCTTCGTTCTTATTTCTTCTATGCTAACTCTGAATCTTTCCTACCTAGATGCTGTGAAACAAATCGTTCAGTTCATGGGAATGCAAGCATGTGAGAGATCCGATCGAGTCCCAGCCGACAAAAACTCGCACACGTTACTTCTCGCCGGCGTTTACCGAGGAGGCATAGATGTTCTCGTCAGGTCGAAGCTTGCCTTCAAAGATGGCGTCACCATGAATCTCACCGTGCGAAGCGCTGATCCGACCGTTAGCGAAGTCGTCATGTCTGCTGTTGGGTAGAGAGGAGAAACTATAGACTGAATGAAATTATGAACTATAAAATATTATGAAAGATATTAAAAACTTTGAAAGCCATAGCATTTAATTAGAGCTCAAAATTGATATCGAATATCGATTTCATGTCAAGTCTGAAAATTTGTATTCTGATTACTATAAAAGAATGCTCAACCCGCTACACGTTTTTTTTTTTTATAAGAACAAAGTATATAAGAACATAAGGCTTCAGAGGCTGAAAAGTTAAGAAGATGTTAAGAACATTACAAGGCTTTGTGAAGCTAGAAACAAATGAAAATTTACTTTCCTAAGTGCGCTACTCTGTTCTC
Organism: Chrysaora quinquecirrha; assembly: GCA_014526335.1. Classification (NCBI taxonomy): domain Eukaryota; kingdom Metazoa; phylum Cnidaria; class Scyphozoa; order Semaeostomeae; family Pelagiidae; genus Chrysaora; species Chrysaora quinquecirrha. The sequence goes on from JACTAT010000032.1 coordinate 7,733,370, forward strand.
AACTCTAGAAAACAGGTTAACTATTAATCGTTGTGACTATATGTGACATTTTTACATGTGCGTCCCTTTTGGGTAGCAATAATCACCAAATTTGAAAACAACAGCTTTTTAAAAGCAAGAACATTAAGAACATGTTAAGAACATTTTGAGCCTTCAAATCGGAAAAATTAAGAACATTGCATGGCTTTCTTCAATTTCAGTGTTCTTATAAAAAAAAAACGTGTAAATGAAATTTATTGTCAGGTACTTAAATAACGTTCCTTTCTATGTTGTTTTTTCCTAAACCTGCGCCGCAAACGTTGTCGAAGACAAGATAAAATGTTTAAAAATATTTTGTGCTTTTCTTCTTCCGTGTTTTCGTTCGTTTATTATTATTTGTACCCAACAGACGTGGCCTAGATAAGCGTCCCAATTCTTGGTAACGCTCGAGGAATCCCCAACTTACCCAGCGTCCTCCTCGAGCCTAAAATGTATCCTGTTTATATTTGTAGCCAAATTTATCCCCGAAATTATGAATGAACTGAAGTAAAAACACCCCTTTTGTCACTACAAAATCATATAAGAACTATTTACCAAGGCACATTTCTTGTCACCTGGTGGTAACTTGAAAATGTTTGTTTTATAACGGGTTTTTGAACATTTATTGTCCTATTTGTATCAGCCAGCTTGGCACACGTGAATCGTAACGTGGTGTATTGTTTGTAATTTCCCATTCATAAATCGAACTCTGCAGACCGTTAGTAAAGTTTGCAGTCATTAAAAAAACATTCAAGGGGACCTCTAATATTAAAGCTCTATTTTTTATGAATTTTGAGAGTAAAAGCAAAATGTTGATTCAGTTTTTCTCGCCCGAAACTTCTTTGCGCTTCTCTTTACTGCTCTTTCCTCCATTTCCCGTTTTCCAATGTTTAGTTTGAGAATTCCGGGGGTCATCTTTATCACAAATACACAATGTTGCAGGAAAATTCGTCAAGAAAACATTCAATATATATCAGTTATCAGCAATCTTAAACTTCAAGTAAATAAATGAACACATTTTGCATAATAAATTAAGCAAATTGGAATTACACACTTTTTTTTTTATAAGAATACCTTATTTTTTGCCGAGCCTCGATTATTCTTAAGCTTATTCGATTTTGAGCCTGAAAATATTCTTAAATTATTCTTAATCATTAATGTTGTAAATTGGCCTGAAGATCAAGAGAAATAAGTCAAATCTTTGTCATTTGTTATTTTATTAATAAAAGAGTTACTGTATCAAAGAGTCAGACAGGATGTATGCATTTCAAAACAAATACAGTTGCCTGACAATCACACTTATTGTGCAGTGTAAAAAACGCAGAGAAATAAAAGTGATCCTCGTCAAGCTTGAGCCTCAGATTATTCTTAAATAATTCTTAAATTTCAGCAATTTTGAGCCTGAATATTCTTATAGACTGTATTCTTATAAAATAAAAAGTGTGTAACAACATAGATAACCTGTTTGATTTAACACTGAATTTCCTCGCAAGACCCCCGGTTTTTATGAACAAAGACAACAAACGACATATTAACCAATCAGATTTGCCCATAGTGAAGTCTAATTACAGCACGCGAAGTGTTTTCAACTCGCCATCTTTGCCGTTGTGTTGAGTTCAGTGTGAAATCGTTTGAACTTCGAAGCAGCTTTTCTCTGCTTTAGTTTATCAAAAGTGCTCACAAATTTTCGTCAAGTATGTAAAAAGCATTGCCGAATAATTTAATCTTGAAAGCGCATGTTGTTTGGATTTAGTTATTGAATAAAAGAGATTCTCATTTTGCTTCAAGGAGTGGTCGACAAGCAAGGACAGTATTCAACATGGAGGAATGTTATGTCATGCTCGCTTTGCTTCACTAGGCTGGGCAGGAAGATATCAAGGAGCTTGAAAAGACGTCATTTTAATTTTGGATTCATTTTCTGGTTACTGCTGCGAAGAATTCTGCTGTAAATTGCTGTTAGCGCTGAGGAAACAGGAGGAAAATTTCAACCGTTGTTCGACCTAAATCGATGTTTCTTTGTGTCGAAGCTTGTCTTTCATTCGTTCGTTGACGTGGCTGGCAGTTCTAACGACATTCATTTGATCAATCAGTCGAAGGTTTTGCTTTTCAAAAAGTTCATCTTATGTCTGATAAACAATGAAACTTTCCTGTAAAGCTTGAAGGGATAAAGTTATTTTGCTGTCTGTTTTGAAATTGTGAATGCGCGCCATGAACTGGAAAATGTCTTCATGGATTCTTCGGAGATTTTTTGTGAAACTGGTGAAGCTTGCACGACATATTGGATCAAGCTGATTTAGAATATCGAAGGAAGAAGACAAATTAAAGACGAAACAGTTATTGAAATGGAGGAATTTGATGTTGCTGAGGCACTGAGACGATTCAGGAGCCAAAAACCGCCACACGAATGCCCGCTTTGCTTCAAAATATACCAAAGTTTTAGTGGAATTAGTTATCACATCACTAAAACTGACCATTCTACTCAGAATATTCAATATGAGAGAAGAAATGGTGAAGTTCAAATGGCTTTTGAAGGTTTTAGACCGATTGGTGGTGATTCTTTTGATGATGGTACAAATGCTTCTACCCCGGTGGAATCCCCCTTTATGCGCACCCCAAGCGTCAGACGCCAACCATTGACTTATGCAGAAGCTCAGAAACTTGTAGAATTCGATATAAAAGGCGAAATGATTCGATTTCCAATGAAAGATGAAATGAGTATTGAAATGAAAACAGAAAACGAAGAAGAAGAAGCTCCTAAAACAGTAACTCCAGTGAAAGCAAAACCTTTGTGTACCCCAAAAAGTAAAAAAGCTAAGTTTACCAAGAGAAAAGGTGCTTATAGTGTCAAAAAGAACTCTACTAAACTTGCAAACAAAGAGGTTCCTAAGAAAGTGAATCTGCCTGTGCCAAGTTTCAAGATTATTGAGCCTGTATTAGAGGATGATGTTGAGGAGAGAGGGGCATATTATAGGTATGTCGAGAAATCGAAAGATGAGTTGGACGAAGATGTGGAGTATGACATGGACGAGGAAGACTATGCTTGGTTGGAGATGGTAAACGAAGAGCGTAAAAAGGAACAGTTATCAACGGTTACTATGGAGATATTTGAACTATTGATGGATCGATTAGAAAAAGAATCACACTTTGAAACCCAGACTATAAATGGTGATCCGTATAACTATATTGACGAAGATGCAGTTTGTTGTATATGCAATGATGGTGAATGCAGTAATAGTAATGTTATTCTATTTTGTGACATGTGTAACTTAGCAGTGCATCAAGAGTGCTATGGTGTGCCATACATCCCAGAAGGACAATGGCTTTGTAGACGCTGCTTGCAATCCCCATCAAGACCTGTTGACTGTGTTCTGTGCCCCAATAAAAATGGTGCATTTAAACAGACTGATGACAACCGCTGGGCACATGTTACTTGTGCTCTTTGGATCCCAGAAGTTTGTTTTGCTAATACTGTCTTCCTAGAACCAATTGACTCCATACAGAATATCCCTGCTGCTAGGTGGAAGCTAAATTGTTATATTTGTAAGAAGCGAGAAGGTGCCTGTATTCAATGCTTCAAAACAAACTGCTATGTTGCTTTTCACGTCACCTGTGCACAGCAGGCAGGTCTGCATATGAAAATTGAACCAGTCAGAAATGAAAATGGACAACCTGGTATTAAAAAAAGTGCATTTTGTGATGCTCATACCCCGAATTACTCTGACGTTACACCTGGAATGAGTGATGATGACAGTGTTGCATCGGTTGATAGCAAGATGTCAAGCAAAAAGAGGCCAATGACCCCTGCAGCAAAGTTACAAGAAGCTAAACGGAAACTGGCAGAAGAGAAGAAATTCAAAATGCCTGTCGTTCATATACCATTCATACCACCACACAGGTATCATGCCATTGATTTATTTTTTACATTGCTATGTCTAAAACATCAGAAATCCTTTGCTTCCTGTTTCAGATGCAATGTCTTGGGGCAACAAGTGTTCCTTTAGCTAGATAGAGGTATTATGCTGTCCAAACTCTAGGCAAACCCATACCATTTTTGGCAAAAATTATACCCACTTTTAACGGAATACCAATGTTAGAAAATATATATACCGAATAGTCCCGTTGTCCATTACCTAAATATAAACATCAGGACTTCAGTAGTCAGTTTCTAATACCAAAATGCCATACATGAGTGCCATTCCTTATTCTTGACGGCTCAAATTTGACATATTTCTTTATACTGAATCCCGAAAAAATTAATGTCCTTTCTTGTGCTAAAAACATGGGACATGAATGGTTACCCCTTTGGGTGACATGTCTCAGGTACCCAAAATGTGAATGGAAACTTCATTTGTCATTATTCCCAAATGATTCCCTAAACTTTTCCTCTACTTGACAATAAATCATGCCTCAAATAGATCCTAAAACAATTTTCTGTATTTCCTCAGGCTTGCAAAGATAGTCAATCGTGTTGCAATTGCAAAGAAGGCCCAATTCATTCAAAAGCTGCAGAGTTATTGGATGCTAAAAAGACAGTCAAGAAATGGAGTTCCCCTTCTCAGAAGATTACAAGCAAGTACAGCAGGAAACAACAGAAGCCAGAATGATGATGTAAGATTTTGTTTTGATTTAGTTGAGTTAGTTTTGCCCCTTTGTATGGTATTTTTGTTTGGTGACCTCTGTTTTACAGTCCCTCCACCTCCAAGGGGTGTATTTCTTTGGTACCTTATGTTTTTGGCAGACCCTACAAATTCTGAAAACATTAGTCTTGACAAGAAATTTTCCTGTGCCAGAAAAGTATGATGACTGACAATGGTTGGCTGATTGAAAAAAACTAGGAAATCTTTCAGCTTTTGGAGCAGTAGATTTTGGAGACAAAGTTCCTATACCATGAAAACAGCAAACTGATTGAAACTTTAAGATTTTAAAGCAGGAAAAGGACTTCTTGCCACATCTGTGAAACATTCCAGCTTTGGTGTTGAAGGTTTTCAGATCTGCCAAATGTGATGTTTTCCCAAGACTGCATTACAGAATAGGTATCAAGGTCTACCCAAAGAGAAGGTGCAGTGCAGTGGCATAGCCAAGGGAGAGGGGGAGCACAAAGGGCAGTCACCCCCCTACCAATCATGGCCAAAACTGGGCTTAATCTGATGTAAATGTGTTTCAGGGTCATCTTGGTTATTTGTTCTTAAAACAGCATTCAAATTTTCCTTGACCACACCCTTGTCAAAAATTCTATTCTAATATCACTTTTGTCCATTTCATTTAGATTGAGATCTCTGATCAAGCAAAGGCATTGAAAGAACAATTGAGGTATTGGCAACAACTAAGACATGATTTGGAACGTGCTCGTTTGTTAATTGAACTGATTCGGAAACGAGAAAAGATGAAGAGAGAACAGGTTAGCTGCTGAATGCATGTTTGTTTACTTTTTTAAGGAATACCTTTACAAGGAACTTGAGGTTGACAATTGAGGGAACTTTCATGAACTATTGAGGCTTGGATGTAGAACTAAGAATAGATGAAGTGGTTTAATTAGTGCCAGTTGTTAGGATCTCAGAAATAGGTTAACTAATTGAAACCTCAACCCTGGCTGTGGCACCACCATAGCTTGGGCTTGAACCCTTACCTCGATGAGCTTCTGACACCACAATCCAGCAATATTAGGCCACGAGGCCATAGCACCTTCATTCAATAAGTAACTTTAAATAACTTTTTTCAATGGGGTTTGTACAATTAAATAGCATATGCAACTTTATATTTCCCATGGTTGTTCCTCAGAAGACTAGTTTATATTCAAAGTCTGAAACTAAGCAAGTTTAAATGATTTTGCTGTAAAAATAGTGTACTAACATCTCACACAACAAGGAAGTCGTCTATAGTATTGTCTTTACTGAACCTCGTGCTAGTAATGGCTTATAGCTACCAACACTACAGCGACTTACACAACTGTTGCCAGTAACATCAAGTGGGTTCCCGATGAGGTAAAAGGCCCATGGCCCAGGCTCAAACGGGGCTTGCATTAATTGTAATTCTGCTATATATTTGTCATGAATGGTGAACACTAGGATAGATTTTTCCGCAAGTGGCATACCACAATAGATAGGTTTTAAACCTGAACTGCATGACCAGAGAGCCAATGACAATTACACCGAGCCAAAAGGCTCAGTGAAATCCCCGAGTAACTTTCAAAGTCATACAGATTTTTCCTCAAGTGGCATACCACAATAGATAGGGTTTGGGATACCAGCCAAGTCTCTCCTCATGTTGAAATTGTGTTATATGCTTCCCGGAACTGTGTATCCGCGGGGCCTGCGGCCAATGACTGTTGCTACTAGAACTTACGAATAAACAGATGACTGACTTGCTTTTTTATATGATTTTCTGTAGTATAAACTGAAACAACAATGCACAACTCTTCAAATGCAGCCATTGAACATTCTCATGCAACGGACGTTGGAACAACTTCAGAATAAAGACACGTCAGATATCTTTGCAGAGCCAGTTCCTCTGGAAGATGTAAGTGAATCTATTTCAATGTTAGCTATTCTGCTTTCAATCGTTCTACAATACTCTGATTCCTTGCTTCTACGAGTGTAAGGCCCTAGCTAAACAATCAAACATAGTTTTAGCACTCTACTATTCTCTGATTTCTTGCTTCGATGAATGCAAGGCCCTGGTTAAACGATAAAATATTTGAAATTCGCTTTAGAAACAATTTTCGACCAGAACGTGCTTGACTGCTTGACAATGTTTTGAAAAACTTTAAAGGCTTTTGCTGATTGCCGTAAGCAAAAAATGTCTGATTAGCAATGTTGTGTGATGTCGCCAAATGATCGGACGTTTTGTTGGACAAGCAAATTTCAGATGTTTGACCAACAACGTTTGATCGTTTTGCCAGGGCCTAACGCTCTAATAACTCTCCTGATCCCTTGCTTGTTCTTTGATTTTAAGACCCTGACCAAGCGATAAAACATTGTTTTGTCAAACATTTGAAATTTGTTTGTCAGGCAAAATGTTTGACCGTTTGGCCATGCCGGAGAACAATGCTCGTCAAGCATGTTTTACTTGATCGAAGAAATATTGTTTGTTCATGTTTTCTAATTTTAGGCTCCGGACTATTTGGAATTTATCGACCAACCGATGGATTTCTCAACAATGGCGAACAAGATCGAGAACCAAGAGTACAGTACTTTTGACCAGTTTGAAGCTGATTTCCAACTAATGATCAACAACTGCCTGACGTACAATGCGGAAGATACCATATTCTACAAGGCTGCGATGAGATTGAGGCATCTAGGAAGGCCTATTCTTAGAATGGCAAAGAAAAAGATGCAGAAAGCAGGCATCGATCCAGAAACCGGGCTGCATGGAAGTAGGCCATTGTTGTTATCTGAAAGTGCCATGTCTGAGGAAGGTATGTCATTTCAAAAGCAAGCCATAGTTATTCTAAACTTAGGTTTGGGTTCTACTTTGAAATTTGTCTATACGTAACTAAACCAACCAACTATGCATGAAGTAAGCAGACTTTATTACGACAATGTTATCGAAAATCATCTTGTGAAACAAAATGTTTTACTGTTTGGCCACATTGAAAAACATTGCTAGGCAAAAATAACTGCTCCAACGCAACGCAACGAATTTTGCTTACTGATGCTTGTCGAGCAATGTTTTGTGACGTAGCCAAGTGTTCAAATATTGCTTGATGAGCAAATTTCAAATGTTTGACGAACAATGTTCGATCGTTTGGCCAGGGCCTTACAGTTATATTCACCAGAAAATCTCTCCAACTCTTGATCTTTAGCTATAAACACAAACGCTCAAACGCTCTAGAAACTGAGGTCGCAAGCTTTTGAATGGAGATGACCAATAAAAGCAATGATTATGATTTGGACTAATGGTGGCAGATACACCATACGCCAAGGCTTGAAGATCATGCCAGTATTATTAAACTCTTCTTTATCTTTTTAAGATGGTGTTAACAGTGAAAATGCGGAAATGACGTACGAGGAGAAACTGGCTGATCTTGAAGAAAAACTCGAACTTGCATCGACCATCAAAAGTGCAGGTAATGCTTTAAAACGAGTTATAATGCTCAGATTCTCGTATAACTAGCCAGCACTTGCTACAGTCGTAGTCGCAGTGTACTGGATTGCATTCATGCACCTATTGGATGCATCAGCATCAGCATCTTCGTCTTAAAGTGGTTGGTAATGGTTTACAGAATGGTTACTCAGCCTAAAAGATTAGCATTTTAGCTTTGGTCTTGGCCACTGTTGTGAGAGATGCAAACTGGAGTTTGGAGAGGGGGCGTGTCCACCCGGCCTAAGGCTAATTAAGCACCCCAACCTGAGGTCCTCCGTTCAACCATTAGTGCAGTCTGTTTTTTTTCATTTATTAGTGTATCTACAGGGGGATTTTTGTTGTATTTTTTTCAGCCTCAAGAACCGGAAAGCAAAAATTACTTCGCAAAGAGATATTGAAAATCAGAAGACTAATGCGAAGAAAGGTGAGAAACCCATACTATTTTGGACATTTTAATTAGGTTACTTTAGAAGCTTTAGCAAACCAGCAGGAATGAAATGATTTGAACCAAGAAGGTTTAGGAGGGTTGTAGCTAAAGGAGGGAAGCTTAATAGCGATTGGAAAATGCTTTTCAATTCAAGACTTTTTTCAATAAAAAAGGTTGTTATATACGTGTATTTATTTATTTCTTTATTTACTTATATTTATTGTATTTATTTTGTCTTTGTTTGTTGTTTGTTTCACTATGGCATTGCTGCTACATTCTTTTCTGTTGTTTTAGGAACGAAATAGTGGATCTTCTTCCTTGGACTCGCCAGGTATGCTTAGATCTTCAAAAGTTTGCATTTTTATGGTTCTTTCACTGTTGACACCATTTGAAGGTTCCGTGGCGCTGTGATCTAATGCAGCAAACTCCAGGTATAATGAGCTTAGTTTGGTCGGGGCTTGAGCCCCAGCCATGGTAGCCTCACAACCTGGCTCAAGGTCTTGTTAGTTTATCTACTAATGATGGTGTTTGGTGTTCTGGTACGAAGATGCTGCGGCCTTATGAGACGGTGCTGTGGAGCCATGGTCTATTGCAGCTGACTCCAGGTATCAGGGGATCAGTTTGGTCAAGGTTCGAGCCCTTACTCGGCTCAAGGTCTTGTTAGTTTATCTACTAATGATGGTGTTTGGTGTTCTGGTACGAAGATGCTGCGGCCTTATGAGACGGTGCTGTGGGGCCGTGGTCTATTGCAGCTGACTTCAGGTATCAGGAGCTAAGTTTGGTCGAGGTTCGACCCCCAGCCACGGTAGCCGCACAACCTTGTTCAGAGAATATCACACGCACTTTGAGTTATACTATTTGTGTAAAACTTGTCAAATTTATAATTGAATATTTTATTCCAAGGAACCTCACATAGTCCAATCAGAAAAAGAAGTGTTTCCCAGTCAAGTGATGAAGACAGTCAGAAAAAATCGAAAAGGCTCCAAATTTCAGAAAGGCTGGAACAAAAAGATGACGGAATCCATGAAGGTTATCCTGTCCCTCCACCGCCGATCGCAAATCCGTCACCCGGTAGGAGCCGGCGGAGCGGTATATTATTCAACAAGCGGAAATATCGACCGATGGTTATTAGTCCGCTGGTCAGTAGCGAATCACATGTCAGTAGTGAAGGTGAAGTGGAAAAACCGCTGAGAATTCGATTACGCGTTTGTAAACCAAACGGACATTCGAAATACGAAGCGGTTGAAAACTTGCGAAAATTCAACGTGGAGGGCTTCGAAGAAAGTAAACATGATGATAGAAATATGCATGAGAAAATAAACGGCAGCGTTGGTGACGCTCCGCAGGAAACGCACATTGATAGCAACGGATTGAATGATGAGAAAATGGTGGAACAAGATCATCGTCACATTAACGGCGTAACGGAGACGTATTCTGAAACGGATTCAGACGGACAGGTTGAAAACCCGAAATCTGTTGACAGTATGGATGGACCGTTTGATAGCAACGTTGGCTTGAGTTATCCTTCTTATTCCGTCCCGCGTCACCGCACATACACAAGTAGTTCTGCGAATTCCGACTCTGAAGGTGTTTTCCGCCGCGGCATTTTGAGCCGCAAACGTGGCCGTCGACAGTCGTCGAACAAGAAGCCGTATTCATTCTCGGATGACTTTGGCAGTCTGGACGACATCGTTGGGATCCAGTCCGGGATTTATTTAACCGGACCTGAAGATAATCACAGTGAGAATTTAATCGATCCGAAGAAATGTCCGGAGATTTTTAACCCGCTTGATCTGGTCTGGGCGAAATGCAGAGGATATCCTTCTTATCCTGCGATGGTAAATTTTTACTTAATTTTGGTTTTATCTTCAATTGAACTTAAACTTTTCCTCTCCTGTGTGAATCTGCTGCAAGTTAACTTTCCAAGGCACATTGCAACATTATAGATTATTGTGAGTAACAGCTGAAACATATCTGGGCATACTGAAAAGCTTTTTTCGTCTGACACGCTGACACGCCGCAAAGTATAAACATCAGAAATAGACCAAAACAATTTACTGAGAGGAATTGATACCCAGATGCTGATCGCAATGCACCAATCGGAAAGAGAAGCCGAATTGGCATTGTGTTAAAATACCAATCAGTTTGTTGGATACAGCAAAATACCAATAGAATAGAATTCATTGCATTTCAATCCGCATTTGGGTTCCGCCTGAGTCAATTGTTTCAGTGTGTCCTTTTTTCAGTCTGTCATCTTATACTCTGAGGAATGTCAGACGAAAATAGCTTTTAAGTTTGTCTGGATATGTTTCTGCTGTTTCTCAAAATTTTGAACAACTCAAAACTAGCCAAGATTAGAAAAGCGGACTAGTTGTTTTTCGGTTACGAGTGAAATGGACTTCAATTCATAGAACGCAACGTTAATCAAACATAAACGTCAATGAAATAGATTGTTCTTTAAGCACTCAAAATATTACTTGTTCGTAGAACATACATGCTTCTTGTTGCATAAAGAAATGTAAAACATGTATGAAAAGTGCAGACCAAAATTCTTGCGAGAAAATTTCCAGTTTTGCAGTAGTTATACTTCGTTGACTTTAATCATTGTATACTTTTCCATTCACAGTCAATCGACCCAAAGATGCCTCGTAATGGTCTCGTGCACAATGGCGTGCCTATTCCCGTGCCTCCTATTGAGGTATTGAAAATGCGCAATGCAGAAGAAGAAGAGGAACAATACCTTGTGTTGTTCTTTGATGCAAGACGAACATGGTAAGCAATACACTGTAGCATTCGATAAAATTTGCATCATTTTGTCTGTGTCTCCTTCAATATCGCCTTCTGTCTTTGTGGTTTCTGTGGTAGCTACAGTGGATAGCGTGCAGGACTCACTGCGAAAATTTTGTTGGTTGGAGCCAAGGTCTTTCCACTTGTGACTGCAGAGATAACAACCTTAGGCAAGTTGTTAACACAGCTGTGCCTCTCTCTACCCAGGTGTGCAAATGGGTACCTGGTATATGCTGTATGCATCGAGACCAGGGGTAAAGTGTTGTAGGTCAGAATGAACAGCCCTAGGCTAGTATTAGACTAAAAAATGGCAACTTTACTTTTCTTTCTTACAGTTTTGACGCTTTATTGCGCGTGTAACGTTTAAAGGGGACTTATTAGAATATTTGCATCAAATGCGACCAAAACAGAGAGAGGATTGCTTCAGCTTCAGCTAGAGGGGGAGGGGCTAAGTTTTGCTTTTTTTGGCAAAGCACAACCTCTTCCCTTGGCCAACCTATTCAACACCTTCACCTGTTTCAGAAGCCAAATCTTGTTTCAGTCCCTCGGCAAAATTGCTTATATTTTGGCAAATTTCTTGGTTGGTAGCATGGCCCAAATCGGTTGCCAGTTGAGATTCGGGGAAAGGTGTTTGGGGACTGCAGAAGGGTTGGGTAAAGCAGAGACAAATGGAGACTAAATTAAATATAATTCCCTCTTCTAGGCAATGGCTTGCTCGTGGTAAACTGGAACCATTAGGTGTCGACGCACGCTTGGACAGATCAAAATTAATCGAAGGACGCAAATCATCAATACGTAAGTCAGTACAACAAGCATATGAACGAGCTATCATGCATAAAAGACGCGTGCTTGATCCGCCTAGCGATGTTGACATGGACAGTGGAACGGAAAGCGAAGATTATAACTAAAATAGGCCTATATCGGTTATTTTATTTCACACCGAGCCATGTTTGTGCTATTTTTGCCAGGCTCGAGGATGGAATAGAATTTTTAAAATTGTTTTAAGCAATAAATTATTTCTAGAAATATGTTGTAAATTTCATATACAAATTATTTTGTCAACATTGTATTTGTAAAGACCGTTGCTATAACTTTCCCGAGGCTGTTCTTATGGGGGCCAACCTCGTCCCCACAAGCATGTTTACCCCCCTAGACCCTGAAATTTTTGTTTCATTTTGGCCAGAATTCCCCAAAACGGTAGGAAGGCCTTGTTATTTTGAACAGGCAGATGGTTTGGATAGACTTAGGCCCTGGCAAAACCATCAAACATTGTTTGTCAAATGTTTGGAATTGGCTTATCGATTCGTTTGTCGCGTTGAAATTCGTTTGATCACGTCGCGAAACATTGCTTGACAAGCATATGTAAGCAGAATTCAATGCAAGATATTTGTGAAAAGTTATCAAACGTTTTTTGTTTTATGAGCATTGTTTTGAGACATGACCCCACGATTAAACATTTGCTTGTCTAGCTAATTTTCAACTGTTGCGCCATGTTTTTGACATAGTTCATAAACATTTTTTGCTTGACCCTAAAACACATGTTTGACCGGCAATGTTTGCGACATGTCAAAAATGTCAGACATTTTGTTTGACAAGCAAATTTCAAATGTTTTTTATCGTTTGGCGAAGGCTTTAAATTATATTCACCTAGAAACTGCCTTGTTTAGTCTAGCTAAGGCCGTTGCCGAACGATAAAACATTGCTCGTCAAACATTTGAGATTTGCTTTACAAACAATGTTTGACCGTTTGGCCACGTCGCGAAACATTGCTTGAGAAGCAGAAAGCTTGACAATGGTTTTGAAAAACTTTAAAAACATTATCTGCTTGCCGTAAGCAAAAAACATTTGCAGAGTAATGTTTTGTGATGTGACGAAACGATGAAACACTTTGTAGGGCAAGCACATTTCAGATGTTTGACCAACAATGTTTGATCATTTTGCCAGGGCCTAAAGTGTAACCAGCAGAACTACATTATGTTTGAAACATAATGTTTCGAAATTGATAACTCGAAAATGAAACCGTTTCTGTCAGAGCTGCAGCAAAAGAAGTGGGTTTTATCACGTGATCGTGAATACTCGACGTTGATTCGCTATTCAAAAATTTAAATGAATAAGTGAATCCACATGTTTGTTATTTTTTCTTCCCTGTATTTTTCATCTATAATAAAAGTTGTTGCGATATTTGTTTAAATTGAAACCTACTTTTCCTAAGACAAAATCTTGTATTGTGATAATGTTTTTATTCTATTTACGTTTTTGCCCTTTCATCTTGCTAACATTTGTTATTAAGGTGTTGGAAAAATTATATTCGAAGCAAATAAAAGCTGTTATATTTGATTGTGTCCTATCTTGAGATTCTATTGAGGCGCGAATCGCCTGTGCAACTGCAAGGGCATACGTACCCTCATATACCCATCCGCAAGGCGCAACGCAACCCAAAAAATAAAATCTCAGAAATCTGAGTTTTCCCTGAATTTTGTCAAGCCTGGTTGTCATATAGCCAGAAATGGCTGTGCCAGTGCTGAGACACGGCTGCCCTAGGGCCTAGTGCTGAGAAAGTATTGCGACGTTTCGTTTCTATATAGCAATACGTGGCGGGGCCAGTCCTGAGACACGGCTGCACCAGTGCTGAGAAAGTGTTGCGACGCTTCGTTTCCATAGATCAATACGTAGCGGGGTCAAAGCTGAGACACGGCTGTACCAGTGCTAAGACAGTGGTTGCTATAAAATGGTTTCATATCCCCTCGCATTTGCTTGGCTTGTTAGTACTCAATGAGAACAAAGCCAAGTGCCACAGACACGTCGCCGACGGCCGTGCCACATGTTTCCATTAAAAACTTGTAGTGGCAGAAGCGTCATAAGGGCCGGGAAAGTTGAACCAAGTTCAACTTTTTATGTTGGCACTACCGCAGTAGAGCAACTGTCCAAGCACAGTAGAGCCACTAGGAAGTGTTTCCATTATAACTGAAGACGTCACAGCACTGTATTAGCACTGGTACAGCCGTGTCTCAGCACTGGCGCAGCCACTTTTGGCCATATTGAAACCAGGCTTACTCCCCCTATACATCTGGGTATATTGTCAGGTGAAAATGGGAAAGTTGCACGCTTCGTTAGAAAGATTCTGACCCCAAGAGACCATATAAGCCCTCTCCTTCTCAGTTTGCTTCGCTTTCACCAATCATGGCTTTTGAAACCGAAAACCTGAAAACATTCTTATGCCAAAATTTGAAGAAGATAATCCGAGAAATCTTTAAATAGAAACATTTCTTAAAATAGTGCTGAAACAAGATACGACAAGCATTAACTTAAATCAATAATGGTTAATTTTGATTCGACCTAAGCCATTGTGTCTATTGTATTCTAAGCTGAAATAGGGCCAATTTTCACACACGTTTATTCCTTGGGGTAAATTCACTGAGTACCCTACTGTGGTATTTCAAATCGACTACGGTTTCTTTGCATTTTGTGTCTAGTTTTCAGTCACTAGAAGGGATATCTTGCTTTACAACGCTCTGAAAATATTTACAGCTAAATTCTGGAAGTCAATCATTCTTGAAATTCTAAACACAATGATGCATGTTGAAACAAATATGTCTTTCAACGATGTTCATATCGACTTTGATATGATGTGTGTCGATGAAGGTAGGTTTTGGAAATAAAAATAATTCATTGAATCAAATATTTTGTACCTTCATTCATATACGTTACTTCTTCATCTTATTATCTTTAACGTTCATATAGATTTATACAGGAAATTTTAGTTAAATTAAAATGGCACTTTATCTAGATTTAAGGTCTATCCAGCAGGCTAAAAATGAAGCTACTGCACAGTACATGTTCTTAATAAATACTCGTATCAAATAAAGGGTTTGAAATTTTAAGGGGGTTCTGAAGGGAGTCTAAAAAAGTCGCTTAGCATTGTGAGTCAGGAAAGTCGCTCATTCTTAAGTTTAGTGGCTTTAGTCTAATGAATTTACCAGTTTTTGGCCTCTTATTTTTTACGCAAGTTTCGCAAACAAGAAATGTGTTGAGAGTGCACAGTGACATAGTAGCCTAATCTTTCCATTCGAGAAAACGGCAGAAATACATTTGCGTCTGTTTGGAGTTCGCAATTGCAATGGGGCGTAGAGGAGGGTTAGAGTTCGCAGATTTCTATAATGCATACCTACAGTATTTGTTTGTCTCCGATATTAACGAGAAAATACAAAAATATCAAGGGAGGGTCAATCTTGTAACAGTAACACCTGCCTGACATGGTTTCTATGTAATAGGGTGCCAGGGAAAATAAGGGGAATTAGATACGAGCAGAACGCGCACGACAAACCCAAATTTATTGAAGAAAGGAGAACGATGAATTACAGTGCAATATGCTGATGAATGAATTGCTACTTTTTGTAGATTTATGAACCCCCTAATAAGGAGAAAAAAGCACCAGCCCCCCATGTTTCTTGCAGTCCTATTTCGCTTGTTTCTATTGGCAACAAAATAACGCATGCGTAATGATTATGGCGGGAGGGAGACAGCACGATTGGTTGGCCTAAAACGAAGTCCCAAGCACTAATGTTTTTAAGTTTATTAAAGTAATTTATCCGGCGACTTGAACACAAGATGGATTTTCAAATATTGCCTCGTCTTACTGACTTGCTCCAGGAATTCACTGTCGTTGTTCTGCGTGAAAAACCCGAAGATATTGTCGATTTTGCTGCCGACTATTTTGCCAGGTTGAAACAAAGTAAAGAAAAATCGCCACCAAAGGCTAAGGGAGTTAGTTTTCAGGTAGAAAATGGTGCTACCGCTGCTTCAGATGACAGCGACGACGAGCCGTTGCCAGGTATACCTAATTTTCTAAGTGCGGTGTTTTTGAAAGGAAAGACACGACAAAGGAATTGATACAATTGTAACAAAACTATTTTAAGGTTTTTTTCTAAGTCCTATACCTTCAGAAATGTGAAGAAGAAACTTCGTTTCAAATAAAGGAATTTCAGACGAATAATTTTAAAACGGAAAATCAACTGAGATAGTTATATTCAAGTATCTTGCTTGTTTGTTTGCAAGAAGCATGGATACCTCATCTCTCTCAGACATAAGCAGCATAATTAGGAAAAAAGAAACAAACTTTTCTCGAACAAAAGCACCTGTTCTCTTAAGTGTCCTGCTGGGCTTGGATTGGCTTAAGCACTACCAGCCTTTTTAGGCTCACTTAGAATCCACCTGCTACATGAGTGTCCCTGCTGTGATAATTTTATTTTAATTGACAAGTTCCTTCTAACCAGAAAATTGTTTCTGTACACAATTTTAAGAACATTTGGCTCTGATTCCAGCCTGCTGCCGGTTTCTTATTTTTGATGCAATTTTTCACCAACTTCTCATATTACCCCTTACCTTTCTCGAAAACATGTTTAAAATGCATTTCCAGGCAAGGGACTCTCACTGGTGAACTTTGCTTGTTCATATCTCAAATAGTTTTTTAGAGATAGTAAAAAAATTTGACACAAAGTTTAGCCTGGTGTTTCTTACAAAGTTTGTTCTAATAAAAAACTTGTACACCTTTAAACTAAGGACATCATTTAAGAATTTTTCTAAAATTTCTTCTTTGAGAAATTTTGTACTCAGATTAAGACTTAGCTCCTTAGGTTTAATTTTTTTGGGTAGCCAAGAGTAACACTTTCATACAGTCAAGGGGTATTCCTACAAAACCAATATTGCGAGTCCAAGGAATGAATTACCCCTCGGATACAGTTTTTTCACAGTGACATACCACAATTGAGAGAAGTGACAGGGAAGTGGTACTATGGTACCAGAGGGGTGGTACCTGGTACCAGATTCTGGAAAAAGGGTGGAACCTGGTACAAAAGCTCTGAAAATGGTAGAACCTGGTACCTCTATAGATTCATATGTATTAACCTTTCATTCAGAAAGGTTCTTTACTCTGACCAAAATTGGGATCACTTGGCACCACAACCTGCAATTTGGGTGGAACCAAACCTTGCTGACCCCACTGTCACCCCCCTCACAATTGATGGGATTGGAACCGGAGGAACCTGGGCTGCATGTGATTTCATTGACCTCAAGTTCTATGGAACTCTGGCCATGCAGTACAGGTTTGAATCTCATGTACTGTATTCCTGTATGCCATTTGCCAAGAATCTATCCTAGTGCATGCCATTCATCACAAATCCTTTGCATGCAGTAATATATCTATATAATTTATTCATCTTATTTCTGCAGAACCTCCAGTTGGAAGATATGCTGGCAGAAGAAAATCAGGTAATAGAAATTTTGTAATATGCTGCTTTTGAAACAGATACATCAAATGCCATTAATGCGTCAGATCAAGAGGTAATACCAATGGCATCGAACATGAATTGATGCACATCCACATCCACATCCCTAGCTTCTAAAATATTCTTCCCAGGGACATAGTAGGACGCTCCATAAAAAGTGGGATGTGGGAAAGCTCCTTAAAAAGTGGGAGGGTTGAGAGTTCTAAAAATCTTAAATATACTTAGACTTGCCTATATTTTAACAGGAGAACAGGAGCTGCCCCTCCTCTTTTGTCTCTCTCACTCTGTAAGAACCATGCCAATTATGGGTGTAGGTGGTCATTGCCTTCCATTTTCTGTGATCTCTTGCAGCATGGAACTTCACATTTGTTTTCATTGTGTAATCTTCTTCCATTGATGATAACATCATTTTGCCTCTGTCTTTCTCTTACTTTCTTTTGCCTTGAATCTGTACTGTCTTTATGATTTGTCTTTATAATTGTCTTTGTGTTTTGCTTGACCAATAAATTTTCTGTGCATTTCTCTGATCTCTGTCCAGATAGTTCTTTGTGCCTTTGCAATCTGAAGTACTCCCTAATTCCGAAATGTACCCTTTTTGTACCCCTCTGTGATTAAATTTGTCAATTTTTATCAACAGTTTGTGCTGAGCCATATCATCCAGATTCTGATTCAGATGAAGAAGAACAAAATGTAAGATTGTTGATTATTAATTTGTTTATTAAGGGGTGGTGCCAGTGGTAAGATAATGTGGTGGGCATATAGGTGAAGCAAAAATAAATTGAGGGTCTGGGAACTGCTGTTTGGAAAATGTTTATGAGCACTCCCTCCAGAGTGTTAGAAATGCCCTTTTTATTGTTATAATTACGATTTGTCTTCTTTAAGTTCATTATTGCTAATTTTCAGTGCCTCCCTATTATTTTCTTATAAAATTTAGATGAACTAGCTTTGATCTTTGAGAAATGTGGGGTGGACAGTTGGACATGTCCCCTGCAGTCCACCCCATAGCACCGCCCAATAAAACTTGCTAATTGAAATGAACAGCAAAAACATCATTGGAAACAACTAGAAACTTTCTTTCTGACACTCCTCAGAGTAT
This sequence comes from Chrysaora quinquecirrha, assembly GCA_014526335.1. NCBI lineage: Eukaryota > Metazoa > Cnidaria > Scyphozoa > Semaeostomeae > Pelagiidae > Chrysaora > Chrysaora quinquecirrha. Next base: position 7,752,064 of record JACTAT010000032.1, read on the forward strand.
CAACATCAGGAACAGACCGAAAAAATTTACTAAGGTGGAATGTATCATTAACAAACCTAGATGCACATTAAATATCACTTGCAGTCTTGAAATTGCATGGAAATACAGGGGATATTCAATGTTATAGACACCTATGGGATCAATCTTGTTAATTAGGGACATGTCCGCTGTATAGGTTTCTTTTTGCAAGAAATGGGCTTTAGTGACAAAGGAGGTGTTATTGTAAAAGGGTGTCTTATAATGGTTTCTTCATTTTATCTTACCTTTAATGGAAAGTATTTTAATCTGTTTTCAGGTTGTAAATCCAAAATCTGATGAACAAAGAACAAGACTCAATGAAGCTGTCAAAAATATATTACTTTTCAAAAATCTAGATCCAGTTAGTAATGCATACTTTAATAATGACTAGCCCTTTCATGTCTAAGACCACTGCCTCGTGAGGACCACTGTCCTCCAAGGGCTCCACCCATAAGGACCTCATCCTCTCAGGGATTGTGCATTTTTATGGCTTTACTTGCTCTTAATCTTATTTTAATCTTAATCTATCTTTATCTTAATCTTAACCTTGATCTTTATCTTTATCTTTATCTTTATCTTAATCTTCGTCTTAATCTTAATCTGAATCTTAATCTTAATCTTAATCTTAGTCTTAATCTTAATCTTAGTCTTAATCTTTATCTTAATCCTAATCTTAATCTTATTCTAATCTTTATCTTTATCCTTATCTTTATCTTTATCTTAGTCTTCTTCTTAATCTTAATCTTAATCTTCGTCTTAATGTTAATCTTAGTCTTAATCTTAATCTTAATCCTAATCTTAATCTTATTTTTAGTTTTGGTCTTAATCTTAATCTTAATCTTTGTCTTTATCTCAATCTTAGTCTCAATCTTAATCTTAATCTTAATCATAGTCTCTATCTTAATATATTATTGTAATCATTCTTGCTGCAGGAACAACTATCAAAGGTTCTTGATGCAATGTTTGAAAGAGTTGCAAAACCTGGAGATCATATCATTGACCAAGGTGATGATGGTGATAACTTCTATGTTATAGACAGGTTAGTGATTCCCTGTTATAGTCATTAACCTTTGTATTTTCAAATCTTCAAATTTGGCATTTTGTTTTTGTATTTGAATTGTAACGAATTTTGTTAACCTTGACAAATTTAAACCTATAAATACCCTTTAAATAGCTTTAGTTGATTTATTTGTTACTGAAGATGGATAAAGATGATCCGAAACATGTCTTTCATCGATTGTCGTTTTTCTGAAACTTGTCTCAAGTTTAATAGTGCTGAGAAACTTTGGTAAAAAATCTATTGTATTGTATTCAAAACCAGGCGTAACATTCTTGTTCGATTTCTTATTTTTAGTGGGAAATATGATATACTTGTTGACAAAAATGGAGTGGATGAAACGGTAAGATACCTAATTAACCTTGTTAATTAATTAACCTTTGTGCAACTTTTCTTCAAAAAATATAACTTTTGCCAATGATGTTGCTTTTAATAACTGAATGAAGATTGATGATTTTGGATTAGCGATTATGATTCGTAATTGATTGATGTTTGAGTGGTTATTATTGACGATTGTTGATGATTGTTGACCAATGATTGTTGATTACTGATTAATTGATTAATTATTGTTTAGTGATTTGTGATTGCTTTATTTGATCTGTGTTTTATTTATGATTGATAATTGCTGATTGCTGATGATTGTGATTGTAATGGGCATTGTTAATGATGACTATTGATTAATGTTTATGATTCCTGATTGATTGATGTTTAGTACCTTTATTTGTTTTATAGGTTGGCTGCTACGATAATAAAGGCAGTTTTGGTGAATTGGCACTGATGTATAACACACCAAGGTTAGTAAGCTTTATTTTATTAGAGGCATCAAATTAATGATGAAAAAGTGCGTTTTTAGGTCTAATTCGTGAGGGGGGGGGGTGGCAGCCTCCCGGTATGCAGGTACACCCGGTACATGGTACGGCAGGTTAAAAATTGACCCGATACGGTGAAAAAAGTACACTTGGCACACTTGAAAAATCAGAACCATAACATGTGCATTCATGAAAACTGGTACACCGGTATATGTCACGTTAACTGACCGATACGCTTGCAGAAAAGCCGGCACACCGGTACATTGATCATAGCTGTCATCCTCCACTATTTCACGTGCTTAGGGATTTCAAGGGTACTTTTTGGGATGCTTTCCCGTTGCTGTGGGCGTCACAGAGTTAATTTTGGCGACTGGTATTCTAAAACCCCCTGAAATCAAGTTAAATGTCGACTTAAATTGGAATGGCAAAGAGAATTTTTAATTTTTAGAATTTCTCAAAATTGTTTTTTCACATTGCCATTCTGAGGAACATTTTACAATGTTTTTGAAAATTTAAAATTCTTCGAAATTTTGGTAGTCTGAGCTTTTAAAAAGCTATACTTATATTTCAGCCATCAGCTAACAGCTAATTATTTTCTAAATAACATAGAACAGTTATATAACCCTTATATGTTGACACCAATACAAAGCCCCCCTCAAATCACCCTCATCCAACAATTTCTTTGACATATAAGCTATTGGGGGATTATTCAGGGTATATTGTAAGCAGATAACAGAAGCCTTAATTACACAGATAAAGTTTTGTCTCATACATTTCCTCTATTTTTTTTCAGAGCTGCTACAATCATTGCCACAACCCCCGGAATCTTATGGGCACTTGATCGTGTTACGTTCAGAAGGATATTGCTCAAGGCTGCAGCCAAGAAGGTATCAAGGATTGATTCAGGGGGTTATTCAATAAGCTCCATTAAGAACGATGGCATTGAGAATGGGACAGCGTATGATGTTATTCATATTGTGTTACTAGACAACCTTCATATTCCTGGGCTAATATCATTTATAGCTTAAAATATCCATGAAGAATCAACAAGGAAGGCATTCTTCAAACTGCTCATTTCATGACTTGCACTAATTGTTCTTTTTTGACAGAGAAAAATGCATGAAGAACTGTTAGAAAATGTTCCCATGCTGGCACATTTAACGGTGAGTATGATTTGATCTTGAGATCGAGATGCTGTAGAGCTGGAGAAATGATTTAGAAGTTCTAGTGCAGCATATAGAATTTCTATTTAGTTGTAATGATGCTGCGGACTGGCTCTGATAGGAGCCGGAGGCGCACTGTGCACCGGAGGTGTACCAACCTAATATGGCTCTTTTGTCTGAAGGCATGCTTCCCTAGAAAATGCCAACATTTTTTCAAAATATCACCTCAAGATGGGCTTAGATTCGCTTAGGTTAATATTTTGATGTCACAAACAGCTTTTTCTGCAGAAAATATCACTAGACATAACTAAAGAAAACTATTATTTTTGCTTGCTTAGATGAACAAAATTACTAGCAGGAGCTCTTGCCCCCTAAATTGTTTAAGCAACTGAGGTGGTTGAGCCCCCCAAAGTTCCCCCAGCTCTATAGAGCTATGAGATGTTATTATTGGTATATCACTAGATTTTATTGCGATGATATTGATGCTGATGATGTTCTTGATGATTGTTATTGATGTTAATTATGTTTTAGAGATGTAATTGCAATCCTTTCCACTCAAGATTTTCTTCTGTTAGGACCACGAAAGACTCAACGTGGCGGATGCCTTAGAAACTAAGAATTTCACTGATGGTGAACGTATTATCCAACAGGTCAGTAATTGGTCCAAGGCCCTGACCAAGTGATCAAACATTGTTTTTCAAACGTCTGAAACTTGCTTGTCAGTATTTCACCGTTTGGTCACGCTTGGGTTTCATTTGTATTTTTTCGTATTTTATAGGGAGATGATGCCGACTGGATGTATTTCATTGTAAAAGGAAAGGTCTCAGTTAGAATGCTAAGTGCTGTAAGTAAAATTTATATTTTATTTATTTTTTTTGCTATAATGTTATGCATATAGTCTGTTAAACAGAGATTTCGAATTCGACAGGATCATACCTTGATAGGAAAGGGTGCATTTGATTGAAACGATTCTAAAAATAGTAGACTAGGGAAAAAACAAGTAGAACATGTTTTTGTATTTTGTAGTTTTTCGTTCAAAGATTTCTTAGCGAATTCTGCTATCCAAACACTGTTTTGTGACGTGGCCAAACGGTCAAACATTGTTTGTCAAACGTTAAAAAGTTAGCATGTCAAGCGAAATGTTTTCCGTTTGGTCGCGTCGTAAAACCATTTGCTCGTCAAATATCTTATGCTTGCATCAAGCAAAATCGAGCTTTTTTAAAAGTTTCCCAGCAATAACTGCTTTTTAACCCAATGCTTAAGCAATATTTTGTGCCATGGACAAACGTTCAAACATTGCTTGATAATAAAATTTCAAATGTTTGACAAACAATGATTGGTCGTTTGGCCAGGGCCTCGGAATCCATGTTTGATTGGTGGTGAATTCCTAAAACGGGGTAGCCTGGAAGGTTTTGAAAGCCTTCTCGACAAAACATTTCAACCTTGCAACAAAACATTGCAACCTTGCAACAAAACATTGCAACCTTGCAACAAAACATTGCACTGCAACAAACATTGCAACAAAACATTGCATGGGAGCTGAGTCCTTCTCCACATTGCTCCTGGAGTCGATCTGTTTCGCAAAAAAACTGGAAATCTGTAGTAAAATATTTTCTGAGTTTGAGAAGTCCTTGGAAGAAACTTTCTTAACTTTTCCATCCACCAACTTCAAACAAACTTCCTATTACCTTTTTCTTACGGATATGGTTATTATACCATTTATAGTGCTATGTAATTGATAGCCTTTTATCCTTATATAGACTGATCCCCCAGAAGATCTTGAAATCACAACCCTTGAAGATGGATATTTTGGTGAACTTGCTCTGGTTACTCACAAACCTCGTGCAGCCTCAATTTATGCAGTTGGAAATGTCACCGTTGCAGGTTCATTTCTGTTACATTTTTTCACTTTTTTGTTTGACTGATTTTCAGGGAATCTGTGAGCACGTCCCCAGACCCTAATCGAATAACCGTGAATCCCAACCATCAAATCGATTTTAGGCCTGGCACAGGCCACAAAAATCTGCCAGAACAAGAAGGCAAAGAAACAAGATTTAGAATCTGAAAACATATGTTGTGGGCAAAGTAATCCATTAGATTCATTTTCAACTGACAGGAGACATGCATTGCTGTATACAACATCATTTTTTTGGTTTTAGATAATCTTTTTCACGTAGTTTTCGGCCTTTTTCGATGTGATGTTTTGATGGAATCACGACGTCAAATAATTAGTTAAATTGTGGAATAGCCGATCAAATTATGAATAGAGAAGACCGATACAAGGGTCAAATATGGACAGAGAAGTTTCTCGTTGAGTCCTATCCACCCAATCGTAGAATCAAAATTCGGCAAGTTTGCCGAAAAAAGGCGCGAAAAATTCGCCATATACGAATTCGTAATCAGGTTCGTAATCTACAAGAGCCTGCATGCATTTGGGCACAAAATCTTTAACCCCAAATTTAAGCATGAATCCTTCTTGCTTACAGCCTTAGACGTAATGGCATTTGAGCGTCTCCTTGGCCCATGCATGGACATCATGAAACGAGGCATTGAGGACTACGAAGAGCAGCTGCGGAAGCTAGGCCTAAGTAACACTGATCTCAGATAATGGACAGGAAATTCACATATTCCCCGTAACATTCATGTAATTATAGTTTCTTTTTCATTCACAAAATATATGGTGTTCATATATCTATATATTTAAAATATGTTAATACAACAGTTTTCTGAAATATGGTTTAAAACTACGTTCGGTGATATAATGTTTGGGACATTAATTTGTTTTCGTTCATATTTTTCATTAGCATCTTCCTTTTTGGAAATGTTCCAAAATTTCTTCATATGAAATTCTAGGTCCAAATTTCTTATTTGGCACCTATAACTAGGTTTTGATGTATATTTTCGTCTCATAGCCTCCTTAATGTAAATTTTATGTTATGTTCGCATCGTTCCTGGAACCCCAAAATGACTCTCATCTTTAGAAAACCTCTGAATTCTAGAATGCTGCTTATCTTCTGGTCACGCTACAGACATTGTTTGTCAGACAGTTTGAGCTTGATACAAGCATTGAATGTTTTGAAGATTTTCAAAAACATTGCTGAATGATTTCTGCTTTTCAAACAATGTTTAATGACGTGGCCAAACGACCAGTTTACGGCAAAAGGAGGATGTGGAATGCCACCTCCTTCCTACCTTGCAAAACAATGAACCTTGAGTAATGTAGTAAATTAAGTAATTATAATCTCGACTCCCTCTTCCGGAATCCCTGTCTAAATTACGTGAAGACTAAAGTTTTCATGGAAATATGTAATTTTGCGAAAATTCCCTTTATGCAATCTCACGAGACTACAAGTCCCTAATGTTTTTTAAGTTGTAAGCGTTTTAATTGCCTGCATGCAGTGGTAAACACTTGCCAGCTCAAATATCCAAACTTTTATTTATACTAAGACACTGGCCAAAAGATGAAACATTGTACGTAAAACATCTGAAATTTGCTTATCAAACAATGCTCATGGCCACACCACAAACATTGTCTGTCCAAATTTTTTGCTTGATACAAAAAATAAATGTTTTGAAAGTTTGTCAAAAACATTGCGTAGCAAACTCTGCTTGTCAGGCACTGTTTGTGACGTGACCAAACTTTCAAAAATTGCTTCATAAGCAAATTTCAAATGTTTGGCAGACAATGTTTGATCATATGATGAGGTCCTAACAGATACAAAAATGCAAATTCTTTCTAACCAATTCTGTTTGTCAAGCAATGTTTGTGACGTGGCCAGCTGCTCAAACAATGCTTGATAATCAAATTTTAAATGTTTGAAAAACAATGTTTGATCGTTTGCCCAATGCCTACGAGTATAAACTCAGATGTTAAGACTTCCACGAAAATTGTTTGAGATTGCATGCAGGCTGCTTTTTAAGTTGCATTAGATGTTTTATTTCAAAAGTTGTACATGTTTTAAAAAGTTTCAACTATTAGCTCGTAAAGCGTCTTGTTAGTGGAAGTTCAAATATATAAAAGAGGAAAAAATATTGATCTGGTGTTTTTGATCTGTCTTTCCTGTAACATTTTATGTTCGAAACATTCCCTCTCAAATTCACAAATTTTTCCTAATATGAAAGAACGACTTATAGTAAGAGCATCTTTGTTTGGGGCGTATTTCCTCTCCCGACTCCTTGGGAAACGCGCGTAAAAAAATCGACGCTCCCTGAAAAACCCCAGAACGCAACAAATTTGGTGACCCTACATCACATCTTCAATTCAAGTATTGAATTGAATTGAAGCCTCTTAATGGATTTCGTTGGGAATCGAGGCTGACTTCCAAAGCGCGCGAAATACCACGTGACAATTGTTTCACACGCTTTGATCTTTCATCCACAAAGAAGGCCTACTTTTCTTCTGAGCTTCATTTATTTATCTCCAGTTTTCTTCCTGAAGTCTTTCAAAATATGGCGGTAAGTATAAAATTATAAAAGAGCTTGTGGAGCGGACTAAATTGCCTCTTCTTGTGTTTTTCGCAAGCCACGGAAAATTCTCCATTTTCTTGCTGCTCCATTTTCTTGTCCTCCGATGACCCCGTAGCCCGTAGGGATGTGATGAGGGCAACGAAAAGGTCTTGTTGCCAAGGCCTTTGAAGTGCATGAAAGATCATTTCAAAGGGAAAGTACCAAATACTTGGTTTTTCTTGCACGGCAGAAAAATCCATTTGTTTTTTGCAATAATTGGAAAACAATAGATCTATTGTTTTCAAACAAAAGGTCTATTATTTTCAAACCAAAGATCTATTGCTATCAAGCAATATAAATCTTTGTTTAGAAACAATAGAAACACACACAGATCTGTTGCGCAAACATGAAATTTGTCAATCTGAAAGCCACACCGCAGATTATGGCATTTGCACACCATAGGTTTTCTATAGAACAATAACAGTACAAAGTCATCCTCCTGAGATTGTGTTAAAAACTGCCATGCATTGCAAAGAAATAGATGCCAGCGCAAGACAATTTGCATTGCAACTGCAAAACTTTCTAATCTGATGACAATCCAGTTTGCAGAGTATGGCAGTTCCTGATGAGATCTCGCGTATGGAGAAACAGTTTACCATTGTTCTTTTCTATTGTTTTATTGTTTATCTAATGTGTGCACACACCACACTCCTCAGACTGGATGACAATCACTCCATTAGGATCTATATCCATAAGTTGACTCAACTATTATTACACCAAGATAAGAATCATTTCTTTGCAATTTTAGGACAGTCTACCAAGTGGAGGTGTGACCAGCAGTCCTCCAAGAAGTCCAAGAACAGAAGGTCTTGTCACATCAAGTCCAACGAGACCAGATTTGGCACCTTTTGAAGATGAAACTGATGCAATTCTTGGTAATGAAGTTCAAGAGGAAGTTGAAGATGACGAAGGGGAGGAATTGTTTGGAGATGCCATGGAGAGGTAATAATTTGCATGACAAACAATATACAAATAGTAGAGTATACTAACAGTGAATGGACTACAGATTGTAGTCTAGAACATTAAAATGTAGGCAAATTGTTCAGCTGAGATGAATTGGCTGAATTGTCCATGCTTAAGATTAGCTTAAGTGTAGCAGTTGTTGGCTTTGAGAATTTGGGAATTTTTTTTTTAAATTTAATAAATGGGGGGTCCCAATAATGTCTGGGGTGGGGGAAATTTAATAAACATAGTTTACTCCTTTCACAAGTGAATTTTTTTCTTCCAAAATTAATAAACAGGGTCCTAATAAGCTCCAGTTGGTGGGGAAAAAGGTCAAAATTAATAAATGGGGGATGTTTATTTGACACCTAAGAATACCTCTTCTTGAGCAAAGAATGATTGCTGTGAAATTTCTTTAATCAGGGACTACCGCCAGATTCCAGAACTTGATGTTTACGAGGATGTTGACTTAGATGATGCAGATTTGGATGAGCTCAGCCCCAGTGCAAGGGCAGAGGCAGAAAGAGCAATGCGAAAAAGAGACAGAGATGAAGGAGTAACAACGGGAAGAATGAGAAGAGGCCTTCTCTATGGTATGTTAGCTTTTGTTTAATAGTTAAATGGCACTTTTCTTTCATGCCTCCTCAGGGATGGTGCCAAGAAAAATTACCTGTGCTGCAGGCACCTTGGACAGTGTTCAGACTGGTTCAAACTGTCTAACCTCAAGCATTTGATTCCTGCCTTCCCAGCAGCATTGGGGGTGATTGCCCCCCAGTGGGTGTAATTGCCCCTTGCTTTCATAAAAATGGTGAAATCATTTGATTTTCCTATTGTTTTACCCTTAATTGTTTGCTTCTCCCCACATGCCTGGTATCATGATGCCTTGCTTCTGGCACCTCTGCCTGCCTTTCATAGTTGGGATTAAGTAAACAGTGACTACTCCCTGATTAGTTTTCCTTGTAACATCTTTTGTTTTTTTCAAGATGATGAAGATGAGGATGAATTTGAGCCATCCACTGCAAGAAAAGAAGACTGGCAGAAAAAGCTGCAGAACGAGAATATGGCGAGGAAGAAGAGGTACATTAGTGCATGTCTGAACTGAAGGAACCCCCTAGGGAACTCTTATATGGGATATGGTATGCAAGTGCCTCAGAGAATCAAGCAAAGGGGCTGATTACCATGAAATCAATTTGAATTTGCAAACCCATAACCAAGACACTAGTGCACATGTTTATAAAACACACCCCTTCAACAGGGCTAAACTATTTCTTAGAAAGGAAATGTGGACCATCTGTTAGCTCTCTCAAACCTTGTATATTTCTGAATGTCTGTCTTAAACCTCCCTCTGTCTTAACCCCTCCTCTCTCTTAACCTTCCTCTCTCTTAACCCCTCCTCTCTCTTAACCCCTCCTCTCTCTTTCTGCATTTTCTCCTATTAGCTAAATTATGTCTCTTGAGGCAGGTGTAGGAGAGGGGAGTGTTCTGGTGCCCAGACATCGATGGTGTCCATAAAAATCTATCAATTACAGTTTTTCCATTCAATGCATGTAATGGTCAATCTGACTATTACCGTAGATCCTTCTATAAGCCCCCTCCTGGGATAAGCCCCCATCAAAATATACATTTTTGCCAATAAGGGGGCTTTTTTTGCAAGGATTAACTGTAAACCATTTTGCATAGCAATGGTTCAAGTTCAAACCCTAACCTCATTGTAATTTTATATTCTTTTTAAAGATGATTGAGAGCATAGAGAATCTGGAAGACTTAAAGGGACATACAGTTCGAGAATGGGTGTCTATGGCTGCCCCAAGACTAGAGATAAAGAATCGATTCAAACAGTTTTTAAAGACGTTTGTTGATGAGCAGGGGAAAAGCGTTTACAGAGAAAAAATCCAGCAGATGTGTCAAGGTAAAAGCATTTCATCAAATGTACCAGAAATGAAATTGAGGCTATGATTTGGATATGATAAATAGGCACCTGAAATGAAATTCGAGGCTGCAACCCAAAGGGGCACCTAAAATTAAATCAAGGCTACAATGCGGATCTGCAAATAGGCATCATACTTAAATTGAGGCTACGATGTCCCACATCAGGTTCCCACCAGATCAAAGTAAAGTCACGACGGATTATCTTTTACCCTCCTGCCACTCCATAAACTTAAGCTTAAGGTGTCAATAGCTCAGTGAAGTCAGGGTTCCATCAAGCCCCAGTGACATGACGGTAACATAACTTACAGCCAGGGTCAAGGTCTCGTTAGTTCATCTGCTTGTGAGATCCCAGTGACTTGCGTTAAATAAACGATTTCAGCTTCATCTTCACCGTTAGCTCTTTGATCATACAGTGTGGGGTTTGATTCCCGACAATCTTTGTATACTACCTGTAAGCTACTTGTATGCTAAAATCTTGATAATTATGTTTTTATTTTCAGCTAATAAACAAAGCTTGGTGATTGATTACAATATCTTAGCAAATGAGCACCAAGTTCTGGCCTTCTTTCTGCCTGAAGCTCCGACAGAAATGTTGAAGATTTTCGACGAGGTAGTTCTCTTTCTTGGTCACTCTTCTATTTCTTCCTCAAGCCTTTTCCCCTTGATACTGTCTTGAATTTGTCTACAAGGGCTATTTTAACATACCAACTAGAGAAACATCTACCCCCAACCCCAGTCCTCTTCTCTTTCATCGTTTTGAACGAAAGTCTTCTGAAACTTTTCTTAAAACAAAATAGAATGCTCACATAGTCCCTTAAAAGAGGCCTGTTTGCCTGTTCAGTTGTACTAGTGGACATTGTCTAACGTCCCGTCTCAATCATTAAGGTTGCCTACTTTATAAGAATAAGCCTAGTCTATAAGAATATTCAGGCTCAAAATTGCCAATTCCGCAAACATGAACAATGGAAATTTAAGAATAACAATGGAAAAGTTCGAGCCTCGCCGATAATCCAAAGATTAGGATATTCTTATAAAAAAAAATTTCTCCAGATTAGTATCCATAATTCTGCATGCTTCCTCAAATGGTACCCATAATTCCGCACATACTTCTAAAAACGATATCGATGATTCCGCACTTTTCAGAAAAAAGGTACCGGTACCCCTAAACAATGGCACGTCCCCGTACCCCCAAAACTGTTAAGTTACCCCCCGAAAGAATAACTATGCTTAACTACAGAGCAAGCTCTTGGCTTTGATACTAAGGTTGTTTGATATGCCTGAAATCTTGACACAACTCAGTTTGTCCTGCAATACTTCAGTGGCCCGACACTAGCACGGCGTTCATTCAGATGTCGAGCCACTGTCGTGGCAGAGCTTCTCAAGACTGAACTTATCAAGTGGCAAAAGCCCTTCGTCTCGCTTGCAAGCCTGACGGATGGAATTTGCAACTGAATCCAACAGAATACAGAGAAAATGGGCACGACACGACATCTGAACGACTCATGCTAAGTCTCGAGCCTGACGGATGGAATTTGCTACTGAATCCAACAGAATACAGAGAAAATGGGCACGACACGATATCTGAACGACGTCGTGCTAAGTCTCGAGCCTGTGACGTGCCAGGATATTTCTGGCATTGCACAACTCTAGCTCGACGTCTGCACTGGGAGTATGTCTGGCGTATGCCATGGCTACACCAATAAATCGTGAGCTAAAGGCTCGTCCCACTAAGTGATAGTCGCGTAGTTTTCAATGTTCGACTTCTCAGTTATTTTCCGTGCGTAGCTTTTATGTGTCAGAAGCCCTTTTGTTTAATCTTTTGCCCTTGCCTTGTTTGCTTTTCCTTTCTACGGTGCAACGCCGAGTTTTTATATAAATGCTTTATCATAAATGTTTCCCATATAATTCTTATCGGTCTCAACAGTAAATAATTTTCTCTAACTTTTTAGGCTGCAAAAGAGGTCGTCTTGTCTATGTTCTCCATGTATGAACGCATAGCAAAGGAAATTCACGTTCGTATATCTGAGTTACCTCTAATGGAAGAGCTCCGATCGCTGAGGTAGGAAATTCCGTGAAACTTTACTTTCTTCGTTGATTTATGGCCCGTTTACACAAGGAGAGCAGCCGGCAGAAGAACGCGGAAACACATGCTTTAAAGCAAACGGGTGCACCTACGGTGAAGTGACTTGAGTCTCAGTTAGCTCTCGTTGGGCAACTGAAGTTAAGCTTGGTCATGTGAGGTCAGCATCTGGATGGGTGACTTTCCAGATGAATGACTAAACAACTCACTCTGCCATCCTTCGCAAGGGACGTTAAACTAGGGGTCCCATGCCTGGATGCGGCATGCATAGTAGGCCAACAAAATAACAACAATAACGGCACAATGGCTAAAGACCTTAATGATGATGATGATGTTTCACTATACCAGGTAGCTTTCCGGTATAATGTATAAAGCATTTTGAATGCACAACCGAGTGAACATCGAGACGCTCCGAAATCACTCAAAAAGCTATGCGACTCATCAAACTCTATCGTGCATAGTGTAAACTGGTTCTTAACTGGTTTAACTTAGCTACAATGAATTTGTAACTCAACAGAATATGATAAAAACCCGCATATGAGACCCAAAAAGTGCTATGACAATTTTACTTAGCATTAAGAGAGACCATTCCATCTAAAACAGGATACTACTGCAATATGAAATGAGCTTCCTTTCCTAATGGCCTTGATTTCAATCCGTGTGGTCAATTGGCTTTGCTCGCAATCGCAAGGCCGTGGGTTCAATCTCCATCAGGACCACTTTCAACAGTCAACTCAGCTGCCCATCCTTCCGAGGTCGTTTGATGAGTACCCAGGGTATTCGTTCTAGAATATCAGTCTGGGGCCCAACCTGCAGGTCCACATCAACTGTATAGCCGACATACCCTACAACCTGCGTTTACCAAATAAAATGCTTGCTTGCTTCAACGTCTCAATATCAATGAAAGGCAATAATTATGGGGACGTAGTTCTTCGAAGACTATGATTTTTAACCAATGCATTATATGCCTGGGGTTTTGGCTTTGTCAAAGCCAATTGATTGCATCAATTATTTTCTTAGACAACTGCATCTAAACCAGCTAATAAGGACGAATGGTGTCATTGTAAGCAGCACTGGAATCCTACCACAGCTTAGCATGGTGAAATATGATTGTACTAAATGTAATTTCATTCTTGGACCGTTCTTTCAAGGACAAAATAATGAAGTCAAACCTGGCTCATGTCCAGAGTGTCAGTCAAGGGGACCATTTGAAGTCAATATGGAACAGGTTGGTATTCATCGCGTAGTTTGGTTTGATCAACATGATCTTGATTGTGGTTAATGTCTTCATCATCCAGTCATCATCACCATCATTGTCATTAACACCATCCCCATCACTATCATCATCTTCATCATTGTCATTAACACCATCCCCATCACTATCATCATCTTCATTATTATCATCATCATCATAATCATGATTATGATCATCGTTATCATGACCATCATCATTATCATCATTCATTATCATCATCATCGTTATCAAATTCAGCAACATCATCAGCATAATCACCAGCATAATTACATTCACCATCAGCACCACCATCATCATCACTAGCATCAATACCAGCATTATCATCACCATCACCATTATTACCATCCTAATCACCGTAATCGTCGTAATCATCGCGATCATAATCATTCATCATCATCATCATCATCGTCATCGTCTTGATCATAATCAAAGTCATCATCAACATTATCATCATCATCACCATCATAGTCATCATCATCGTCATTGTCGTATTTTCGTTCACCATCATTACAATGACCCCCATTATTGTTGTTGTAATCAGTAATCACATTGTCATCGTCAGGGTCATCATGGCCAGTTTCATCATCATCATCATCATCAACAAACAATTCTCACCCGTCAACATGATAATCATTGCCACCATCCCCCGTCTGGGATTGCTCTTCAGTTCAAATAATTTTAAATTGTATATTGCTAATACAACCATCATCTTTCATCATAAATCCTCTTTATAATGATGTTCATAAAATCATTCTAATAATCCTCTTTATAATCATTCTAATAATTTGCAGACAGTATACCAGAACTACCAAAAGATCAAAATTCAAGAAAGTCCAAGCAAAGTAGCAGCGGGTAGATTACCAAGAGCAAAAGATATCATTTTATTGGCTGATCTAGTCGATTCTTGCAAACCTGGTGATGAAATTGTAAGTTCATTTCAAATTAAAGTGGTTCTTGGACCTGACCAAACGACTGAAACAGTATACCAGAACTTACACAGATTTTACTTGTCTGGTTTCGACAATGCCACGACTGTCGCATACGACAAATCCCTTTAAATATTCAAATACTGGAAGATGAATGTGAAATGATGTATTTAGATTTATCATTAGCGAAATGCCTTCAAAGTTTTGTTTTCCCTGTAGGAAGTTACCGGAATATACAAAAATAACTACGATGGATCTTTGAACACTGCGAATGGTTTCCCTGTGTTTGCGACTGTGATCGAGGCTAACTACATCACGAAACAGGATGACAAATTAGCTGTGTCTAATCTGACTGATGAAGATGTCCGTGATATTGTAAAGCTTTCGAAAGAGGAAAACATTGGAGAAAGAGTAAGTGAACCCCCGTCTGAGGTTGTTTTTTAGTTCAAATTAATTGTCAATTTACACACTTTCAAGGGGGTTGCCCACGAGTCGGAATATAAACTATGATAATTTTTCATTCAGATAATAGCCAGCATGGCACCTTCTATATATGGTCATGACGATATCAAAAGAGCTCTGGCGCTTTCCTTATTTGGTGGAGTTGCAAAGGACCCTGGTAAGATTGCGTGATTTTATCCGTTTAACTCATTTAAGGTGGCGCTGTTCTAGCGAATAATTGAGGTTTCTCTTTTTTAAGGTGGCAAACACAAAATCAGAGGTGACATAAATGTTCTAATTTGTGGTGATCCAGGAACAGCGAAGTCTCAGTTTTTGAAATATATTGAAAAGACTGCGCAGCGTCCCGTGTTTACGACTGGTCAAGGCGCCAGCGCAGTGGGTTTGACTGCATATGTACAAAGACATCCTGTGACGAGAGAATGGACTTTGGAAGCAGGAGCGCTTGTCTTAGCCGATCGCGGTGTTTGCTTGATTGATGAGTTTGATAAGGTTGGTTGATCTACTATTCTACTGATTCATATATTTTCTGATTACTTGATCAGCTTTGATTTGAGAGCCTGTCTGTTTTACTGAGCACGAGATTTCATTGATTCGCTGATTTAATTGATTCACTTATTTGATTATTATTTAATTAAATGATTGATTTTGCTGATTGACCAATATAAATGATTTTATTGATCTATTTCTTTCGTTGATTTTCTGATTAAGTTGATTCACTCGTTGATTGATTGATTGGGTGATCCTACTGTTTGGATGATCTTCCTGATTTCGCTGATTTCACTGATTTCACTGATTTGCTGATTCTGTGTCAAAAATTGTTTGTCAAAAATTTTTAATTTGCTTACCAAGCAATGGTCTGGCCACGCCAAATAACATTGCTTGGCAAGCATTTTTCTTCGCAATGTTTTTGAAAAAGTTCAGAAGCATTTTTTTGCTTGATGTAAACAAAAATGTTTGACGAGCAGTGTTTTAAGACCTGGCCAAATGGAAAAACGCTTGACAAACTACAAATGTTTGACAAACAATGTTCGACCGTTTGGCCAAGGCCTTATGCACTTATTCATCGATTAATAATTCATTCTTGCAGATGAATGATGCTGATCGAACAAGCATACATGAAGCAATGGAACAACAATGCATTTCGATATCAAAAGCAGGAATCATCACTTCTCTTCAGGTAATTTTTAAATCTTTTTAAATCATTGCCCCCTGAAGCCAATAGGACCTCATACGAATTACTGTTAAGATAAATATTGCAAGGGGGTACGCACATGCAGGAAATATTCCTGTTTTGTAAATTTGTAGTAGAGGCAATGTAGTCAACTTTGCAAGCTTTCACATCTTTGCCCCCATGTATTCCTTCAGTTTACAGTTAATTATACTGTGTGGTACGCCATTTTCGGGGGCTATGAGTTTTGAAGTGTCTTTTTATAGCAACAGTTACATTTTGATGCTTGATACATCGATGGTTTATGTTAATGAAAGAAAATTAATAATTGTATGTTTAAGTTTTCAGTTTTCAAATTAATACTCTTTTACAGTAAAATGACTTTATTTTGCCTCAAATTGAGCCGTTTCTAGCTTTGTTTTTCTCACAGGCTCGATGTAGCATTCTTGCTGCTGCTAATCCAATCGGCGGACGATATGATCCTTCACTTACTTTTGCTGAAAACGTAAGAACTGCAGTTCTGTTATTCTCCATACCTTTAATTGTCAATGATTTTTTATGATGAAAAATATGACCAGAAGCTTAAACAGTCTATCAGATAACCAACGAAAGATGAAAAATTGTTTGCTATTAATTGACTATATATTTGACTACATTTCCAGCAGTTATTATGTTAGGTTGTATGGGGTTGTATGCCCGACTGGATATATTTTCATCGACTTTTATAATTTCTATTCCTAAGGTTGACTTGTCTGAGCCTATTCTGTCAAGATTTGATATCCTTTGCGTAGTCCGCGATACAGTGGATATTGTGCAGGTAAAACGTGTTTCTTTTTCTATGTTCTCAGGTTTCCAGAGCACCTTTCCGACCTATTCCTTTAGAAATGCTCATGTATCTGAATTCCCTTGCTATAACAAGTGTCCAATTCTGTTGCTTCGATGCTATTACGGGCACTGCTCTCCGGACGGAGTTCTGAAGCATCTATCTGGGCGCCTAAGAGTGAATTGTAGCTACCACCCGAACAAATGTTTTCTATCATCAAAGTTGTGTTTCGCTTAAAAAAGACTCGTACTATAGGCACATTCGCCACACCCCCCCTCGTATCAGACCAATGTTCTCGGGAGTTCGCTGTGTGTTTAACGTCGTGCGAAGGGGGCTCAATGGGAAGCTCATGAATTTATCTTCTATTTTTATGATTAGGACGAAATGCTTGCAAGATTTGTCGTAAACAGTCACGTAAAACACCATCCGAACAGAGAAGAAAATAGTAATGCTGATGATGATTTAATGGTAAGTCAAGAAATAACAAAGTTTAAAAATAATGATAAAAGTTTTGAAACTTAATGATGCAAAACGATATGCATGGACGATGTATACAGAAAATGCGATGTAAGAGCAATCTCTGAAAATGCTTCCAAAGCTGAAGCTACTCGTGATTTTGTTTGGCTCCATAGCTCAGTGGAAACGTCGTTTGCTCTGTGGTCATGCAGTATAGGTTCGAATTCCATTTATTATGGTATGTCAATGGTGGAAAAATCTGTTATCGACTACATACGTATATTCAAAATAGTTGATAAATCTTAATAAATCTTAATACTTACCTTCTTAATACCATCTACTGTTGTATGCCACTGGTTCAACTATTCTAGTTTTTGCCATTCATAGAAAATACAAATGAAGCTAGAAATACTCGAGTCCATATGATATGATAATAGAAGCAATTTCCAAAAAGGTTTTCTGGAATGTCAGGATATCCCTGAATACCTCAATCTACTTCACTTACAGCTTTGGAATCAATTTACGTTTTCTCCTGTAATATCTGTGCAGTCTCTTTAGTAATTTCGTGCTGACACATCAACTTTTGGAGCAATAAAATAGTTCTAGCTTCTAGCAAGTCTAATCTTCTATCTAGAGTTCTTGTTCTGAATTCATATCCTTCATTACCACATGAATCTTTGCTTTGCAAGTTCGTTTTCCCAATAAAACGGTTTATACAAGAACAGGCCAATCGTTAATGCGTTTATCAGGGCATATATACCAAATTCTATAGCCAAATTTAGTGCTGATGGAATGGGAACATGAAGTCTAAACATCAAATTGGTAATCACAAAACTCATGATCTTCTAAGACCTTAAATGGTTGCTTATTTTGGCTTATTCCTTTGCAGACTCCAACACCACCTATCTCAGCCGAACCCCTTCCACAAGACACTTTGAGAAAATATATCATCTATGCACGTGACAAATACCATCCAAAGCTTCATAACATGGATCAAGAGAAAGTTGCAAGTATGTTTGCTGATTTGAGAAGAGAATCAATGGTGAGTTGATCATGATTGATTGATTATCATTTAATCATTTAATCATTTAATCACTTGATCATTTAATCGTTGAATCATTTAATCATTCAGTCATATTATCATTTATTATTTCATCATTTCATCATTTAATCATTTAATCATTTAATCATTTAATCATTTAATCACTTGATCATTTAATCATTTAATCACTTGATCATTTAATCATTTAATCATTTAACCATGCAACCATTTAATCATTAAACCATTTAATCATTTAATCATTTAATCATTTAATCATTTAATCATTAAACCATTTAATCATTTAATCATTTAATCACTTGATCATTTAATCATCTAATCATTTAATCATTTAATTCATCAACACCCACTTCACCTTGATTGAAATGATTAAAGTGATCGTCTTGGCTTTTCAGATCACTGGAAGCATTCCAATCACAGTCAGACATATTGAATCGATGATTCGAATGGCAGAAGCGCATGCTAAGATGCATTTGAGAGAATACGTGAGAGAAGATGACGTCAATATGGCGATCCGTGTTATGTTGGAAAGCTTCATTGATACTCAGAAATTCTCTGTAATGAGAAATATGAGGAAGGTCAGTTCAAAAGCGCTCTTGAATATGTCTTCACAGTATATATAGAAGATAGAGAGATACATTTGAGAAGACTTGCTTTCCAAATCTCCGTCCAAGAGGCTAGACAGATGCCGAAGGTGCAACGAATGCAAAGCGCTAGGAAAAGGGCAAGGATCTTTGCCTCACTTGCACTTCTTGCTTGTTTTACTTTCAGCGCCTGTCTTGCCAACTTAGAAATACAGTCATCTTTGTTTCAAATGATAGCACTAACTCAACATAGCCAAAACCCAAAAAAGCCAAACGGGAGGAGAGCCTATGGCTCTTTGACTTGAAGAGTTACTGGAGGATTTCATTGAGCTCTATAGCTCAGTAGAAACGTTATTGGTTGTCTGATCTTGCAGTCGATATTCGAATCTCATGTATTGTGGCATACCACTTGTCGAAAAATCTAACTCGAACTAATATACTCATGGGTTACATCACTTATCTTTATCATTCTTTTGAGTATACTGGCAGATTGCAGCTGATTTCGGGAACAATAGATGTCAGTTGAGGTGATATTTTTGGGCCATGGAAACTATTTCGCTGATATTTATGGGTGATCCTGACCCCGCCCGTTTGTTTAGGTACTAAGCCCCCCCCCCTATAGGATGTTGCCATGTTTCTCTCTGTCTTTAAAACCAAAATAACACATTATTTCTATGGTTTTACCCATTTTCTATTATTCTTGCTCACAGTTCATCCTTTTCCATAGGCATTTTCACAATACTTGGCATTCAGAAGAGACAACAACGAACTTCTTCTTTTCATACTCAAACAACTCATTCGAGATCAAGCGACATTTTATCGCAGCAGATACAGGAGTGAACCAGAAATCGTTGAAATACAGGAAGATGAATTCTCTGATAGGGTAAGCTTTACTTTTCCCCCTGATTTGTCCATATAATCAGTTGTCTTATTTGATAAAGTATTTTATTTCCAGGGGGTTAAGTAAGAAATTTCATCAAAAAATCCCCTCCTTGCATTAGTAGCACTATCACCCCCTGGTATTCCCATATAACTGTAGCACAACGCAGTTTAGGCTGCAAGGGTCCTTGATGAAAAGGACCCCGATAATTTTTTCGTATGGTAGCTGAACAATTGAAAAGTATTTGATGACTCTGTGAGTCTATGACATCATACTATTTTTTCGATATTTTTGGTAGGGTTCCCCAAGCACCCCCATCCCAAAAGGCCTACAATCTTGGACAAAAATTATGATACAAACTGAAATTTTCATTAATAGTTGTCTTAACTTCGCATTTCACCCCTCCCCCCTCACTCAATGTTGATCAAATGGCGTGGAAGTGTTTTCAGTGTCGCTCAACATTGATCCAAGGGGGGAGGGGGAGTGTATTATTGGTTAGCGAAGCTAAAGTTAAGGAATTGATAGTATTACTGGGAGTCTTCTTGTTGTCTCAATATATTTTGTCCAAGATTGTACTTTGGTTCAAAATTCATTTGTACCAATTTTCGCAAGTTGGCAGCAAGCTCAGCTACATATATTTCCGTCCCGAGTGCCCAGAGGGTAGTATCCGTTCTAGAATTTCAGTCAGGGGGAACAAGCTGTACGCCCACAGCGACCTCGTCCCCATGGTCAATAGGCCTCCGATGTCCGTATTCGACCCTGGTATCGGCCTTGTCTATTCGCAATTTTTAGTGACGTCACAGTTTCTTCAAAATTCCACACCGAAACAGGCCGGAAATTATTTAAAAAACATCTATAAAGCCAAAAAATTATGCTGCATGAGATCTTGTATCTTGTCTTACAGTTTTCAATGAAATTCTTTGCATTTCCTTTCTAAGAACATCTGTTTTCCGAATCTACATCTTGTTTTGATGCCTAGAACAAATTTGCCAGTATTTTGGCAGATTGTGTGGCCGGTACCAGGGCCCAAATCGATTTGACGGTTGAGATTCGAGGAAATTCGATTTGGGGCCTGGGGACGAGGTTGCGCCCACAGTTCTACAGCTGTCATTGTCAAAACCTGCTTCAACAGTTATAGAATGCTTGCTAATGCAAACTGGTTTTATATTGATCGTTCTTGTTTTCTAGGCACGACAAATCAACATCCACAATCTGTCCTCATTTTACGAAAGCGATATTTTCCATCAAAATCGATTCGTGTATGATAAGAAGAGGAAGACCATCGCACAGAACTTTTAAAGATAAAACTTCTTTTATAAAGACCATCAGGATTTTATAAAGACCATAAGGATGTCGACTTTAGAACAGGTCGCAAAATGAAGAAATCATTTACAAGGAACATTTTGGTGTATATATGTTGTCTAGATATATTTTTGTATGTGTTTCTGTAACTTTTTTGGATGTGTCCTTTCGACAAATGCAACCGTGTTTTTTGGATTTGTTACGACGTGTATGGCTAGTTTCGATGACGCGAAACACTCGCACCACTGACTCGATAGTTCCGCTTCGCAAGACCCTGACCAAATAATCCAACATGTTGGTCAAGAATTTGAGATTCGCTGTACAAGCAATATTTGGTCGTTAATCAAGTTAGGCAACGGGCAAATGATCAAACATTGTTTGTCAAACATTGTAGTTTGCTTATCAAGCAATGTTTAAATGTTTGGCTACGTCGAAAAACGTTGTTCGACAAGCAAAATTCGCTCAGCAATGGTTTTAAACATTTTCGCTTGATAAAAACAGAAATTCTTTTTAGCAATGTTTTGTGATATGGCCAAACTGTAAAACACTTTACTCGACAAACACATTTCAAATGTTTGACAAACTGTTTGGTCGTATGACAAAATCCGTATTGTGTAGTGAAAAACTTCTGTTACACTTTTTTAAATAAGCAACAGCTCAATAAGCAACTAGGGCTGAACTGACCTTAACATTAAGCAACTTGAGGGCTCAATTGAACTATACTGTAAGCAACTAAGAAGTCAAAGAACCAAGCTTATTCTCTTTTTTGTGTTAGGAAATTGTTCTTCGTTCTTATGTTTTGCATGTTGAAGTTCGTTAGCTAACTTTTTCCACTTACTGTCTCCCAAAAGTCATGTTGTAGGCCTAACAGATGACGATTTGACCCGCGAACTCAAGGGTGGTTAGTAGGTACAAAAAATGTTAAGCAACGTTTAAGCAACTTTGAGGGCTGAAATGTCTAAAATTTTTAGTAACTTTGAGGGCTGGACGAAAGTCAAGTTGCTTATTAAAAAAAAAGTGTAGTCCAGAAAACGTATCCACATAATATACTGTAGTAGTACAGTAAGTTCGTTTAAGTAACTTCAAAGAAACCACTGTTTGTAACGAGACACTTAACTTATTCGAAAACTGTTGTATCAAATTAGATGGGTCTTTATTTATATCTTTTTCTCTCTTTTTCTAACTTTTCTACCATTGCATCTTGGACGTCCGTATATTGTGTACACGTTTTTTTTTTTATAAGAACACTGAAATTGAAGAAAGCCATGCAGTGTTTTTAGTTTTTCCGATTTAAAGGCTCAAAATGTTCTTAACATGTTCTTAATTTTCTTGCTTTTTCAAAAGCTGTTGTTCTTCAAATTAGGTGAAAATTGCTACGAAAAGAGACGCGCATGTAAAACTGTCACATAGCCACAATTATTGATAGTTTACCTGTCTTCTAGAGAGGAGAACAGGACAACGCTAATAAAATTCTAATTTTTCTAGCTTTCACAAAGCCTTGTTATGTTCTTAGCATGTTCTTAACTTTTCAGCCTCTGAAGCCTTATGTTCTTATATACTTTGTTTTTATATAAAAAAAACGTGTAGTCTGTTTGAAAATAGATTTTTTGTCAGATTTGCTAGAAAACTTGATCATTTCTTTTGTACTGCACTCTTGACCTTGTTGGTCCCGTTCACTCTTCCTGTGGGACAAAAAACTGCCCAGAAATCTCTTTATCTGTCCTGGAATCAATTGCTTTTGCTAGAATCCCAGAATGTCCATTGCAAATTGGAGGGACTTTGCTGCGCGATTTCAACTTTCCACAAGGACAAAACTGGCTGTATGACCCAGGCCAACAGAAACAGGCCCCCTGAAAAAACAATAGTGTGACGTGTGCGTCCCTCTGACCCATGGGTGTCTTTGTTTGAAATTAACAAATAGGAGGAACTCGCGCAAGCGCAATTTCCAATACTGTCTGGTTATGAATGAAGTAAGACAGGGAAATGGCGGACAGTTTTGCAAAACGAGCTACTATAATTGCAGTTTTTGTTGGCGTGACAGTAGCCATATCGAAGCTTTTTAATGAAATACAACCTGAGCCTTACATGGATGAGATATTCCACATCCCGCAGGCACAGAATTATTGCAGAAATAACTTTAGCCATTGGGATGATAAGATCACAACGTTGCCAGGCCTCTACATTGTCAGCGTGTTGCTGCTTCATGTGCGACAGTTTTTGCATCTTGAAAGATTCTTTGATGAAATAGAAATTTGTTCTACGAATTTCTTACGCTTCCTGAATGTCTTGTTTATGTTTGGAAATATGTGGGTTCTGTACAGCCTGTTTTACTCGCTGCAAAGTGAGGTGGGTATAATTGTGGTATTAAGATCATCAATGACATATGCTAGTAGGTAGCTACCCAATGTCCAGTCTACACCAAGTTGGAAAACATGTTTTCACTCACAGCTACAATTTCAAAAAAATTTTCGACTCGGATCCTCAAAAGTGAAGTCTCGCACATGTTACATAAGGTTGCCATTGTTGGCGGCTTGCGCTTGCACTCGCATCTCAAGCATAAGTTTTTTAGGCTTCTTGCAGCTCGCAGCTCGCAACTTTCACTTGCTCGCACTGACGTGTCGGCAAAAATGAGCATGTTTGCCAAACTGGATCTAGTGTGTGTGTAGTGCATGGTGCACGTCTTGGGGCCTGGGGGGCACTATGTTACACCTGTCTGGAAGAAATTGTCACACTTCTACACTTGCACCTCTCCTATTGTTTGGCCTATTTTTATGTTAATTAATCTATTGTTTTCTCAATCTGCCCGGGACTACGCATAGGCCAAAACTTGCATGTTTGCCAGTCTGGACTAAGTATAACTTGGGTACCCTGGAAATGCTGTGCAGACTGTGGTAGGGTACCGTATTAATTAGAAATTGACATGGTCCACATTTGAAGGTGCTGTGGCACTGGGTCTTATTCAGCTGGTTGTTGGTGTTAGAAGTTAAGCGAGGCTGGGGGTGCAAGCCCCAGCCATGTTAGCGGCACAGCCAGGGTCAAGGTCCGGAAAAGTTAGCCTAATACTGAGACCCTAGTGACTGCATTGACGTAGCCAGACATCCAACAATGGAGGGACAAAAGGGCGTGGTCAAAGAAAAATTAGGGCGTGGTTTTAAGAAAACACAACTGAATCGTACCCTAGGACATTTTTACATCATTTCTAGTCTATATAAAATTCCTATTTTGGCCATGGCCCCAAGCCTCCCCCCCCAGCCCCCACCTTGGCTACTGGCACTTAATACACCATTTCACTTTCACCTTTGCACTGGAATTAGGTTCTTACCACCCAGTCTGCAGAGTATAGCAATTCCATTGTTGTGCCCAAAGGAGCTGTGTTTAAATCATAGGTAGTGCACTTGAATGAATAATTACAGAGATCTCAATTTTTTCCAGAATTTTCAAAAACGCAGCAAAGATGAGGTACAGAATACTGAAACAAAGAGAAGGAAAAAACAGAAAAAGAGTGATAAAATCAATAAAGAAACAGCCGCGAAAGACAGAGGTTTGTTCAGGGAAAAAGATCTTGGAGAGGTTCAAAATGAAATTGAATTAACATCCAAATCTTTTGCAAATGCTTTTGTGTTATCATCATTCCCATTGCTCTACTTTTTCACTTTCCTGTACTACACAGATCAAGGCTCTACATTCATGGTTTTGTTAACGTATTTGTTTAGTTTGCAAGGGAGTCACACAACATCAGCATTGACAGGGGCTGTAGCTGTCATATTCCGTCAAACAAATATAATATGGGTTGCTTTTGTTGCTGGGGTTTCAATTCTGAAAGTCATTGAAAGTGAACTGTCTTTTCTAAGTGATGGACTTTCTAAGTTCATATCTTCATTATTTTGTGCTGTTGTTGTCAAAATAAAAGAGATATTTTCCACTGCTTTTCCGTACTTGTGTGTTGTAATTGCGTTTGGTGTTTTTGTGATAAAAACAACGGTATTGTGGTTGGAGATCGTTCAAGTCATCAAGCCTGCTTCAATGTGCCACAGATCCTTTACTTCATTGGATTTTCAATGCTAATGTCCTTCCCAATGTTTTTTCAACCATGTACCATCAAGAAACAGCTCCTTGCAGCAAAGAATTTACTATCAAACCCTAAGAAAAGTTGTTCTCTGGCTCTACTCATTGTTTCTCTTGCCGGGCAGTTTCAAAGCTCACATATGTCCATGAATACCTACTTGCTGACAACCGGCACTTCACGTTCTATATCTGGAGGAAAATCTATCAAAGGCACTGGACAGTTAAATATCTTGCAATTCCTGTTTACATCTATGGTGCCTTCACAATGCACTCTAAACTGAACATCCAGAAATCTGCTCTATGGATCTTGATTTTAGTACTGCCGTTTGTTTGGTTACAATCCCACAGAAACTTTTAGAATTGAGATATTTTATCATACCATATTTGGTGTTTAGACTTCATGTTCCTATTCCGTCAGCACTAAATTTGGCTATAGAGTTTGGCATATATACCCTGATAAACGTATTTACGATTGGCCTGTTCTTGTATAAGCCGTTTTATTGGGAAAACGAACTTGCAAAGCAAAGATTCATGTGGTAGAGAATGATGTGAAATTAGAACAAGAGCTATAGCTAGAAATCAGACGTTCAAACTATTAACTAATACGAATAGTTTATTGTCTTTAAGTTTTGTCAAAGAATGGTGAATAATGTTTTATCGAATTGAAATATTTTCTTGAGTGAGATTATATGTTATCCTTTCTTTAAATTGGGGGGGGGGACTTGGGGTTCTTCATGTTCCTCAAAACGTCCTCCCGTCCGAGAGCGGAATTAGCCTGGCCCCCGATTTTAGAGACCGCGAGTAAAGTTTCGAAGAAATGTAGTGAGTCCGGCGTCTTCAGATTAACAGTTCGATTGTGTGACGACAGTTCTGACTCATATACGAACACTGATAGGTAACAGGTTTTTAATAAGAATAATTCCAAATCTAATACACGTTTTTTTTATTAGAACAAAGTATATAAGAACATAAGGCTTCCGAGGCAGAAAAGTTAAGAACATGCTAAGAACATTACAAGGCTTTGTGAAGCTAGAAAAAATTAGAATTTTATTGACGCTGTCCTGTTCTCCTCTCTAGAAAACAGGAAAACTATCAATAATTGTGACTATGTGACATTTTTACATGTGCGTCCCTTTTCGTAGCAATTGTCACCTAATTTGAAGAACAACAGCTTTTTAAAAGGCAAGAAAATTAAGAACATGTTAAGAACATTTTAAGCCTTCAAATCGAAAAAATTAAGAACATTGCATGGCTTTCTTCAATTTCAGTGTTCTTATAAAAAAAAAACGTGTATCAAAGCAAATTCAGCTAAAGCAATATGCAAAACAGAGCAAATTTGTCTCTTAAGCAGCAAGAAATCTAAAAGCCAGAATTTAATTTAAAAAACCGAACAGGTTTAGCTTTCGTCTAATTGACAGAAGGCCCTGGCCATCCGATCAAACATTGTTGGTCAAACATTTGAAGTTTGCTTATCAAGTAAAATGTTTGACCGTTTAGGTTTATCCATGTCGCAAATCAATCCCCATCAAAAATTGTTTGCTTTCGTAAAGCAGAAAATGTTGTTGAAGTTTTTCAAAAACATTGTGCAATGATTTCTGCTTATTCATGCTTGTCTAGCATTGTTTTGTGACATGGCCAAGCAATGTTTTGCGCAAATGTTTGACAATCAATGTTTCATCGTTTGGTCAGGGCTTTAGAATATAGATTATATACAGAATATAGAATATAGATAAATATATAATAAAGAATTAAAAAATAGTAATATGGAATATTTGGCCAGGGCCTAAGAATGTACACGTTTTTTTTATAAGGAACCTTTGGTCTGAGTTGAGGCTGGAGTTCCTAATTTTTCAACAAAATGAGGCTGAAGTTCCTTATGCTGTTCTGTTTCGTGCGTGAGATATATTTGAATACTTATTTTTACAGCAAATTCATGTAAACTTGCTTCATTTTCTAACTTTAAATATAAATTGAGTATTTTTTGGAAGAACGATGGGAAATACATTGTTATTCTGCTACTTTTCTGCACAAATCGTCTTGTTCTTGAAAAAAATTATTCTTAGCTTTCCATCCCAGCCTCGGCAGTTCCTTAAAGTTGCTTAATTTTTTGGGAATTTTCAGCCTCGAGTTTCTTATAAAGAAAAAAACGTATAGCTAGGAAGAGTTGAAGCGTCATGTGACGCGTGTAGGATGGGGGCTTTTGGTTTTGCCACACTCAGGGAGCCTTGCCACACTATACTTTCTATGTTTAATGTTATGGTTCATGAAGCTGAACGTTTCGTGGAGATGAATGTCTAAAGAATAGGAGAGAAAACATTGTTACGTAACGTTTGATTGACCCCCTAGGTGCTTTATTATCTGTGACTTTGAAGTTACATTAATTACCGTAATCCTGTCTATAACGTTCTGGGAATTCCTTGGCTTTGCAATCGTTAAATGGGTAAGAATACTCCATCTCTGTTGCTCTTCTTTCTTTCTGCGCAGTCTCCTGCTCCAGGTCGAGGCTGTCTTCTGTTGCTGTAGCCAAATTCGGAACGACAAGCACTCTCAAAGAACCATCACTTTTATCATAGACAATATACTCAATATTCTTCAATGTGACTTCATGTGTTAACTCCCCATCTGAATCTTCAATGTTAATCTTCCAGTTTCCTCCTGTGCCTTTGACAAGCTTGATTTTTCTGTTGTTATCTTTCAGCCATTTCCTCAACTCTTCTGTGAATACCAACGAATCTTCATTCAACCTCTGACCACCTTTCAGATTGATCACAGTCTTCACAATATCGCTTGGGTCTTTATCTTTTGGGACTCCCAGCTGTACTGCCTGTGGAACTCCCATCTGTCCCTGAATATCTTCACTGAACTGGAATTTCTTCATATCATCCATTTTCTTCATCTCCTGTCGAATGTCGATGAAATCTCTATGCTCTGTTCGGAAGTCTACCAGCAACCTTGACTTGCCTCCTCCCATTCTTTCAATAACCCAGTCGAATTTCTCCCAGGGAATGTATACCTCGTGATTTTTTCCCGGACAGTCATTGTTGTCTATGCCATTTGGAGCAAACAGTTTGAGAGTCCATGATTTATCATGTATCTTGCCAAGCCAACTGCGAGTGAGATGCAGAGAGCGTTGGGCTTTCTTCAAACACTTATTCACAAACTCTTCCTTCAAGATTAGTTCATTTGGACTGTTCTTTCGAGATCTGAAGTCGATGTTGTATGCCCCTTTTTGAAAATCAGGTGGATTAAGGAGTATTTTGAAATGACCGCAACGGCCTTCAATACTGCGATCAAAATGATACTCGTAGTCTACGTCGTTGTCGATGGAATCACTTCGGCCTTTCGCTTCAAATACTTCAGGCAATTTATCCAGTCTGGTTGTCACATCTTCGGCCGTGCCATATCTTTTTACAACTGTTCTTATCATGGGATAACCCTCCCGTCTTCGGTTAAAAAAGATCTTTCCTCTCAGTTGCCAACGCTGGTTCGTCTGTCTTCCATAGATGAACATCGTTCTTGTCCCCTTTGAGTAAACGAGATCGGTTGTTCGTACTATGTCTGAAGATGTATGTCCTTCTTCTATTCGTAGGTTTCCTGGTTGCTCGCATTGGTCGTCAATTGTGATTGAAAACTGATCCCAGCTTGTTGTTTCAAGAACGTATTGATTTGAACCCTTAGTTTGACGAACAACAAAATCGTGGTCCATCGAAATTGTAACAATGTCATTGAAAGGAGTTCCGATAAACATTTTGATTCCCTCGATCGTCCCAAACAAGTACTCCTTCGGTGACCCTTCCTTGTTGCTTAGATAATACAGAGAGCCACCCCTCATACGATAATGCACGCCAGTGATTCCATAGTCATGTGTATGCTTTGTTGACATCCCTTCAAAAGAAAGAATATTACTCTCTCGTTTCTTTTCTGCTTCTGAACCGCCTGCAGTCGTTTTAATGTCAATCTTATTAGCATAACCCCAGTTGTATTTGGCGTGGCCTGGAAAGTCTTCGTGACCAGGTTTCCCGATGAGACCGTTGATCACAATGACGTCATTTCCACCCCCAGTTTTGACTTCGATGTTATTCCAAAGGGCGAGATCATACATATCCCCTATAACGACACTATCCGGATGATTGTCATTTGGATCGACAAATGTTTTTATGTCCATTCCCCTAAGCTCCGCTCCTTTTCCATTAACCAGTTCGGTGCTTCCGATTACGGTTGCACCTTGGAATTCTGGAGTAACTTTCTTTCCATAAAAATCGTAACCAAGGTCGATAATACCCTGCGGGTTCCAAAAAAGGTTTTTTGGGTATTTCGATTTGTCAAATTGCTTCTTTTCACCAACGATCAAATAACTGCCTTCTGTCTTTCCTGTTTTATCAAGGCGAAACACGACTGGCTGTTGATGTTCTTCGGCTCTCCCTGTAACGATATCGATCAAATGACCTTGATTGAGCTCGTAAACCCAAGAAAATGAAACATTGGCTTGGGTTGGCACCAGCTTTTGCAAGTTTTGAGCATCAGCATCAAGGTATTTTTTGGAAGCGTCCCTGAGTTGATTTAACATTTTAATGTCCTTGTCTATTTGAATATAAGGGTTCAGAGAAGCAATGATCTCCACGATGATCGCAGTGATTCCCAGAATGGCTCCAATAATCGCGCCAACAGGCCCAGCAACTGCTGCAAGGGTCGAGCCAGCAGTGGCTAGGGCTGCAACAGCAAAACCTGTTATTCCAGCTAATCCGGAGGCAAGTCCAAGTGAGCTGGAGGCAATAGCGTATGGATCATTGTTCTTGATTGCTTCTGCCAGCTGCCAAGCACTAACTGCCACAGTGGCCGCATCGAACAGTGGTCCTGCAAAAACATCAGCCCATTTTGCTGCCTTGGCCCAAGTTTTGACGCCTTTGAGATCCGTCACCAGGTCTCCATATATCTGCGTATTCTTGAACCTCGTTTCTATTCCGTCTAACACATCAGATTGAAAAGATCTGCTAATGTCTGTCTTGGCATCAAGTAGCTTGCCTTTCAAAACATTAGAATCGGTTAGTTTCGTTGCATCATCCAAGACATCGGTTTTCATGAAGTTGCGGTATCTTTCAAAGGAACTCAAAGTACGCCGGAAGTCATCTTGGTATCTCAGAACGATTTTATTGATCAATTTATCAGCAATTGGGTACGCAATGCCTTGTCCCAGATCCCATACAGCCAGTGTTGATACAGCCAAATTGAATGTTTCCATCGCCTCTTGCATTTCACCTCGTTTCATCTGTGAAAAGCCAGCCAGTGTGTTGGACCTCCAATATGTTCCAAGTGCTGCGAAATTGTAGCCAGCCAAACTTGCCACATCTTCTAGCTCAAAATCTTCAATGTATTGTGCTCCACGACGTGCAAACCTACTTCCGATGCCATTTAGGGATCTTGACATTCCTCCTAAGCTCAGTGCTGCCTCGCTGCATTGCCAAATGCAAGTAGCAAGGATCAAGAGACACAAAGTGCCCATGCTGGTTTTACTGTTGCACGAACTAGAACAAAAAATACAAAACTTGTTTAATTAGCTCATTTTAAACGCTATCAGAGTTTGAATCAGAGCCAGACCGAGGGGCAACTTACTCCTTGAAATCTCGTACACCTTAGCAGGAAGTCCTATTGTTTTCAAGGAAATCCATTGGAAATCCTTTTGTTCTAACGGAAATCTCTTGCGCTTTTTTGAAGAGTGAAATGCCTCTCGAGCGAGTCAATTAGTTAGGGGAAATATATAGGTACGCAATGCCTATAAATATATACAGACCGAGGGGCAACTTACTCCTTGGAAATCTCGTACACCTTAGCAGGAAGTCCTATTGTTTTCAAGGAAATCCATTGGAAATCCTTTTGTTCTAACGGAAATCTCTTGCGCTTTTTTGAAGAGTGAAATGCCTCTCGAGCGAGTCAATTAGTTAGGGGAAATATATACTTGAAGTTTTTGGTTTTGGCTTTAACTTTTCAGCGAATTCAGATAGTCATCTGTCTGTTTTCTGTTTTCTGGAAGAGTCGCGTTGGATACCTGAATAAGGAGCGAATTCGAAGGTTTTTTGGCAACAGCAGACACCTTCTTTTTTTCATTGACCACCAAGAGTATTTTGTGTTACCTACCATTTTCTGAAAACAGTAAAGTAAGAGAAACAGCCTGAAACTAGCTATATATATTCTACCCAATGTATAAAAACCATAGTCTGATAACCAAAAAGGTTCTTAATTAAGGGGACTTGGATCACTCGCTGGGGTTTATATGCAACTTGTGCTCGGGTTGACCTCTTTCATGGACTCCAAAACATTGTATTCGGAACATTGAGACGCAGGGGCCTGCTAAACTGCTTAACCTTTAACCGTGCTTTATTTTTCATTCCAATTGCTTTAGATCCTCTTTTAAGAACCTCTACACTAATTATGGTATACACCTTATTGCATAAGAACCTAAATGGGCTGTGTTAAAAAACTTAGTTTCTTATGTTCGGGTTTTTACTGTAGGTTGACTGGTCTCCAAAGCATTCTGTCCTATTCTTCCTCTGTTACCTAGACTTGTTTACGTTGTTTTGTTTACTATCCTGTTTTGTTTGTTTGCTTTACCAAATCAGAATTAACAAATATTGTACTAGCTATTGGCCAAAACTATTGTCTCAAATCTTTAAGAAGTTTCAAGGCAAAGAGTAAAGTTATGAAAAGGTATAATAACATACCTCCCGAATAGTTCTGAGCTTTTTCATGTATTTCAAATATCCCTGCCTGCACTTACTTGTGCTTGTTGAAGATTGTACCCATAAGTTATAAACATCATTTTCGTTACATCAAATGTCTTCAGACGTACCAGCCAATGACCATCCGGTTCAACAAATTTGTTTAGAGATTAATCAGTTAAAAGGTCAGGCACCTGGTTGCGTAAAGCAAATAAACCCATCACGGGTTACAATCGTCTGATAACTTTCCAGGTCGAATATTCAGGGTAGTTTATTCATCCTCACATGTCTAGCCAATACCTTTTGTCTCTTACTATACTTGTGCTAGATTTGCTGCCTTTGACTATCCAAAGCGTTCGGCTGTGCACGATCCGAAGCCTACGCGGTTCTCTGTTGTTCTTCATACAAGAATGGGTCGACTAGAGGTTTTAGGGAAAATAGGAGCATGAGGAATTTTTCCAGGGAACAAGGGAGCGTGGCCAAAATTAAAAGGGTACAAGGGAACATTGGGAAACAGGGATTAGGAAAAATAATCCCAAAACTCCAGGGAACAAGGGTATTTCCTCAATGGAACAGGGTAATATGTTATCGCCTAAAACCCTCAGAAGGATGCTGATGTTCGAGCTGATGTTCCTTTCTGAGATCTAGAATGGCGATATTTTCTTCAGGCTCAGGAAAGTCATTCATCTTCAAGTAACCGAAACCTTGGTACCGAAAAACGAAGTTTTCAGCGAGAATGAGAAAAACATAGAAAAAAGTAAACATTTAATGCAAAACAAATTAATGTTGTTATAGTTTATTATTAAAATGCTAGCTAAAGTTCTAGAAAGGATGGGGTAGGAGAGGTTTAGTCCCTTTTACAGTGTTATAAGAATAAGGGTAGATCGATTAGCCACGGTTCTGGCAGAGAGATTTGAATGTTTTGCAGACATGACATAATGAAACCCCGTTTCAACTTTCCAAGCAGATTGCCGAATGCTATATTATACAAAAACAAGCCAGAACATGTATTGCTAGAATCGAGAGAGAAATCACTAGCTTCCAAGCAGTGAATTGTCTCACATTTTAAGGTTTTATAAGCCATGGAAACACCTTAATACGAGCCGAGGGGCATTTCACTCTGCAAAAGGCGTACGAGACTTCCATTACACGCTTTTTTTTATAAGGAACCTACCTCAAGGCCTAGTTCTTAAAGTTCCTTATTTTTGGACCTCTTTTGAGGCAATCGTAGTTCAAAAAGTTCCTTAATAGTTCCTTAATTTTAACTGCACATACAGTGGTCATAACAGTACTAGAGAGACACTTGCATGTGAGCAAAGCTCGGGTCTACTCAAGGAAACATTTGATACATGCTTAACGTACAATTTATGTGGATTTCGACTGCAAATGAATGGAACCGGCTTTCTAATTCTTGATTATTTGCAGTGATAAAAGCATTCAACATTGAAAAGTTCCTTAATGATTTTCTCTTTAGTAGTATAAGTTCTTCAAATTATCGGGCCTTCTACATGTAAGTTCCTTATAAAGTGGTTCCTTATAAAAAAAAGCGTGTAAAACAAAAGGACTTTCAAGGGACTTCCAAGAAAACAATAGGACTTCCAGCAAAGGTGTACGAGACTTTCAAGGAGTGAATTGCCCCTCGATACAAGCCAACTACTTAGGAGCAAACTACTTTATACATTGGCCTAAAATTCGCTGAAATCAATAACCAAGGGACTGAAGTAAGCAAGGTTTTAGACTATTCCCATTTTACAGTGTTATAAAAATAAGGGTAGATCGATAAGGCACGGTTCTGGCAGAGAGATTTGCATGTTTTGCAGGCATAATGAAACCCCGTTTCAACTTTCCAAGCTGATTGCCGAATGCTATATTATACAAAAACAAGCCAGAACGTGTATGGCTAGAATCGAAAGTGAAATCACTAGCTTCCAAGCAGTGACCTGTCTCACATTTTAAGGTTTTATAAGCCATTGGAACCAGTGGTGTAGAGCTGGAAAATAACTAGGGGGGCTCTGCTGTGAATTTTGTTGAAGAACAATACCAAAATATGAAAAATGAGCTTTTTCCTCAATAACTAGGGGGCTCTGCTCCCCCAGCTCACCCCAGCTCTACACCCCTGATTGGAGCACCTGAATACGAGCCAACTACTAGGAGTAAACTATTTAATATCCAAATACTAAAAGCATAGAAGAGCTTAATAAAGTCAGTAAGACCTATTCCTTGCCGGGGTTTTAGATCTTACTTTAAAAACAGTTAAGAAATCTCCCTTGAGAATTTCTGCGATTTGACAAAATGAGAATCCCTTAAAATCCGTGTCCCGTGTCATTGCTTCAAGTAAAAACCACCAATAACCCCCGTCTTCTGCTTTTTACCGTTTATACTCAACCCAGTCATCATCAATAGCGATTCCTTTGATGAGACCGGGGGTCTTCGCTTCTTCCTGTGCATCTTCATGATCCTCGATCAGCAAATAGCATTTGTTGACTTCTTTCAAAGGATCTTTCTTTCCTGATAGACCATGAAGCGTTGCGACCTTCACGTCTCCTCCATCAGTACTGAGATAACAAGTCAATGATGACCCTTCCACGTTACTTCTGGTCACGTGGTATTCTTTATACCCTGTAAAGAAATTTTACCAATAATCATCATGCTCAAGATCATCGTCATATCATCTTCATCATCATAATCAGTCATCATCTCATAATCAGTGATCATCATAATCATGATCATCATCACCATCCAATCATCACTATTGTCATTGGCATGCACAAGATTATCCTCATATCATCTTCATCATCATAATCAGTCATCATCTCATAATCAATGATCACCATAATCATGATCATCATCACCACCTAATCATCACCATTATCATTGCCATGCACAAGATCATCGTCATATCATCTTCATCATCATAATCACTCATCTCATAATCAGTGATCATCATAATCATGATCATAATCATCATCATCATTGCCATCACTGTCATCAAGACCAACATGATCGTGGTCTCCATCATGATCACCGTCATCATTGCCATCTTAATCATCACCATAATCATAATAACAATAATGATAATCAATATCATCAACAGGATCATCATGATCATGATCAACATCGACATCATCATCACTACCACTACCACCAACCATCATCATCATCATCATCATCATCATCATCACATCATCAATCATCAATCATCATCATCATTATCATCATCAACGCCATCATCATCACCATAATCATCATCATCATCATCATCATCATCATCATCGAGATAATCAATATAATCACATCTACGCATACAAAAACGTTACCTTTTTCTTGCATATTGTCTGTTGGTTCATTCTTTTTTTCCCAAAGTTTTGAGTCAAGCTGGTTGGAAATACTGAACAAATCCATATTCTACAAAAAAATTCACCATAAGCATAAATCTCACCCTTTTTACCTTATACCCCCTGGAGTCTTAATACTTTCAAGATGAACCGAATGTACATCTTCACTTGGCACGGAGGTGTTAGTAAATCAGTCATTGAAAATATAATCGTTCTCATCATCCTGAATTTTTGCCCGTCACTGGAACTTATAGCTAACACGATACCGTATAAGATATAGGGTAGCTGTGTTCAATAGTAATTAAGATCGAGACCAAACTCGATAAAATCTTGAGGCTAACCTCGATACAGTTTTAAATCTTCACACAAACGGATTCCTCTGCCCACAGACAAGGTCATCTTTTCCCCATCAAGTCAAGTTACTATTTAGTTCTTTCAATTTTTCTGCAAACTTTCTTGAAAATCGAAAGGCGATTATAGTAATGCGATGAGCTAACAAGATTAGGGGTTACTGTGGTTTGTTAAAAAACAAGTCAGGATGCAAAATTATTCTGATTACAGTAAAGAAAGGAGTTCTGCCAAATTAATTAAGAGTTTTCTGTTTTGATCCTTTTTGCACGCCGAGCGGGACAACGTTCCAACCTTAACTAATGTGTTCGATTCACTACACAAGTCCCTGTATTGCTCATGAGGGCTAATTGGTCCAAGTTTCACTTATAATAGCTGAAGTTGTTCTAAAGAGCAACAATAACAGCGAAAGCGCGGGATGACTGAACCAGTGCATCAAGTCTTTGCCATCTATGAGCCCACTTTAAGGACAGCCGGGCAGTCACTGTCGGACCAAAACAGAATGGTCGCAATGGCTAAATAATGATAAAAA
This sequence comes from Chrysaora quinquecirrha, assembly GCA_014526335.1. Classification (NCBI taxonomy): domain Eukaryota; kingdom Metazoa; phylum Cnidaria; class Scyphozoa; order Semaeostomeae; family Pelagiidae; genus Chrysaora; species Chrysaora quinquecirrha. Next base: position 7,788,477 of record JACTAT010000032.1, read on the forward strand.
TGGTCAGCCTCTCTTAAAGTTATTGAGGAAGGGAAGCCATCTTTTCACTGATGAATGACGATTTGAAATTTAAATTTTGGCGCGAATTTGCTCAAAACGAGGCTATCGAAAATCACGAAACAGACAGATTTCAATAGAACATTTCTTTGTTGAAATGAAGGAGAGTCTAATTGTTCATAAGGATGTTTGGCTTGCTTTACTAGTAACGAGCCAATCAAAATAGTGTGGCGTCTCCAAATTTCTCTGCACTCAAATCATGCATTTTGGAGACGATAGCAAAATTTTACCAAGCATCTCTTCTTATGAAAGTCAATCTGATAAAACGAAGAAGCCTGCACGAGTTTCTGAAAGCAACCGGTTGGAGACTGGTACCTAATTACGTCAGTGGATTAGAGACTTGTGCCAAATTACGTCAGATTTCTTTGACTTTACCTGAAGTTTCAGACGCATCTAGAATATCTCCGCGCATTAATCATTATAATCATGATTATTGTAACCCCAAATCTTGTTAGAGGAGTCGAGGCGTGGAATTAATAACTTAGCAAAAATGCCACAGAAATCTTATTAATTTTGATATGTTTCAAAACAAACATTCTTAAATTGCAAATCTTCTCTGAGAAAAGACTCAAATAAACGAGATTTGTCTGAGAAATTTCTTATAAATGCATGTCATTTATATAAAACATGCTTCAAAATTATTTAAAATGCCTTACATTGTAACCAACACGATTTAATCATTATAATAACTTCTATATTAGTATTTTTAAATGTTTCATACACAATAAAAATACGTAAAAAAATACTCTTTGAACTGCCCCTTAATTGATTAAGCAGTTTATAAGGAGTTGGGAAGGAGGCTAAATATGTTAAGCGCATGTTTAATGCAATTAAGAGCTGCCGTCTTAAATAATAGAGGCTAAGCTTAAGTCTCTTAAATGATTTTGTCTTTATTTTCCTATTGTTTGAATTGAGTTGAATATGGTGGAGATTGAAAGCCACAAGACAGAGTAAAGCACGTATTTACGCTTAAACTTATTACGCTCCTATCGTAGTTGTGAATAGGCTCATTCAAAATGGTTTTGTAATTGCTTTCTGAATTGATTTTACGTACTACGCAAAATGCTCAGGGCTATCGAGTTCTAAGCGAAGACTTACAGTGCTGGCCAAACGATCAAACATTTTTGGTTAAACATTTGCTTTGTTAGCGATGTTTGTTCGTTCTTTAAGTCTTAAGAAGAAAAATTGGTTGCTTGGAACGTTTGAGCATATTTGGCCCTGGCAAACCGTATATCCAGCTAGAATCAGAAGCAGAGCTGCCAAGTGCCCACTTCTCAAATTAGTATATACAGACTAGCCGTGCTGCTTGCCCGCCATGCTAACTCGTGCGGATGACTCAATCATTGGCACTTGCGACGCCCTTGATTCTAACTAACACTACCAAATATCTAAGCAGCCATCAGTTTTAATAACTTTGGGAATCAATGGATAAGATCCTGAGGAATTCTACTTTGTTCTCATTTTGCGCAGGTTTTATGAAACTACTGAGATGGCAGCTTGATCTCTTCAGAACAACCGATCTTAAACTCTGCTTGAAAATACTAAAAAGTGATTACATAAACAGCGAAAAAACCACCACAGCCTTGTTCTCCAAATAATTACTCTCTTGTTTCTGCCTAATCTTTGAACCCCTACAGCGTTTTTTTCTTATTGTAATTCTCAACATCTAATTTCTTCTAAATGCCCATAAAAGGATTTATTTATTGGAAAATTAATTACTACTTGGATTCTTTATCCCTGGGTTGACTTTTGGATTTTTTATCCTTGGATTGACTTCAGACTATTGTGGCTTATTAAAAGATCGATTTTATATTAATATTTTGAATCAGTTTTGTCTGAGATATTCCTAGAATTCTTGTAGTGTGAGTTATGTCTATGTACAGTTACATAACAAAGAACTCTAATGAAAATCGTAAGGAAAACTTTTTGTTAAACTATATAAAAAAGACCCACAACTTTGGCCAAGCGCAGAGATATAGCGATATTCGAGATTGTAGATTTGCTTGGGATTTAAGAGGGAGTTTGGGTTGTGGGTCTACCCATGATGTAACCTCCTCGTTGAACTAAATGGGCAACGTAATTTCAGCTCCTCTACACTAGACAACCCCACTCAAACCACTGCCAGGAAACAGCAATAAGGCTGTTAAAAGGATAGATTGTGAGGAAAAACACAAAACGGCAGGTCGAAAAATAAACAGTTAACTATCCATAAATTGGCTAATATTTCACCCTTGCATTCAGGGTAGGGCTTCTTCAGAGCTAATAAGGCTGTTGTAGTTGTAAGTGGTTTTTGTTGCTATTTCTAAAGGCTTCTTTTATGTTTTCCTGGTCAAGTGAGCCAGGCAAGACGCAACTTCGTTCCCAAGGATATCTGTTGCTGTTGTTGTTGTGATTGTTGCTATTTCTGAAGAGTAGGACGAGATTATAATTAAGTCTAGAATCTCAGAGGAATCCCCCGGGGAGATCTCCGAGTTAAATGCCTCAAAACGCTTCTTTCATGCTTTCCTGGTCAAGCGAGCCAGGCAAGACGCAACTTCTTTCCCAAGGATATTGTTGCTGTTGTTGTTGTGGTTATTGCTATTTCTAAAGAATAGAACGAGAATATAATAAGTCTAGAATCTCAGAGGAATCCCCCGGGGAGACTCTCCGAGTTAAATGCCTCAAAGGTTTCTTTCATGCTTTCCTGGTCAAGTGAGCTAGGCAAGACGGAACTTCGTTCCCAAGGATATCTGTTGTTGTTGTTGCTAGCTCAGCCCGCATCAAATGGGGCAGCGCCAGGCAGTGCAGTGTTCACGTAGAGGTCCTGGATATGAGGTTGAGCAAGACGTTCAAAATAATTTTTTTGTCATTCTTAACAACGACAAGAATTGGACTGATTTACGAACGAGGTAACGAGTGTGACAGATGTTCAGACAACCACGCCTCTTGGTCTTCCTTCTCATCATTTAATCTGAGCTTAAGGATGGGATAGAAATCACGAGATGAAGAATCACTGTTTAACTGCAATGTGGGTTAAAAACAACTCAGGCAAACGCTTAGAAGGAATTTGAAGCAAATGATTCAGATCATGGGTGAAATCAAGATGTAAGAGATCACATGCCTTGCAACAGAGCGATTCAAGAAAACAACAACAGCAACATTAAGCGAAGTAGTGGGACTTATGTAGTAAGTCTATCTCATGGGTTACCTACATCAACCATTTTGAACCTGCCTCTGTTTAAAAATGCATTTTCATTAGTCTCTGAAATTCATATTATTGAATCTATAAAATAATTGCTTTCACTACTGCTGTATGATTTGGTGAGGTTGAGTTTATTCAGCCTTTGGAGGCTTTGGCATGTTTGGAATATGAATTGGCGATTCGGAATTCGGACTTTCGGGACTTCTGGACCCCTGTACATGAAAAGACCTCCTCCAACGTGAACATTCACCAGGGTCTATTGCAAACTGAATTGAAGTCAGGTCCTTAATTGAATTCATTTTGATCAAGAAAGCCTGACTTTTGTTGTTGATGTTTTTGAGATGTAATTTATGAATGGGGAATTTGCTATGATTAATCTGCGTGAACGATGTGGATATTCATACTCTGAGGGTTTCCTTTCAAAGAAGGCTTTTTCAAAACCACTTTCCTGCTGTTTCCTGCTGTACACTTACATTCCAATTTAATGGTATTATTCTTAATATCTATAATTTCCCTTTTATCCACTTATTTGTCATCCTGTGTGTTTGAGGGCCTTCAGCTTCCAGTTGGCCAAATGCCCATGTCCCAGTGCTGCTTTGTCCGCACGTAATTTTTTGGTGCCTCGTATGATCCGAGCAACCCTAGTAGTTGACACAACGAAGTGTCAGGCTCAAGAGAGGAAGTTCGTGCTCACGCCCCTCAAGTTGAAATGTAGTCGATGTTTTCTTTCATCTTACGGGAGAGGTCATTGGTTCGATTCCCCATACTCCTCACTGCCGTTCAAAGATTTGTGCACTTAGGTTGAGTTTTGTTGGTCGTGAGTGAGTTACCGGTAGGGGCATCATCCTTATCGTCCGGCAGCAGCAAACGATTATTCTTCATCCGAGAAGACTCAAACCCAAACGCGCAAGCTGTACTTTTATCACTCATGGTGAACTTCCATAAAACCGGGACATCGAGCCACCGAGCGTGTCGTGATGTTGTGGTTTAATCCAGCTGGCTCTAGCTCATGGTGTCAGAAGCTCAGCGAGGACGTGGTTCGATCCCCAGCAAAGCAACGTAGTGTCACAGCCAGGATGGAGGTCTCGATTACGTTAACCAACCTCCTACTAAGGTCCTAGCGACTGGCGCTAAATACACCATTCATAGAAGCAATGTTATTGACTGTTGCAGAGAGGTTTCCATTTCCCTCTTTGGACTTCGTTTCGCAAACAAATCACAAAAGATCAGTACCCGAGGAAGACATACTGCTCGTTATGGTAAAAGTACGAAAATATTTAGACCCAATATATACCAATTACGAATAAATTACAGACAATCGCTGATTTACCTTGTTTAAAATACCCAATCAGCATCTACTTATAGCCATGACAATCGAGTGGTATTTCTCGAATGCTAAATAGGGAAACAAATTGTACAGACTTTCAAAGGAAGGCAGGCCGGTGTTAATTATATTGTCGTTAAATTGTGTATTTTCTTTCAACACGTCTGTGACACGTCTGGAGATGAAGTTATCGAGTTTAGGCCTTCATCAAAATTACAGTTTGTGATCTAAGTTTTGATGTTTCTGGTAGTTATAATTAAGGAAAAGTTTTGGTTGGGGGGGGCAAAAGTTTAAAAAAATACGCCGATTTCCTTCAGGGAAGCGTCAATTTTTGGTCTAGCTATTTTATGTCTTTGCCGACTCTTTAGATTCCTGGGGGGTATATTTGCACTCCCTTTGCACCCCTCCTCTCTCTAATTCCTAATGTTCCTTATTCTGTGCAGTTTACAGGTTACATTGATCGAATAACATGAAAGAAATACAAGAAAATCAACTCTGGAGCTGATTTTGAGTTGTTGAGGGTAGATTAGCAATTTGCTACCTTTTGTGATTAGGTTGTGATTATTCCTAACAACAGTGATCGCCATTTTGATCGATATGATTGATCTTATGATCGATTCCATGATTTACCCTTTACCCCCCTGTTCCTTGCTCGCTTTTTCTGGCATTGGTGAACAAGGGAATAGTCCGCGTACCAAAAACTTTCCTTGCAAAAGGTTGATGCAAAGTTCACGTCTTGGATCAAGATAACGCAAAGTTCAATGACTCGCTCACAATGAATTCTACAAACAATAGCAAGATAACAACTTTGTATAAGGTTCCACATAAGCCAATTTTGGCTTTTCCATGTGCTGTGAAGTTCAGAATTAGTACGAAAATTTCAAAAATTTCCTTTCTTCAAATCGTGTGTTGAATGGTTGTGTTTCTGAGTTGATGTGGAGCTAAACTCGCGGTGAACCTCAACTCACCAGGGCAAAAAGCTGTTTCTGTTGTTTATATCTCTACACCCCTTGTTTATCTATGTTTTAATATATGAAATTATGCCTTATTTATTATTATGAATATATTTGAAAATGATTTATGAGTCTAATTCGTCTATAATTTGTATTTCATATTAAAAACCCAGTTAAAAAGGAATTATCCGCAAAAATAAACAAGCTTTAAAATCCTCGAAATCTACGAAAATCTTAAAAACAAACATCTATTTCGTAGTCAGCTTCGAGGAGGCTTAGAACTGCTCGGACAACCAAGATAAACTTCTTTTCTCGCAGAAAATCTATTTAAAACTCCGGGAAAATATTTAGAGATATTTCAGGCCATTTTCTGATAATCCGAGATAAGGTACTCTATGAGCGTTCCACACACTCAAACACGTAAATTTGAACACAAAAACTACTTTGAAAACGCTTTCAAACAATCGTTATCTACATGTAGTTAATTACTAGTGGTTCGTATGTTAACTAGAAGTGAAATTGAATAACTAAAGTTCAGCTCTCACCTTTGCTAAGTGCCAATTTCGTAGACAGGTGTAGGATATTTTATCTTGTCAACAATTACGACGGAGTTTCGCTTTGTGTGAAGTTGAGGTGGGTGGGTACGGCCGGTTTTATCGTTGCTGGACGGATTATTAAAATCAAATTACATCACAGGCTTTTGTTGTTCTCTCCTTTATTGTTGTTGTTGTTGTTGTTGAAATGTGATTATGGAAATTTGGAACTCGTGGAAAAGAAATTGTGAGCGCCTTCGCTGCGTACAAGATATCCCACACACAGTGACGCTTCTTGGTTCTGTCGGGGGGTCCAGGGGTTGTTCTGTGTTTGAACCAACCCACGACAACATCACATAACCAGTTTTTTGTTGTTCTTGTTGTTGCTGTTGTTGTTGTTGAAACTTGATTATTGAAGCCTAGGAGCCGGAAAAGACATTTTGAGTGCCTCGCTGCGTACAAGCTACCCCGCAATTACGCTTCTTGGTTCTGTCGGGGGACAAGGGGGTTATTCTGTGTTCGAACCAACCCACGTCACCATCACATCACCAACTTTTTGTTGTTTTTGTTGTTGTTGAAACTTGATTGTTGAAGCCGAGGAGCCGGAAAAGACATTTTGAGACAACTGATAGAGAGAAAAGGCCACGAACTGCATGTCAGATCTTTCGATTATTGCGGCGAATGAAATAAAATAAAGTAGTGTGGCAGTCACCACCCCGTGTAACGTGTGTGCAGTACCGTGGGGGATGCGCAGTACCGTGGGGGATGTTCAGTACATGTGGGGAGGCATCCCTGAGTACCGTGGGGGATGTTCAGTACCGTGGGGAGGCATCCTGAGTACCGTGGGGCGACATCTTGAGTACCGTGGGGATGTTCAGTACCGTGGGGATACCATGATTTCTGTGGGAGGCATCCTGAGTACCGTGGGGATGTTCAGTACCGTGGGAGGCATCTTGAGTACAGTGGGGGATATCATGATGTCTGTGGGGAGGCATCCGTGAGTACCGTGGCGGATATTCAGTACCGTGGGGATACCTTGAGTACCGTGGGGATGTTCAGTACCGTGGGGAGGCATCTTGAGTACCGTGGAGGGATATCATGATGTCTGTGGGGAGGCATCATGAGTACCGTGGGGATGTTCAGTACCGTGGGGGATATCATGAGTACAGTGGGAGGCATCTCTGAGTACCGTGGGGTTGCTCAGTACCGTGGGGAGGCATCATGAGTACCGTGGGGGATGTTCAGTACCGTGGGGAGGCATCTCTGAGTACCGTGGCGGATGTTCAGTACGGTGGGGTTGATCAACTGTAATCAATCTTCGAATCACTTTGTCCGTTGTTATTTTTATAACTTATCGCGCGGGATTAGTACATCGTTTCTTAGTCAACACAACGGAAAACCGGACTATACTATGAATGTCAAGTTCACAAGAGTCGTTTGCGTGAGATAATCTGATGTATTTCAAAACACAGCGAAGTTTTGTTCTGTAGTTGATATTTGTATTTCTAGAACCTGCTTAGGACAATTGTTCCTTACAAAAGTGTGTTGTACTGACCAAATGTGAGAATGAATTAAAATCTCGATGGATGAGCTGTACCAAAAATTTTTGCAGCATGCTCTTAGAAGGGCAAGCAGCCCGTGCTCAGCGTTTGATACGTTCTTGCAACATACAAAACAGGTCGATATGGACAACGGAGACGACTTTGCAGATTCTATGCCAAGGAAATGTTTGTTCCCTTCTGATTTATCAGTATCTGGGATCTTTGAAATTAACGATGATTAAGAAATTGATGAATACTTTCAGAACATGACAGACGACTTCCAGGATAAAGAGTTTTCCGACGCTGAAGTAGGTTGCGATGACGAAATAATGTCTCTGTTAAAAAAGGCCCTGCCAACTTTGAGAAAATACAACTTACTAGCAGACTTAGAGCACGGTTCTTAAAACTCGTCTCCGAAGATAAATTCCCCATGAATAACATAGCATTGCTTCTTTTTCTTGATGTCGTTCGTTTTATTCATGCAGAAACGACTCTTGTGAACTTGACATTCATAGTATAGTCCGGTTTTCCGTTGTGTTGACTAAGAAACGATGTACTAAGCCCACGCGATAAGTTATAAAAATAACAACGGAAATAGTGATTCGAAGATTGATTACAGTTGATCAACCCCACCGTACTGAACATCCCCCACGGTACTCAGAGATGCCTCCCCACGGTACTGAACATCCCCCACGGTACTCATGATGCCTCCCCACGGTACTGAGCAACCCCCACGGTACTCAGAGATGCCTCCCCACTGTACTCATGATATCCCCCCACAGTACTGAACATCCCCACGGTACTCATGATGCCTCCCCACAGACATCATGATATCCCTCCACGGTACTCAAGATGCCTCCCCACGGTACTGAACATCCCCCACGGTACTCAAGGTATCCCCCCACGGTACTGAATATCCGCCACGGTACTCACGGATGCCTCCCCACAGACATCATGATATCCCCCCACTGTACTCAAGATGCCTCCCACGGTACTGAACATCCCCCACGGTACTCAGGATGCCTCCCCACAGAAATCATGGTATCCCCCCACGGTACTGAACATCCCCCACGGTACTCAAGATGTCGCCCCACGGTACTCAGGATGCCTCCCCACGGTACTGAACATCCCCCACGGTACTCAGGGATGCCTCCCCACATGTACTGAACATCCCCCACGGTACTGCGCATCCCCCACGGTACTGCACACACGTTACACGGGGTGTTAATATTAAGCAACTTGAGGGCTCAATTGAATTACTGTAAGCAACTAAGAAGTCAAACAACCAAGCTTATTCTCTTTCTTGTGTTAGGAAATTGTTCTTCGTTCTTATTTTTTGCATGTTGAAGTTCTTTAGCTAACGTTTTCCCACTTACTGTCTCCCAAAAGTCATGTTGTAGGCCCAACAGATGACGATTTTGACCTGGAAAGTCAGGGGTGGTTAGTAGGTACAAAAAATGTTAAGCAACGTTTAAGCAACTTTGAGGGCTGAAATGTCTAGAATTTTAAGCAACTTTGAGGGCTGGACGAAAGTCAAGTTGCTTATTTAAAGAAAGTGTAACATTATAGAGGAAGAGGAGTTCAGTGGCAAGTTCGATTGGGGTATAAACTGGGTGGAGGGGAAACACGTCACCTAAAGGCTGCGAGGCCCTAGCGATTCAAGATCCCAATAAGATATGACGTGAAAAAAATAAAAAATTTCAATTGACACCAAATTTTATTTTTTAAAATATCATTATACATACCTTATAAAGATACAAACACTATTAAAATATATTCTTCACAAAACTGTTTTCATATGTTTGATTCAGTTTAATTACAAAACTTCATTAGTTGCTATACAGTGAGAAAGATTTTTATCAGGGTTCGATGATTAACTAAATGTTGATTTTGATTTACAGTACGACTGATTAGGGTCAGATCATCTCAGTCCAACAAATTCTTCTATTTCTTTCCAATATTTATCTTTGATTGGAAAGTTCGAGAATCTCATATCTTCAACAGGAGCACACTGGAAGAAAATAAAATCGAATCAAATTGAATCAAATCAAGTCGAATCGAATCCAATCAATAGATCAGATCAAAGAGGATCAGAGGGGATGCAATCAAATCGACAAAATCGAAACAAATCAAATCTAATCTAATCGAATCGAAACAAACCAAATCAAATCAATGAGATGAAACTAAATCAAATCAAATCAAGTCGGATCAAATCAAATCAATAGATCAGATCAAAGAGGATCAGAGGGGATGCAATCAAATCGACAAAATCGAAACAAACCAAATCAAATCAATGAAATAAAACTAAATCAAATCAAATAATCAAATCAAATAAAACCAAATCAAATCAAATCAAAGCAAATCAAGACAAATCAAAGCAAAACCAAATAAATCAAATCAAATCAAATCAAATCAAATCAAATCGAATCAAATCAAATGATCAAATCAAATCAATCATCTCCAAACCTGAGTTGAATTCAGTGCAGAATTACTGAACGTTATACTGGATATTGTTTTCTTCGGCTCATTATTCATTTCATATGAACTCTTTCTGTATAAACTGTCCAATTTAAAAATATGTCCTTCTGTAGAAAAGATATAATTCGAAGCATCTCTATTGATGGGATTTTCTCGATCAAATAACTAAAACAAAATAACAAACATATGATAAGTGAAAACGTAGATTTCAGCCTCAAAATATCAGATATGTAAGGGGAGCAAAGCCTGAAAAAGTTGAGGACAAATGGACACATGGGACCCTGAACATTAGACCAAACCCTGCCCTGAACCTCAGGAGACTTTGTCAGCTGAATTACTGTAATATGGAGTAAGACCAAGTTTGTAGTCAGTGCTTACCCAGACCAAAATTTGTGCGAAGGGTTATAAGAAAAACTTAGGCCTTTAATTTCCTGTAGTCTTTATTTTTATGGGGCAAAGAGAAAAAAACAACTCGAGGTTTTTAAAACTTCTACCACTCAACGTGCAACGCGATTCCCAAGAGAGACTGCTGCATAAAAAGCATTTTTTGTAGTATTCTTATTCTCAAGAGACCTGCAACGTGCATTTTCTGACGCAACCTCGTTTGGCAAAGCTATTCTGTCTCGGAGATGTAAAGACGAAATAGCCAAGATCAACCAAACGAAGCTTAGCAAAAAGTTAAAGTTCTTAATTTCCCAGGTTAGTGATCGATTTTTGCGTTGAAATATTCAAGGATAATTTAAAGTTGGAACTGTTTAATGCAGTTTCAAAATGTAGCTAAACATTTTTTTGCTTCAAGAGCGGGTTTCGTAACGGGAAACACGTGGAGGAATTTGGTCGTTTTAAATTTATTTATTTACAGTAATCCAAAGTTCCTTTTGTGGCAACTTATTTTCAAGAGGAACTATTCTATTTAAAATTCAATTCGCTAAGTATTGAAGAATTGCTTGCCTTCCATTTCGAATTGTTTTAAGACTGTGTCTTTTAACATCCAAAAAGGCCTAAGCAAAGGTTCATTGCTTTACAATAAATCTCTAAGTGCAGGATATTTAGATAGGCCGTTCAATCCCGAGGGAGGGTAACATGGTATGCACATGCGTCGGAGAATCTAGCGAGAGGGGAGATAACCAGCGCATGAAATCATAACCCTATAACTAGGGCATGATCAGTAAACTGCATCCCATGTTTCGTTAAAATGAAATTTGGGCCATCTCTTAGCGTTGTCAAGCCCTCTGTCTTCCTGAGAAGATTGAAGAATTATCAATAGACTTTCTCTTGTAAAGATATTAATCTCAGACCTGGAATTATCATTTAAGAGCCAAGAGTACCCGAACATAGAGATAGTTTACCCATAACTAAGGCGAAAAACCTTTGAAAAACGTATGAATCGGGGTGCCGCACGTATACCACTCCTCCTATAGAAATAACCCCCTCCTCCCTCGCCCAATCCTCTGTGAACTTTGTCACAATTATCTTATGTACGGTATGGGACAGCGAATTAGCTAATTTCACTGAGTGGAAACTAATGATTTGAGGATAGACTTTGCTTACCAGAAATAGATACTTGCTTGTTTCGCTTAGAAAGAAACTTTCCATTCTGTCTTCAAGGGTTTTATCACGAACATCATGAACTGTAGCATAACCACATCTACGGAAAATAAGATCTACGTTAAGGCCCCTTTGGAGATTCCGTACAGAGCTCTCCAGTAGTGCATATCCACCACAGTATGCAAAAAATACCACCACAATACGTTAAAATACCACCACAGTAGTGCGAATCCACAACAGTAGTGCTTGTAGATCCGCAAGCGTGATTACAAAATTCTGAAAGTATCTTAAACATATCTTTAATGCTGGGGAAGAAATGAAAAACTTCACTTACTCTGCTTTGGTATGGGCATCCAAACTTTGAAGAATTTCAGAGCCAACATGAAGATAGAAGGGATGTTTAGTGGCCTAAAAAAAGAAATTAAAATAAAAAAAAATGTTGATGTAGCGGCCCCCCTCCAACAAGTCCCCTTTAAAACCAAAAATTTGGCAATACACTCCCAACTTCATTTTATACCCCCCAAACGTCGAACGTTGAAGATGTGAAAACAAATTTAATGTAAGAGGCCTGCATAAAAAATTATTCCATTATGTCAAAAGCAATGCCCTATTTTTTGATGTGGAGTCTTAAAAAAATCACGCCATTCCACACCCTAGCCCCTATCAGAAACCTGGAAATTAAAAGACCCCCTGGGGGCTAAATAGAGCTTTTATGTAAGAAGTACTTGATACTGTACTATATAGAAGATAAAAATCGTACTTGATATAGAAGATAAGTAGATTCCACGAATTCTGGTCGAAGTGGATAAAACATAACATCGGGTGTTTTAGTATGCCAATTAAACCTTTCAGGCAAAGCTCCATATTTTTGCCATATTGCGTAATATACAGCGTGGCTACAAATGGCTTCTTCAATGTCACCACGAAGAACCTATACAAAAATACCAAAACTCTATAAAAATTCAAATATGTCACTCTTACAGTGAAAAGTTCTAGATAATCCCATATGTTCGAAGGGGCTCTAGATTAGCCGAGACATGCTCTCATACAATCGAATCAACCCGGCTAGGTGGGAAAACTGCCCGGATACTTGTGCAAGTCCTGATGTGCATGTATAAACTTGGGTTTTTTTGTCACTGATTCTCATGCAACTCGTCTCTACCAGTAAGTAAAGAATTTGCCTAAAAATTCCAACAACCTTGACCGGAAAAACGGCCCGCATACCAAAAACATTGCCGTGAATGTAGTAGTTGGTGGATTCCAACACATTCACAATACCATCATGTCGGAGATGGATATCTCTGCTAGCCACAAGTCGATAATAAGGATTGAGTTTGCATGTGTTCCCAACTGTAGCCAGTAGCTCAGTTGGTAGAGCGTCGGACTAGAAATCTTATTGAATCTTATTGAAAAGCTTTTAAAGAAATAATTCTTAAGGATTGGCAGTGTGTGCCAGTCCCGTAGTGGAAAATTTTATCATGTCAATGATTGAGTTACTGTCCGCTCTTCGACTTGCTGTATAACCAACAATCTGCGGTTCGTCTGGAATTGTTTGAAGAAACAAATCAAGTCTTTTCTTGAAAAATCAATACTTTCTCCAGTAATATTTCTTACTATTTTCGGAAGAACATTAAAAGTTTAGGACCATGGATCGCGAAACTAGCTTCTTTATGCCGTTGAATAGTTGTGGACTGACCACGCTTGAATTTCAAATGACAGTGGATCTAAAATATTTGTTGAAAAATGCTTGATTGTTTTGCTAAGACCTTAGTACTTAGAGAGACTCGATATGTTTGCACGCATATTTCTAGTATTCGAGTTTAAATTCACATACCTTCAAGTCAAGATAAATCGAATCTTTTAAGAAACCTTTACTGGGTGTGCATTCTCGTGTTGTTTTGAGAAAAGGGACCAAATACTATTGTTTAAAACAAAAGGAGATGAGGGGGCTGATTGGCAAAATGCCTCTTTGTTAGTATATTAAAAGATGTACTACTAGTACCTTTAAAAGATATTCATAAAAGGAATCGATTCCAGCTCCCAGTCCACTCATTCTACCAATCCATTCACCAGTTTCAATGTTGACGACATTGCCTAGAAAAACAGAAAGCGAATTTAAGAAGATTCGGGAAGCTATCTGTGTTTATCATTATCATGAGAAATAAGGGCCTCGCATCCTCTATAGCTCTTTCTCTCCTATTCTTGGATTCACTATTTTTGGAGCTCTAGCTTGTCTGGTACACCTCTTCTCCTTGCCTACTTTTTATACGATAATGATTATCCCATGGTTATGTCGAGATAGCGAAATTTCCTACTCCTTGCAATTTCCTTTCAAAGTCACCACAGGATCATAAATGTTTATCGGAACCATTCGAGCACCTAAATATATGTTCGAGCAAAACTAACAACTTTTAAAACAGAGTCGTTTTTGAGTTTTCTTCTGCAACGCAGCTACGTATTCAAAATGGCAAAAGCATAAAGACTATTGAATGGACAGAGAAAGACAAATAATTCATAAGTTGTGTTAAAGGTTAAAAGAAGTTGGAACAAATCATTCTGGCATGTAAGATTCGAGGCGAGACAGCGAGAGAAAGACAGAGACAGATGAGGTTACCACCAATGGCATATAATTATGCAGTAAAAAATCTAATGTTACATGCTGCAAGAGATCGCAGAAAGCGGAAGACCATGAAACCCTACACACGCATGATAGACATTGTTTCTTGAGAAAGAAAGCCATTCCAGCTGTGATATGTTTGCCTTACGACCTCACGCTTGAGGATCATACCGGGTCGGACAACGGTCTTCTAACTCAAATGGGACCACTGCTATAAAATAACAAAAAACTTATTACAAACCAAATAGTCCAGTTGTATTCGATTTAAGATTCCACAATGCTTGTATCGCCCTTCTGGCTGTCTTTTCCAACGTGGGATCACCAAGTAATCTGCCCAAAATGCCAAATTCAAGAATCAGGGTACCAGCCCCTGCCGTGCAAGTTTCTTTCGAGCAACCAGGCAAAACACCATGCCTCAGATTCACCTAGAACAATTGAATTGAACAATTGTGCAAAGTATTTTGGGGCAGATCAACAAACTTCAACAAGAAAAAAGTTAAGAGATGTTCGTTCACATATTCGTTGTTTTAAGTCTTTAAGGAATTTACGAAAGCTAACATACCCTTGGCCATGGTACACCCGTCTTTGTCATTTCAAATGCTGGTAATAGTCTATTTACAAGATCATGTGCTAAATGCAACAATTCATTGTCGTAATTTTCTGGTTTTAATCTTCCGAAAGGCTGACTTGAGTCGACGATCAGTAAATGGGCTGCTATCAAACCACCTAACACTCTAAAAGGATTAATACGAGAAAAAATCAGTTATATAACAAAATGCAGGAATAAGTTCAGCTTTAGCTACTATAGGCAGAACACTATCTTTGGGTTTTAAGTAGATTCTTGGCATTGCCGAGTTGCCGAGTTGTATACGTATAGCGGGTTGGTTATGCTCTGACATCTCGCTCTTGAAACTCTGCAAGATTAATATGAGAAATCTTAACATCTGAAAAACATAATAACGCGCAGGAATGAATCGAGCTAGGCAGTGCATACTCGTGATGAACGTGTTATACACAATCGTGCGATTGCAATTATCGTACGATAGTTACGATCTAACCCAGGTTTTTAGATCGTAATGGTCGTACTCGTATTAATGCATTTCGCCCTAACAGTCGCTGAAATCGTAAAGATTATCGTCCAACTAACAGATGAGAAGTCCTGACCAGAAATACTGAAATTAGGAAGGGAACTTTTATGATCTCTACGATTCATGCGACATTGTTTCCATAAGGATAAAGCCAGGTGTACGTAATAAAAAAAGTAGATTGATGTACAGTATTATATAGATAGAGAAAGGTTTTGAATGAGTTGCGAAATGTCTGTAAGTGTTGCTGAAGTTTTAGATTACTGTCTGTTGTAAATTACTGCCTTTGGTATGAAGGTGCTGTGGCGTCGTGATGTTAGCCCAGCTGACTCGAAGTGTCAGGACCTCAGTGTGGTCAGGGTTCGAGCCCAGACAGGGTAGCGTCACAGCCAGGTTCAAGGTCTCAATTAGTTAACCTACTACTGAGATCCTAGCAACTGGCGCTAAAAACACCATTTCACCTTCACCTTCGGTATTTTCTGTTCTTCTCCTCCAGTACGTTAAGTTATTTAATAGATTAGAAAAATTAGTGGCAGAAACAAATGTTTAACTCACCTAATTGTCGCTTCAAATACTTGGACAACATTATCTTTATCAAATGATACATATTCTATTACCAATTTAACAGCATTCTTAAATTCACTAACATTTCCAACAACCTAAAAATGAAGTCAAAGGTTTAATCTCTTTGCCATCCAAAGTGTTTTTGGGAAGGGTAGAGGTTTATAAGTTGATGAAACAAACGTCACTAATAAGAAACAGGCAAGCTGAAATGAAAGCCAAGTGTTCTTATTAGTAAAAATGAGTATTATCATAAGACAAAAAAAATTAAATTTAAGACATTGCATTTTGCAACACTAGGGGTTGGAGGGCAACTATTCAGGCCACTAGAGTACATCCATCAATTATATCCGAGTTGCATGATAAAACAAATTCTTTACTGATAATGTTGCATGAGGAAATTCGGATGGGGGGATAAGAAGATAGATTGAATAATGCACATTGTGTTTGTCTAAATTACTTACAGCTAAAGTATCCAAGCAGTCAATTAATGTTAGAGAGTAATCACCAAGAACATCATTTATATTTATATTTGACCTGGAAACAGAAGAACATGGTCCTCTCATTTGAATCTGCTTGACTATTTCATTTCCTCAGTACCTTAGTTAGGTAGCTGCAGGCAAATAGCTGCTAGGATGACCTTGGGGTTAGTATTTACTATTTAGTATTTAACCATCAACAGGGGTATACCCTTAATCTTATTATTGGAGATAGCGCCTATGCATTTCAACAATGGGGTGTCATTGCTGTTTTGAGATGATGCCCCAAAATCATAGTGAAGCCTCCATATAAGGGACACCTGAGGGACCAATGGTTCAGTGTGGCACAGAGAGTTGTCCATTGTATATATAGAAAGGGGTTCATTTTTACAGGAAATGATCTTTTGGACAAAAATACTTGTCCCTTGTTGTAAATGTCCTTATTTTAGCATGAATACCCCATCCATTCTAAAATCCAGCTACTATCCTACACCCACACATGGAATTTGTGCACACTGTGCATTGATTCTAAACAATAAGGGTATTGTTTTCTATTATTCTATCGCACAACAAAGTTTCCACCCTTGAACACACCTTGATCTTTTGCTGAGTACCTCAAACCCTGATCTGCAATAATAAGATGCTTTTACTTGATTTATTTCTTGGCGATTTCTTGTAACTATAGAAAGCAAAACTTATTGTTGCATATCACCACATACTTAACTGCCTGTCCCAATGGCAACTTACGGATTTTCATAGTCAGGTCCTCTTCCACTGCAATATATTGGATTCAGCTCATCTTTAGGAAATGCATACTTCATATAATTCTCATATCCAAAATAGAACATCCTTCTAGCTTGCTCTCGTAATTTAAGCCTCTCAGTTTCAGGGAAATACTGATATTTATGGAAAGATCTTATATCTATGGATCCTGAGAAATTTGCCCGTATAAAGACAAGTATTATGACTAAAAGTGGTCCTATATTCATCATGGATTCTAAATGTATCTTTCATCCGCTTCATAAAGTTATACAAGCTTGCAAACCGCTATATAAGTTGGTGTTTTCTTGAACCGGAATGGGCCTAGCCAAAAAAGAAAGTGCCAAAATCACTTTTTGCTCGTGATTACATCAGATTATAAGCCAAAATTCTTCATAAATATTCACTTCCTAAAGCAGATTATCTTCTTTAAGTCGTAGATTCAAAATAAATCTGTAATTCGAAGTAAATTATTAATTTTGAACCGCCCAATATCATGAATGTTTGTTCGCAGCAAGTCTGCCATGTTTATGAAGCTTCAGCAATGTCAATCTTTGTTCAACTGCAAAAATTGACCAATCACAGGGCGCCACAGACTGACTGGTGCGCCACAAGGATCATTACTTGGTTTCGCTAATATTCATTAAAATTTCATGGTTCTTCCTTCTTCACACATAACACCAGGGATAACACAGTGCGGTAACCACCCCCGCCCGTGAAAACAAGCTTTTCCGAAATCATCTCTCTTGCACTCGAGAAACTTCAGAAGCAACACGCTGACGGATCGATGATGAAGGGCGCAATTACAAACAGATGTTTAGCAAGTCGCTGCAGCCTGCTCAAAATGCTGTTAACTATGTACAGCAAAAAGACGCACAGTTAAAAAGCCAGTGAATCTGCTAAGTAACGAAATCACTGACAGAAAAAGACCAAGATCATGAAATGTATAATGTCGCGCTTTTTGACCTTGACCAGAAGATCAAACATTGTTTGTCAAGCATTTGAAATTTGCTTCAAAATCAATGCTTTGAACGTTTGCCACGTCACAAAACATTGCTGGACAAGCAGAATTTCCTGAGCAATGTGTCTTGAATTGTTAGATCTTTCTTCTTGTAGAAAGCAAAATATGCTGCATGAGCAATGTTTTGTGACTTGACCAAACGGTAAAACATTTTTTGGCAAGCAAAGTTCAAATGTTTGCCAAACACCGTTTGATAGTTTGGCCAGGGTCATACAATTGCATCTTTAGTTTATGCATTATTTTTCTTCGCATTTTGCTTTTCAATATCAATAATGCAGTTGCTGATTCCTCTAGGATTATTTGAAGATGGCGGCTTTCAGATGTTAATAAAGCGAAACTCTGTAAAACTGGAACGAAAGACACCCCCAACTCCAGAAGGAGAGACAGAAAGGTGAGACATTTTTTAAAGACAAATTCTATTCATATAATATGAATATGATATTAAATTTAATACAATATATTATAATACCTCTAATCTCGAAATTCACGAAATTTCTCTCAAAACAAAATATATACAAATAACAGATTATAATGCCCTCTAAAATCCAGTAAAATGGACGTCATTCTTAAAACTTTTGATCAACAACACCAGGTTTTCATCAACTGATGCTAAACATAATAATCTTCAGTTATCCCCCGGATTATAGATTCTCTAACGATAAGGAACTTATAAATGTATATACTGAAGGGGGTTACTAAACGTTAGAAGTTAAAGCAATTAACCATCATGAATATTGATAAATGTAAATATATGCTCTCTTCAACACTGTGGAGTAGTATAGATTTCGCTACTAAAGTAATATAATTGGTTACTACAAATTATACACAATTAATTATCTCTTTGATGTAAGAATCGAAAGAAAAGCAAAGTGTACACTTTAAATACCAAGTTCACAAGATACCGGGTTTATTTCGCGTCGGATAACTTTCTTGCCGTAAATTTTTGAGTTTTAAGCCCTGGCCAAACGATTTGAGATTTGCTTTACCAGCAAAGTTTGACCGTTTGGCACCGTCAGAAAGCATTGCTTGACAAGCAGAATGGCTAGTATACTTCGGTTTTACGATTTATAATAGCGTTAATACACTTTCGTGCCTTAAATGCTAAAATCAATATCTTTAGGGTATCTGCTGCTAGATCTCTGCTGCTAGCGAGTAGGTTGTTCTCTCAAGTTCCCGTTATAGATTCTGCCCTTAAAAATCGGTTTTTCTTTTAAATACCATAAAACCCGGTAAAACCATACAATAAATCTTCACTAAAAATCTTCCATGACATGACATTACCCTAGGAAATTGAAAACACGATAAAAGCACAAAACAGGCATTAAGAAAAGGTAACTAACAAAGTTGAAGACTTGGAGGGTTCGTGGCATTCAATATCGTTCACTATCAGCTAAAAATGTTTGGAAAATATTCTCAATTGTATATTAAACTCTGTTTGTTTGATCTGCAGTTCTGCAATTTATAACTCAGCAAAATTCCGTTCATTATTTAGGAACCATAAATTCTAAAAACTTTGTAGTTGTTACAACGCTTAAAAACTTTTGTCAGAGCTGCATATAAGAGGAAACAGCAAAATTCAGTGAAGATAACTTCTTGTGGTATAGCTACAGAGGCCTCTCGATCACTATATCAATAGCTGCCATGCAAGTAGCTCTGTACTCACTAACAAGTCTGTTTTTCGCTTCCAAAATGATCATTTCTTCCTCATTATTCTATCTCACCGCATTGCTCACTCCAATAACCCAGAAGCCCAATCATTTCAACAACATCTTTCAAATTAGATGCCCTATCAATAATAAGGATTCAACTCTTCATACAAGATTAATGAAGTTCCAGCTGGGAACCCTCTGGAAGCCAAACAGATGATAGACCTCAAAGATTGACCGAGATTAATAACGATAGAGCCATTTTTTTAACTATATGATTTCTGAATCTCCCTTCCACTCCATGACCAACACGCAGTTGTTGCCAAAATCTTAAAACGATCTAAAACACCTTAGCTGCTACCACTATATGGTGGAAATACACACCAACCATCCAATGAGTTTTCTTCAGAAAGTCTTCAGTCCTCGAAATAAGGTTTTAATCTTCCGTTCACTCGGAATAAACAGGCTCTTGATGCTGAATTCTCGAAGTATTGCAGATTAATATCGCCAAACTTGTTTGTAACTCTTCAAATTAATTTAAAAAAACTCTTTCTCGTTTTCAAAAACCATATTCTTCGTGGATATGGTGTAGAGAGGTGTCCAGATGCTTTCCCTGTATAGTTCTCCAGAAAACAAATTCAGGGCAGCTCTTAATACAGTATAACCAATTTCTTTTAAGACTCCATAAAACATCGACTTAGGCCAATTTAGGCCTAATTACTTGAACAAATGCCTAGCTATCCTTGGAAAAGGCAGAACAGTAAACAGTCTAGTCCAATTTGAATCTTGCTATACGTAATTGCAACAGGTTCGCCTCTCTTTGCAAGAAAACTAATAACCGAAGGAACATTATATTGTTTCAAAACATCCAGTAATAGCAGTGCCTCGTTCACTTCAGTAAATATCTCAGTATTAACGAAATCATCACCTTCCTCCATGGTCCATACAACTTGTTTCTCAAAAGCTTTTCTCTGTTCCATATTACGAGAGTTTTCTTCCTCTAATGTTGATATATGCATCAATGCGATGCCATCTACTACCTCTTGAGGGTCGAAAGGTATTCGCATTTCTTCTGGTGTTAGAATGTACTTCATTGGCACTTCTAATGGGAATTGCTCCATTTCGTATTGGTTCTCTGAACCAGGTAGTTCATGAAGTTTGCATTCTAGCTGTAGGAAGAAAATAGAATAAATTATTGTGTGACTGGAAAATATAAATGATTATGAAAAGGATAATACAACACATGGTTCTGACATCAGTGTACATCGCATTTAATCGACATTTAGATTTTCAAAATTTGAGGACAATGTTATGTTCGTGCAGCACGAAAACAATGCACTGGAAAAGGCCTAAAACTGTTTAATACACTCTTTTTTTTTATAAGAATATTGTTTATAAGAATATTCAGGCTCAGAATCATCCTATTTTTAAGAATATTGTAAGAATATGCTCAGCCTCAGCTCTCCCATATTTCTGTCTCATTTTTCAGCAGATGCCTGTTTTGTAATGTTAGAACGAAACTTCATGATTGTTAACAACATTCTTTTTGTTATAATAGTTAAATATTTCTTTCGCTTGACCATATGAGATGATTTTGCTTTTAACTATGTTCCCCTAAAACCGCATATCAGATTTGAAAAATAAGAATACTTTAAGAATATATTCAGGCTCAAAACGAACAATTTTTTAAGAATATTGAGGCTGGACAAAATTTATAGTATTCTTATAAAAAAAAAGAGTGTAACAGAACAATTTTTGCATTTGAAGCTGCTCTCTCTCTTACACCGCAGCATCATAAAACCCTAAGTGCAACAGAAACAAAATTAAACCCGTTTTCAAGGAAAAAACACGTTTTGTCTGGTGTTTGCTTCGTTTTAGAATTTCAGTCTGGGAGCATAAGCTGCGCGCTGG
Organism: Chrysaora quinquecirrha; assembly: GCA_014526335.1. Classification (NCBI taxonomy): domain Eukaryota; kingdom Metazoa; phylum Cnidaria; class Scyphozoa; order Semaeostomeae; family Pelagiidae; genus Chrysaora; species Chrysaora quinquecirrha. Next base: position 7,810,171 of record JACTAT010000032.1, read on the forward strand.
CTTTATCTCAACATGAACTTTCTTCTTCTTTAGACGCGTTGCTCGAACGGCCGAGCCCGCGTGGCCTCCCTCACAATTCGTCTCCACTCTTGCCGGTCTTGTGCAATCTCCACTGCTGATGTAAATCGCTCTCCAGTTAGCTGCTTGATCCCATCATACCACGCTGTTTTCTGTCGCCCTCTGCTTCGTTTCCCATACACCGCGCCAGTCATGATGTTATTTTCCAGTCCCCTTTTCCTAGCAATATGCCCAAAATATCTTAGCTTCAGTTGGTCTGCACGTCTCAATAGAGTTAACGGTCTTCCTATTTTTCCATTATCCATAAATTTGTCTTAAATTCTGTCCAGCTCACACGTAAAAGTCTCCTATAACACCAGATCTCGAAACTGTCCAGACGCTTCCTATCGCTTTGCTTCATGAACTTTATAACTGCTTAAAACCACGGCCTCCATTAAAACATAGGTTGCAGTTATGATATTTACAACAGCAGCTAGAACGGTAACGAGATCACTAAAGAGAGGGGTTACAGGGAGGTGAGCATGTATGTGTTATCAACAAATCTAAACGGATGGCAGGCAGAGAAGGAGGAATAAATTATAAGATATAGATGGATACATACCGTAAAATCTTCGACAAAATCTGTGCCACTTTTAAAAAACTCTCCATTTAAGATGGACAATATGTCACGTTTTTTGATTCCCTCCTCAGGAACGAACTTCTCATTTTGCAAAAAACACGATATGAAAAATCCTTCCGCGAATATAACAGGTTTCGCGGATGATATCTGGGCTATCTGATTTAAACCCATTCTTGATATGACATGAAATCTAGAAAAGAAAAAGAAAATTCATTATCATCAACAAAAAAAATTTAATTCGCAACGTCTCAAATTCGAAGGTGCAGATAATGACTTGATGATAAATTCTTTTAAACGCAACTTCAAGTCTCCCAGGTCACCAAAAAATCCACCACAATTTAAGAAACTTTAGTTCTTGAAAGGCATTGCTAAGAAACTTTCTATTTAGTTTGCGATTTTTTTGTGCGCTAGAAAGTTCCCGAGGTAGCTTAAATAGGGGGCAAGTCTCCTAGTTTAGCCAGGCATTAACGCTCATCAGAGGCCAGCGTTAATTTTGATTAGACTAAGGTATTCACCCTCTATCCTTATAGCTCTACAATCTCATATCCTCAAACTCGATATTAACCCGTAGCCCCTATTTAAAATAAGTCCTTCTTAATTAGTCTTAGTCCTTAGTCTCTTTATGCCAAATGATAATTAAGTTTCCAGGAAAATCTATCTAAGCTAACTATACCAAAATATTGATGACGATGACCTTTCACACGATCTCCTCCAAGTCTTGAAACTGCTCCGGTAATGTCTAATATTCCTCTCGTTTAAATATATTTGGAAACGACGAGGGAAACGAAACAATCAAACGACCAAATTGAAACGAATTTATCAATATTTCATCTTGTCAATATCCATCTACTGCTTTTGTGAACGGTTAAACAATGAAGGGCTTGATTTCCGTTGCTCGTCACATCCAACCCGAAAAACGCTTTCAACCTTGAATTCCAGAGAAAACAAAACTCCTTGAGAGGTCGCACGAAAACACGGTAAACAATTTATCGAGCAGTCACGAAGGTGGACGACCCATAATAAACAAACGTCATCCACTCCACGCAACAATTTCACAAAACATTGTTTGGCAGTCCTGTCCTGCATTATCTGAATTTGTATTCATTCACCAGTGGAGTTCGTTTGTTTATGCTTCTGAACAGCCAATCAACGTGTAGACTCACGACAAAAGTCGTAGATTCGCTCCCAGACCCCGCGCAACACAGCCCACTCAGTTTGAGCTGCCGCCATTAACAACAGCAACAACTATTTTTTTATTTTACATTTTTTTGAATGATTTGAATTGAGGTGAAGGCAGCGAAAACTACGACTCATGTAGTAAGTCTAATCAACGTGCGGTATTCAAGAACATGTGATAAAACCAAAGTAGCTATGGATAAATGGACTTATGTGTTGGAAAGGTCACTTGTAGTATATAGGTACCTAGTTAATGGGATCTTCTCGACAAGAAAATTCTAGCTCATTTTGAAAATCCAGCAAAATCAATAAACGGGGGTTCAAATAAGCTATAGAGTGGGGAAATGATTAAGCGTATCAACGACGGTTTATTTTGCACTGAAGTATACCGCGTCCTCCTGTCTTTCCAAAAATAAAACAATAGATATCGGCCTATGCATAATTAATAAAGAATTATTCTAATTTGAAGGCACACTTATTAAGCTACCAGTGAAAGCATTGAAGATATTATGGCAATTTGAGGTTTCTATTTCTTAACAATGTTTTTCAATATGCGGCCGGCCTTCAAAACACCTCAAATTAACCTTATTCAACCCTCAAAAAACAGGTTGTCATGAGATGGCAAACACAGCAACACCATGGCAAAAGCTCCAAAGCATGATGTCCAATCGTGTTTCTTGTCGGCATGAAAGGTGAAAGTGAAGGGGTGAAATATGGAATGGTGTATTTAGTGTCATTAGCTATGATCTCAGTATAGTAACTCATCGAGACTTCAACCTCGACCCTTGCTGTGACGCCACCGTAGCTGAGGCTCGAACCCTAGAGTCACTACATAAGTCCCACTACTTCGCTCGATGTTGTTGTTGCTGTTTTCTAGAATCGCTCTGCTGGAGTGACAAATCGAAATAAGGTGACTGATCAAGGTGCTTTACGGTGCTCGGGGATATATATTGAAAATTTTAAAATGATTTTGCCAATGATGAGGAAATGAACTTGTCGAAAGCTTCCATAGCTACAGTTTTATAAAATATGGGGAGAGGGAAATGAACTTTTTAAGCGAACGAAGGGGTCTAATCTCGGGGTTCTCGATCTCGAGTTTGTCGAGAAGGAGGTAGTACCCTACTTTACTACAGTAGTAGGTAGCTTTCTTACATCAGATGAACAATATAGAGGCTTCCTCGACTTCGAGCAATGTAGAAAGTGTTTTTTAGAATGTTTTCAGAGTCGAGGGCAGCGGAGGAATAGAAATTCTTTTGAGTACGCGACTGTGATTCGAGGAATCATGTGAAAGCAAACAATCAGAATCAAGGGAAGTAGATAAAGATAGGATAGTTTTTCTATCAACAAGAAATCTTTAAGAATATCGCTTCCATTTTAAATACCTGCAGCCTTTTGCATGAAAGATCAATTCACCACAAATTTCCCTGCCTGCCAGCTCCTACGCTAAGTCAACTTCTCTTGCAGCTGGTATTTTTCAAGAGACAACGTGAAAATCGTTTGACTCGCTTGAATATTCCAAACAATTAATGCACGTGAGATAGCAGCGTCGATTTGGCAATTTTTCAGGAAAGAGAAAATGATGAGCTTGGAGTGTCTCAAACAGAAAGACATTGAATCGAAGGCTCGTCAACAAGACGCCAAGGCTTTGACAAGCGAAAGTGACGCAGCCTGAAAGCCAACGGTAGAGTCGAAATAATTGCAAAACACAGAAATCATTGCCAATAAAGAAGAGCAAACCTCAACAACTCGAATACGAGCTTTTGATAATAATTTATCAAAAACTTTACCAAATATCCCAATTTAACCAACATATAAAAAGACATTGTGGATAGTATTTTCAAGCAGGCAAAAAGCAACCAAGCAATAGATTAATTTGTTGATGTTGCCGCAGCTAACGGTATGGGTAGTGTGACTGGTTTGGACCAGCAGCTCGTGCTCTTGAATCGACTCTCTTCTTTGACAAATTCTTTGATACTTAAGTTCATGACTCCAACCAAGCAACCACTGAAGAGAGGAGACTAAGCTGAAACAAAGGCTTTCAGAAGCTTTCAAGAGTAAAGGGGCTCACATCGTAATAACAGAATGAATTTTCTCGCAGCCACAATAGCAGGTGGCAGGTGGAATATTGCTACACCATTCCTCAAAAAAGCGTAGGAGATTCTTATTGAAACAAAAGGAATCTTATTCCTACAAAAAACATTAGAAATCTCTCAGTTACCCCTTGATACAATCCCTCTCAAAGCCTACCTTCTATACCGTACATAATTCATACAATGAAGCAACAATTGAGATGTTTTTAATAATGAAAAGTGCAGAAAAGGAAGAAATTGTCATAAGGAAGAGATTAAGACAAGAGAAAAGTAAAATAAACAGTTGAGAGCCTCAGTTAAATACCATTAAGAGTCTTCTAGAGGGTTTACTCTATAATATACATAACTTATGTCTTAAAAGTCCATCTTACTCAGTTTCAAAACAGTTGAAGCAAACATCAAAGGAAAAGTAATAACAAAAGTAAATTAAAAATATAAATATTGAATCATTCCACTGATCACAGAGCAAATCACTCTGGAAACTAGTCAATTCATATGAGAATTTCTCCTTGATGTTGTTTGATTCGACAATGATAGAAAATCAAACATTTTGCAGCTATTGAGATTGACAGACTCAGCATTCTTATTTCTCAAATTAATCCATTTCTCATTGTGGATTCAACTTTGAAAATAAAGGATATCAAATTCTGCTGGATTTTTTCTAAAGATAATCACTTTGTGGTAACATTTTGATTCTGTGGTATTCATTCTTCCTCTCCTGAGATGCATCCATCCATTTAAAAAAATTCATCCAATGCATTCTGCATTTGTGTTCTCCCAAACATAGGATGCTAAGGGAGGTGTGAAGAGTCAGAGGGGGTCTATGCAATGTTTTCCCCATGATTTACAGCCCTTTTATGTTAAAGACCCCTAACTTCTTTGCCAACAATTTCAAACAAATGGCAAGCTACCGTTAATGCAAAGAGTCTCTGTTATCTTCCCAAACTCTAATCAATCCTTCATTCCTCTGACCATTACAAAAAAAGCTACTACTGCTGTGGCATTTTGGTCTAATCCAACTGGCTTTTAATGCCATGGTTGGGATTCCAGCTAACCAAGAGCAGCTTTGCGGAAGTGTCTATTGTTCTAGGTTGTATTGTTCTATTCTATTCTGACCAATCAAGAATGACTTTAGACATAACTAGCATAAGATAGGCCTACATCATGCATGTCAGGGTCAGGGCTATCTTGATGCTAAGGGTTAAAACCCTTTTTTATAGACATGTCACTTCTAGCATGAGAGGTGGTGTGGCCGAGTGGTCAAGGCATTCATGATCATAAGGTTCTGGGTTTGAATCCTGTTGGGACCACTTTCCACAAGCCTACAGTCAACTCAGCTATCCCTCCTTTTGAGGTTGGTAAATGAGTACCCAGGGTATTCATTCTAGAATATCAATCTGGGGGCACAAGCTGCAGGTCCACATCAGCTGTATAGCTGCTATAACCCCTGACCTGCAGTAACAAATAAAGATTGCTTGCTTGCTTGCTTGCAAGGTTTCATCCCTAATCATGTGAGGTGTATCTTTTGCTCACATGCACATGGTGTATCAGAACTGTGATATGAATCCCCTCAGTAGAGAAGACATCACGGTTTTATCAGACAGTTTTTTTGGTCAAATGAGTTGGTGTCATGTCAAGTATCTCCAGTGGGAATGGCATTGACATGGTATCAGGTATCAGATTCAACAGCCACAAGAGTATATCTACTGCCCAAAAGAAATAGAATACCATGCAACAGATGACTAACAGATGGCAAGTCAAATGAATGGATCAAGCAAACAATAATCTGTGCTTTCAGCAGGCAGGTGCATTTAGAGTTAGATTAAAGTTAGAGTTTTGGTGAAAGGCTTTACCAATGCTCAAATTCAAGACACAGGAATATTTCTAGACAGGAAGAGCCTCTTCTCATTATTTTCTCTCAATTAGTGTCAGCCCACGTTTAGTTTCAGGAAGTTTTCCAGCCTTCATAACAATCAAACGAGCTTTCTCTTTCTCTCTCCATGCCTAGAAATTTCATTATAAAATTCTCCGTCTCAGAATGAGAGTCTGCCACATACGGATTTTTAATTTGAGGCTAGTTTTCAGTTATTTTTTGCTTTATATAATTCCATCAATGCATGTGGCAGTTTCGTGATCAGTGTCTTTTCTGGGATCATTAGTCCATAGTCGTCTTTCTAACAAATAATGGGCCTATCGTATCTTGTTTTAGGGTATCTAACTTCATCTTTATAGCAACAAGAGGGGTGTTTGGGGGTCTGGAAACCGTAAATCCGCTCAAAATTTGTTCAAAATCCGTAAAACCGTGCGATATTTTGAACAAATCCGTATGGCAAGATTCAAGTCCCCGTTTTCAAAAAAATTGCACAGAGAATCTATGAAAAATGTAGGTTCGTCAACATTTACTGTTCACTTCACGTTTTTGAGACGTTTTCCTCCAATAACAATTTTGTTTTCATTGCGGGCTAACCTGCAGTTTCAAGGAGTCGGCATTCAGTACCAAAACGCGAAATCTTAATAAAAAACCGGAAAAATTAGGCAGAAATGCCGTAAAACCGTTCACCGACGAGATTTGGATAACCGAAAAACCGCGTAATTTTTCGGAAGAAACCGAAAATCCGAGCAAAAATATTGGCAAAACCGTGTAACCGTAAAACCCAAACACCCCTCAGACTACCCCTCGAACTTCAAAAATAGACATGTTCTTTGAAGAAGGTAACATGACGTAACAGAGCGTAACGGGGAGTAACAGTGGGTAACCATTTCAGACGTCAGTAGACAAGCGTACTTGCGGACTTTACGTGGTCAGTTGCTCTAGCATAGAGTAACGGAGGGTAAAGAGATGGGGTAGTAAAAGAAAGCGACGGAGTTTGTGTGAAATACCGAAATTAGGGTATGTTTTGTGAGTTTGTTTTGGGCTATGCCCTATGACTGCCGGCAGAGTTTGTAGTAGAATAGAAGACTACCAGAACACAAGTCTAATGTCTAAGTTCAAGTTGCTTGCTGCCAGACGCTGCTAGCGAATCTATACGTGCTGTGATGGTATTTTTTGCGTGTGGTGGATACGCACTATTGTACTGGGTTACTACTGTATAATCAAGCATAATAATCAAACTCAGGACGCAAAAAATACCTTCACAGTAGTGCATATAGATTGGCTAGCGAGTGCGCATATTCTTGACCTGTGCTTCCAACGTGCCTATTTGTCTTGAACAACCCCTTGTGCTCGTACCGTTAAGTTAAGTCATGCACAAATTTAAAAATTTCCCGTGTTTTATAAGATCGATTGAACATTAAAACACCATTGGTCAGTTTTCAAAAATGTTCATTATTTAATGCGAATAATTATCATACATTACAAGGCCATAAAATTTTTACAAATCGTTAGGCCTGGCCTAATTAATCATTATATTTACACAGATAATGGATGTTTAGCGATTTGAGTCCCAGATTTGAAAATTTCATTTGCTATTAATGTCAGTTCTTCATCTCCATTTGCTTTTGAGCCTGTAAGAAAAATTGATATTTATTTCACTCTGACTTGACCTATTGAACACTTCATATTCTACCCCAACTACAAACCTATACTGGACTACACCCTTGTCATCAGCCTTAGGAAATCCTTTTTTTCAAGAGGAATCCCTACACCTTTTCAGGGAGTGAATTGCCCCTCATACAGCCTCGCTACAGCGCTATATGAAGGTGATGTGGCATCGTTGGCATCAGCCAGCTCTTGGTGAAAATAAGAGGTTGAGGCTCGAGCCGCAGCCATACGGTAGCATCAAAGACAGGGTCTTGGCCTCGATAGTTCATCTACTTCAGAGATCCTAGCGACTGGCCCTAAACACATCATTTTACCTTCACAATCATCATCATACTTCAAGAACTGACAGATTTTGCCAGAGGGAATTATTCTGATAGGTTGTGAGGTAAACATGTGTCACTGCCATCCACAAAAGTCTGTCCTTTTTTTACCCTTAAATACCTCATCCAAATTGAAAGCTTCAAATTAAGGGGATCCTGTGAAATAGAAACACCGTAAAAGCGGACCAACACAGCCAGTTGGTCATATTGCCGGACTGGGCTTCACAGAGGGCCAACGAGCGAAACAACAACAACTCAGTTCAATAATAGGGAAAGTAAAAGAATAGTTTAGTAGTAAATCTAGTTATTTACCTTTATTTACTTGCTGCAGCAGTAAATTATTCTGTTCAAAAGTTTGCTGGCAGTATCTGTTCGCCAAAAGAATCTACAAGACGAGAAAAGGCCAATAATAACATTGCAAACGTAATAATACGAGTAGATAATAATCATAGCAATGCCCAATGTTAAAACACCCTGCTTATCATTTTCTTGAAAACACTTCCGACTCTTAACAACTAAAGGGATTTTTAAAGATTTCTATACAACTGGTTACCTCTTCTTCGGCCGTCTCTACACCTTTTGCAGCGGAATTCGTCGCGCGGGATAAAGCTGCAGTCATCGCGTATAAATGAATAGCAACATCGGCCATTCTTTTTAATAGCATCTGCTCATGGATTATATTCTGTAAGAAAAAAGAAACAAAACTTTATTGTTTGTGATTTCTCTAAAACACTTTCAAATTTTATGGCAAAATTTATAGTTAGGAAGCTGCAACTTTTTTAATACGCAACTGGGCTTTTGTACAGACCTCAAAGTTGTTTAGACTTTTTGACATTTCAACCCCCAAAGGCAGAGCAACTCCTCAAATATATCAGCTGATTAAATAGTACTCAATGGGAAAACGGATAGAATGTATCATAGTTTCAGTAAATCACCTTTCCAAATTTCTGTAACAGTTTTTGCGATGTTATCCCAAAAGCCGCAATGTTTTTTCCAAGTTTATCTGCACTCTCCTACAAGGCAAAGAAATTCTAAACTTAAATCATGCAAACAAGAAGAAAGACATTAGGGTTATTGCATGAGGTCTATTTCTTGTCACCATCGCCTTAACGACCAACCTCCCAAACCTCCCGGAGCAAACAACTACTTATTTGAGCTGTGCAGACAGAAAGAGTTCGATTTTTCACTTGAACTCTTCAATTAATTTTCACTGGTCTTCCCGCTGAATCTAGCGAGTTGATTGGTGTTTAAAACACAATGCCAGTTCGGCTACTATTTCTGATTGCAGCATTTCCATCCGCATCTGGGTATAAATTCTACCTTAATTTGTTGTTTCGCTCTGTTTCTGACGTTCATACTCTGAGGAATATCGTACGAAAAAACCTTTTAAGTATGCCCCCAAAATGTTTGAGCTGATTGTCACAATTTCTAAGTTTTGTACAACTAAAAAACTAAACAGCTGTTTGGTTATTGCTGATGATGTTGCTGTTTGCGATGGACCTAAATTCGTGGTTAATCAAACTCTACCAACCTTTAGCCTTGGGTCCAAGCCTTCGATTTCAGCCTTGGCGATGCCTAAAGAGCTCTTGATTCGTTTTGATGCAAGTTCGTAAATGATACCAGGAATTTTCACTGGGTTTTTCATTGACCTAAAAGATAACAGCGTCGGCATATGATTTCAGGCAAGCAATCAATCTTATTCGGATAGAAAAAGGAGGGAGCCTGACAGCTGATGTGGAACTGAGTGCATCCTGTGCCCCAAGACTTGAAGGTGCTCTGGCTTCGTAGGCTTGTCCAGCTAGCTCGTGGTGTCTGAAGCACAGCGAGGTCGGGGTTTGAGCCCAAGCAACAGTAACGTCACAGCCAAGGTCTCGATTAGTTAATAAACTAATGAGATCCTAGCGATTGGCGCTAAATACACCATTTCAGACCGTTATAAGGTGCAGTAGATTACGGTTGAAGGTGGTGTGGCTTCGTGGCTCTAAGCCAGCTGGCTCGTGGTGTCAGAAGCTCAGCGAGGTCGGGGTTCGAGCCCCAGACATGATAGTGCTACAGCCAGGGTCAAGGTCTCGATTAGTTAACCCATTACATTTCACCTTCACCTTCACGGCAGGTTTCTTATAGTGGTCTTACTGAGATTCGAGCCACTAGTTAAAGAATGAAAATAATTCAGTCTCAATGTTTTCAGCTGGGTCTGAAAAAGAACTAATACATTACTTCATCATGTTTTTCAGCTCCTTTCCAGCGTATTGCATTCCTGCCAGCGCAATATACATCCTCAGTATTTCGTTTGTACATACAGCAGATTACTCCTGAGTCAGATCCATGGGTTATACATTAGCTTATTGTATATTGTGAGAAGAATTAAGTCGTTTTGAACTTGACAATATCAGAATCTATTTTAAGGATCAAATTAGTCGTCAGCTTTGAATCAGTGAATTTAAGACAAATTCCAGTTTAGGCTTCACTATTTCCTGATTGCATTTCTCGCCGGCATAATACCTATGTGTAGTTTGTTATTATCATTATATTAGGAATATTCCGATTTAATACTAAGGCTCAAGTTAAGTTTAGTATTGAATTTTAAGTAATTTAAGCAAAACTAATCAGATGAAGTTTCAAGACTAATGTGCTATCAAATAGATTAAGTTCAGGTTAATTCATATCTACAGACTCCTGAAGTCTAAATTAAGATACACGTTGAAGATGCAAATTAGAGTTTAAATATTAAGATTTTAATTCAAAGTTGAAGATTAAGATTTAAGATTAGATTACATTAAAAGATACTCAAGATTTATAATCAATTATTAAGATATCAATAAGTACCTAGATCTAGATAATAGTTAATCTGACCCAAGTTAGCACTTAAAAGGCTTATCTAGCTTCCAGAGTGGCTAGTAGAGCTCCATAAGCAGAGTTTTGTCAGAATTGAGCCTTGCAAGTCTGTAAGCCAAGGTCTGTTGTATATCTAAAGTAGATAGATCTAAGGCGTTGCCTGACCATCACAATTTGCCTAGATTCGAATTATATAGCTGCTTACGATCTCATGTTAATCAAGGCTTAATCTACCTGAAATGTGTTCATTAGCAGAATCGTCGTGCCATGATAATCTAACATGCAGTCCAAGTTGTATTAGTACACATTTATTCTAGAGTTATATATTCTTAAATTAACTATAGTTTAAGATGACAATAAGTTTCTCAAGTTCCTCCAAGACTGTGTACTAAAGACTATCTTAACACATTCCTAAGACTAACTATCGGATCTAGACTTCGACAATAGTATCTCAGTTTGGCAAGCATTACTGAATAGAAAGATTCAAGTTAAGAGTAGTTTAAAATTATTCGATACAGAATCAAAAGCTTATAGTTAGCTTAGATATAAGTGTACATTAATTGGCATCCAAGATTTGATTCAATGGTCATTAAGACGCTTTAATCCGCTACAATTACACTACATGTCTGCCAACTGATAAGGAATAGGTTTAAAGTTTATTGTCAGTAGTTAAAACTCAACAGTTAAGACTAAGATCATTAGTAAATTGAGTCAGATAAGCAAGTACTAATCAGATATCAGTACAGTATCCTTGAAGGCATTGCTGTTTAAGATGAATGCTGGTTATGATCAGTCAAGATCAATGCATGGAACATTGTCATGTTTAAGCCATAGACTTGCAATACGCTAAGGCCATTAATAGACTTTAACATTTAATCAACTTACAGTCTAAATTACAAATAGTTTAGATAGATGTCAACTACATTGATTATAGTGTATTGAGTAACGATCAATAACTTACGTACAATCAGGAACCTTAGCATTTAGCAAATAGTTCTTAACCATCCAAGGAATTGATAGTTCATTAACAAGCATATCATACAGATTAATCACTAATTGGAACAGTCGACCTTAACTAGATTGAGACCTAGTAATGCTCAGTTATTCTATATTGACAATGTCTCAACAATTCTGAATTATACTCAGCTCAGTTATATATGCTGATACATTTCATACCGATGACTATGTAAAGTTATACTTAGTGTCACTTATCTTGCAGCAACCTTTAGATCGAATGTACCGAAAATTTCAGGTATTCATTGTCTTAAGACTATTTCATTTGAGGAGCCAATAGATTATTCTGCAAGATTAAGGATTTCACTGATTAACGCAACGATTGAAGTCTGGATTAGCATTCAAATCAGTCGTATACGAAAATTGCAGTTGTTATAGAAGCAATACTACTGTTCAATTCTGTTAACTGTCAGTAGGCATAATTAACTTCAAGTTTAAGTTAAGCTAGTGAAATTGCAATTAGTCAGCCTAAGCATTCACTGTCTTTATTCAGAGAGTTACCAATATGGTGCTACAGTAAGCACGATTAAGACATATTCTGTTCAGATTAGATAAGCATAGACTAGATTAAGATTGAGGTAAATAGCAATTGAGTAAATAAGATAGGATAACATTAACACTTATTACACGATATTGCATCAATTAAGCTAGCTCTTTGAACGATCCAGAGAAAAGCTTCATAGATAAATGATTTGGCAAAGTCTGAGATAATGCTGTAAAGTACAAGTAAAGTTAGAATACCATTTTGGAGCAATTTCAACAATTGAAAAAGTGTTATAAATCTAATGTCGAATGACTACATGTTCAATGTCTACTGAGTCCTATCTATACTCGTTAGCTGCTCTATGCTAAATCTGAAGATTTCAATAGATTCTAACCATAGTATCAAATCAGGTGCCTGTAAAATTACATAAAAGTACATTAAGATTTATCTAAGATGAAATGCTTTATGATATTCGCATTTAATTGCACAATTCTAAAGTATTCACATTCAGATCCAACCGTATCTTCGAATTTAAGTCATGCAACAACGTCGTGTAAGCATTCAATCTAAAGGATTATAAGCGAGTGCATTTGACAAAAAACTCAGCAGTAGCTATATTAAATGTAAGCATGAAGTACATTAAGTCTCTAGATAAAGAAGCTACTATGTTGCATTTGGCAAGTTAGGATAATCTAAGCAACTTAAAGCTAATTAAGCAGATCCTTAGAAATGTTAAAGCAGCCATCCTAAAAGTTCGTGAGTACCACAGGCAGTAGCTATTCAGTAGTTTTGGCAATCTCGTGTCGATAAATCAATATGCAGCTAGGCAATAATTCATGAATCAAAGATAGATTTCATTTACTTCAGAGGCAGTTTAGAATGTCTGTTTATAATTCTATTAATTAGCATAATCAAAATAAAAGACGTTACCAAGATACTCATTAATGACCCTGAATCAGCATAGTTTCTTCCATTTAGAGATATGCAAAGCTTTAGACAAGACAATACGCTTTCAGCATCTAAGAGCTGTATTTACATTTCAATAATTATATAATAGTCTGATAAATAGTCTGAATAATTGTATTAACAACTTGACTAATTGAGTTAGTTATATACTCATCATAGAAGATTAAGTCTAATTTAAGATTAAGCCTTAAGCTCTAGATTAAAAGCTCCAAGAATAGTTAATGTGCATTCATCAGAGTAAGAAATTAGATATGATTTACAATAGGATCATATCGAAGTTTAAATAGAGAACGTAGTTAATATCGATGATTACTGATTAAGCATCAATTAAGCAATAGTTATCAATCTACTTAATATGTTCACGAGTTAACTGTAATGCTACAATACAGATTGTCGTTCGTAATCAATCTATAAGTTAAGCCTTACCATAAACTCTAAATCAATCGAATGAGCTATATGTCGAGATACTTAGCTAATTGATCTTCGTGATTCCATATAGACTTAAAAATCTTATGACACTATATGTATAAGTTCAGAGAACTTCATATACAGAGTGCGCATAATGTCTTCTAATCACTTTTATAAGAAGGACAGAAACAAATTGTTGCTTATCTATAAGATTCATCAACTGATATGTATTAAGCAATAAAAAAGTTACTTTTTTATGCAATAGATTGAAGTAGTTAAATGTATTTACAATTAATATTCTATAGAATTTTTGAGAATCAATTACACATTCTACATGAAGCAAAGATTTAAACAGTTCTAGCATTCTAAGTTGCTATTGAATAAGAAGCAATATGCACGATGAAAGAGTTAATGCAAATGAGCACAATAGCACTTCACCATTGATGATAGCATACAGTAATCAACGATCAAGATTTAGCTGATCGTTTTATATCAGTCGATGACATTAATAATCTAAGATTCAAAACGTTCAGTATTATTATAAATTGCAAGTATAACTCGATGTCATGAATCCAAATACCTTGACAAATGTTAACAAGCGACAGAATATAGTTGTATGATTACATAGAAGAAAATGATCTAATGTTGACATTTATTCAGAGTACTTAGATAAACAGTTTAGATCGACCATTTCTTTCATCTGGTAGCTCATTATATCCTTAAGGAATTATTAAGCATAAAACATTATCTGTCAATTATGCTGATGACCATCAATTTAAAATGAAGCAATGATCTTAGTGTATGTAATGCATTCATAATATGCAGAAATGTTAAGTTTCATTAAAAAGACTAATGTCGACTTACCTGATCATTAAATGCAAGCATGAAGCATATCACAGCAATAACCACTTTGCAGTATTCTGATATTGAATTTCAAACTAGTAAGAAAATAGACTTGAATTTTGCAATAGAACCATAAATTATGCTGATTAGTCAATCTAACGCCTGATCTCAATGATAATGTTAATGATGAAAACTTACATACATGAAAGTACTAGACATTGATAGTATTTATGATCAGTTGCATTTAATGTCATAGAAGATCTTAGCATGTCATAATGCATCAATGAGATTATTCGCATTGTAAAATAGTTACCAATAGACTCATTTGTCATTGTAGCTCGTTCATCAGTCATTAATCTTTAAGCATCTAAATATTCCAAATCTCACGTCAAATTTAGCACTGAATTAAGCTTGAATCTAAGACTCGTAAATGAGCAATAAGTTAAGACTTATTAACTGAGTAATATCGCACATGATAGAGCTTCATAGATCATTCTGCAAGTATTAGAAGCCTACACCTATAACAGAATGTAATGAAGGTTAGTTAATATCAATAAGAACAATAATTACCCCTATCATAGTTAGCTGTTTAACATATCTGATGATTGAAAGCATACTCCATGATGATTCAGACCAATCTGACTGTCAGATAAAGACATGATATTGGTCTAATTTTGATCTGATAAATATCGAAAATAAACATGTAACTAGATGTAGTCATAAATTGAAGTAAGTTTCGTTGATAATGATCATCAGCAACATGACTGTCAATAAGACTTGCACATCTGAAGTAGATAGATCTATACAGATCCTATATTTTTATGATCTGAGCAGCCAATGATATGAACTATCTATTCACCTAAACATACACTAACTATTTTCCATCTTACAGATTTTGGTAATCAACTTAAGATACCAATATACTAATCGAAACCATAATTTGCTAAAAGCTGATCCTTGCATATGTTCAAATGCAACAATCCTTGCAATATGCAGTATTGAGCAAAGCCTAGAATTTACTGACATGTATTATTGATTGAAAATTTATGTTCAAATTGTAGATCTTATGTCATCTTGGATAACTATTTACATCTTTTCCTACAATTGAAACAGCTTTAAAAGAGATGCTTTGCATTATTGCTTGAGCTTGCATCAGAAATGTTCCAGAGCAAATTTGCATATTTCTTTGATAAACAGCATCTGAATGACGAAAGATCAAATTGTTGTAATATGCTAGGATGCATTTAGAATTATGAAAATTCTTTGAACATTTTTTGTTTATATTGTAGATCTTTGATGTCTTTGGATAACTTAACATTTCATCTTTTCCCTGACATCTGAAACAGTTCTCTTGAAGAATTCTTTGTTTTGCTTGAACTGCACAAAATGTCCGGCAAATTTGACCAATATTTCTTTGTAAAAGCTCTGAATGCAGAGTATTGCTGAAGCTATTATTTCTTGCGATTCTTGTGAACATAATGGTTCTGTAAAGTACAAGTATTTATAAATAAAAAGTAAAATTTTAAGAATTTAAATTCAACTTATGAACCTGACAAAAATCTGACTTGAACTTTGATCAGGAAAAATTATCCAAGGCAACATTTGTTGTTGTTGTTGAAATGGAGCCTCGATTTGAGAAAGAGACACTTATCGCAATGCATCATGGGAGTCAGTCAGAGTTGAGCGATGTTCTCTTCATCATCCTTTCCATCCTCGTGTTCACAATGGCTGAGGTTTGAAAATTTGAAGTTTTTTCGTTTAATCTTGAAGCCTTGTTTGATTCATTAATGTCCTGAAATAACAACAGATAAAAATTGATCTTTTATTCTCCTTCCAAACAATGATTTTAAAGCGGAAAGATTTTTGAAAACAGAACAGAAATTGATTGAGTTTGAGTTCTTTGACCAAATGATTGTCCACACGACCTTTTCGCGGAAAATGGCCTAGACCAACCAACTGGTCGGTTCTTTTATGGGCACACAAAGAAATGAAGGGTAGAATAATAATAGCTCCAATAAGATGGGCTCTACTTTGTAATGATAAAGTGAAATAGTGTTAAAGGAATACCTTGTCACCCCCCCAGACTTGAAAAGTAAATTTTGAAATTTTATCACAATCATTCATTAGGATTCTTCTGTCTATTATTAGCCTATATTATTTCGGGTAAATGGCCCACATCATTGACTTTTTCAAAATCACAAGATATCAATTTTCAATGCAAAAATCATACTATAAAGCACCCAGAACTTGGTCTTGGTACAAAGTTTCACTGTTCTTGCGCTTGTGTTCTTAATTTTATGAGCATTCAAAATTCCCGATTCTATAAAGGCATTGACTGCAAAGAATGAAGTTGCTGGAATTTTTTACCCCACTCAGCTCAAGCCTATAAAATCTTAAACTGTATATTTTAATTTGAAATTTGAAAAATTTGCAGTTGTAACAACTCTCTGCAGTTGTAAAGTTGTTGCAATTCACATGCAGCTGCAACTGCAACTCCCTTCTTCCTGTAGCAATGGTCTCAACACTTTGCCTATCAAATGGCAAAAGCTCTTTCACCCTCTTCAATCTTAGCCAGTCCAAAGAAGAGAGTATTATACAAACAATTTTACTAGTACAGATTTCTGTTCAATGTCCTCTCTATCTTGATTGCAAGTTAGTGGCAGAGTTGTGTTAAATTCTGATTTTCACAATCTCAATCAGTACTTGCTAAATTTATTTCCATCTGTTAATTTTTGCTTTGGGGCTGCTGTCTCCCTAAGTAGCAATGGATGGAAAACATTTATCTTTGCAATGATCAGAGGGGCAAATGCCCACTGGCTACCCATTAGTATCTTTGTTACAGGTAACTGTAGCAATTACCATGGTGCATTCCATGTATATGCCACACCAAATATGCCAGAGATTAAAATTATAACAGTAGGAAGGATAACAGAGAATCGCTCTTCCATGCCAGAGATCTTTGGCAAAAAGTGCATTTAATGCAGCTTCGAGAAGTAACAATGTTATCTGCTTGGTACCCACTTGTCACCTTGGCCGTTATCTCAAATGGTGACATTTAAGGTAGCACAATCTTATTCACTGTTAATTATTTTGTTTTCTACAGCTTAAAGAATTCAAAATCATTGGCCGTCATATTCCATCTGAGAAGAATCCAAAGCCACCTCTTTATCGTATGAGAATCTTTGCTAAGAATGACATTGTGGCTCGCTCTCGTTTCTGGTATTTCCTCTCTAAACTGAAGAAAATCAAGAAAGCCAATGGAGAAATTGTGACTTGTGAACAGGTAATGTCTTATTTTATCTTGTATTAAGTTTATGAAATAGCAATATATACCTGTACATTTGCACTTTTTAAACTTGTGGTTAAAAAAGATTCAGAGATTGAAGGTGCTGTTGCATGGTGGTCTTATCCAGCTGGTTGAAGCTTGATCCTTCAATGTGTTGTTGTGGTCTAAACCAGCTGGCTCATGGTGTCAGAAGCTCTTCCAGATTGGGGCTTGAGGCCCAGCTAAACTGTTGGGTGTCAGAAGTAAACACCCCAAACTTGATAACCTAAGCTCATCTGGGGTGTACAGAAAAGTTTTTGTTAATTTTCATGAATCACTGCTTTCAGGTCCATGAAAAATCTCCAACCTGTGTGAAGAACTTTGGAATCTGGTTACGCTATGACTCCAGAAGTGGAACACACAACATGTACAGGGAGTACAGGGACACTACTGTCTGTGGATCTGTTAGCCAATGTTGTGAGTTGTTTTATACTGTTTTCCCTCTAATTAATTTGGCTTTCAGTTGCAGTATTGTTAGCAGTAAGCCTTTAGCTGCTATTCCATATGAAATAGGGTGGGATCAAATCTCTGTTTATTGTTTAAAGACTGCAAGAAATGGGCAGAGCAATGTTATTTCATTTTCAATTGCTCAATCATTCCTTGCTAAAGTAATTTCATCTGTTGATGCAAATTTTCTTGGGTTATAGTCTCCCTTGAAAGCAATGGATGGTTAACATTTAGTTATTTATCTAGAAAGTTTAAGGGTCTGTTCTTCTAAACCTTCTGCTATCAAAGGCCAGTTTCCCAAAACTTTCAAGTGATTCATGTTTTGATGTTCAAGCAAGACTGCAGTTTTACCAGTTGCCAGGAGATATTCCACATAATTGGTCTGGGGAAGGGGCAAGCAATTTTCTGGCAGGAAAGCTTACTTGTTTAGAATAGACTTTGGAATTTAGTCTTGGATTTAGATTTCCTGTTTCTTTGATTCCTTACAACTGTTATAACTTTAAAACTGATGGTAACTATCACCCTGGATAACGTATGTGCAGTCCCTCCGCTGTACTGATGATATTCCTCCGCTGTACTGATAATATCCCTCCACTGTACTGATAATATCCCTCCGCTGTACTGTATAACCACCTGTTTTGCACCACCACCACTGTACTGCACATTTGTTATCTGGGGTGACTATACACTACACATGCTCAATTCTCCTACTCATTTGCTCTGAAAACTACACCTTGTGCCTGTTTCTCATCTAAAACAAATTTCCTTTTCAGATATGGATATGGCTGCAAGACACAGAGCAAGGAAGACTTCAATTCAGATTATGAAAGTAGAGGTTGTCCCTGCAAACAAATGTAAAAGACCACATGTCACTCAATTCCATGTAAGTATATACAGTAAAGACCATATTGTAGATTTTTCACAAGTGGCATCCCACAGAAGATGGGGTTAGAACCTAGACTGCATGACCAGAGTGCAGATGATGTTTCCACTACAGAGCTCAGTGGCAGGGCTCAATGAAATCACCAATTAACTCTCCAAGTCATAAAGCCCAAGGCTCTGCTCCCCTTTAACTCTTCTGTGTTTTGCCTATGCTGAGCTTTCTTCAGCATCATACATAATTATATATAGTTTTTGAGTAGTACAAAACTTCAAAATTGCTATGAACAGTGGGAACATTTTCGGGGATACTTCAAAGCTTTTTTTTATAGTATAAACGTCAGAAACAGACTAAAACACTTGAAAAAAGGCAGAATTTCTACCCAGATGCAGATAAAAATGCTCCAATCAGAAAGTGCAGCTGAATTGGTACACACGGCACACAATGTTCATAGCAATAATTATATATATTTGGCAATCAATCATTAGACTCAAAGTGTTTAATTGGTGGACCTGGAACTCCACAGTTAGACTCCACTGGGTAAACAGCCTCATTCCTCTGTAGCCCTGTGAGTAGGACAAATGCAAGAAATGGGCAGAGCTATGTTATTCTATTTTCAATAGCTCAATCATTCCTTGCTAAAGTAATTTCCATCCGTTGATATCTTTCTTTGGTTCTAGTTTCCGTTGAAAGCAATTGGTGGTTAACATTAATACTTCATCTTGTTGTTTCAGTCCATCTTTTCAGTCCCTGTAGCATTTAAATCATTTAGGATGCGCTTTTTAGGGACCTTTTTCTGTCTCTTCTTTTAACTCGAGGCTTTAGAGAGATCAAAAGCCCTTTCTTTTGGACAACTGTCAAGAAAATCGGAGACTTTGGAAGCTCCAAACACCCTGACGCAAGACCTGAAAGATTTAGCAGACTTAGCAGATAAATTTTTTCCAAATTAACTTTTCAAAAGTCTTCCATTTCAAGAAAGCGTGTTTTTGGGTTCTGGAATCGGAAGCCTGCAAATTCTACTATTTCAGATTTCAGAATCGCGCGTAACATGTCTCTTTGGGTTTTCCCAGTATAGTCACCTCTGAAACTTTGTAGCCGCGACAAAATTAGTAGTGAGAGGCGCGAAAATGCTTTCTGGGAGACAAAGGAAACATTTCTTGTCTCCGCGACTGGGGACATGTTGCTCGCTTGTCTCTCGCATGTTTATCCATCCTGGGAGACATCCCGAATAGTCGAATACAATATTACGCGCAACATGTCTTAGTTTTCCACTGGGTTTCGTGTTTTTCAAAGATGTCTCGCGATTCCTAGCGATTATAAGGGCTTTTAAATTGTCTTGAATTTAATTACTTTTCGTTAATTTCTTCTAGAATTCAAAGATCAGATTCCCATTGACACACAGAGTTGTGAAGTCTCAGTTCAAATCAACATTTGTAGCAAAACGCCCATCTACTTTCATGTAATTTTATTGCCTCTGTCATGTTGGAATCATGAATCATAAAGGAGAAAGAAAATTCTTATAGTCTGTTTTTTCTTGTGTGATTTCTACTACCTTAGGAAAGTCCTTGATTAAGCGCCTGAGGCGTTTATTTAAATATCCGCCTCCAAAAGGAACAATTATTTGAAAACTTGCGTATAAACTGACGTGTTGAAAAGTAAATTTTGCAGCAACTGGCAAAAGTTGTCTCTTGATTCGTCTCATCAGAAGCTTGCACAACCACTATTAAAAGGGTGCCGCCAGGGACCAACCTGAAAGGCAGGTTAATCCAAAGGGCGCCTATTGGAGGAAGGGGGGACAAATCGGACAAACCCAAGAAAGCTGCGAAGCTGTCGTTCCCCCCCCCCACCCTCTGCGTGCGTTTGTCTAATAAAGATTGCGTACACAATTTTTTATGAGAAATCCCTTTTAAAAAACTTCGCTAGCCCTGTTCGTGAAACTCAAAAAGAGTTCGCAATGCGCACTTCCTGGAAATGAGGGAACTAAAAGGGTGCATTGTAGTTGAAGCAACACCGAAGCAACACTACTTTTTTTGGGCCTCGCAGCTTGTTCGCTGTTCAATTTTGGCGAAATGCACACGTATTATCTTATTAGAAACAGTACCGAAACTTTTTAAGGGCTTAATTCTCTATAAGGGATTTTGAGGGGGCATAGAGCGCAGTGAACCTCTCCCCCCAAAGAAGTCTGTCATGTTCCCTGAAGCACTGACCCATTGACCTCTTCACAGCAAATAAGCCCACACGGAAAAACAAAAGAACTTATGAAGTATGTTCCATTAAGACCTTTTGTTATTTTCTAACCTGTTAGCCAATCATTTCACGGCAAAAAACTCACGTGATGTGTCAAACTCCTCCCTACACGAAGCGTCCTTCAATGGAGATGACTCACCTCGCTACAAACAAGATATTTTTAGACATTGATTAGGCCAAGAAAAATCTGGTGAAAGCTGACCTGCTTCAGTTTGGAAAGTGAAAATAGTTATTGTTTTTAAACTCCATGAAATTCTGGCTTCAATGGTTGCTTTTAGAGAATAAATCGGTGAGTATGTCTGGGAAAACTTTCGCGTCAGGAAACCGCGCAAAAGCAATATTGAACACATTTTAGGCCATACAGAAGGTGATGTTTTTGGCTTTGAGACAACTCCTTCTCGAACGACTGCGGTTTTATTTGGGCGAACTGAGGCTTATTTTAGATGCCAGTAGCTTTTCAGAATCTTCCTTTGCAAGCTGAATCGAAAGATCGATAATAAGTTTATGCGAGCGAACACTATGATATGAATGACAAAGGAAGGGCTTTTATATTTGGCCGATGTGGGATGAGAGGAAAGTTGGCTGATAACAAACAGTCTGTCTTTCTGTCTAGCCTGCTTTTCTCGCGGCAAGACGAGTTTTTCACCAGCTGTGACTTTCCTAAAAACGAGAAATACAATTTTTGATATAGGAAGTGAATGATTTTCGTTCAGAAGGCTCGGAATAATATTGCCGTGTGTGATTGCTGCCCCATCTTTCAACACGTACAAATTTCGGCTTATTTTGAGAACGTCTCGCTCTTCGCAGTGGGAAAATGTGAATAACGGGTTCTCCAGGGGTTTTTCAGACTACAAACATAAGCTACCCAAGGGTATAAACACAACTTCAAACCCCTTCATGCTCCAAGCAATTTTCTTCCCGGGGCCATCTTTTGTTCGCTTTTGAAATTTCGTTAGCATCCCTACAACAATCAGAATTTTCAAAAATATGCATTAGCATTATTTAATGAAGCCGACCGGAAATGATCTCATATTTCTAATGGCATCTTAATTATTTGTAAACAAGGAAAGGAATGTAACAGATACAGAGCATGTAAAATTGACAAAAATTATTGCTGGCATATGTTTTCCCAAAACTCAGAAAACTTTCCCTGGAAATTTATCATATTATTATCAAATTTTTAGGAATTTTCTCATTAATTTTTGATAAACTTTCCTGCTTGCATTGTGATTCAAGCAAATGTTGAGTTAATCAAATCAAACAGAACCAGTTTTCTAACTTGTATGACAAACAAAAACATCTTCTTTCTAAGTTCCACAAAGGGGGTAGTCACCATTCCAATCATATCCAATAATAGATTTTGTATGTTGCCTAAATCAGATAAAAAATATTAGGGGATAGGAGCCACTCATTTTTCTTATAGATCACTTCGGTAGATGGCCGACAGCATTAAAATTTCTTTGAAACCACAAGATATTGAGTTTTTGATGCAAAAATCTTATAAAGCATCCAAAACTTAGTCTAGGTACCAAGTCTCAGTGTCCTAGCGCTTGTGTTCTTAATTTTATGAGCATTCAAAGTTCCCGATTTCTTAAAGACTTTGACCGCAAAAAATGAACTTGGTAAAACTTTTTACCCCACTCGGTCAAAGCCCTTATAGAATGGTAAACTTTGAAAGCTCAAAAAATCCATAATACAAATGCTGAGATGGTAGAACTTTGCACCTATACTAATTTTGGGTGCTTTATACAATTTCCGCATCGAAAAATTGATATCTTGCAACTTTAGAAATTTTCAGTTCTACCAAAGTGATCCATAACAATATAGTAATTTTCTTTATCAGTGGTTGGGTGAATGGACCTGATGCCAATTTAAAACATGCCATTTCTGTACGGAAAAACAAGATATTTTGTCAACCATTACACCTTTTTTTATTTTATAAGAAACTTCTTTTTAAAATACCGACTAATGAGATTTCCAAATTACAATAGATTCTTTTGTTCTTTTGCTTTTTGAAACAATAAAACACAATAGAAAATTTAAGAAACTCTGACTAGTGGGGCTTTAGCTAGTTTTCTTGTATAAAAACTTGTATGCTAGCTATCTTTGATATTGGAGATTAGTGCTATCAATGACAGTGAAATCGGAAGTTTTGAACAAGACACACAGAAGCTTCTCTTGAAACACTGCAACATGAATATTTAATAGAGATTTGTTTTCGTTCTTTAAAGCACAGGAAATCATTGAATTATTCAAACAATTTCACATTTCAGGTCATCAAAACCTCTCACAAGCTTGTATGTTTAAAACAGAGATTAAAAGCTCCTCTCTATTTCTAGGAACTCTAATCCTAACAATTGGGCTTATTTCTTTGAGAACACCAATAAAGAATTTAGTTGAAACTGCTGTTTTGTGTTTCAAGCAGTGTTATTCTCAAAGTTTTACATTCTTGTATGACTATGACTTGTATAATGAAAATAATCTCTAAAGAATTTCATACTTTCTTCTTTATTCCTTTGCTCAGTATGGAAATTTTTTCTAGATCATATTCTGAGGTCCTTATAAAACAGTGTTCAAAGTGAAAATGAAACAAAAACAAAGAGGAATGTTTCTTATAGTGACTCTGTTTATCATTTTGGTTGAATTTTCCTCTGGTAAGTTTTGTTTTTGTTTTCTCTTTGACTAAAAATGCCCTACTGTACCCCTTCTTTTTAATCCAATCAAACAATCTCTAAGCCCGAGAGCCCCTTCTAATAGACACCATTTGTCCTCTGACACTCATGAGGGTATACATGTCAAGAACAGACCAAACAGTTAACTAGGTTGGAATTTATACCCAGATGTGGATCAAAATGCACCAATCAGAACCGGGAATTGGATTGGCATTGTGTTTTCAGAACAAACTCTTTCTGTCTGCACAGGACCAGTCTTTTGGTTTTGATGGAGGTTTTGGTTTGATTTGCCAATTATTTGAAAACAATCCTTGCTGTCATTTTCTGCACAATCTGGGTTATCAAGTAACAGCTGTCTTTTGTATAAATACAATTTAAAACTCAAAAACTATTTAAAATCTGTTTGATTGATAAGGCTGTATGATTAATAGAATGCTGTGCTTCAAATGCCTAGGGAGGAAATCTTTCTCTTTGCCCCCAATGTCTTCCCAAGTGAAGAAGGGCTAAATCATAACTTCTGGTTGTTTCTTTCTTACAATGTATACCTACCACCTTGCTTTTGTCTTATCACTTTCTTTGGTTAGGTTGGTCATGTTTATATTATTTTTAAGTAATCATTGAAAACTTGAATATTGATTGAATTTTCATCATTCTTTTCAGTGGGATATGTTTTTGATTTTCAAAATTGTTCAAAAAAAAGTTGTGTGACATTCTAAATTTTCTGTGTGAGCAGTAAAAAGCTTGTGTGGGTACATTTGCTTGAGGGCAAACTTGATTGGGAGAGATCACTCACCTGTAAGGAACAGGCCTGGTAAACTGTTTGCTTGGAATACTTATTTTGTGTTACTTCATTCACAGGAACACCTCCACAAGTAGATAAATTTGCAATTCGACTGCCTATTCCAAGAATTGAAGATGAGGCATTATCTTATCAAATGTTTCTTGACTGCAGTGGATCTGGTAACCCTCCACCAACTTTTAAATTCAGAAAGAAAGGTGATGTAATAATAACAGCTAATCACCATGATAAACGAATGGTCGTTAAAGACAGTGTCCTCACTATCAATAACTTGAATTCTACTGATGGTGGTATTTACATTTGCTATGCTACTAACCAGTTCGGTACTGTTCTCAAGGAAGTTGAAGTGAAAATCAGAGGTGAGGCACTTTTATATACTGGACTGTATGGTTTTTACTTCATTAAGAACATAGCTCAGGGTCTAGTTTCTTCAAGTTCCTTATTTTTGGACCTGGGCACAAAAGTTCTTTAATAGTTCCATAATTTAACTGATATTTAGTGCCATGACCACTATAAAGAGACACTTGTATGTAAGCAAAGCTGGAAAACTACTCAAGGAAACATTTAACACATGAGTAGCATAGGGGTAACATACAATTTCTGTGAGTTTTCACTGCCACCGAACGGAACCCACTTTGGCTTTGATCCATCAAGGAACTTTTTGAACTACAATTAAATCAGAAAAGGAAAAAATAAGGAAAATAGATATTAAAGTTAGTTATTTATAAAATAAAGAGCTTTTACTTTCAATGGGACTTTCATTGAATGCATGGGACATTATACCATATTTACACTTGATGACCTGTATTCAAATAGGGCATTTAAAAGAGATGAGAGTTTTACCATGCAGCGTTTATTGGAGACAGATGCTTAATAAAGGCTGGGTGTTTATTAAAAAACTAAGAAATTCGAATATTCATTTTTTGATATCCGATATTTTCATCATAAATGTTCTTGTTTTAATATGAACTCTTCTATCTTCAATCATTTTTTATTTTCTAGTTCTTGGTCAATTTGCTTATGAGTCAAGAGCAGAAAGAGACACCCGGCTCACAGCGTCACACTTTACAAGCACACAACACTCAAGTGTCCACCACGAAGCTATACCTTCCCTTCTATAATCGAATGGGGAAGTGTTCCTCCTGCAGAGAATGACAGAGCACGTGTCAAACGTATTCCAATTAGTAATCGAAGGTTTGTAATGTTTGTATATATAAGCATTATTAGTATTATTAGTATAAACCATTTCAACTAAGGGCCTCGTTTTCAAAAAAATCGAAAATTAGGTCATAGGAAATTTCGACTTCAGATACGAATTCAGCACCTTCTTTTTAGTGTTGAGGCAAATTTTTACGCTTCTAGTCCTTATGATGTTGATTCTATAGCGAAATTTCAAACTTTTAACACCTATAAAATCAATATCTTAAGGACTAGAAGCATAAAACTTTGCCTCAACACTAAAAAGAAGGTGCTGAATTCGAATAAGAAGATGAAATTTCTCTACAACCTAATTTTCAATTTTTTTTAAAACGAGGCCCTTCGTTGGAATGGTCTATTGTCATGAAACAAATAAGGTCTAGCTGGAGTAGAGCCTTTGGGTACAGTAATTGATATTATTGATAAAAGCGTTAAAATACACCTTTTTTACCAAAGGTTCTATGGAAGAGATGGATCACTGCATTTTGCTAATGTGATTCCTGCTGATTTGTCACTGATTAATGATGATTATCGTGGTGTTCAGTGTTTGATTAGTGTCGGTCTTGGCACAAGAGCATCTAACAAGTTTACTTTACGAGAAGATGGACAATTTGGTGAGTAGTTTTGCTTCTTGCTCTTAACAAGTAAATTTTTGACAATTTCTATTTGCAGTATACTTGAACCTCTGCAAGGGATCGGGGCTTTGAAGATGCTGTGACATTGTGCCTAATCCAGCGTGAAAATGGGACAAAGTCCTACAATAAAAACGAGGCTTGGGCGTTCGATGAGGCTGACAGACCTGGACAAACACAAGGTGCTGTGGTATCATGGTCTAATCCAGCTGACTTGTAGTGTCAGAGGCTCAGCGAGGTTGAGGTTTGAGGCCCACCTACGGTAGCGTCACAGCCAGGGTCGAGGTTTCTATTAGTTAACCTACTACTGAGATCCTAGGGACTATTGCTAAATACACCATTTCACATCAACTTTAACCAATGAAAATGGTTCAAGTCAATGACTCGAATTTTATGGAAAAGTAATAGTTCAAGTAGCGAGTGTATAAGATTCTTTGCAGCAGTGGTAAACTGCAGTTACCTCGCAAAAGGTGCAATCTTGGAGGTTTAGAAGAACTGCAAGTTCCTTCCAAGGGATAGTAAAAATTGCAGCATCATTGTATTGTTGACACAACAACGTTATTTGGTGACTGAAAATTGGGTAAAGGTCAGAGAACGAAACAATCCGTTCAACAACAGGCGTAGACTCTGTTAGTCATCGTCCAAGGTCCCATTCCTGGGTCCAGGTCTCTTGTCCATGTTACCCAGTTTCTTTGTTATGAAATAGTATGTTAGTTTTGTTCCTTGGAGCTGTTCTATAGTCCAACTATTATTATATTTCTATGTCTTGGTCCTTTAGTTTTGTTATTGTTCATTTTCTCAGACATGGTCCGTGATCCTGTTTTTTGGTCCTGTTCCTTATTACTTTATGGATTGACATTGCATTCATATATTTTCTCCCATTCACAGATTCTTCCTACACCAGGGAACCCAATTTTGCTACTAATATGGATAAAGACACGGTCATTGTTAAGGATCAAGAATCAATATTTACTTGCGGTGGTTACGGAAGGTATGCTGCTTTGTAAATGCGATTTCGAAGATGCGCTACACTACCATTAAAACTCAAGAGTCAATGACTTGTAGAGTCTCTGTGGTCTCTGTGGCGCAGTGGTTAGCGTGCTGAACTCACAACAAAAATGTTGTGGGTTCAAGCCACGGTCTTTCCACTTGCGTTACAAAGATAATAACCTTGGGCAAGTTGTTAACACAAATGTGCCTCTCTTCACCCAGGTGTATAAATGGGTACCTGGTCGGTAGTTATGTGCGCCGTGTGTGGCTGCACCCTGCTATATGCTAATGCATCCAGACCAGGGGTAAAGTGTAAAGTCGAATGAGTAGCCCCAGGCTAGTAGTAGACTCAAAAACGGCAACTTTACAACTTAACTTTACTTAGAGTCGACGTAGGACGAACTTTTTCTGTGTACACAAATCCGGCTGTTTGGTTTCGAAGCGTACAGATTCCAAACTCCTAGATAAAACAAAGATCTTGCTTGACCAATTTTTCTGAAGCAATCCTGACTATGATTTTCTGTGACACCTGTAATCTGCTTTGTCCATTTTGATGCATTATCCCTCTGGAATTTCAAAAGGAATAGTTTGTCGAGGTCTTTATCGAGCCCTCCTCGTTGGTTTGGACTTTTTAAGGCCACATTTAGGTCGTGTAGAATTTATTTAGTTTACACGCTTTTTTTATAAGGAACCTACCTCAAGGGCTAGTTCTTAAAGTTCCTTAGTTTTGGGCCTCTTTTGGGGCAATTGTAGTTCCAAAAGTTCCTTAATAGTTCCTTAATTTCAACTGCACATACAGTGGTCTTAACAATAAAAGAGAGACATTTGCATGTGTGCAAAGCTCGAGACTACTCAAAGAAACATTGGATATATGCTTAACGTGAAATTTATGTGATTTTCGACTGCAAATGAATGGAACCGGCTTTCTAATTCTTGATTATTTGCAGTGATAAAAGTATTCAACATTCAAAAGTTCCTTAATGATTTTCTCTTTAGTAGTATAAGTTCTTTAAATTTTCGGGCCTTCTACATGTATGTTCCTTATAAAGGGGTTCCTTATAAAGAAAAAGCGTGTAATCTGGCATAAAAGCAACGTAAGAGCGACGGTGATTTTATATATAGCTAGTTTTGCGTCGAACTCAAATGAAAGTGCAGCACTTCATAAATTGACACTTTATATTGGTGAATTTAGATCGAACTTGATTCAAATCTTGCTTCAATTAAATTCGACACGGCCTTGAAGCTGACCCTGGTTCACCATAACTTCGAGCTAATTATCTTTTAGGCCAACACCGACGGTAGAGTGGTATAAGGATGGTGTCAGAATCCGTGACATTGGCGGAGGAACTACAAATTTCGTTGGATATACATTGGGAAATATGGGAGTGGAGCTAAGAATTGTCAGGCCAAGGAAGGAAGATGAAGGTGTTTACCGATGTTGGATTAGAAATTCAAGAGGAGCGAAATATGTTGATGCTAATTTGTTGGTTCATTGTGAGTACCTAATTCATTTAAATTTTCGTTTCACGTTTCTAATTTTCATAATAATAATAATAATTTTGATTCATGACAACATATTAGTTACAGTTTGTGAAATAAATCATTGACATACGCCCCAGAAGAAGCAAAGCTTATCGAGTCTGCAGTTTCTTACTTGTCTACTAAGTTAAAACAATTGCTACAGATTGAACACAAAATGTTTAATTTTCAAAATAAGATTTTGAAGAAAATTGATCAGAATTAGAGGAAATATATTTTTAACAAGAAGATGAATTATTCTTTATGAGAGGACAATGAGCATTAAATCTTTCGTCATACTTTGTAAAGCTTACTTTCATGCTTCTTCACTCCTTCCGCTTATTCAAATCAGTTTGTTTGGATAACTTTCCTTTCCTGATTATATTATAAAATTTGCAAGAAGCGGTGAAAAAGTTTTTGGACATTTTTTAAAAGCTGTCTATCGGAATAACATATTTGAAAAATTACAATAAGAAGAATTTATACCCAATCGGGATCATGCGCATATCTCAAAAGAGAAGCTGAATTAGCATTTTGTTTTTAACATCAGACAAGCTTCAGTTCTCTTGCTAGTGAATTTCGATCCGCTTTTGGGTATAAGGGCCTGTTTATATGGACAAAATCATCCCACCTTCCAGCCCGTCTGCTGAGCAGTGAGACGAAATTTTCAAGAGTTGACATGTAGAATTCCATCCAACCTTCCAGCCATTTTCTCAGACAATAGAATTATGTCTGGCGCTTGCACATAATGAGCAATTTCATCCCACCGTCCAGCTGATTCCACCTTCCAGCGTTTATATGAGAAAATTCAGTGGTGAGATCCCACCTCTCAACGGTGAGATCTCACCTGACCGCATTTTCCATATAAACAGAAGATCACAAAGGTTTGTATTGAAGGTGAGATCTCACCTTAGCTACAGGGCTGAGATGATTTTCCTAGAGACAGGCCCTAAGTTCCGCGTTTGGTCATAGGACTGATATTCATATATGGAACTCCTATCACATTTACGTAACTTAATTTCTTTGTAGATAAACCATTCTGGACGGAAGAGATTAAAGATTTCACTCTACCTGTCCAAGGAAGTCATCTCCTAAATGGAACTTCAGATGCTAAACCTAGAGCTACCTGTGAATGGTACAAGAATGGAACAATACTAACGTCATCGTATGTAACTCCTTCTTTATAGTTACGTACCTATAGGTTTTATAGACCATTTCTAGAGGCCTAGGTCGGCGTGGCATTTTATGGAAGGTGGCAGACATGTCCAGCAAGAGAATCTGTAGCAACGCACCATAGCAACACCCTTCTTTGTTTTCAATTTCCTTAATTTTTTCGCAAAGACCTGGGTTGCAGTTGCTTCAGGGTAGGTAGTACAATAAAATGAACATCGAAATGAAATAAATTGAAAGAAAGGGTGTTTTCGAGAACATTATATACAAGTCATACAGTATACAATTGCCATTTTGATAAAAAATCTTTGCAGTAATCCTCCCCTTTTTCATCTGGAAGTCCTGTACTTCCTTTGCTGCCCTGTACATCGTCAGCTCTCCTTTTGTCCACCTTATTTCAAAGACATTAGACGAAATACATTTTAATAGGAAACCCCTGTGTTTTGTACCTGGCTCTAGACTTTATGAATCGGAGCAAAAATAAAATGATTTCCTACTGAACTTATATTCTCAGGTTGCTATATCTCAGCCGTTATTTAAGATATTCGACTGTTTTTGTGGACATTTCTGTATCATTTTTAGCCTTGTTCAGAAAATGAAAAGCATATTGATAGAATTCTAAAAATAGATTTTTATAACGTCATAATTTGTCACACTGTGCATTGTTATAATGAACTTTGTTGATTTCCCATTTAGAGCTCACATCAAAATTCAAGGATGTGCTTTGACGATAGTCAATGCCAGACTATCTGATAGTGGAATGTATGTGTTAATGGCCAGAAATAGAGTTGGTTCTATTACCACGCAATCTTTTATCGATGTGCAAGGTACGTTAAGGATGGTATATTATAGCCGTAGCCAAATGATGCAACATTGCATGCAACATTTGGTGCGTGAATCTGCAAAGGTAAATTGGGTTGGTGGATAGCCAAAAAGTACAATATTTCAAATGCAGCGTTTGTCTGCGTCATCAAAACAGGACTGGGAACAAATCAGTGGTGTCTTTCCTATGGTAACCATGATATTCGCGCGAAAGCTACTTGCTAGACGCATGCGTGCTTGTAAAAAATGTTGCAAGACCTGGCCAAAAGATGTGACATCATGTTGCGCAACGATTTCGGTCGTTTTCAAACTTCATGTAAATGTTGCACACTGCAACATAGCTGGGAAAACGACGCAACATCGGGTTTGCAGCAAACATTGCATCCAAAATGTTGCGTCGTTTGGCCAGGGCTTTTGTGCTATTTGCTTGCAATTTACTTGGATTCGCCCCTCGGATGGGCTTGCGGTTTAAATTTTATGTCATCGTCACTCTACTAAATCGTGTTATCTTATCCTAGCCGTCAAACCAAAGTTTGAAACTCGCCTGCCGGATCCGATGTACCTCTTCCGTGGCAGAATTGGACGGATTCCATGCGACCCGACCGGTGGGCCTATCCCTACAAAGACCTGGTTTTGGAATGGTCGTGTGATTGACCTAACATCAGCTCGTTTCTCTGTCGACGTGAATGGAACTTTAATCATCGATAAAGTGATTGACAGTGATAAAGGCTTGTATCGATGTGATGCCAAGAATTCTAAAGGCCAGGATTCAACTTCAACAAATGTTATTATTGTTGGTAAGTAAGCATTTCAATACACCTTTTCAACGAACGGCCACCATTACCAAACTTCTGCAAACCCACAATAGATGGGGTTCGAGCCTGGACTGTATGATAAGAGAGCTGACGATGCATCCACTGAGCTATATAGCTCAATAAAATCTCCGAAGAACTATCAAAGTCATGCAGATTTTTCCACAAGTGGCATACCACAATAGAGGTGTTTTGAACCTGGACTGCATGACAAGAGAGCCAACGACGTTTCCACTGATTTATAGAGCTCAATGAAATCGCCGAGTAACTGTCCAAGTCATACAGCCCAAGGCTCTACTCCCGTCGACTTTTTGTGTTTCGGCTACGTTGAGCCCTTTTCAGCACCGTAACTATTTATACAGGGTGGCCCAAAAAAAGGGACCCCCTTAGGTAAATAAGTTCTGAATAAATTTTCTCAAGGAGGAATTTTATCAAATTTATACCAGGTAATATTCAAGTCAAGTGCGCTATCGTGTAGAAATATGTTGGTGATAAGAGCTTCCATCTCGGAGCAATGGAACATTAAATTCATGATGTTCAAAAACCAGCTGTTTATATTCCATCATTGCGTACTGTACTGCAATCGTGCGTGCAGGAGAATCATTATCCCAGAGTAAAATTGTCACGACCATTAATGTATGGTCAGTCATATTAGAGACGTGTATTGAGCAGGATTGAGGACACTTTGAGTATCATTTGATTGAAAGAATGAGTTATTGATTTTTCTGTTTTGTTGCGTAAGGATTACGTAAGGGTATAAAGTTGCATATTTTGTTACAGTGCGTTTTTGGATTGTAAAGTTTTAAAGTCAATTTATTCAGAGATACTAACCCATATCATCATGATATTTACATGATATATCTCACTTGAGTTGAATATCATGTAGTATTAATTTCATGAAATTCCAAATTAAGAATAAATTATTTATAAATTATTTAGTTAGGGGGTCCCTTTTTTCTGGGCCACCCTGTATATACTTGTCATAAAAGACGAACACAAGGCATATCACAATAAATGGGATGCAAACCTGGAGTGCCTAAGCCCATTGGGATGTATGTTGTATGCTTTATTCGCCATTTCTGCGCTTAAGATAGCAGTAATCACTGGTTTAAACAAGTATAGCTATTTCAAAGTATTTACATAGTGTAAAGACTATGCTGAACTGTAGTCTTGCTAATAATCCTCCATATTGTTCACTTTAGAGCCCACGGTCATTACTCAAGCGCCGTCAGCCCCTCTGGGTGCCACTATCAAACAAGGCAGAGATCTTGTTTTGATCTGTGATGCAACTTACGACAAGAACCTTCAGCTTCGTCTCTTGCTAACTAATTGTTGGTATTATTCTTTTAGAGCCCACGGTCATTACTCAAGCGCCATCAGCCCCTCTGGGTGCAACTATCAAACAAGGCAGAGATCTTGTTTTGATCTGCGATGCAACTTACGACAAGAACCTTCAGCTTCGTATTGACTGGCAAAAGGACGGCGAATTAATAAAATTATTTGACGATCGCTTCAGTTTGGAAAGGAGAGTTGGAGATGCTGCACCCCATCTCCTTGTCATCAAGAAATTGAAGTTTGAAGACCGTGGAAATTACACATGTAATGCCTATACGATTCTTAGCACAACAGCAAATGTGAGATCAATGGATAGCAAGACTGCCTTTCTCTCTGTCTCAGGTATGTTTCGTTTTCAATACCGTAAATCCTCGAATTAGCCCCTGGGGCTTAATTATGTTTCATTATTTTGGAGGGGACTTATTCGAGGGGGGGCTTAAACGAGGTGGGGGTAGTTGATAAGCGTACAGAGCAAAGAGTTGCTCGTGAAGGACGTATGAATCTTCTTATTTTCAAAAATTATTCCTGCTAACAAATTCCTAATGTTTGTTTTTTTAGCTCCTCCGGAAACCCCCCTGTCTGTAAAAGTCGTCGGTGGTTGCACCAATTACAAACCGACCATTACATGGATTGTTGGTGAAGCCAACCAAGACACGATGAAGTACGTCGAAGTTGAGTACACATCTGAATACCCGGATGACGCGAGCACGTGGTATGTGGCCGGTAAAAGCTTTGGAGAAAGTGCCAATCAATTAGAATTTGGGACAACTGACAATCCACTCGTTCTACCCGGAAATGCTGCTATAAAATTCCGAGCAACCGCTTACAACCAAGTGGGTGCAAGTGCCCCCAGCTTAACAACTAAATTCATAGACTGTCGTACTCCTCCAAAACGTAAGTTTGTTGTTTTTTTATTTATTCACCAACACTGTATAACTATGATTTGAATCAACTATTCGTCCTTCTTTTGCTTGTCAAGCAATTGTAATCTTTAAACTTGCAAGAAACAGCGGTAACATCTTTGGACATACTTAAAAGCTTTTTTCGTCTGATACTCCGCAGAGTATAAACGTTTTTTATACCCAGATGCGGATCGAAATGCACCAATTAGAAAGTGCAGCTAAATTGGCATTGTGTTTTAAACACCAATCAGCTTCCCGGATACAGCGTGAAGATTAATAGAATTAACTGAAGAGTCCAACAGAAACGAACTCTTTCTGTCTACACAGAACCGGCCATTTGGTGGTAAACCAAAAAATTAGATTAGATTAGAGTTGGATCCATTTCTCCTGAGCGATTAAGCACAGACATGGGTCTTTTTTTAATCCAACAGCGAAGGAAAAAGAAGCTAAGTTAAGTCTGCCATGTTGGAATGTCCTCGAATATACATTTTATCAGCCTCGATCACAATCTGTACCTTGTTTCGATCCGATCCAAACCGTTTACACGAGACTTTGGAAAGCGGTCCCAAATGGCTCCGGATAGTTGATCCAAATGAGATCGGATTCATCAGATACCGTTGAAATGCAAGGCCTGCTCGTACCAGTTCCGGTGCGAATCAATTTGGATCCGATCCCGTGGAAATGAAGCCGAAATTTCTGTACTGACTTTGTATTGCGACCGTATGGTGTACAGGCGACAATATGTACCCGTCTGCTGGAAGACTCTAGTTTTTTACATTTAAACTGTTTATTATCATTTCTTTCTATTTCAATTCCTAGGTCCAAGCAAGAACCCAGAGAATCTCAGATTTTCCGCCCCTGACAACACGAAATTGGAGATTATTTGGGATGTGAGTTGTTGTTACAATTGCACAAATCTTTAACATATTTTTGGCTATTTTGACCACGTCACCAGCCCGTGAAGAATACAGGCCTGACAGGGGTTCCAGTCAGGGCTTAAGAGGGCCTCAGCTTTAATTTTAAAAATAACCCTAAAAAGTTTTAGTAAATTTTTATAGCAACCCCAAATGGTAGTGTAAGAAACTAAAAATCATGCCGTTTTGATAGCATCCAATCCAGCAATAAACAAGTGTGCTAACAAAAAAATACACAAAAAATTGCAAACTTATCTCAAAACATTAGGAAATTTGATAGTAACTAGGGAAGTAACTACCAAAAATATCCCAAAGTTGCAGAAGCATTTCTTTATTTCCATTAACAAACCTTTTCAAAGACGTCTGGGTCGGCGCAACATTTTTCACAGGCTGAAAGAGAGTTGCATTGGAGCCTACCGTGCCTTGACATAGAAAGATTTGCAGCAGGTTTCTCATGTCATTTATATTCTTGTTTAGGCAATGAAAATCATCGATCAGGAAGGTTTGGATTTCAAATACGAGCTGAGCTATCGTCGTGTTGGCAGTGCTACTTGGCTGAAACGAAATGAAACGAACTCCACAACAAAATACACCTTCAATCCCCAAGGCACCTTTGTTCAATACGAGGCCTGTGTCCTCGCTTATAATAGACAGGGACCATCAACAGCAAGGAGTACCTGCATCAAGGGTTATTCCTGGCAGCAAAGTAAGGATTATTGTTTATATAGAGCCGGCCCAAACGATCAAACATTGTTTGTCAAACATTTCGGATTTTACTTGACAAAAAATGTTTCATGGCCTGATCAAACAATCAAACATTGTCTGTCAAATATTTGGGATTTTACTTGACAAACAAGTGTTTCATGGCCTGGCCAACGATCAAATATTGTTTGTCAAACATTCGTAATTTGCTTGTTAAGAAAAATGTTTTAGCATATGGCCAGGTCATAAGAAATTCCTCGTTAATGTTGTTTGCTTGTAAAAAAATGTTTTACTGTTTTGTCACGTCATCAAATGTTTCTTGGTAAACATTTTGCCTGTATGGAGCAAAAACGCTTTACTGTTTGGACACGCCACAAAGCATTCCTAAATAAATCTGTTTGCTTGCGTCATGCAAAATATGCAAAAATGTTACTAATTTTTGCTTTTTAAAAGCAACATTTTGGGCATGTACAAACGCTTAAACATTGCTTGACAAAGTTAAATCTTTTGGCCAGGACCTTCGAAATAAGATTCGAAAATGACTAGTTATTACAATTATTGCATTCTCTTGTCTGCTATATCAACTATAGAGTGACTAAGTGTTTCTGACGTTTATACTTAGACTAATGAGCTAAAGCTTAAAATAAATGCTTTTTTAAGTACGTCATCATAAAATTTTATACTTCTCAAAGACTTTCGACCCCAGATTGCTGAGTAATAAAGGGTGGTAACGAGACAAATCAATTCAATGAGACCAATGTAGTAATCATCTAGTATTGTATCCGTTATGTATTGCAACAATTATTTTTCAACAGAACCAACTATCGCCCCAACTGGATTGATAGTCACAAAGACTGGCTATACTGATGCTGATCTGTCATGGAAAGGAGTTGTACTTAACGGTGGCAACATTAGAGGCTACAGGGTGAGTTTTTATTACAGTAAGGCCCTGGCCAAACGATCAAACATTGCTTGTCAAACATTTGAATTTTGGTTACAAAGCAAAATGTTTTGCTGTTTGGCCACGTCGAGAAACATTGCTTGTTAGAGAAACATTTGCTTGCGTCAATAAAAGATGTTTGGAACTTTTTTCAAAATATCGCAAGACCCTGGCCAAACAATCAAACAATGTTTGACAAACATTTGAATTTAGCTTGTTAAGCAAAATGTTTTACCATTTGATCACGTCGAAAACAAAAATGTTTTCTGTTTTTTTTTCAAAAACATCGTGAACAAAATCTGATTTTTGCTTGCCAAGCAATGTTTTGCAACGTGGCCAAAGGTACAAACATTGATTGGCAAGCAAATTTCAATTGTTTAACAAACAATCGATCGTTTGGCCAGGGCCTAAACCTCCATATGAAAGGAATTAACTTCAGGTTTTGGAGACTTGCCAAAGTTGCTGTTATTGATATGGGAGTCAAAACAAAAACGCATCGAAGTCTACCGAAAAGAGAAGGCGTTATACTGAAACAGAAGATGACCCAAGAAAAATGGCCTAAAAATGGTACACAAGACAAACCATCAACCATGGATTTCTTATTTGTTTTTCTAGTTTGGGCTATAGAATCACACTTTATTTAGGGACCATGTGCATCTAGTGTCAGGTTGACCCATGGCTGTGGCCTAATACTGTAACATCTAAAAGTGTCTAAACTGCGTCTAATTCTGTCTTAACTTTCAAAGGCCTAAAATGGGTCTTCTTATTTTGGACATTATTTGATTTCTGTCATGAATCTAATTAGATTTTCTGATGGTCTAATTATAGATGAGGAGAATCGTCTTAAACGTTAGACTTTTTAGACACTCAAAGACGTCCCTATACATTGATCCCATGTTATTTAACTATTAAATTTTTCCCTTTTTCCTCTAGATTTACTTCTGGAACGTTACTGCACCATTTAGACCGGTCATCACTCGTGCAGAGAAGAAACGACGAAGACGCAGGGCTGTCGTCACTCCGACTGCCGAGAAACCGGCGATGGTCACTTATTTAGTCGGGCAGGATAGTCTTAAACAGAACATCTCGGGCTTGGTTCCCGCCTTGAGGTATCATGTCTACATGACAGCGTTCAACAGTGGTGGTGAAGGGCCGAGAAGTAATGTTCTTGTATTTGAAACTAGAGCCA
Organism: Chrysaora quinquecirrha; assembly: GCA_014526335.1. NCBI lineage: Eukaryota > Metazoa > Cnidaria > Scyphozoa > Semaeostomeae > Pelagiidae > Chrysaora > Chrysaora quinquecirrha. The sequence goes on from JACTAT010000032.1 coordinate 7,847,978, forward strand.
CAAGTAAGTTGGTTTATTCTATACCTTTATCAATCATCTTTTTATTCATCCAGTGGACTCTTCTGACAATTTCTAAGGCCCTCGCCAAGCGATCAAACATTGTTGCTCAAACATCTGAGATTTTCCTTTTGATCAATGTTTGACTGTTTGCCCACGTCATGAAACATTGCTTAACAACCAAAAACAAGCAATATTTGTTTCTTAATGTTTTTGAAAAAGCTCAAAAACATTTTTCCTTGATGCAAGCAAATCATGTTTGACAAGCAATGTTTTGTGACGTGGCCAAACTTTTTTCAACACATCCAAATTATGTTTGACAAGGAATGTTTTTTTATTTTGTCAAACAGGAAAACTAATTTTACTTCGAAAAATCAAAATATGTTTTAACGAGGAATGTTTTATGATTTTGTCAAACAGTTAAACATTTTTTCGATAACATCAAAATATGTTTTAACGAGGAATGTTTTGTGACGTGACCAAACAGTCAAACATTTTGTTTGACATAAGCAAACAATGTTTACCGAGAAAACTTTCAAAACATTTTCTGTTTATCAGAAGCAAAAATGTTGACTAGCGATTTTTTGCAAAGTGGCCAAACGGCGAAACATTTTGGTTGACAAACAAATTTCAGATGCTTGACGAGCATTGTTTGATCATTTGGCTAGGGCTTAAAGCTTGCTTGTGGAATTTGAATTGTTAAAGTTTCTTAGAATATGAGTCACTGGTCTGAGGGTCTATATTGCTCGTGATATGTCCTGTTTTCCCGTCTCCCCGTATGCAAGACCCGCCTATTTTCATTGTTAAAGAGACTTTTCTGATTAATGTCTACACGGTTTAGTACTGTCTTTCATATTGTATCGATGAAAACATGGGTGTTTTCGCAAAGAAACATGCCGTCTCTTATGACGTTACCCCTGGAGCCTCCTTATTAAGTACTTTCAGAAATGACCAAGCTCTAAAAGTTATACCTTGGGGCTTGGATGCCCATTGATTTTCCTTGTATTATTTTCAGATGCTTTGACGCTTCTGTTTACTTAACTACTGCCTTATTCATAGTGAAGCATCTACGCTTACTACTGTTCAATAAAAGGTGGAATTTTCTTTCTCCAGAGTCAGGCTATCCAGACAACATCAAGATGACAGCATATGGGGATGTCTTGCACGTTCAGTGGGAATCACCGTTGGAGCCCAATGGCAAGACAACAGGCTTCATTATTCGTGTTGTACCAAAAAGGGAATCCATGAAGAAGAAATCTATTGATATCATAGTGGTTGATAGGATCGACCGTGAATACTACATTAGGGGAATGACCCCTTGTAAGTTCTATGAAGTGTGGATCGCTGCCATGAACCAAGCTGGTGAAGGACAGTATTACAGGCGCAGAGTTGCTGTCAGCTATCCAGATAGTGAGTACTACAATCATTATATCGAATTCCTTTAAACTATTGCATCCCTATCACTTCTAAACATCCATCTGTAGTTGTATGATAACAATTTAGTATATAGGGATGCCCGCTGAAGATACTGGGTTGCCTAGAGGAAAACCCCTAGGCTTGTTTATTCTATTCTAAATCTAGCCTAAGTTTTTTAATCTGGGTCTATTGTAAACTTTTATAAGCCTAGCCTATTCGTTTTGTATATCGACTAGTCCTGTCAAGTCTATGCTTAGTCTAAATCTTTACTCTTGTCTTGGCTTGTTTGTCCCAAGCTAAGTCTACTTTTGAGTCTAGTCTGATCCAAGACTAGTCTAGTTTAAGTCTACTCCGCGTTTAGTCAAGTCTTGGTTAAGTCTTGCATAAATCGAGTCTATTCAAGTCTGGTTTAAGTTTTGTCTATTCTACGTTTAGTCCAGTTGTGTCTAGGTCTAGTCTAAGTCTAGTCTACTCTAATTTTAGTCTAGTCTAATCTGGACAGCTTTGGCAATCTTATCTAAGTCTAGTCCGGTCTAATCTAGGTCTACTATAGGCTGGTCTAAGTCAACTGTAATGCAGTGTATCGGGTGCAGTGCCATTCAATGCGGTGGAGTGTAGTGCAGTGTAGTGTAGTGTAGTTTAGTATAGTATGGGTAAGTGTAGTGTAGTGCAGTGTAGTGCAGTGTAGTTTAGTGTAGTGTAGTTTAGTATAGTATGAGTAAGTGTAGTGTAATGTAGTGTAGTGTAGGGTAATTTAATATAGTGTAGTGTAGTGTAGTGTAGTGTAGTGTGTAGTGTGGTTTAGTGTTGTAGTTTAATGCAGTGTACTGTAGGTAAGTGAAGTGTAGTATAGTCTACTGTGGAGTATAGTGTAGTGTACTATAGTATACTGTAATGTACTGTAGAGTGTAGTGTAGTGTGGTGAAGTGTTGCTTGGTTTAATTTAATATATTGCAGGCTAATCCTATAACGATAATGCTACTTTCTGTATTGCAGTGCCTGGCACTCCAAACTTGCCAAGAGTTGTTCCTTATGATGCGAATGCAGTCAACGTCACTTACAAATTACCTGGTTATGGAGGACTTCCTACAAGTTTCAAAGTCTACTACAAGCATAAAGGTTAGGAAGAAGATTATTTTCACTCTCTATTAACCCCCATGTATTTGCGACGTTATGCTGAAGTTTTCTAGACATATTTCTAGATACCGTATAAAAGTCCTCTCTCTCTTTTCAGCCCCCTCGTTCAAGTGAAAATTTGAAATGTCCCCCCTCTCTATTAAATCCCCCTTCCCTATAGGTATAAATTCCCTCTCAGCCAACTGTTTCTGTAAGTTTCTTCTGACGTTTATACCTTCGGGAGGGTCATGCGATAAAAATATTTTAGGAAAGTATGTTTCCACTGCTTTTCACTACCCTGAAATCTTGTACAACTGAAAAACCGTTTCATTTGCATTTTATAGACGCTGCTTACTATGATGCCAACTCCTATTACAATGCTGAATTCGTAGAGCAGGCAAACTTCCTCAAACAGCCTTGGCAGACAGTAAAAGGCCTACCAGAACTTGAGTATGCTTTTTGGACAGTTGGCGAGAACAAGCTTGGCTTTAGCATACCAAGTGATAGAGTTATATCTCAAGTCATGCCATATACAAGTGAGCTACTTTTTTCATTTCTTCCCTTCTTATTTCGTTGTGTACAGTACGTTTTAAATTTTTGTCGATCACTCTTGGAGCCGGAACAAGGGCTGGGATCGGAGTTTTAATAAACAGTGGTTAAACCAAACATCTGAACTTGTTTTTCAAACAAATGTTTGACCATTTGGCCATGCCGAAGAACCTTTGCCTGCAAGCGTTTATGCTGTTGAAAGAAGAGAATGTTTATCAAGTTTTCAGAAACACTGTTTATGCCCTGGCCTAACGATCAAGCATTGTCAAACATTTGAAAAGTTTTCATCAAGCAATGCTCAAACATTCGACCACGTCATAAAACATTGCTTGACAGGCAAAAATTAGCAAAATTTGTTTCGCAAAGCTTTTGAAAAGATTCAAACATTCAAGCAATGCATGATAAGCAAATTACAAAATTTTACAAGGAATGTTTGATCGTTTGGCAAGGACTCAAGATCACAAGTTTCCATGGGGCTAATGCACTATTTGTGTTGTGTTTGTGTGCTACCCTAGAGGAAGTATGTATATGTTTTTGCTTTATTTGTTGTTAATTTAATACGTGTGTGCAATAAGTTTCCTTGAAGTAGCAAGGGCTGTAGCAGTTATATGTGACAAAGTTTTAATGACTAAATTAAAGGTACCCATTAGCCATGTTTGAAGAATGAGATCAGCTCAGATCAGCCCGAGATAAGCCTATTAGCTTGCAGCTTGCAGTGTTGAACAATCTCCACAATTGTTCCCTGTGATTCTAACTGTTTCAGGCTTTGTTCCTGCTTTCCCCCGTAATCATCATTGATCCCTATTTAGTTCAATTTGCTCTCGCTTGTTTGCGGTAATTTCCTTTTTTCTGAGTTGTTCCTTCATCTTCTTCAGTGATTCCCTGTATGTTCCACCTTGACCCTCTCGTTCTCATTTATTCCCGCCGATTTCTACTTCGTCCCAGTTGTTCCTCCGATTCCAAGTTATTCCCACTTCGTTTCAGCATGTTACAATGGTTCCATTCAGTTCCGTTTATTCCACTCATTCCACGAGTTCCCAGCTTTTTGTTTGTTCCAGATTTTAGCGCATGCTGGCTAATGGCTTCCTAATGAGTTTGTTGTTCAAACTCATGCCAAATTTCGAAGACTCAGAACAACCTCTTCGATTGTTTTGATTGTATGCGTTTGAATTGCAATTAAAATAATTAATTAACTCAATGATTGTTTAAATTGTGTGCACAGAGAATAGAAATTCCGATCTTATTGTTACAACATTCCTGATTCCTAGGTATCTTGGTATGTATGTATGTATCTATGTATCTAGGTCTATTTCTTCCGGTTTGCCGAAAACCCCTGCATAATGTTTGAATTCTTCAAACATAAAAAGTCCTCTATTAGCCTCTGCCTACTAACACTAACCATTGATCAAATGCGTGTTTATCGCTAGCATTTTGTTTCCCGTCCCGTATTTTTTTTGCGCCTTGGCACATCAAGTAAAAAATGGCTGTCCTTTTGTCATAGCGCCATTGACAACACCAACGCCTACAGTCAACACTACCCGAAAGGCATTAAATGCCAGCGATGCTAAAGGTAACGATGCCATGTTTATTACAAAACGGTCCCAGCTCAATAATACTGTACAATTTATGGTTATTTCCTCACTGCTTATATCTTTAGGCCCTTGCCAAACGGCTAAACATTGTTTGTCAAACAAGCAAATTTTTTACCGTTTGACTACGTCACAAAACAATGCTCGTCAAACATTACTTGTTTGTGTGTTGAGAATGTTTTTGAACTTTTTCAAACACGCCAGAGATTTCTCTCGCACTCTCCTTTGTTTCCACGGAATGGTGGACCTTTGGAGAAGGATATTAAGAAATAGACTTGGAGCAAGTCTACGAATTCTGCTGATTTCCGATTGTCAGGCAATGCTATATGACGTGGCAAATCGTTCAAACATTGCTTGGTAGGAAATTCCTCATGTTTCACAAACAATGTCTGATCGTTTGGCCAGGCCCTTACATTATATGATATAAGTATTTATTTATTTAAGAGCTTAATCTATTTCATATACCTTAATCGTCATGCACATCACATAAATTCACCTTATACAACGTACAATTTTAACAATAAACACTCATAAAACGCACCCTTATAGTCAAATTGCTATAGGATCATCTTCGGAGGCTCTTCATTTCTACTTCCACTTTTGCGCTTGCTGACATTCCGTAGGGTAGTTATTTAGTTAGACATGCTTTAGTCTTAGTAGACATTACTTGAGTCCCTGTTATCGCTCATCAGACCGAGACTAATACTAAACCGAGGTCGCTCAAACTGGTTTGAGCGTCCTAGCATTTATTTCAATAACGATAACTACGACTCAGGTAATCAGTCTATAGTCTATAGTCTTAGTTTTGGTACAATGCTGTCTGTATAAGACTTTATGGTGTTGCCGTTACTAGCAAGCAATATTTTTTTATTTTTGATTGCATTGATTCTAGGCTTTACCCGGGGGTAATTCAATAGAGCAGTGACGGGGATGTGCCATTTTCGTAAAAAAATCAGACCCTAAAATTTATGAAAAATTCTAAAAAGTATACCCCAAAGTTCACAAAGAAATATGAATATTATACATAGAAATACTCAAAAGTCAATTTTTTATAATTATACTGCTGAAATTTATTTGGCAGGTATTGTGACTTTATCAAAATTGATCATCTTAGCAAAAATGATACCCCAAGCTTGTAATTTTAGCTTTTCCACTCTTGAAAAGGTACCTAAAAAAATGGCACCTCCCGTACCCTTACATATGGGAGTTACCCCGGGAGGCTTTGATGGGGTCGCAATTGACACTATGAGAATTTCTTGTTGCCTTCCCATAAAGCCTATTATTTTCACAGAATCCTTTTGAAGTCCTTTGGTTTGAAAAAGACTCTCGCACGCCTTTCCAAAGAGTGTTACTTATTGCATTCCTTCTACTCTTTAAGAAACAGCTACTAACAACTAAAACAACATAATTGCTGTTTCCTCAGAGTTGGAGCGGGTGGTTGAGTGTAGACTCACTCCATAAGTCCCACTACTTCGCTCGATGTTGTTGTTGTTGTTTTCTACAATCGCTCAGTGTGGAGTGACAAATCAAAATAAGGGGAGCGTAAACTAGAGACTCGTGTAGTGAGTCTAGGTTGAGTGTGGAGGTGGAGTGTAGACTGTGACGAATGTAATAAGTCTATCGGCAACCCTGTTACCCCGTCAGTAAATCCATCACCGTTGCGACCTTGCTCCATTTGTTGTGATCATACACACTGCTGCTGTATTGAGAAAACTTAATTTGTGCTTTTATATCATAGGACCTGGTGCCAGGACGGCAGAAGGCCCATGGTATACAAGTAGATGGTTCGTTGGCGCTCTGAGCTGTGTCATTTTCGTATTGATTGTTTTGGTTGTCATTCTTCTATTGATCAATACAGGGGGTGGAAAATACAAAGGTAGGGTTTTTATAATTAACCTTTATGAACCCCCCCCCTTCTTCAGTGAATGAAAATTCTTCCTCCACAGCGCCTATGCTTCCGCCCTTTCTTCCCAATACTGGATAAAGTGAACGCGCTGAAGAGTTAATTATTGAATATACATGTTGACGAATAGAATGCGAAATAAGATTGCTAACGAATACAGTACGAAATTGGAATGCTGACGAATACAGCATGAAATGAACATGCTGACGAATACATCGTGAAATTAACATGCTGACGAATACAGTACGAAATTAGAATGCTGATGAATACAGCATGAAATGAACATGCTGTCTAAAAGTTGTTTTCACTGCAGATTTAGGCAATTTACTTAATCGAAAGAGGTTTTATAAAACCCAATGTCAAATCTTTGCCAAAGTTTGATTTACCGTCGATTCTACCCCCCGTAATGACAACCTTTCACGTCAGGGTCCTTATATATTGAGGAAACATGCAAGGGGGTATTTCATATATTGTAATACACATACATTTTACTTCCTTCTAGTTGGCCTGAGAGAAAAGTTACACGGTGGATGGAACGGACAACCAACTTCAGAGTTCCACAGAATGGATGACAAAGAATACGAAAGGAGAGAAGAAGAACCTGCTATACCGTAAGTCATCACAGAAATCTATTTTTGGATTTCTCAATTTGCTTTTCATTTTCTGAAAAAGCATAAACTAAAATCAATCGACTATGTAAAGTATTGGCTAAGATATGACCATCCGATGAAACACATTTCAATAGAAATCATTGTTCTTGTGCCTTGCACTCAAGTTCATGAACCAGAGCAAAAATTACTACTGCAGTGATTTCCTATTTAATCTTCCGATGACCTTTGATGCCGTCACACTTATGACTTTTGTTTAACATTTGATATTAAGCGGCCCAGGCTAGATAAGCTTTGCTTTTCCTGGGTCACATAATTTTTCCTGAAATTAATTGGAATCCTTATTAAAAATTTTGACTTGACTTGACTTATCCATCTCTTCCACTTCAGAATGAAAGAGTTCACTGATTCCGCACCGCCTCCGAGATATCCGAGCCAGACATCAATCGAAAAGAAACCAATGTCGGAAGATCAGGACAGTGTGGATGATTATGGTGAAGATAGCCGGTTTAGAGAGGACGGATCATTCATAGGCCAATATGGCGAGGAGAAACGGCGGGAAGCCGAAGAAGAAGAGGAAGATGAAGAAGACCAAAATGCTTCAATGTTCATTTGAAAACAAAACAGCTGCGTAATTTTCAAGAGAATTGATAACTTGTTCTTCAGAAGAACATTCTGTTATATGCGCCATTTGTAAACAGCCTCGCACTCATGTGGACATTTCATGTAACAAGCATTGACTGATAAGCTCAAGACTTTGTAAGTAATTTGTAAATTACACGGACTTTATCTATTTTTACTCATTTTCGGTTATATTTAATGAGCAAATTTTCAATAAGTATTTTCTTAGGGAGCTCTTACATCACATTAACCATTCCGGTAATGTATCTTAAGGACAATAACCATGACGTCCTAATAGTGACGTGTGAAGGCTCGCTATCATCGGTGTGGTAGCACATATACCATTAGGCTTGCACCCCTGAATTTCATGATAAGTTGATGTCACCTGCATAAATTCTGATGCTAAACCCGGGGGCTCCTGTTTAAGCATTTACTGTAGCTCTTTTAGTACAAATCTTCTGTTAATCTTAAAATTCCTTTTGAATTGCGTGTAATAAAAAGTTACTGTCTTCACGTTAAATCTAGGTGTAAGGATCACACGATCCACGTTTACGATCACGCATGGTAACACGCTCTTGTCTTGTATGTAAATTCAACATCTTCTTAGTTCACCCTAACTTTGTCAATTCATTTTCTATTTGCTATTTGTAATTAATTAACCCTGTACGCTCATTCTTCTGTATATGACTTGCCTCATCGCTAAGGTCCCAGTAGCTGGAGTTTACCCCTAGATACGCGTCCTTATTACTTGTTGCACAAGTAGGCCCTGGCAAAACGATCAAACATTATTTGTCCAACATTTGTAACCTGCTTATCAAGCAGGTTAGGGTCGGTAAAAAACACTGTTTGAAAACACTACCGGACAAGCAAAATGAAGCAAAATTTGCTGCGCGATGTATTAGAAAAGATTACTTGACGAGCAATGTGTTGCAAAGTGGCCAAACCGTAAAACATTTTGGTTGACAATCAAAAATCAAATGTTTGACAAACATTATTTGATCGTTTGTCCAGGGCCTTGTGCTTATAGCACTCTAGTCTACTAACTGTTACTAAAAAAACTTGCAGACCAATTTACTTTGTATTATAACCTTCTTCACTTCGTAAGTCTCGTAAATTTTCGAATTCTTCGCACTTTGCTTGTCGCAGCTACGCTTGAACATTCATCACGCGATTGTAGTGGAGATTAAAGACATTTTTTAGTATTTATGATTTGTGGTTTTTCTTTGATTTTAAAGCATTCAAGTTTATTAAATTCTCGTATTTTGATATAATTTTGTGTCTTCTCTATCGTTAAACTACAAACCGTGCGGGAGAAGCTCTTCTTTGGGCACGCGCGACATTACTGCGTAAACAATAAGGGACTTTTGGAATCCAGAGAATCAAAAACTTTTAGCAAGTAAAAGGCCTCTTTGCACTGGTCACCAAACGATCAAACATTGTTGGTCAAACATTTGATATTTTCTTCACAAATTTTTGACCGTTTGCTGTTTGGTGACGTCACAAAACATTACTTGGCAAGCAGAGTTAACTCGGCAATATTCTCAAGAACATTTTATCAAGCAAAAAGTGTTTGGCGAGCAATGAGGGTTGTATAGGGGTTCTGGGGAACATGGGAACAAGCCCCAAAATGGCTTAGGGAACAGGGAACATTTGCATGAAGTTAGGGGAACAAGGTAACATTTTGCACATATTTTTCAGGGAACACTCTGAAAATTCAACAAATCTCAAGGGAACAAATTATAATTTTTTAAGGGAACAGGGGAACAAGGACCCCCCTATACGACCCTCAGCAATGTTTTTCGATGTTGCTAAACTTTCTTACCAAGCAAGGTTTGAATCGTTTTTCATTTCACAAAACATTGCCTGACAATTGGAGTTTGCTGGCCAAAAACAAGTTCAAAAACATTTTGCTTGACACGAGCGAAGAATGTTTGATGAGCAATGTTTTGTGACGTGGCCAAACAGCAAAACCATTTCTAATGTTTTCAGTGTTTGATTGTTTGGCCAAGGCCTGAATCCGTCTGCCAGCAAAAGTGAATTGATTGTTTTAAAAAATATTCAACAGTCTTCTCGACGCAAATAAGAATTTTAGATTTATCCCTAAACCCCTTTGCTCCAGAGTAGCCCCACACACCCCGCATCCGAACACAACAGAGACATTCGATTTCGAACCTTCGAACCACGTTCTATTGTTGAGCTTTCTCCTTGTTTCCCTGTGCTTTATTTGATGTCGAAGCGGGAAATGACCTTATGGCCTGAGCGTCCCTTTTCCAGAAAGTTGTTTACAGGGAAAGAAAAAGTATCCGAAAATGTCGTTATGCTACTTATTCAAGTTGAATCTAATCAATTAATCAAACCTGATTTGATTTCATCCGGGTAAGTGTAAAATTTTGCTCTGATTTGTTTTGCTTTATTGCAAAGTCGAACTCGGGAGCGGGAGGTTCTCCTTGAGAAACTTTTTCGACGTTGCTTGCTTAGGCCTTTCCCAGGCTCTAGAGCCTAAAGATCTTAGGACCTGCATTTGGAAATCGGATGTTTTTGAATATCTTGCACGCTTGGGCAACCATCCTCGTTTGAGTAGAGTAGCAGGCATTATTAAATAATGAATACTTTCGTTGATTTTTTGTCATTATAATTTTAAAGGTAGCTTTTGAGAAAATGCAAACTGGATCTGATCCAAATTTCAAAATAATGAGATGAAGGAAAACATTGTTGCTGCAGATGGTAAGCTCCATGAATAATGTGCTTCAAAATTTTTCCAACTTTAATCCTGGTGCTATGAAAGTTCCACGATAATTTGACACTGTTATGTTCTATCTCATAATGAGGCCTATAACAACTATTAGTGATCGTAATTAGACAATGTACAGTAGAAGCAGTCATGGCACACTTTGCAGAGAACAAATATTGGTATAAAGTATTCCCTGTGCAATTTTGTTCAAAACAACAAAAAAGCCTATTTTCTTTCTATTGTTCTCTTAACGTGCCACCCAGGTTTTCCAAGCCCAGCCATATCTACGGATAAATTCTGTTACCCATTAGGCAGCACATCTAATTAAACGGAAATTGAAAGTACCTACTCTCAGGCAAGCAAGCAAGCATATTTATTTGATAACGCTGCATGTGCCCTGGAGCAATATTCTGGAACAAATGTACCTTGGTTACTCATATACCAACCTTAGTTGGACACCTAAATTGACTGTAGATTTTTTGAAATTGGTCAGATCCAAATGAGATTCAAGCCGATAACCTCTTGATTGTGAGCCAAATCCCTTGATCACTTGATCACAAAACCTACAGGCTTAATTAATGCCTGTTGGCCACTTTCAAGGTATTCTTTAATAAAGCTAAATCTAAATGTGGTTTTCTTTACAGACAAATTCATGCAAAAATCATTAAAAGGAGAATGGCACAAGATATCACCAAAACGAAATACCCAGTAAGTTTTTAATTCTAAAACAAGTATACTAATAAGCATATTAAGCACATAAACAAGCATAAAAACATACATAGATATTTTACATGAGTCCCAGTTGTTCTTTATGTTCATTCATTTTCAGCCATGGTGAGACATATCATGAAGAAATCCCTCTACTTTCAAAGACAAGAGTAGTTTTACTCAGTATATCATGGTTTGGAATGAGTGTTATGTTCCTCATACTCTCAGTAGAAGGTAGGCTATTTGTGATATTTTCCTTGTTACAAGATATTCCTCATCATTTGATCATACCACTGCTTTAAATTGAACATTGCTTTAGCTTTTTCTATCTTGAAGTTAACAACATCATAAATTGTTTGTTTGTATTTAGTTGTTCCAAGTCAAGTACATGCTCTGGCAGGACCACAAATGAAAGGGCAAGTCATGGGTGCAATGGTCGCTGGAGGAGCAAGTGAGTATATTTCATCATTTTGTTACTTTTCTGGATTTTCCCTTACATTTGTGTCTATTGATGACATTGATAACAAATATCAAAGTAAAAAATGCATTTTGGGTTCCTCTAAGAGACCAAAGAATTGGTTGTTTGCTGAAACCTTGTTTTCTTGTTGAGTGCTGTCTAGTAATCATGAGATATAGAGTTTTCCATGCTTAAATCATAGAAAACATCCTAAACTTAGTCTAGGTGCAAAGTTTTGCTGTTCTAGTGCTTCTATTATTGATTTTATGAGCGTGCAAAGTTCCCCATTCTATAAGGGCTTTGACTGTGAAAAGTGACTGGGGGTGAAAATTTCACCCTGACTTGTCTGAGTCCATTTGATATTGTAAACTTTGAACGCTCATTACGATAGATAGTAAAACTTTACCCAGAATAAATTTTGGCTGTTTTTACCTAGATTAAAATGGTTGTGTTTTGCACCTATATTAAATTTTGGCTGCTTGATACGAATTTTGTATCGAAAACTCTATATGACGAAATCTTAGAAAATTCCCATAATAGTGGCCGTTCATTGAAACGTTGTATTCTAATTTACGGGTCAAAGTCTCATTTTTCTCATCAATAAATCTTTATTCTCAATAGTTGTGACGTTCTTTGTGAGTCCACTGGTTGGTTTGAGAAGGTGAGAGCATTTTACAGGACTTTATATAAATTTTATGCGACCACATTGGCTCTTTTAGTTTTTGGCCCTGTAAAGCCAGTTTTATATCTGAACTGGCACAGTCAGAGCTAGTTGCCGACTCGGCCATTTTTTTAACTAATTCATCATCACTGACCCGTCGGCGCTCTGGCAGCTACCTGGCATCTAGTTCCTTACTGACGGCAACTTGTCGGCGCACAGTTCCAGAAAGGGGGCTTCTTCTACTTCTGTGATTATTGAACAACTGGACAACTGATTCCCGTCCGCTGCAGTCAATCTAAGTGCTCTTGCGACCACAATCAACTGTATACGCTGACTAGTTATGGACATGTCGGCACCAGGTAGCAGTTTTGTGACGTGGCAAAACGCAAAAAAATCTTACATGTTTTAAAAACAATGTTTGATCATTTTGCCAAGGCTTTACGTTCATTGATAACTGATACTGCTTATTTGATTAATCGTTGATTTTCTCTTCGTCAGTGATCGACTTGCATCACCCTTTGGAAAGAGGAGACCTATCATGCTAGCAGGGACTATTCTACTCTGGTATGTAAGTTTGTTTCCTAGACCACTCCTAAGACACTCCCTTTTGATACCAATTTGCATTAACGGCATTCTCACTGCCCCTTGTCTTGATACAACAAGCATAAAGTTTTGTTGAAGATTTTCAGACACATTGCTGAGCTGATGCTTCTTGTCAAGCAATGTTCTGTGACGTTGGCAAACGTCAAACATTGCTTGTAAACCAAATCTCAAATGTCTGACCAACAACGTTTGATTGTTTGGCCAGTGCCTGTTTTTTTCTCCCAAAGTTACATTCAGCAGTTCGAAATAATTGCCATTTGTTAGAAATCGATTGTTTTCTTTTGATCCTCTTTTGCTTGGCTCTGGTTTCACTGAAAGGTATCCACTAAAGAACATCCATATCAATGAGCTGTCACTAGGATCTCAGTAGTTAACTAATCGAGACATCGACCCTGGCTGTGATGCTACCGTTGCTTTGGCTTGAACCTCGACCTCGCTGAGCTTCTGACACCATGACCCAGGTGGATTAGGCCACGACGCCACACCACCTTCTTTTATTTAAGCCATGGCCGAAACATACGAAAGACTTTAAACATGCTACTCGTTGCCTCTCAACTTTGACACCCAGCATGAAAGGGTAGGAATAAGGGTAAGTGACCTTCGGATCAGGGATAGGAGTTGCGCCCACCCCTACCTTCATGGGTAGAGCTATCAAATGACGAACCTACGGTTCGCCCCCGACTACGGCCGACGGACTTAGTTTACCAATGAATTCATCACATTTAGGAAAGAATCATTTCAGAATATATGTTCATACATGTGTCTTCTGCTAAAATTTCCATCATTTTGTCCTCACATTTTAACTCTAGTTATTCCTTTTTTTTATAGTATTGCATTGTTCGGTATGGCATTCAGTGCGCCGGAAACCGAAAGGTAAGACCATCACATCTTCAGCGCTACCCTTCGCTACCCTAATGATATCAAGAGTGTTTTGAAAGGACTCAACAAGGTCATTCCCCCTCTTTCTCTCACTAATTTCATTTTTTGTCATTTTGAAATTAATCAACAATGGTTGCCCCGTAAATCAATACTGCTGGTTCTCAGAGGGCCTCGCAAAAAACGTAACTATAAAACTCTTTTAATAGATAAAACTAATACAACTATATTTAAAGTAATTTTTTGATACTCTTTTAAATTATAATAAAGCGGGAGCTTGTTTCGCTTTTGGCTAATGCTAATGCTTTATGTCCATTGCTTGTTTTTATGAAAGGGACAAGCAAGTCAGTTTTGTTTCGGCATTTCTGGGACTGCTTTAAAGTAAACTAACATTTGTAAATTTTACTAAATGATACTACTAATAATATACTATAATTTCTAAATGTAAAATGCTAAATCAAGTCTTGATAAAAATACCTTTAAATTTTAAATTTCAGCATAAAAAGCAATGCAACTGTAAGTATAAAATATTTTCAAAATAATAAAATTAACTTGGATTTTATAAATTCATCTTGAAATAAATTCTAATTCTACTATGGATGACCTTAAATGGGGGTTGTTTAGGGGGTTACATGTTCCCCTGTTCCCTCGAGAAAATCCCTTGTTTCCTGGAGTTGAAGTGAATTTCATAGTTTTTCATATTACTTCACGTAAGAATCATTTTCATTTCCTTACTGCTTTACCATTGTTTCTATGCTAATAAATCTCTTTCCGTTTTAACAGCTTTTCCTTTTTTATATGTAAATAAGTTATTCCAAATAAGGATTCAAAGATAGCGTGTTTCCGTAGGTAGATTATAGTTATTAAGAAGATTTTATACCTGATCCCTGTTTCCCGATGTTCCCTTGTTTTCTTTTAATTTTGGCCACTTTCCTTGTTCCCTGGATACATTTCTCAAGTTTCCATGTTCCCTAGAAGCCCTAAAGGACCCTGTTTAATATTGTATTAAATATTTGTCGTTATTGTTTTCCCTAGCTTTGACTGTAACATTTAACTCTCTATTCATTTTTATAGTGTTTCGTTGACCTAGAATTTAGAAGATGTGCACCATATGAAAATATAACCATATTGGAAAGTAATGCAACGACTGCGGATGAGAATTTCATCATCAGTCTTTTAAAACAGAAGCCTGATTCAAAGGGAAACATTGGTATGCTAATTTAGCTTTTTTCTGATACCAATCTGTATTACTGCAATTCAGTGGCGTAATGCAGTTGAGACTACCTTCGTTTAAAAACTGAGAGCCCCAACCAAAAGAAGAAGGGACCTCAAACAAATTTCTCGTATTCTGTGCCATTAGGCCATACTGTGCTAGAAAGCTTCAAAAGGCCATCCCAAATACCCTTACCAACTTTGCTACTAGCCATCACAACACTAGAATCACCCATTTTGCTTTTCCCAAACTTCCAATTACCCCTAACAGTCTTCCCTCATCTAGTTCACTTCGATTTGGGTCCCTGCATAAGCTACTCAGCTAACTATAGTCCATAGAATCCTGCAAGTGTCTCTGTTACGTCGTCCCATTATTTGGCTGGAGCATGATCTTAAGGTGGTATGTTGTTTGTCATTGCGTGGTTGCTCTCTTTGTCGAAGATTATGCTGACGGATATGATCGAATGATTTTCGGCAAATAGAGCAACCCCCTTCAGGGCCTCAGGGCCCTGCATTTACAAACAATAAACCACCCTAAGACAAGAATCCCTTTTGCATCTGCGAGCTGATTGTTGTTCAAAACACAATAACAGTTCTGTTTTAATTTTCTGGTTGGTGCATTCTTACTGGATCTTCATTTGGGTATCAATTCCTCCTCTGTCAATTATTTTGACCTGTTTCTGACTTTTATACTCTCAGGAGTGTCAGACGAGCAGAGCTTTCAAGTTGGATCTTT
Organism: Chrysaora quinquecirrha; assembly: GCA_014526335.1. Lineage (NCBI taxonomy): Eukaryota > Metazoa > Cnidaria > Scyphozoa > Semaeostomeae > Pelagiidae > Chrysaora > Chrysaora quinquecirrha. The sequence continues at coordinate 7,863,761 of JACTAT010000032.1, forward strand.
CAAGTAATTATTAATATAAAACTAGCAGTAAAAGATACATTTTATCTTTCCAGGGTTGTATATTATATTCTACTTGTGTGTGATGGCCTGTTATGCTATGGTCAGTGTGCCTTACAATGGACTAATTGCAGATCAAACACCCTCTGCTCAAAGAGGTACGCGGTGTTTCCTTCAGCTAAGAATTCCTTAAAGTTATCGTATTACTTCGATTTCGACCCCTCTTTCTTTTGATTGAACCTTCGAATGAACAACAATGACCTCTCTAAACTTGAGCGAATTATTATGTAATGATCACCCTCCTCTTTTAAATTCCTTCTTCTAGAAAAGGACCCTCTTGAAAGGGCCCTTGAAGATGCTGTGGCGTCATGGTTTTATCCATCTGGTATTGTCAGGAGCAAGGGACAGTTTACCCCTCAAAAAAGCGTACGAGATTCCTATTAAGACAACAGAATTCTTATAAGATTCCTGCGAAAGCAATAGAGATTCCGGCTAAGGGTTTACTAGATTCCAAGGAGTGAATTGCCCCTCGGTCAGACGCTCAGTGTTGTTAGGGTAGCGTTACAGCCAGAGTCGACGTCTCGATTAGTTAACCTACTACTGAGATCCTAGTGACTGGCACTAACTAAACATCATTTCAAAAAAGGCCTTTATTCAAAAACTAACCGTTTCAGGTAAAGTTTAAACTCTGGCTTGTTTTCGAAGAACTTAGGAATCAGCCTTTCTTTCTCTTGAGTTTCTCTTTCCTTCTCTCTTAAACCATTATAAAATTCAAATTTTGGTCCTTTCAGGATTCAATTGTCTTGACACAAAACAGCTGTTTTGATAATTCATGAAACCCTCTTTTAAACGCCTCCCTCAAATACACGCCCCCCTATAAGTTGAAAGATTCATTCTCAGTCCTTTAATCGGTGGAGTACTATATAAACATACATACATAAAAGTTTAGCTGTTACTTTTAGGGTTTAGCTCTGGTGTTATGGGATCCATGACTCTAATAGGCAACGTTTCTGGTGCAACCATTGGTGTATTTTTCACTGTAAGTTGCATTTTATTTTGTGGATTAATTTTCTATTGCTTAGTGATAGATTTTTGATTAATCAATGATTTATTAACTACTAACCAGTTATTGATTTATGATGATTCTATGATTAATATAGGATTGCTTGATGATCAGTTTATGATCATTGTATGATTAATCAACGATTAATTTGCGATTAGTTGATCGATAATCAATATGTGATTGCTAGATGACTGCTGTCTGATATTTGTTTGATTGTCTATCAATCACACCGTGATTACTGTTTGATAGGTTTATGATCTCCAAATGATTGAACTATGGTTGCTTGATTTTAAGTTGGTGGTATCATTCGATGTGATTACCAATGATAGCTCAGTGATTCATCATTGATTATATCGTGTTCAATGTGAACATGTCGTTCAAGCTACTTGCTAATTATTAGAATATCACTAGCAGTCTTCGTGACCAGTTCATCATTTTGTGATGCTTGATGATTTGTATTTTGATAACTTGATTAATATTTTTGAATATTTTCTTGTCACGATTGGATTTCAATCTTTAAAGTGATTTTGCTTTTCGATTTTTGTGATTAGCTTGCGACGCAGCTACTTTACAGGAACTGATTGTCCTATTTGTTTCTTCAATTTTTGTAGAGCCTCGGTGTGGTGTGGACGTATGGTATGATATCTGCACTTCTTTTCCTGTGTGTCATGGCAACTATATTGTCTTGTCCAGAAAAGCGTTCTTATCCTCCCAAAACATCAGTAGGTTCGTGGTTGTTATCAACTTTTAAATGAATATACTGCACATCTAGATCACATTCGATGTATTGTGATAGCTCTATAAAGCCCTCTCCCTATTGAGCTACCTCTCTGTTAAGATCTCTCTCTATTTAACCCTCTCTCTAAAATGACACCCCTCTAGCTCTCTCGCTTTTAAACACCCCCCTCCTTCTCTCTCTCTCTTCAGCCACTCCTCTGTTAAAAACCCTTCTATCAATCTTTCCACTCTATTAAGCGCCCATGTCTATTAGACATCTTCTCTATTTAGCCCTCTTTCTATCAAGTCCCCCTCTCTCTTTCTTAAGCTCCCTCTCTTAAACTCTGCACTCTTTTAAGCTCCCCTGTCTATTAAGTATCCTCTCTATGTAGCCCTCTTTCTATCTTGAGCAGAGCATTTACATTTTTTCTCAATCCCTTACTCTATTTATCCCCTTTTTTCAAGCCCCTTACTCTAAAATTCCCCAACAAAATCTTAGTTTCAAAGAGCTTTTTCAGCCTTTTCATTAAGCCTTCCTCTCTATTAAGCCCTCCTCTCGGTTAAGCTCTACTCTCGATTAAGCTGTTTTACGAAACTACTCTTGTTACAGATATGAAGACTATTTTCCTTGCTTACTGGGAGCCATTAAAAGGTGATTCATTTTTCTTTTTGTATCAATTTTGTCACAATTTCTGTGATGCAACCATAACTTGGATTCGAGTCCGGACCGTGGTAAGGGTACTGGTAGTATAAGAGGCATCTGGATTAGGTAACGGAGCCACAGCACCTTCACATCCCCTTTATATTTGCCAGTGGCGTAGCCAAGAGGGGCGCAGGGGGCAGTTTTCCTAAGAGGGGCACGGGGGCTAGTTCTCCCTCCCCCAATCATCACCAAGATGGATTTTATGTGTAGGCCAAATCTAATGTTTAAGTGGCCCAGGGTACGACTTGGGTATTTATTTTACGCCCTATTAAAATCACGCCCTATTTTTCATTTGCCACACTCTTTGCCTCTCCAGTGTTGGATGTCTGGCTGAGCCACTGCTTATTTCTAAATGATTGTTGTCTTGTAAATGTGTTCTGTTTGTTTTCTAGAACATGATTTTATGTGGGTTTTCCTCACAAGATTCCTCATGCAACAAGCCGTGTCAACAATTACAGGATTTCTTGAGTTTTGGCTTGGTGATATGGTTGTTTTACCAAATTGTTGGCAGCCCGAAAACGCTGTTGCTATTATTCTGTTGCCAATGCTTTTTGCAGCTGCAATTTTGTAAGCATTTCGTTTAATTTTATTCTCTAACTTTAAGGTACTGTGACGTCTTGGTGTAATCCAACTGGCTCGTTGTGCCAGGAGCTCAGTATGGTCAGGGTTCGAGCCTAGCCACGGCAGCGTCACAGCAATGTTCGAAATCTCGATTAGTTAACCTACTACTCAGATCCTAGCGACTGGCGCTAAAACACCATTTAACCTTCACCTTCTAAGGCTTCTATTCTTCATTATTTCTTATATCAAATCTATTTTGCGTAGGATGTCCACATATTGAGCGAGTCAAATGATAGTGGGCTCGATTGCCAAGGTCAAGCTAGCCATGAGGGTTGAGGAAAGTCGCCAGCCTTGTGAAAAGCATGGCAAACGGCTTAAGAAATAGGCCTCGAGAGGAATAACTGGGATCTCAGTGCTTTGATTAGCCTAGTACAATTCGTTGAACCCCTGTTGTTCTGTTCCGCTTCATAAAGTGTTCTTTTCTTTCTTTAGCTCCGTTATTGGTGGATTCCTATCAGACAAATTACGTAGAAGAAAACCATTAGTTATTGGCTCAGGTACGATCTGTTTCTTTTTTCTGTTGTTTTTGTTTTCTTTGTTTGGTTTTTTTCTGACTTCTATCGCTTCGCAGGTTATTTTAATTTTTTTACAAGATATAGGTTAACTAAATATGAGTTAATTTTTTGTAGCTATACTGATGTCAATATGTTCATTAATTCTTGGTGGATTGCAAGGAACATATGCGTTTTATGCAGCCGTTCCTGTTTCATTGACATTTGGTAAGTGTTTTAGGCCTTAATAAGGATCCAGGCGGTTTTACCTTGCAGGTTAGGAAGGGAAGAGAAGGCCACGAGAAGGCTGCTCGAAAATAAAAGCTTTTGATTGGTCTTGTTAGAAATGTAAACAAACTCCCTATTTGGTCCTTACAAATCTTTCCTCTGCTACACCGTTATTGCTTATAAACGTATTTTTCTTTATAATAAACTCTTTATAAGAAACCCAGACTCTCGAATGGCCAAAAATTTTAGAAACTCCAGTACTGAAAATTTTTTACGTATAGGAAACTTTACACCTCAGGTCAGATAGCGAAAAATTTTCTTTTATTTCCCGTGTTTCGTCTGCAATAAAGCATTTCTGTCACAACCCGACAAACAGGAAACCCATGTGCTTTCAAATACGATCAAAAAATGGGTTTGGAACATCATTCAGATAGAATAACTATGTTGTCAATATGGATATTCAAGAAACTAAGAAACTTCGAGTACTCAAAATCTGAAAATTTTAAGAAACTTTCAGTACTGGATCAATTTTTAGTTCGTTATAAAAAAAATACGCGTAGTCATTACAATCCCCTCATCAATCATCTGATACTTACAGCTTAAGTTGCCGTTGCTTTAACAGTCTAACTATTTAAATCTCGCTTTTGCTTGATTGTGATTCCAGGCATTGGTTTTGGAGCATACTCGGCAGTAGATTTCGCTTTAGTTATGGATGTTTTGCCTGCAGAAAAAGACAAAGCAAAAGATTTAGCTGTTTGGCATCAAGTAAGCCAAAATATGTATTTTTCGTATTTTTGTTGGCACATGCAATGTACGAAACAGGGAATAAGCTTGCGCAAACTAAGCGAGCAAGCGAGACCAAATAATCAATTTGTGAAACAATCAAACTTTGTTGGTCAAAAATTTGAGATTTGCTTTACGTTTTATCATTGCCACGTTCACAAACCATTGCTTTGCATGCAGAATTCACTCAGTAATGATTCTAAAAATCTTCAAAAACATTTATGCTTGGGTCAAGCAAGAATGTTTGACGAACAATGTTTTGTGACGTGACCAAACATTGTGTTTTACAAGCGAATTTCAAATGCAAGCAATGTTTGATTGTTTGTCCAGGGCGGCCTTAAATCAGCGAATCCAAGAGCGTTAAACTTCAAAAAACATTTTATTGTTGTATTTCACTCCCGGTACTTAACGTACGGGATGCTAATTTGTTTTCGCTTTCTCGTAGGCCCTCGTTCTCCCTCAAGCAATCGCCACACCAATCGGCGGGATCGTATTGGACACATTCGAACATTATGGCTGTAAAATAGGACTTGGGTATATCGCCTTGTTTCTTATAACATCTGTTTATTTTGCTATTAGCGGATATTTTGTAACTCGTATCAAAAAAGCCAAATAGTAATAATCAAACAATTATTTTTCATATTAATATTTTTATACTATAAACTGCCCCACAAAAGTCCGGAGAAACAAATTTCGATTGATAAGCCCACCTTTTGTATAGCCGATTTTTACATAAATATTACTTATATCTCCTCAAATAAATAAATGGGTGGATGGAGGGTGACGTCATTTGTAAAGGTTTGAATATGAAAAGGTACTATGCTTTTATTTTTCCTGTACTCGTGAACATTAAACCATAGATTTCAAATGGTTCAAGTGTGCGATACATAAATTTGATAGGTATGCTCGTCCGAGAACAAATTTTAAGTACCCAAAAAAAATAGAATGACTCGAAAATTTGAACCCAAAAAAATAGAATGACTTGTGAAGTCTCCATGATGGGGACTGACGTTATCTGTAAAGGTTCGAAATGTCAAGCTACTGTGCTTCTACCCTTGGGCCTGAACCACATACCTGTATTATGATAAATAAAATTTACTGCAGCTCAATATTTGTCTTTCTAATTATTGGAACTTATATATTTATACATATATATATAATATATTAAATAAGATCTTATATCTATCTAGTATCTATACAAAGAATTTGTGTTTTCGTCTGTGTTTATATCTTCACGAAAAGCTCAAATACGACTATGCGCAATGCAAAAGACATCTTTATAGCGAAATTATTCGCGCGACTTACTTAGGCGCTATTTAAGAGCTCATAGCATAACACAGGCAATGAATAAACCGATTTTTGCAGACATTGAAAATTAAGCTCAAACATTATTAGCCCCTTTGACGCTGTTCAGGGCTTTTGGTAACTTTTAAAAGTATTTTTGAAGACAAAAGGGACTTTTCAAAACCCCTGATCTTTTGGCCGATTTTTCGCCATTCGGCAAGGCTATAGACTTGCCTTTTTGGCGACTTTTTGAGGGGAAATTTTTCTCCCTAATTTGACCTAATATTATAGGAAAATACATTATTAACCCCCTAGAGTCTGTTCAGGGGGTATTTTGTAGGTTTCTATACGTGTTTTTGAAGAAAAAGGGACTTTTCAAAAACCCCTGTTTTTGGCCGATTCTTGGCCATTTAGCAAGGCTATAGACTTGCCTTTTTGGCGATTTTTGAGGGAAATTTTTCTCCCTAATTTGACCTAATATTATAGGAAAATACATTATTAACCCCTAGAGTCCGTTCAGGGGTATTTTCTAGGTTTCTATACGTGTTTTCGAAGAAAAGGACTCTTCAAAACCCTGTTTTTGGCCGATTTTTGGCCATTTAGCAAGGCTATTTGCCTTTTGGCGATTTTTGAGGGAAATTTTTCTCCCTAATTTGACCTAATATTATAGGAAAATACATTATTAACCCCCTAGAGTCCGTTCAGGGGGTATTTTGTAAGTTTCTATACGTGTTCTTGAAGAAAAAGGGACTTTTCAAAAACCCCTGTTTTTGGCCGATTTTTGGCCATTTAGCAAGGCTATAGACTTGCCTTTTTGGCGATTTTTTGAGGGGAAATTTTTCTCCCTAATTTGACCTAATATTATAGGAAAATGCATTATTAACCCCCTAGAGTCCGTTAAGGGAGTATTTTGTAGGTTTCTATACGTGTTTTTGAAGAAAAAGGGACTTTTCAAAAACCCCTGTTTTTGGCCGATTTTTGGCCATTTAGCAAGGCTATAGACTTGCCTTTTGTCGATTTTTTGAGGGGAAATTTTTCTCCCTAATTTGACCTAATATTATAGGAAAATACATTATTAACCCTCTAGAGTCCGTTCAGGGGGTATTTTGTAGGTTTCTATACGTGTTTTTGAAGAAAAAGGGACTTTTCAAAACCCCTGTTTTTGGCCGATTTTTGGCCATTTAGCAAGGCTATAGACTTGCCTTTTTGGCGATTTTTTGAGGGGAAATTTTTCTCCCTAATTTGACCTAATATTATAGGAAAATACATTATTAACCCCCTAGAGTCCGTTCAGGGGGTATTTTGTAGGTTTCTATACGTGTTTTGAAGAAAAGGACTTTTCAAAAACCCCTGTTTTTGGCCGATTTTTGGCCATTTAGCAAGGCTATAGACTTGCCTTTTGGCGATTTTTGAGGGAAATTTTCTCCCTAATTTGACCTAATATTATAGGAAAATACATTATTAACCCTAGAGTCCGTTCAGGGGTATTTTGTAGGTTTCTATACGTGTTTTTGAAGAAAAGGACTTTTCAAAAACCCTGTTTTTGGCCGATTTTTGGCCATTTAGCAAGGCTATAGACTTGCCTTTTGATTTTTGAGGGAAATTTTCTCCCTAATTTGACCTAATATTATAGGAAAATACATTATTAACCCCTAGAGTCCGTTCAGGGGTATTTTGTAGGTTTCTATACGTGTTTTTGAAGAAAAGGACTTTTCAAAACCCCTGTTTTTGGCCGATTTTTGGCCATTTAGCAAGGCTATAGACTTGCCTTTTGGCGATTTTTGAGGGAAATTTTTCTCCCTAATTTGACCTAATATTATAGGAAAATACATTATTAACCCCTAGAGTCCGTTCAGGGGTATTTTGTAGGTTTCTATACGTGTTTTTGAAGAAAAGGACTTTTCAAAACCCCTGTTTTTGGCCGATTTTTGGCCATTTAGCAAGGCTATAGACTTGCCTTTTGGCGATTTTTGAGGGAAATTTTTCTCCCTAATTTGACCTAATATTATAGGAAAATACATTATTAACCCCTAGAGTCCGTTCAGGGGTATTTTGTAGGTTTCTATACGTGTTTTTGAAGAAAAGGACTTTTCAAAACCCCTGTTTTTGGCCGATTTTGGCCATTTAGCAAGGCTATAGACTTGCCTTTTGGCGATTTTTGAGGGAAATTTTTCTCCCTAATTTGACCTAATATTATAGGAAAATACATTATTAACCCCTAGAGTCCGTTCAGGGGTATTTTGTAGGTTTCTATACGTGTTTTTGAAGAAAAGGACTTTTCAAAACCCTGTTTTTGGCCGATTTTTGGCCATTTAGCAAGGCTATAGACTTGCCTTTTGGCGATTTTTGAGGGAAATTTTTCTCCTAATTTGACCTAATATTATAGGAAAATACATTATTAACCCCTAGAGTCCGTTCAGGGGTATTTTGTAGGTTTCTATACGTGTTTTTGAAGAAAAAGGGACTTTTCAAAAACCCCTGTTTTTGGCCGATTTTTGGCCATTTAGCAAGGCTATAGACTTGCCTTTTTGGCGATTTTTGAGGGGAAATTTTTCTCCCTTATTTGACCTAATATTATAGGAAAATACATTATTAACCCCTAGAGTCCGTTCAGGGGTATTTTTAGGTTTCTATACGTGTTTTTGAAGAAAAGGACTTTTCAAAACCCCTGTTTTTGGCCGATTTTTGGCCATTTAGCAAGGCTATAGACTTGCCTTTTTGGCGATTTTTGAGGGAAATTTTTCTCCTAATTTGACCTAATATTATAGGAAAATACATTATTAACCCCCTAGAGTCCGTTCAGGGGGTATTTTGTAGGTTTCTATACGTATTTTTGAAGAAAAAGGGACTTTTCAATAACCCCTGTTTTTGGCAGATTTTTGGCCATTTAGCAAGGCTATAGACTTGCCTTTTTGGCGATTTTTTGAGGGGAAATTTTTTTCCTAACTTGATCTAATATTATAGGAAAATACATTATTAACCCCCTAGAGTCCGTTCAGGGGTATTTTGTAGGTTTCTATACGTGTTTTTGAAGAAAAGGACTTTTCAAAACCCTGTTTTTGGCCGATTTTTGGCCATTTACCAAGGCTATAGACTTGCCTTTTGGCGATTTTTGATGGGAAATTTTTCTCCCTAATTTGACCTAATATTATAGGAAAATACATTATTAACCCCTAGAGTCCGTTCAGGGGTATTTTGTAGGTTTCTATACGTGTTTTTGAAGAAAAGGACTTTTCAAAACCCTGTTTTTGGCCGATTTTTGGCCATTTAGCAAGGCTATAGACTTGCCTTTTTCATGATTTTTGAGGGAAATTTTTCTCCCTAATTTGACCTAATATTATAGGAAAATACATTATTAACCCCTAGAGTCCGTTCAGGGGTATTTTGTAGGTTTCTATACGTATTTTTGAAGAAAAGGGACTTTTCAAAACCCCTGTTTTTGGCCGATTTTGGCCATTTAGCAAGGCTATAGACTTGCCTTTTGGCGATTTTTGATGGGAAATTTTTCTCCCTAATTTGACCTAATATTATAGGAAAATACATTATTAACCCCTAGAGTCCGTTCAGGGGTATTTTGTAGGTTTCTGTACGTGTTTTTGAAGAAAAGGACTTTTCAAAACCCTGTTTTTGGCCGATTTTTGGCCATTTAGCAAGGCTATAGACTTGCCTTTTGGCGATTTTTGAGGGAAATTTTTCTCCCTAATTTGACCTAATATTATAGGAAAATACATTATTAACCCCTAGAGTCCGTTCAGGGGTATTTTGTAGGTTTCTATACGTGTTTTTGAAGAAAAGGACTTTTCAAAACCCCTGTTTTTGGCCGATTTTTGGCCATTTAGCAAGGCTATAGACTTGCCTTTTGGCGATTTTTGATGGGAAATTTTTCTCCTAATTTGACCTAATATTATAGGAAAATACATTATTAACCCCTAGAGTCCGTTCAGGGGTATTTTGTAGGTTTCTATACGTGTTTTTGAAGAAAAGGACTTTTCAAAAACCCCTGTTTTTGGCCGATTTTGGCCATTTAGCAAGGCTATAGACTTGCCTTTTGGCGATTTTTGAGGGAAATTTTTCTCCCTAATTTGACCTAATATTATAGGAAAATACATTATTAACCCCTAGAGTCCGTTCAGGGGTATTTTGTAGGTTTCTATACGTGTTTTTGAAGAAAAGGGACTTTTCAAAAACCCTGTTTTTGGCCGATTTTTGGCCATTTAGCAAGGCTATAGACTTGCCTTTTGGCGATTTTTGAGGGAAATTTTTCTCCCTAATTTGACCTAATATTATAGGAAAATACATTATTAACCCCTAGAGTCCGTTCAGGGGTATTTTGTAGGTTTCTATACGTGTTTTTGAAGAAAAGGGACTTTTCAAAACCCTGTTTTTGGCCGATTTTTGGCCATTTAGCAAGGCTATAGACTTGCCTTTTGTCGATTTTTGAGGGAAATTTTTCTCCCTAATTTGACCTAATATTATAGGAAAATACATTATTAACCCCTAGAGTCCGTTCAGGGGTATTTTGTAGGTTTCTATACGTGTTTTTGAAGAAAAGGACTTTTCAAAAACCCTGTTTTTGGCCGATTTTTGGCCATTTAGCAAGGCTATAGACTTGCCTTTTGGCGATTTTTGAGGGAAATTTTTCCCTAATTTGACCTAATATTATAGGAAAATACATTATTAACCCCTAGAGTCCGTTCAGGGGTATTTTGTAGGTTTCTATACGTGTTTTTGAAAAAAGGACTTTTCAAAAACCCTGTTTTTGGCCGATTTTTGGCCATTTAGCAAGGCTATAGACTTGCCTTTTGGCGATTTTTGAGGGAAATTTTTCTCCTAATTTGACCTAATATTATAGGAAAATACATTATTAACCCCTAGAGTCCGTTCAGGGGTATTTTGTAGGTTTCTATACGTGTTTTTGAAGAAAAGGACTTTTCAAAAACCCTGTTTTTGGCCGATTTTGGCCATTTAGCAAGGCTATAGACTTGCCTTTTGGCGATTTTTGAGGGAAATTTTCTCCCTAATTTGACCTAATATTATAGGAAAATACATTATTAACCCCTAGAGTCCGTTCAGGGGTATTTTGTAGGTTTCTATACGTGTTTTTGAAGAAAAGGACTTTTCAAAAACCCTGTTTTTGGCCGATTTTTGGCCATTTAGCAAGGCTATAGACTTGCCTTTTGGCGATTTTTGAGGGAAATTTTCTCCCTAATTTGACCTAATATTATAGGAAAATACATTATTAACCCCTAGAGTCCGTTCAGGGGTATTTTGTAGGTTTCTATACGTGTTTTTGAAGAAAAGGACTTTTCAAAAACCCTGTTTTTGGCCGATTTTTGGCCATTTAGCAAGGCTATAGACTTGCCTTTTGGCGATTTTTGAGGGAAATTTTCTCCCTAATTTGACCTAATATTATAGGAAAATACATTATTAACCCCTAGAGTCCGTTCAGGGGTTTTTGTAGGTTTCTATACGTATTTTGAAGAAAAGGACTTTTCAAAACCCTGTTTTTGGACGATTTTTGGCCATTTAGCAAGGCTATAGACTTGCCTTTTGGCGATTTTTGAGGGAAATTTTTCTCCTAATTTGACCTAATATTATAGGAAAATACATTATTAACCCCTAGAGTCCGTTCAGGGGTATTTTGAAGGTTTCTATACGTGTTTTTGAAAAAAAGGACTTTTCAAAACCCTGTTTTTGGCCGATTTTTGGCCATTTAGCAAGGCTATAGACTTGCCTTTTTGGCGATTTTTGATGGGAAATTTTCTCCTAATTTGACCTAATATTATAGGAAAATACATTATTAACCCCTAGAGTCCGTTCAGGGGGTATTTTGTAGGTTTCTATACGTGTTTTTGAAAAAAAAGGGACTTTTCAAAAAACCCTGTTTTTGGGCAATTTTTGGCCATTTAGCAAGGCTATAGACTTGCCTTTTTGGCGATTTTTTGAGGGGAAATTTTTCTCCCTAATTTGACCTAATATTATAGGAAAATACATTATTAACCCCCTAGAGTCCGTTCAGGGCGTATTTTGTAGGTTTCTATACGTATTTTTGAAGAAAAAGGGACTTTTCAAAAACCCTGTTTTTGGCCGATTTTTGGCCATTTAGCAAGGCTATAGACTTGCCTTTTTGGCGATTTTTTGAGGGAAATTTTTCTCCCTAATTTGACCTAATATTATAGGAAAATACATTATTAACCCCCTAGAGTCCGTTCAGGGGTTTTTTGTAGGTTTCTATACGTGTTTTTGAAGAAAAAGGGACTTTTCAAAAACCCCTGTTTTTGGACGATTTTTGGCCATTTAGCAAGGCTATAGACTTGCCTTTTGGCGATTTTTGAGGGAAATTTTTCTCCTAATTTGACCTAATATTATAGGAAAATACATTATTAACCCCTAGAGTCCGTTCAGGGGTATTTTGTAGGTTTCTATACGTGTTTTTGAAGAAAAGGGACTTTTCAAAAACCCCTGTTTTTGGCCGATTTTTGGCCATTTAGCAAGGCTATAGACTTGCCTTTTTGGCGATTTTTGAGGGGAAATTTTTCTCCCTAATTTGACCTAATATTATAGGAAAATACATTATTAACCCCTAGAGTCCGTTCAGGGGTATTTTGTAGGTTTCTATACGTATTTTTGAAGAAAAGGACTTTTAAAACCCTGTTTTTGGCCGATTTTTGGCCATTTAGCAAGGCTATAGACTTGCCTTTTGGCGATTTTTGAGGGGAAATTTTTCACCTAATTTGACCTAATATAACAGTAAAATACTTTATTTTGCCCTAGAGTCCGTTCAGGAGGTATTTTGTAGGTTTCTATAAGTATTTTGAAGAAAAGGGACTTTTCAAAACCCTGATTTTGGTGGATTTTTGCCCATTTAGCAAGGCTATAGACTTGCCTTTTGGCGATTTTTGAGGGAAATTTTTCTCCCTAATTTGACCTAATATTATAGGAAAATACATTATTAATCCCCTAGAGTCCGTTCAGGGGTATTTTGTAGGTTTCTATACGTATTTTTGAAGAAAAGGACTTTTCAAAACCCTGATTTTGGCCGATTTTTGGCCATTTAGCAAGGCTATAGACTTGCCTTTTGGCGATTTTTGAGGGAAATTTTTCTCCCTAATTTGACCTAATATTATAGGAAAATACATTATTAACCCCTAGAGTCCGTTCAGGGGTATTTTGTAGGTTTCTATACGTGTTTTTGAAGAAAAGGACTTTTCAAAACCCTGTTTTTGGCCGATTTTTGGCCATTTAGCAAGGCTATAGACTTGCCTTTTGGCGATTTTTGAGGGAAATTTTTCTCCCTAATTTGACCTAATATTATAGGAAAATACATTATTAACCCCCTAGAGTCCGTTCAGGGGGTATTTTGTAGGTTTCTATACGTGTTTTTGAAGAAAAAGGGACTTTTCAAAAACCCTGTTTTTGGCCGATTTTTGGCCATTTAGCAAGGCTATAGACTTGCCTTTTTGGCGATTTTTTGAGGGAAATTTTTCTCCCTAATTTGACCTAATATTATAGGAAAATACATTATTAACCCCTAGAGTCCGTTCAGGGGGTATTTTGTAGGTTTCTATACGTGTTTTTGAAGAAAAAGGACTTTTCAAAACCCCTGTTTTTGGCCGATTTTTGGCCATTTAGCAAGGCTATAGACTTGCCTTTTTGGCGATTTTTGAGGGAAATTTTTCTCCCTAATTTGACCTAATATTATAGGAAAATACATTATTAACCCCCTAGAGTCCGTTCAGGGGGTATTTTGTAGGTTTCTATACGTATTTTTGAAGAAAAGGACTTTTCAAAACCCTGTTTTTGGCCGATTTTTGGCCATTTAGCAAGGCTATAGACTTGCCTTTTTGGCGATTTTTGAGGGAAATTTTTCTCCTAATTTGACCTAATATAATAGGAAAATACATTATTAACCCCTAGAGTCCGTTCAGGGGTATTTTGTAGGTTTCTATACGTATTTTTGAAGAAAAAGGACTTTTCAAAACCCCTGTTTTTGGCCGATTTTTGGCCATTTAGCAAGGCTATAGACTTGCCTTTTGGCGATTTTTGAGGGAAATTTTTCTCCCTAATTTGACCTAATATTATAGGAAAATACATTATTAACCCCCTAGAGTCCGTTCAGGGGTATTTTGTAGGTTTCTATACGTGTTTTTGAAGAAAAAGGGACTTTTCAAAACCCTGTTTTTGGCCGATTTTTGGCCATTTAGCAAGGCTATAGACTTGCCTTTTGGCGATTTTTGAGGGAAATTTTTCTCCTAATTTGACCTAATATTATAGGAAAATACATTATTAACCCCTAGAGTCCGTTCAGGGGTATTTTGTAGGTTTCTATACGTGTTTTTGAAGAAAAAGGGACTTTTCAAAACCCCTGTTTTTGGCCGATTTTTGGCCATTTAGCAAGGCTATAGACTTGCCTTTTTGGCGATTTTTTGAGGGGAAATTTTTCTCCCTAATTTGACCTAATATTATAGGAAAATACATTATTAACCCCTAGAGTCCGTTCAGGGGTATTTTGTAGGTTTCTATACGTATTTTTGAAGAAAAGGACTTTTCAAAACCCTGTTTTTGGCCGATTTTTGGCCATTTAGCAAGGCTATAGACTTGCCTTTTTGGCGATTTTTGAGGGAAATTTTTCTCCCTAATTTGACCTAATATTATAGGAAAATACATTATTAACCCCTAGAGTCCGTTCAGGGGTATTTTGTAGGTTTCTATACGTGTTTTTGAAGAAAAGGACTTTTCAAAACCCCTGTTTTTGGCCGATTTTTGGCCATTTAGCAAGGCTATAGACTTGCCTTTTTGGCGATTTTTGAGGGAAATTTTTCTCCTAATTTGACCTAATATTATAGGAAAATACATTATTAACCCCTAGAGTCCGTTCAGGGGTATTTTGTAGGTTTCTATACGTGTTTTTGAAGAAAAGGACTTTTCAAAACCCTGTTTTTGGCCGATTTTTGGCCATTTAGCAAGGCTATAGACTTGCCTTTTTGGCGATTTTTGAGGGAAATTTTTCTCCCTAATTTGACCTAATATTATAGGAAAATACATTATTAACCCCTAGAGTCCGTTCAGGGGTATTTTGTAGGTTTCTATACGTGTTTTTGAAGAAAAGGACTTTTCAAAACCCCTGTTTTTGGCCGATTTTTGGCCATTTAGCAAGGCTATAGACTTGCCTTTTGGCGATTTTTGAGGGAAATTTTTCTCCCTAATTTGACCTAATATTATAGGAAAATACATTATTAACCCCTAGAGTCCGTTCAGGGGTATTTTGTAGGTTTCTATACGTGTTTTTGAAGAAAAGGACTTTTCAAAACCCTGTTTTTGGCCGATTTTTGGCCATTTAGCAAGGCTATAGACTTGCCTTTTTGGCGATTTTTGAGGGAAATTTTTCTCCCTAATTTGACCTAATATTATAGGAAAATACATTATTAACCCCTAGAGTCCGTTCAGGGGTATTTTGTAGGTTTCTATACGTGTTTTTGAAGAAAAGGACTTTTCAAAACCCCTGTTTTTGGCCGATTTTTGGCCATTTAGCAAGGCTATAGACTTGCCTTTTGGCGATTTTTGAGGGAAATTTTCTCCCTAATTTGACCTAATATTATAGGAAAATACATTATTAACCCCTAGAGTCCGTTCAGGGGTATTTTGTAGGTTTCTATACGTGTTTTTGAAGAAAAGGACTTTTCAAAACCCCTGTTTTTGGCCGATTTTTGGCCATTTAGCAAGGCTATAGACTTGCCTTTTGGCGATTTTTGAGGGAAATTTTTCTCCTAATTTGACCTAATATAATAGGAAAATACATTATTAACCCCTAGAGTCCGTTCAGGGGTATTTTGTAGGTTTCTATACGTGTTTTTGAAGAAAAGGACTTTTCAAAACCCTGTTTTTGGCCGATTTTTGGCCATTTAGCAAGGCTATAGACTTGCCTTTTGGCGATTTTTGAGGGAAATTTTTCTCCCTAATTTGACCTAATATCATAGGAAAATACATTATTAACCCCTAGAGTCCGTTCAGGGGTATTTTGTAGGTTTCTATACGTATTTTTGAAGAAAAGGACTTTTCAAAACCCCTGTTTTTGGCCGATTTTTGGCCATTTAGCAAGGCTATAGACTTGCCTTTTGGCGATTTTTGAGGGAAATTTTTCTCCTAATTTGACCTAATATAATAGGAAAATACATTATTAACCCCTAGAGTCCGTTCAGGGGGTTTTTGTAGGTTTCTATACGTATTTTTGAAGAAAAGGACTTTTCAAAACCCTGTTTTTGGCCGATTTTTGGCCATTTAGCAAGGCTATAGACTTGCCTTTTGGCGATTTTTGAGGGAAATTTTTCTCCCTAATTTGACCTAATATAATAGGAAAATACATTATTAACCCCTAGAGTCCGTTCAGGGGTATTTTGTAGGTTTCTATACGTATTTTTGAAGAAAAGGGACTTTTCAAAACCCTGTTTTTGGCCGATTTTTGGCCATTTAGCAAGGCTATAGACTTGCCTTTTGGCGATTTTTGAGGGGAAATTTTTCTCCCTAATTTGACCTAATACTATAGGAAAATACATTATTAACCCCTAGAGTCCGTTCAGGGGTATTTTGTAGGTTTCTATACGTGTTTTTGAAGAAAAGGGACTTTTCAAAACCCCTGTTTTTGGCCGATTTTTGGCCATTTAGCAAGGCTATAGACTTGCCTTTTGGCGATTTTTGAGGGAAATTTTTCTCCCTAATTTGACCTAATATTATAGGAAAATACATTATTAACCCCTAGAGTCCGTTCAGGGGTATTTTGTAGGTTTCTATACGTATTTTTGAAGAAAAGGACTTTTCAAAACCCTGTTTTTGGCCGATTTTTGGCCATTTAGCAAGGCTATAGACTTGCCTTTTGGCGATTTTTGAGGGAAATTTTTCTCCCTAATTTGACCTAATATAATAGGAAAATACATTATTAACCCCTAGAGTCCGTTCAGGGGTATTTTGTAGGTTTCTATACGTATTTTTGAAGAAAAGGACTTTTCAAAAACCCTGTTTTTGGCCGATTTTTGGCCATTTAGCAAGGCTATAGACTTGCCTTTTGGCGATTTTTGAGGGAAATTTTTCTCCTAATTTGACCTAATATTATAGGAAAATACATTATTAATCCCCTAGAGTCCGTTCAGGGGTATTTTGTAGGTTTCTATACGTATTTTTGAAGAAAAGGGACTTTTCAAAAACCCTGTTTTTGGCCGATTTTTGGCCATTTAGCAAGGCTATAGACTTGCCTTTTGGCGATTTTTGAGGGGAAATTTTTCTCCTAATTTGACCTAATATTATAGGAAAATACATTATTAACCCCTAGAGTCCGTTCAGGGGTATTTTGTAGGTTTCTATACGTATTTTTGAAGAAAAGGACTTTTCAAAACCCTGTTTTTGGCCGATTTTTGGCCATTTAGCAAGGCTATAGACTTGCCTTTTTGGCGATTTTTGAGGGAAATTTTTCTCCCTAATTTGACCTAATATTATAGGAAAATACATTATTAACCCCTAGAGTCCGTTCAGGGGTATTTTGTAGGTTTCTATACGTATTTTTGAAGAAAAGGACTTTTCAAAACCCCTGTTTTTGGCCGATTTTTGGCCATTTAGCAAGGCTATAGACTTGCCTTTTGGCGATTTTTGAGGGAAATTTTTCACCTAATTTGACCTAATATAACAGGAAAATACTTTATTTTGCACCTAGAGGCTATTCAGGAGGTATTTTGTAGGTTTCTATACGTATTTTGAAGAAAAAGGACTTTTCAAAACCCTGTTTTTGGCCGATTTTGGCCATTTAGCAAGGCTATAGACTTGCCTTTTGGCGATTTTTGAGGGAAATTTTTCTCCCTAATTTGACCTAATGTAATAGGAAAATACATTATTAACCCCCTAGAGTCCGTTCACGGGGTATTTTGTAGGTTTCTATACGTATTTTTGAAGAAAAAGGGGACTTTTCAAAACCCCTGATTTTGGCCGATATTAGGCCATTTGGCAAGGCTATAGACTTGCCTTTTTGGCGATTTTTTTATGGGGAAATTTTTCTCCCTAATTTGACCTAATACTATAGGAAAATACATTATTGACCCCCTAGAGTCCGTTCAGGGGGTATTTTGTAGGTTTCTATACGTGTTTTTGAAGAAAAGGACTTTTCAAAACCCTGTTTTTGGCCGATTTTTGGCCATTTAGCAAGGCTATAGACTTGTCTTTTGGCGATTTTTGAGGGAAATTTTTCTCCCTAATTTGACCTAATGTCATAGGAAAATACATTATTAACCCCTAGAGTCCGTTCAGGGGTATTTTGTAGGTTTCTATACGTATTTTTGAAGAAAAGGACTTTTCAAAACCCCTGTTTTTGGCCGATTTTTGGCCATTTAGCAAGGCTATAGACTTGTCTTTTGGCGATTTTTGAGGGAAATTTTTCTCCCTAATTTGACCTAATGTCATAGGAAAATACATTATTAACCCCTAGAGTCCGTTCAGGGGTATTTTGTAGGTTTCTATACGTATTTTGAAGAAAAGGACTTTTCAAAAACCCTGTTTTTGGCCGATTTTTGGCCATTTAGCAAGGCTATAGACTTGCCTTTTGGCGATTTTTGAGGGAAATTTTTCTCCCTAATTTGACCTAATATTATAGGAAAATACATTATTAATCCCCTAGAGTCCGTTCAGGGGGTATTTTGTAGGTTTCTATACGTATTTTTGAAGAAAAAGGGACTTTTCAAAAACCCTGTTTTTGGCCGATTTTTGGCCATTTAGCAAGGCTATAGACTTGCCTTTTGGCGATTTTTGAGGGAAATTTTTCTCCTAATTTGACCTAATATCATAGGAAAATACATTATTAACCCCTAGAGTCCGTTCAGGGGTATTTTGTAGGTTTCTATACGTATTTTTGAAGAAAAGGACTTTTCAAAACCCCTGTTTTTGGCCGATTTTTGGCCATTTAGCAAGGCTATAGACTTGCCTTTTGGCGATTTTTGAGGGAAATTTTTCTCCCTAATTTGACCTAATATTATAGGAAAATACATTATTAACCCCTAGAGTCCGTTCAGGGGTATTTTGTAGGTTTCTATACGTATTTTTGAAGAAAAGGACTTTTCAAAAACCCTGTTTTTGGCCGATTTTTGGCCATTTAGCAAGGCTATAGACTTGCCTTTTGGCGATTTTTGAGGGAAATTTTTCTCCCTAATTTGACCTAATATTATAGGAAAATACATTATTAACCCCTAGAGTCCGTTCAGGGGTATTTTGTAGGTTTCTATACGTATTTTTGAAGAAAAGGGACTTTTCAAAACCCTGTTTTTGGCCGATTTTTGGCCATTTAGCAAGGCTATAGACTTGCCTTTTTGGCGATTTTTGAGGGAAATTTTTCTCCTAATTTGACCTAATATTATAGGAAAATACATTATTAACCCCTAGAGTCCGTTCAGGGGTATTTTGTAGGTTTCTATACGTGTTTTTGAAGAAAAGGACTTTTCAAAAACCCTGTTTTTGGCCGATTTTTGGCCATTTAGCAAGGCTATAGACTTGCCTTTTGGCGATTTTTGAGGGAAATTTTTCTCCCTAATTTGACCTAATATTATAGGAAAATACATTATTAACCCCTAGAGTCCGTTCAGGGGTATTTTGTAGGTTTCTATACGTGTTTTTGAAGAAAAGGACTTTTCAAAACCCTGTTTTTGGCCGATTTTTGGCCATTTAGCAAGGCTATAGACTTGCCTTTTGGCGATTTTTGAGGGAAATTTTTCTCCCTAATTTGACCTAATATTATAGGAAAATACATTATTAACCCCTAGAGTCCGTTCAGGGGTATTTTGTAGGTTTCTATACGTATTTTTGAAGAAAAGGACTTTTCAAAAACCCTGTTTTTGGCCGATTTTTGGCCATTTAGCAAGGCTATAGACTTGCCTTTTTGGCGATTTTTGAGGGAAATTTTTCTCCCTAATTTGACCTAATATTATAGGAAAATACATTATTAACCCCTAGAGTCCGTTCAGGGGTATTTTGTAGGTTTCTATACGTATTTTTGAAGAAAAGGACTTTTCAAAAACCCTGTTTTTGGCCGATTTTTGGCCATTTAGCAAGGCTATAGACTTGCCTTTTGGCGATTTTTGAGGGAAATTTTCTCCCTAATTTGACCTAATATTATAGGAAAATACATTATTAACCCCTAGAGTCCGTTCAGGGGTATTTTGTAGGTTTCTATACGTGTTTTTGAAGAAAAGGACTTTTCAAAACCCCTGTTTTTGGCCGATTTTTGGCCATTTAGCAAGGCTATAGACTTGCCTTTTGGCGATTTTTGAGGGAAATTTTTCTCCTAATTTGACCTAATATTATAGGAAAATACATTATTAACCCCTAGAGTCCGTTCAGGGGTATTTTGTAGGTTTCTATACGTGTTTTTGAAGAAAAGGACTTTTCAAAACCCCTGTTTTTGGCCGATTTTGGCCATTTAGCAAGGCTATAGACTTGCCTTTTGGCGATTTTTGAGGGAAATTTTTCTCCTAATTTGACCTAATATTATAGGAAAATACATTATTAACCCCTAGAGTCCGTTCAGGGGTATTTTGTAGGTTTCTATACGTATTTTTGAAGAAAAGGACTTTTCAAAAACCCTGTTTTTGGCCGATTTTTGGCCATTTAGCAAGGCTATAGACTTGCCTTTTGGCGATTTTTGAGGGAAATTTTTCTCCTAATTTGACCTAATATTATAGGAAAATACATTATTAACCCCTAGAGTCCGTTCAGGGGGTATTTTGTAGGTTTCTATACGTGTTTTTGAAGAAAAAGGACTTTTCAAAACCCTGTTTTTGGCCGATTTTTGGCCATTTAGCAAGGCTATAGACTTGCCTTTTGGCGATTTTTGAGGGAAATTTTTCTCCTAATTTGACCTAATATTATAGGAAAATACATTATTAACCCCTAGAGTCCGTTCAGGGGTATTTTGTAGGTTTCTATACGTGTTTTTGAAGAAAAGGACTTTTCAAAACCCTGTTTTTGGCCGATTTTTGGCCATTTAGCAAGGCTATAGACTTGCCTTTTGGCGATTTTTGAGGGAAATTTTTCTCCCTAATTTGACCTAATATTATAGGAAAATACATTATTAACCCCTAGAGTCCGTTCAGGGGTATTTTGTAGGTTTCTATACGTGTTTTTGAAGAAAAGGACTTTTCAAAACCCCTGTTTTTGGCCGATTTTTGGCCATTTAGCAAGGCTATAGACTTGCCTTTTGGCGATTTTTGAGGGAAATTTTTCTCCTAATTTGACCTAATATTATAGGAAAATACATTATTAACCCCTAGAGTCCGTTCAGGGGTATTTTGTAGGTTTCTATACGTGTTTTTGAAGAAAAGGACTTTTCAAAACCCTGTTTTTGGCCGATTTTTGGCCATTTAGCAAGGCTATAGACTTGCCTTTTTGGCGATTTTTGAGGGGAAATTTTTCTCCCTAATTTGACCTAATATTATAGGAAAATACATTATTAACCCTCTAGAGTCCGTTCAGGGGGTATTTTGTAGGTTTCTATACGTGTTTTTGAAGAAAAAGGGACTTTTCAAAAACCCCTGTTTTTGGCCGATTTTTGGCCATTTAGCAAGGCTATAGACTTGCCTTTTTGGCGATTTTTTGAGGGAAATTTTTCTCCCTAATTTGACCTAATATTATAGGAAAATACATTATTAACCCCCTAGAGTCCGTTCAGGGGTATTTTGTAGGTTTCTATACGTGTTTTTGAAGAAAAAGGGACTTTTCAAAAACCCCTGTTTTTGGCCGATTTTTGGCCATTTAGCAAGGCTATAGACTTGCCTTTTTGGCGATTTTTTGAGGGGAAATTTTTCTCCCTAGTTTGACCCAATATTATAGGAAAATACATTATTAACCCCCTAGAGTCCGTTCAGGGGGTATTTTGTGGGTTTCTATACGTATTTTTGAAGAAAAAGGGACTTTTCAAAAACACCTGTTTTTCGCCGATTTCTGTCCATTTAGCAAGGCTATAGACTTGCCTTTTTGGCGATTTTTTGGGGGGAAGTTTTTCTTCCTAATTTGACCTAATATTATAGAAAAATACATTATTAACCCCCTAGAGTCCGTTCAGGGGGTGTTTTGTAGGTTTCTATACGTGTTTTTGAAGAAAAAAGGTCTTTTCAGAACCCCTGATATTGGCCGATTTCTGGCCATTTGGCAAGGCTATAGACTTGCCTTTTTGGCGAATTTTTGAGGGGAAATTTTTCTCCCTAAATTGACCTCATATAATAGGAAAATAGATTATTAACCCCATAGAGGCTGTTGTGGGGGTTGATGGTAGGTTTCTATACGTATTTTTGAAGAAAAAAGGGACTTTTCTAAATCCCCTAATTTTGGCCGATTTCTGGCCATTTGGCAAGGCTATAGACTTGCCTTTTTGGCGATTTTTTGAGGGAAGATTTTTCTTCCTAATTTGACCTAATGTCATAGGAAAATACATTATTAACCCCTAGAGTCCGTTCAGGGGGTATTTTGTAGGTTTCTAAACGTGCTTTTGAAGAAAAAGGGACTTTTCAAAAACCCCTGTTTTTCGCCGATTATTGTCCATTTAGCAAGGCTATAGACTTGTTTTTTTGGCGATTTTTTGAGGGGAAGTTTTTCTCCCTAATTTGACCAAATGTTATAGGAAAATACATTATTAACCTCCTAGAGTCCGTTCAGGGGGTATTTTGTAGGCTTCTATACGTGTTTTTGAAGAAAAAGGGACTTTTTAAAAACCCCTGTTTTTGGCCGATTTTAGGCCATTTAGCAAGGCTATAGACTTGCCTTTTTGGCGATTTTTCGAGGGGTGATTTTTCTTCCTAATTTGACCTAATATTATAGAAAAATACATTATTAACCCCCTAGAGGCCGTTCAGGGGGTATTTTGTAGGTTTTATACGTATTTTTGAAGAAAAAAGGTCTTTTCAGAACCCCTGATTTTGGCCGATTTTTGGCCATTTGGAAAGGCTATAGACTTGCCTTTTTGGCGATTTTTGAGGTTGAAATTTTTCTCCTAATTTGACCTAATGTAATAGGAAAATACATTATTAACCCCTAGAGTCCGTTCAGGGGGTATTTTGTAGGTTTCTATACGTGTTTTCGAAGAAAAAGGACTTTTCAAAACCCCTGATATTGGCCGATTTCTGGCCATTTAGCAAGGCTATAGACTTGCCTTTTGGCGATTTTTGAGGGAAAATTTTTCTCCTAATTTGACCTAATGTTATAGGAAAATACATTATTAACCCCTAGAGTCCGTTCAGGGGTATTTTGTAGGTTTCTATACGTATTTTTGAAGAAAAAAGGACTTTTCAAAACCCCTGATTTTGGCCGATTTCTGGCCATTTAGCAAGGCTATAGACTTGCCTTTTTGGCGATTTTTGATGGTAAATTTTTCTCCCTAATTTGACCTAATATTATAGGAAAATACATTATTAACCCCCTAGAGTCCGTTCAGGGGGTATTTTGTAGGATTCTATACGTGTTTTTGAAGAAAAAGGGACTTTTCAAAAACCCCTGTTATTGGCCGATTTTTGGCCATTTAGCAAGGCTATAGACTTACCTTTTTGGCGATTTTTTGGGCGGAATTTTTTCTCCCTAAATTGACCAAATATAATCGGAAAATACATTATTAACCCGCTAGAGGGGGTTTTTGGTAGGTTTGTATACGTATTTTTGAAGAAAAAGAGACTTTTCAAAACCCTGTTTTTGGCAGATTTTTGACGATTTTGCAAAGCTATAGACTTGCCTTTCTAGTGATTCTTCGGGGCGGGGGGAATACTTCTTCCGAATTTGTGCTAATGTGATAGAAAATTACGTTATTTAACCCTAGACGCTATTTAGGGGTTTGATTGATATTTATAAGTATGTTTGAAGAAAGAAGGGCGTTTGAAAGCCCGTCATTTAGGCTTATTTGAGGCCATTTGACAATGCTATAGATTTCCCTTTTGCGACTTGCCGAGGGAAATTTCTTTTATGCAAATCGACCTAATACGATAGAAACTACAATATTTACCCCCTAAAGGCTGTTCAGTGGGTTTAAAGCATTTGCTCCTAAATTTCAGAAAAGAAATTCAAAAATGTCGTTCTCGTGATACTTTGATATGTTTTCTAAAATAGTAAATTAAGAAACACATATAGCTATAGCTATGTAATCAAAGATATAACAATTTAATTAAGAAATTAATTTTATAATCTAAAAATTTATAGTTAAAGAAAAGGCTAAGATTGAAGACAGGTCTACAGCTCTGAGGGATGCACACTGCAATGGAGGCCCGACTGGGGTTTCAGTCAGTTTGAGGGTCTTACTGAACTTACTGATTGACTACCAAATGGCCGATTTAGTGATAAAAAGAAGTGATATTACAACTTGTGTGTATGTTTGGCCCTATTTAGCCCTGAATGGACATCCCTAGACATGAAAGGGAGTACCCTCGAGGGGACAACCTTAGTCGAGTTTGGCTGTCGAGTTTTGCTTTGTATGTGAGAAAATTGTGGCTTTTTAGGATAAAGAGCAAATAAAGTACCATAAGGGTCCCTTCGTACTACGCTGGAGGGTTTGCTGACTAAGTTTGCAAAACAAACTCCAACCCTCTCCGTTTCTTTTGACCCCATCGCCCATAAGAACATAGCTACTGTTCCAACTCGCGCCTTTCAAACCCCCACAGCAATTAAGCACTTGCACTACCTTAACTAAAATCATGCAAGTGTAATCGAACTCTTATCTGTGTACAAAGAGAGCAGCGTAGCGTAGTGGTTAGAACTTGCGCCATTTGGGCTCAAGGTCTGTGGTTCAAATCCAGGCTAGGGAGCACAAATTTACAAGGTGTAGAAACCTTGCTCTCTGTGACACCGCACCAAGGTGTAATATTGGTACCTAACTGACAAAGCCTTAAAACCCTCGTAGCGCCGACTGTATGGCTGCAAGCGAGTCGATATATACTTCCCAGGGAGTATAGCAAAAAAAATGGAAAATGAAAAAAATGGCCTGAGGTAAGGGGATAATTAGTTGTAAAGCGCTGTTGAATATATCCCGTGATAGATAACGGCGCTATATAAAAGCCATGACCTTTAACTCAGGTGCAGGTTATATACGAGATATTAGCAAATTACAATGGGATCTCCATATAATGAACATGCGGGGAATAATTTTATTGTCCGCTATAGAGAGGTGTACGTAGTATGGAGGTTTTTAGGAACATTATTTATTCCGGGATGGAAGCCGAAGAGAAAGCATTTTGCTCCTTAAAAAAAAATTCACCCTTTAACTGTAAGAATTAAATTTTCTTCACCCAACAACTGAAACGAGCCAAAAATTACTCTCGAACCTATTTTGGTAATAAAAATGCAATTAATTCCTTTAAAACCAGGAGCTCGGGCATTTTACTGAGAGTTCTTTTTAATATCAATAAATGAAACTAATACAAATAATGTTTTTAGTTACACCATCATTTCTCTTCAGCCCCCGCTCAAGTTTACAAAGTATGACCGGTCGCTCCACTGTATCATTTAAAAGAATAAATCTATGGCTAATTTAAAATAAATGTTTAAAATATCTAATAACCTAAAGACTTTATAGTTCTTCAAACGCAACTAGAAACCGTAAGTCTATGAGTTATGCCGTTCGGCTGGCTAATCTTTCGGGGCAGCAAAAGTCTGTTACTTGAAGCATCTAAATTTTTCAGTTCAATTGTTGGTCTTCTGAAGGAAGAATGTGGTGTCGCAATTGAGGAGAAGATCTCTTTCGTCTCATTCCCATCTTCCATATTTGACTGTCTACTCGTATAAGAAGGTCTGCCACGACGTCTCATTATAGCAAATAGGCCTTTGATGGTCCTACGGAATTCTTGCTTGTAGAAAGTATAGATGAAAGGGTTAATGGCAGACACGAAGTACCTCATCAAAACAAAGGATTCGATTATCTCCTTCTTTAAGAAAATCCTTCGTGACGTCATTAAACATATATCGACCATAAGGCGAATGCTGAAGAACGGAACACATAAGAACAGGAATATCGTGAACATGACGAAATACATAAGCAAAATCTTGATCTCTTTATGTAAAGTCTTTTTTCGCACGAGGAGATTGTCAGGCGCCTGTCGAATGAGTTTCTTACACATAATAAACATTCTTGCGTATGCAATAACGAGAGATATCAACGGCGTAAATGCGAAGGCCAGCATAACGATCGCGCTAAAATACGTATCAACCTTTCGAATTCTCCGCGCATGTTCCGGCGTAACGGTACCGCGTAAATTTGGCCACACCCAAGTGAACTGTACAAACGAGATGCAACAGGATATCAACCACGCGGTTAAAATGCAGTAACGAACACGTCTTGTTGTAACCATGCCTTTGAATTGAAGGGCGAAAAATATCGACAGATATCGCTCAGCTGCCAGCAAACATAAGTGAATTACGCTCGTCAGCGATAACATTAATATCCAAACATCCAAAGCAATACGGTATCCAATAGCAGACAGATATTTAGTTTGAAAAGTGTGGTGTTCAAAGTATGGAAGGACTTGTAGCAAGCTAACCAAGCCAGTTAAAAAGTCATTTATAGCCAAGCTAAGGAGTAGATTATTCGCCGGCGCGGCCCTTAAGAGTTTCGAATCTGATTTAAAGACGTAAAGCACGAATATATTGACGATTACGACGAATAAAGCGATTGACAACCAAATGGAATGATATGTTGGATCAAAAACCATGAAATGCTTTCTTGACGGTAGGATCCTTATAGTTCTGTTTGATGTACTGTTCAGAACAGCAGTGGTTATCGTCGTGAATATTTCAGAAGAATTCATCTTGATGTTTCTGCCTTTTTTCTACAAATGTGAAAGTAATCTATTTATAGCTGATGCTTCTGTCTCTTTATACCTGATGCTTCTGTCTATTTATTGCTGATGCTTCTTTGTATTTATTGCTGATTCTTCTCTCTCTTTATAGCTGATGCCTCTGTCTATTTATTGCTGATACTTCTTTCTATTTATAGCTGATGCTTCTGTCTATTTATAGCTGACGCTTCTGTCTAATTTATAGCTGATGCTTCTATGTTTTTATAGCTGATGCTTCTGTTTATTTATAGCTGATGCTTCTGTCTATTTATAGCTGATGCTTCTTTGTATTTATAGCTGATGCTTCTTTCTATTTATAGCTGATGTTTCTGTCTATTTATAGCTGATGCTTCTGTCTATTTATAGCTGATGCTTCTGTCTATTTATAGCTGATGCTTCTTTCTATTTATAGCTGATGCTTCTTTCTATTTATAGCTGATGCTTCTGTCTATTTATAGCTGATGCTTCTGTCTATTTATAGCTGATGCTTCTTTCTATTTATAGCTGATGCTTCTGTCTATTTATAGCTGATGCTTCTGTCAATTTATAGCTGATGCTTCTGTCAATTTATAGCTGATGCTTCTGTCAATTTATAGCTGATGTTTCTGTCTATTTATAGCTGATGCTTCTTTCTATTTATAGCTGATGCTTCTGTCTATTTATAGCTGATGCTTCTGTCTACTTATAGCTGATGACTCTATCTATTTATAGCTGATGCTTCTTTGTATTTATAGCTGATGCTTCTGTCTATTTATAGCTGATGCTTCTGTCTAATTTATAGCTGATGCTTCTATGTTTTTATAGCTGATGCTTCTGTCTATTTATTGCTGATGCTTCTGTTTATCTATAGCTGATGCTTCTGTCTATTTATAGCTGACGCTTCTGTCTAATTTATAGCTGATGCTCCTGTCTGTTTATAGCTGATGCTTCTGTCTATTTATAGCTGATGCTTCTTTCTATTTATAGCTGATGCTTTTGTCTATTTATAGCTTATGCTTCTTTGTATTTATAGCTGATGCTTCTGTCTATTTGTAGCTGATGCTTCTGTCTAATTTATAGCTGATGCTTCTGTCTATTTATAGCTGATGCCACTTTCTATTTATAGCTGATGCTTCTGTTTATTTATGGCTGATGCTTCTTTCTATTTATAGTTGATGCTTTTGTCTATTTATAGCTGATGCTTTTTTGTATTTATAGCTGATGCTTCTGTCTATTTATAGCTGATGCCTCTGTCTGTTTATAGCTGATGCTTCTGTCAATTTATTGCTGATGCTTCTGTTTATTTATAGCTGATGCTTCTGTCTGTTTATAGCTGATGCTTTTTGTATTTATAGCTGATGCTTCTGTCCATTTATAGCTGATGCTTCTGTCTAATTTATAGCTGATGCTTCTGTCTGTTTATAGCTGATGCTTCTGTCTATTTATTGCTGATGCTTCTGTTTATTTATAGCTGATGCTTCTGTCTATCTATAACTGATGCTTCTTTCTATTTATAGCTGATGCCTCTGTCTGTTCATAGCTGATGGCACTTTCTATTTATAGCTGATGCCACTTTCTATTTATAGCTGATGCTTCTATGTTTTTATAGCTGATGCTTTTGTCTATTTATAGCTGATGCTTCTGTCAATTAATGGCTGATGCTTCTGTCAATTAATGGCTGATGCTTCTTTCTATTTATAGCTGATGCCTCTGTCTGTTTATAGCTGATGCTTCTGTCTATTCATTGCTGATGCTTCTTTCTATTTATAGCTGATGACTCTATCTATTTATAGCTGATGCTTCTGTGTTTTTATAGCTGATGCTTTTGTCTATTTATAGCTGATGCTTCTGTCTATTTATAGCTGCTGCTTCTGTCTATTTACAGCTGATGCTTCTGTGTTTTTATAGCTGATGCTTCTGTCTATTTATAGCTGATGCTTCTTTCTATTTATAGCTGACGCTTCTGTCTATTTATAGCTGATGCTTCTGTCTATTTATAGCTGATGCTTCTGTCTATTTATAGCTGATGCTTCTGTCTATTTATAGCTGATGCTTCTGTCTAATTTATAGCTGATGCTTCTGTCTGTTTATAGCTGATGCTTCTGTCTATTTATTGCTGATGCTTCTTTCTATTTGTAGCTGATACTTCTTTCTATTTATAGCTGATGCTTTTGTCTATTTATAGCTGATGCTTCTGTCTATTTATAGCTGATGCTTCTTTCTATTTATAGCTGATGCTTCTGTCTATTTATAGCTGTTGCTTCTGTTTGTTTAAAGCTGATGCTTCTGTCTATTTATAGCTGATGCTTCTGTCAATTTATAGCTGACTGTTCTGTCTATTTATAGCTGATGCTTCTGTCTGTTTATAGCTGATGCTTCTGTCTATTTATAGCTGATGCTTCTGTCAATTTATAGCTGATGCTTCTGTCTATTTATTGCTGATGCCTCTTCCTTCTTATTGCTGATGCTTCTTCCTTCTTATTGCTGATGCTTCCTTTTATCTATTTATTGGTACTTGTGCTTGCCTCTTATTCTTCCTTACTTGATTATCTTTTCCTGAAAGTAACATAAAAATACAGATCCAAATTAGAAACCTTTCTAATAAAAAAGGCAAACTTTGTTTTAGACCTATTATCAGGATGTTTCGCAAGCGTAGCTACAAACACAAAGCTCTTAATCTGGCAGCCCTCCAGCCGTTCGTTCTCTGCCAGTAATCCCAGGATTTAGCCTTGAAAATTTCGTATTACGACTTAATTACATTACTTAGTCTGATTAAAGCTCGGAAAATTGCACTCAAATTGCCGACCGGACAGCTGAATGAGTGAAAATTTTTGCCAATTATTTTTACAGTCTCGAGCGGTGAAAGTTTGATAAAAAATTGCAAAATCTTGTTTGAAAAGGAATGAAATATAGAACATGTTTCTACGTACTATCAAATTATTTGGTCAGTTTTTAATCTATAATTGTTTAACTGGTCATCCCGCCGTATTCTGCAAGCTGATTGGTGCTCAAAGCCCAAGACTAATCAAGCTTCACCTTTTCTCATTGGTGCATTTCGATCCGCATTTTGGTATACATTCTGCCTTAGTCAATAGACTTCTTCAAAGAGCCTGGGTCGGCACGACAATTTTCTGGAAAATGGTAGATATTTTGAGTAAGGGAATCCTCTCCGCGTGCAACGACTTTGATAACAGTCGCTTTAGGAGATTTAGTGCAGCAGAATTTACTTCTAATTCACGAATAATAGAAGAAAAGAGGAGAAAAGGAATCTGTGACAGTAAATGTTAAAATTATCTGCAGACACTCAGGAAACAAATGAAAGTAATAGTAACTTGCAAAAGAGAAATACTTGATTAAATGCATCTTAATCGGCCGCAGCTCAACGATATTTTGATGACGGATTGCGGCCTTCACCTGATTTTTGCGCGGTTTCGCGCCTACTGGACCCCCTTAATAGGCCTTCTTTATAATCTGAGGTGTTTAAATGAGAAAAGATTTAAAGTATGTCCTAACATGTTTCCGCTATTTCTTGCAGTTATAAATAAGCAGCAAGTCTCTATATCGAAATGAGATGAAATGAATGTTTTTAATACCATACCATTCCCTACTCTTCTCAAATACATGTTTAAAGTGCATTTCCAGGCAAGGCCTGCACACTCACAGACTTTCATTTTTTTTTAGATGGACTAGTTTTCAAAATGGCAGAAAACTTGGAACGAAATATCCCTTCTTATAACGATTGTTCTTGCATAAGAATCTCAAAGGTTGTCATTTTTCAAATAAGCTTTTATCAAATCCTCTAGAATCCCCACAGCAATCTAAATAAAGAACACAACGAAATGAATAGCTTTTTCAAGATTATACGAAATCTTCATCAAAATGCATTAAATTCTAGATTTTAATTCATCGCATGTAGTGAAAACTCCACCCAGAAAGAAAAATTTCAGGTAGCTATCCTCTTATAAGCAGATGTGATGATGATTTTGGAATGGCTGCAGGTGAAAAAGTAATGAAACAGATTGTGATAATGATGATGATGATGATGATCATCATCATGATGGTGGTGGTGATGACATAGAGGAGGGTGGCTGTGATGATTATGATGATGGTGATGATACGTAATAATGGTGATGTGATGTTGATGATGATTACGATGATAATGATGATGATGATGATGATGATGACGATGATGATGGTGACGATGATGATGATAGTGATAGGGATGATGATGGCGATAAGGTTGCTGCTGCTGATGATGATGATAGTAATGATGATGATGATGATTATGATGATGATGATAAGGAATCATGGGCATGATCATGATTGATGATGATCACTTATCACCATGATGATGGTGATAGGGCTGATGATGGCGATGATGATGATGCTGAAAGTAGCGATGATGATGATAATTATTGGAATCATGGGCATGATTATGAATAATAATGATCACTTATCGCCATGATCATTATCATGAGGACTAGATGATGGTGATGATGATGAAGACGACGAAAATAAGATACACAAGAGTTTTCGTCACAGGTCATCGTTTGAGAAATATCCTGCTATTTAACATCTGGAGTTACAAAAAACCCCGAACGCAAAATGTCGAAAATGAGTTTCTTTTCTTTGATTTTGTGCGTCTTTCACAGAAGCACGCAGCTGCTACAGCCAGTTGCCAAAACAAGGGGACGGTTAGATTTTAGGAAATAAAAGTCAACTGTATGTTTTCATAACAACGTGATAGGAAAGGCTGCACTTTTGCCGGAAAACTGAGCTGCTTAGGACTATTTATGTTAGGCGGGTTAGCCTATATCGTTTCGCCTAGATCTCGCTAGCGAGAGCCTAGATCTCGAGTAACGGGATCTGGCCTCAAAGGGGCCGAGTTTTTCCGCGATGCAAGAAACGGGCCGGGCCCAGCAGGGACCCTTTCATTTGGGTCAAAACGCACGCGCAGAACTGTCAATTTGTCACAATTAAGCACCAATTGCAGCCCGCCACTGGCTACATTTGTTAATCACTCATTTAAAAAACAAGCGAGCTATATCAATATCAAGCTACGGAGCTAGAGGGCCAGCAGCCTTGTACAAGTCATTAGAAAGCCCCTTAGAAACCAGAGGAGTTAAGGTGATTGAGTGCAGGGTCTTCAAGGATTTTTTTCGCAAAGATTTACCAAGCAAGCATTTCTAGAAGAAAAGGACTGAAGAAAAGGAAGAAAAGATAAGAGAAGGGGCATGTTTAGGCCCGTGCTCCTATTTCAAAGTCTAAAAAGATTTAAAGTATGTCCTAAAATGTTTCCGCTATTTCTTGCAGTTATAAATAAGCAGCAGGTCTCTATATCGAAATGAGATGGAATGAATGTTTTTAATACCATACAATTCCCTACTCAAATACAGTTGACATCCGCTATCTCGAACTCTCAAGGGAAACTGGAATTTGTTCGAGATAGCGAATGTTCGAAATAACGGAAGCCCCATATAAATACAAAAAAATATAGTTTTTAAGTCAGAAAAGGAACCCCCTATCAACATGCAGGGTTACTGATCCCGAATGTCATTAAACAAGTCTGGTATTTTTCACATAGGAGTCAAAGCTCATCTGCTTTCATCCATACTTCTGGTGAAATTGAGATAATGGCGATGCAGCACATCTCGAAAGATAACAGCTTCATCTATTGTATACATGGGCAGCATATCACTTAGCTGCTGCCATTCCCGCTCCGCTAGGCGAACTTATACATATTTTCAGCCTGTCTCTCTATCCAGTTCAGCAGAAAATTTGGCAAAGTTCGAGATAAAGAGCAGGTTTTCCTCCATGGGAAATCGAAAATGGTTCGAGACAGTGAATGTTCGAGATAACGGGGTTCGAGATAGCGGATGATTTTTCTATACAAACCCTTATACCAAAACGAGGGGAAATGGAAAATCGTTCGAGATAGCGAATGTTCGAGATAGCGGATGTCAACTGTACACGTTTAAAGTTCATTTCCAGGCAAGGCCTGCACACTCACAGACTTTCGTTTTTTTTAGATGGACTAGTTTTCAAAATAGCAGAAAAGTTGGAACGAAATATCCCTTCTTATAATGATTGTTCTTGCATAAGAATCTCAAAGATTGTCACTTTTCAAATAAGCTTTTATCAAATCCTCTAGAATCCCTACAGCAATCTAAATACAGAACACAACGAAATGAATAGCTTTTTCAAGATTATACGAAATCTTCATCAAAATGCATTAAATTCAAGATTTTAATTCATTGCATGTAGAGAAAACTCCACCCAGAAAGAAAAATTTCTGGTAGCTATCCTCTTATAAGCAGATGTGATGATGATTTTGGAATGGCTGCAGGTGAAAAAGTAATGAAACAGATTGTGATAATGATGATGGTGATGATCATGATGATCATGATGGTGGTGGTGATGACATAGAGGAGGGTGGCTGTGATGATTATGATGATGGTGATGATACGTAATAATGGTGATGTGATGTTGATGATGATTACGATGATAATGATGATGATGATGAAGATGATGACGATGATGATGGTGACGATGATGATGATAGTGATAGGGATGATGATGGCGATAAGGTTGCTGCTGCTGATGATGATGATAGTAATGATGATGATGATGATTATGATGATGATGATAAGGAATCATGGGCATGATCATGATTGATGATGATCACTTATCACCATGATGATGGTGATAGGGCTGATGATGGCGATGATGATGATGCTGAAAGTAGCGATGATGATGATAATTATTGGAATCATGGGCATGATTATGAATAATAATGATCACTTATCGCCATGATGATTATCATGAGGACTAGATGATGGTGATGATGATGAAGACGACGAAAATAAGATACACAAGAGTTTTCGTCACAGGTCATCGTTTGAGAAATATCCTGCTATTTAACATCTGGAGTTACAAAAAACCCCGAACGCAAAATGTCGAAAATGAGTTTCTTTTCTTTGATTTTGTGCGTCTTTCACAGAAGCACGCAGCTGCTACAACCAGTTGCCAAAACAAGGGGACGGTTA
This sequence comes from Chrysaora quinquecirrha, assembly GCA_014526335.1. Lineage (NCBI taxonomy): Eukaryota > Metazoa > Cnidaria > Scyphozoa > Semaeostomeae > Pelagiidae > Chrysaora > Chrysaora quinquecirrha. The sequence goes on from JACTAT010000032.1 coordinate 7,897,504, forward strand.
GATTTTAGGAAATAAAAGTCAACTGTATGTTTTCATAACAACGTGATAGGAAAGGCTGCACTTTTGCCGGAAAACTGAGCTGCTTAGGACTATTTATGTTAGGCGGGTTAGCCTATATCGTTTCGCCTAGATCTCGCTAGCGAGAGCCTAGATCTCGAGTAACGGGATCTGGCCTCAAAGGGGCCGAGTTTTTCCGCGATGCAAGAAACGGGCCGGGCCCAGCAGGGACCCTTTCATTTGGGTCAAAACGCACGCGCAGAACTGTCAATTTGTCACAATTAAGCACCAATTGCGGCCCGCCACTGGCTACATTTGTTAATCACTCATTTAAAAAACAAGCGAGCTATATCAATATCAAGCTACGGAGCTAGAGGGCCAGCAGCCTTGTACAAGTCATTAGAAAGCCCCTTAGAAACCAGAGGAGTTAAGGTGATTGAGTGCAGGGTCTTCAAGGATTTTTTTCGCAAAGATTTACCAAGCAAGCATTTCTAGAAGAAAAGGACTGAAGAAAAGGAAGAAAAGATAAGAGAAGGGGGCATGTTTAGGCCCGTGCTCCTATTTCAAAGTCTAAAGCTGACTTTTGCGGTCAAGAAATTGACTTTTTCGAAACTTTCTCGAAAAGGAAAGAGTTCAGAAACAGGGTGGGGAAGAATAAGCATAAATTACCATAAATCAGCATAAATTAGCATTCATAAAGGCTGAAATAAAAGCAGAAAGCGAACGTTCGAGATTTTCGGCCTTTTCTTGAACTTTTGAAGTTTGACGACTTTTTAATAATACATTGTGCAAGCATTTATCTGTGAAAACCATCTGTGAAACAAATTGGATTTTAACATTTTGTTTTAATGAGCAGAATTCAACGTTAAACAAAAGAAAGATCAAAACACATGCTGTACTTGATGCAAAATATTGAGTTAAGATAATCAAACACCAAAAACAATCCGCAATCCGGCAAGTAGAAGTGGGTAGAATAGGAGTTTGAACTTAGCGCCTTAATTGCTTGAAATAAGCCAATTTTCCGAAATTCGCGGTTTTTTGCAGGTATCTTTTGCGTTTTTGAAAACAAATGTACCCATTACTTATAACAAACAAAACCAAAAATTGACCTAGAGCGTACTGAAAGTTTTTAGATTTTTAGAAACGCTTCTTATACAGTAAGTAACATTCAGAAAGGTTTTTCCACTACATAGTGGCATATCACTAGATGGGATTCGAACCTAGACTGTATGACCAGAGAGCCAACGACGTTTCCACTGACCTATAGAGCTCCATAAAATCGCCCAGTAACTCTCCAAGCCATACAGCCCAAGGCTCTCCTCCCGTTTAAAATTCAGCGAGTATAGAGTCTCTTAAATCGTGGATGACGGGCCAAGATGCAGGCTGAGTTATGCAGCTCCCAAAAAATCTGGTTCCCAGTTGGTTGGGCCCTCGAAAACCGGAGTTATGTTCAACTGAATGGCTTAGCCGAAGCTATCCGAGTCGACCCGGTTCCATTCATTTGCAGTAAATCACAGAAATTTTACTTTACGCATCAAATGTTTCCTCGAGTAGTTTCCAGCTCTGCTCACATACAAGTGTCTATAGCATTCACGGCACTGTATATGCAAAAAATTAAGGAACTGCAGTATTGAGGAACTACGAGAGCAAGTTACGCGCCTACATAAATCTGGTATCCCTTCAAACATTCACTGACAAGAACCCACTTTATAAAGAGCCTTTCTCAAGGTCTAGTTCCTAAAGCTCCTTAATAGTTCCTTTTTAACTGCACATTTAGTGCCATGACTATTATACAGAGACACTTGTATGTGTGAAACGATGGAAACTACTAAAGGAAACATTTGATACATGCGAAAAATACAATTTATGCGAGTTTTGACTGCAAATATATGGACCGGCTTCCTTATTCTCGATTCTTTGCAGTGATAACAATATTCAATATTGAAGTTCCTAGTGATTTGATTTTTATTCGTAAGAGTTCTATAAATTTTCGGCCTTATACATGTTGGTTCCTTGTAAATTGGTTCTTTATATAAAAAAGCGGGTGCACACTCTAAGGAACTGAATGTTCGAGAACAGCTAAGAGCGGAGGATATTTCAGGCTGACAATAGATAAAACGGATAGCTAAAGCTTCAATCGAAGCCCAAAATTTACAGCTTCGTGTTAGGAGTGTGCAGCAACTTGCAAAGTTAACAAAATTAATGTACTCAAGCGAGGATATTGGAAAATTGAAAAAAAAAACAAGAGGAAAATCACGGTTTAGAGTTACTTACAGTTAAAAATGAAGTTCGGATCCTGGAGATTAAAAACGAATTGAACGTGACAGCTGAGAACGCAGATTTCATGAAAATGAAGATCTCTTCAGAAAACATACGAAATTCATCCTTCGTGCAGCTGATGAGGTGAAATGTACCGTGGATATACAAACATCGAACGCTTAAAAAGAGAGGGATATGTAATGAATAATTTATATTAAGACGCAAAAGATTAGAGCGATCAGAAAAACATGTCCTCATTGATATATCTAGAAATGATGGGCTTTTACTTTCTAGAAAACAAGACATGTTGCGAAAATAAAAAGAACACAGGATTTTTGACGCAAGATATTTCCACTTCCACAAGATTTATTACCTCGTCGCTACTTTCCGCACCCCGGAATGTATTTGCAGTACAATGGAGGGTGTGCAGTACAGTGGAGGATGTTCAGTACAGTGAAGTAATATCATCAGTACAGTGGAGGGATATCATCAGTACAGTGGAGGGATATCATCACCTCGACACCCCGCTACAACTAGTTTGAGCGATCTCATTTTAGTATGAGCCTCCATTTCATGAGCGATAACTGGGATTCAGTTAATAAGTCTAGGTTTCCCCATCAGCCGGATAATTTCTTTTCATTGCGCTGCGTAGTGCGGATGATACTGCGATCCGTTCACCCTTGAGGAGGAGTCCTTCATGGTACACCATACCCCGGGGGTTCTTCCATACGTACAGAACGAGTGCCGCTCACTCGGGTAGGTTTTTCGATTTTTGGTATCATGCGCTGGTCATAGACGGGCCTCCAGAACGATCGCCGACGACGTATAAAAAATTAAAACCAGGTTTGAAATGTCGTAGAAATCTCCCCGGTACAGAATTGCACCGTAACAGGCTAAAATTTACCAATGAAATGACAGTGTCTTTACCACGTGGTCATGAATACCGCGCTTTGATTGGCTATCCAAAATATAGTAAACAATTGAATATATGAAGGCTATATTTAAAACCCGGAATCCGAAATCGAAAATCCGGAACTCAAAATCTGGAATCGAAAGTCCGGAATTATAAGCATGTTGACAAATGCAGAAATGGATGTGCCGACGGATACAATACAATTAACGAACTCAAGATATCCTTCGAGTTTCATACAGTACAAATAAGATTGCTTATTTAACAATACACGTCTTTTTAATAAGCAACTGGATTTTTGGTCCAGCCCCAGAAGTTGCCTATTAAAATATCTAGTATTTCAGCCCTCGCAGAATGGCTGGTACTCCCCAAAACTCTTTTTTTGGCTCTTTTCTAGCTTTCAATTTAGATGAACTGTATAAAGAAAGCTATCTCAACCAAAAAGTTGAGGAAAAACTCAGCTCCAGTTACTTATTGACCAGTTGCTTATTAAAAAGTGTATTCAGAGGGGTTTAACGTTAAAACGTAGAAACAACATATGTTACGATAAATTGTGTTGATGCGTGGGAAGTTTGGAAAACACGAATGTGGAATTCTGCGATCAAAACGTCGCTAAGACAAGAAAACGCAACAGGAGGGGTCCATATATTTTTTAAAACATCTTGGACACATTCGAGAAATTCAGAAATTATTTACTATAAAAACACGCTACTAAGAGCATGACGAGGTTTCAAGCAGTGAAAAGCTAAAAAATACAGCAAAAAGATCAACGGGAGTTGGAAATTTAACATCTGTTGTTCAGAGTTAGTAATTATTTATTTAAAAATGTGAGGCTTTTCGAGTTGCTTTGCTCAAAAGTGCAACTTAATTATCTTGCTTTTCTGTCACAAGATCTTTTTTTGTAGTAATGCTCTCTGTCAAAGTCGCAATTTGCAAGTGAAACAGATCAATAATGTAAGAGCTCGGTTATGGGATAATTTTAGGGAATACGAGATTTCTGATGATCGGAGACTGAGAACCTTTCTAACAGTGAAGGTGATGTCAATATTCACTCAAAGACAGAAATTCAGTCCAAGAGAGACATTTAGTCCAAGATAGACATTCAGTCCAAGATAGACATTCGGTCAAATTCAGACATTCAATCTAAGATAGACATTCAGTCCAAGATAGACATTCAGTCCAAGATAGACATTCAGTCAAATTCAGACATTCAGTCCAAGATAGACGTTCAGTCCAAGATAGACATTTAGTCCAAGATAGACATTCAGTCCAAGATAGACATTCAGTCCAAGATAGACATTCAGTCCAAGATAGACATCCAGTCAAATTCAGACATTCAGTCCAAGTCAGACATTCAGTCCAAGATAGACATTCAGTCCAAGATAGACATCCAGTCAAATTCAGACATTCAGTCCAAGTCAGACATTCAGTCCAAGATAGACATCCAGTCCAAGTCAGACATTCAGTCCAAGATAAACATTCAGTCCAAGATAGACATCCAGTCAAATTCAGACATTCAGTCCAAGTCAGACATTCAGTCCAAGATAGACATCCAGTCCAAGTCAGACATTCAGTCCAAGATAGACATTCAGTCCAAGATAGACATTCAGTCAAATTCAGACATTCAGTCAAATTCAGACATTCAGTCCAAGATAGACATTCAGTCCAAGATAGACATTCAGTCCAAGATAGACATCCAGTCCCTGTAAGGCATTCAATTCAAGACAGACATTGGACCAAGAAAGATATTCAATCCAAGATAGATAATCAGTCCAAGATGGACATTCAGTCTAAGACAGACATTAAGTTCAAAGTCCAATTCAAAGGAAATAGTTGCCAATTAGTTGCTAGGGCGCCTACGATGACTGGTCAGCTGCGAGAAATTAGTTGCCAAAAATCGCAGATAAGCAGTTAGCAACTTCTCTTGTGTGTCATGTCGACATAAGCCTGGTTTAAGGCTTGCAAAGTCAGGGTTTCTTAGACGCTTCAAAGCCAGCTGAAAGGGTTCGGGGGCAGCGCCACTGGAAAATTCTTCTGAAAACCATGCTAGTTGGTTATCAAAAGAAAAATTACCCTGAGAACCTGGAGCAATTTGCCCTCTATCGCTCCCTCTCGGCAGTCCTGTGTAGCGGTTGGGTTTTAATGCTAATAATGATAATAGTCTTAAGGCGGCTTTTACTTACTTGTGGACTGTATTCGACTTACTCACTTGCTGTTCCAATTAATCAGTTAAGGGCCAATCTTCGCTTGTTCTTCTGTACTTAGCTAGCATGAACTAATCTTCTGAAGAATATAATATACATCATGTATTGAGAATTGCAAAAAGGAGCGTTGGTGTACTCAGTTCTTCGACTATTAATATCAATAATTTCTCACTCTATCAACATTCGACAAGTATCGACAAGTTTTCACATTCGACAATTATCGCGGTTAGAGTCCATAAACAAAGTCTAACTAAAGATTACAAAATAGTACTCTTAGGTGCCTTATTGCTGGGGGGTGTGAAAAGCGTAGGATTGGAACAGCATTAAGGGTCTTATTGGGGTTCGAAATAAAAACGGGGGAGTGAATTTGGTCGAGAAACTTTATAAGCGAACAGCTGAAGTGTTGTGTAGACGGGACCTTTGGTACATAAAAGCTAAGGCAATCCATAATACTAACAAATAATGAGAGTGTATAAGGGAATTTTCGTACAAAGGCAGCGATACTGCAGGCGTGACGCTTCAACAAGAGCTGCTGGAACCGTTCCAAATAGGACTGCTAGCCGTACCAAAACGGGATCGCCAAGAAAGTAGTTCCAAATGGAACCAACTTGCCGATCTCGTCGGAACACAAAGCCTATCCGTACCCATTTTGAACAGTTCCATTTGAAACCATTTTAGCAGGTCCCGTGTAAACGCAGCCAAAGAATTTCACGGTAAAATAAGCAAAAACATCGACGCCAATACCAATGCAAATGCTAATAAGAGCGCGGAGAGGTTGGAAATTTTTCTGAAAATGCTGGGGGATGGCAATTAGGCACCTAAGAGTAAATAACATAGCTAATGCTACACAAAATATGCTAATACACAAATACCCGCTTCTACACAAAGAACCGTTCATACAACTCCAAATGCAGAAGGCATGTGATGGCATCATAATCATAATCTCCGCTTTATACAAACAAGAGAGTTCTTCTTGAAACGGGGTAATCAAGGCAACTTCCTACTGCCGTTTAGGTACTTGATAATACTGCAACAAGCAAATTGCGACACCCCGTGAAAGGCTATTATTTGCTCATGTATTCAATATATTCTCAAAGTTTGCCAGGGGGCTGTATTATGTAAAGTGATTCGAGTTAATAAATTATACAAACTAAAACTACCCCCGTGTTTGGATAGGTTGAAATATTTAATATAATGTGACAATGGGTTTATTTAGGGGGTAAATGAGGAAACATTGGTGTCAAAATTACGCAGAATTTGAGCAGAAAACGAAGCCGATGGATAGGAATATTCGGAATATATAACAATGTGTATATGACGTTTGTCGAACAACAACAACAACAACCAACTTTCTGTTTTGAAAATAAGCATTTTGGGCAGAAAAACAGCGCAAATATAGGTTACAACATACATGTTATATATGCTTTTGGGCCTTTTGTGATGACACCCTGTGGGAGCTTCTGGTCTACAAATGTCAAAATTATAACACCAGGTCAAAAGCGTAAAGGCTTGTTTCTCAATCTCACGATTTCAATATACTCCTTGGGTCATTAAAACACAGCCGTAAAGTTAAACATCAGTGGCCAAAGCGCCTTAAATTGTAAAAATACAGCTTGATTTGCAATACACCTCCACAGTAACAGCGAATTTTCAATTATTTTGTACAAAAACACAAGGAAATAGCCCGTAAGACCCTGGGGATTTCCTTTGAAAGTCCTCACATTATTTGCAATATAGGCATAATAGGAGTCAAACAGCCAAAAACATATGGTGAGTATTTAATCCGGGGATTTGGGGAGCAAAAATGATGAATGCTTACAATTTGCTTGAGTGCAGGCGAGTTACATCAAGTACCTTTCTACGACAGCAGGAATTACCCTCAGCATCCAGCAACGGCAGTATCCATGCCAGAACTACGAGTGACATCCAATGTGGTAAACACCTAGGAAAAGACAGATTATCAATCAATCAGTCAGTCAGTCAGTCAGTCAGTCAGTCAGTCAGTCAGTCAGTCAGTCAGTCAGTCAGTCAGTCAGTCAGTCAGTCAGTCAGTCAGTCAGTCAGTCAGTCAGTCAGTCAGTCAGTCAGACAGTCAGTCAGTCAGTCAGTCAGTCAGTCAGTCAGTCAGTCAGTCAGTCAGTCAGTCAGTCAGTCAGTCAGTCAGTCAGTCAGTCAGTCAGTCAGTCAGTCAGTCAGTCAGCCAGCCAGCCAGTCAGCCAATCAATCAATCCATCAGTCAATCAATCAATTAATCAATCGATCCGTCAACAAAAAGTTGAAGTGAGTCTTTGTGTCCAGCAATTCAATTCAATGGCCAAATTATAAACCACTTGTGTATCGAGTCTATCTCTCGTTGCCTGAGTGCAGCCTAAAAAGATGCGTGCAGCCTCAGCCCCAAATGACCTGAAGAACGTTTCGAGGCTGCGCGCAAGCTAATTCTCCGAGACCCCGATTGAGCGAGAGGCCAGAGAAGTTGCCAAAACCGCCGCCCTTTACGTTACACCACTGGACACAAGTGTGTGTATCGGTTCTCTAGTTCCAAGAAGAACAAACCAACAAGGGAAATGATAAAGTACCTCAGCATTTGTGGGATGAATACCAATTAAATTATCAAAATCTTTTTTCTTTGCTCCCATTTTAAGTCCAATTCCAAACCCTTGGGTGATTTCACCAGCATTCGGACTAAGAACATGGAATCCAACGACGCGCATCTACAAAAAATATCAACATGTACTCCCTGGAAACATAAGCATCCTCACACAATTTGCAAGAAAAACAGGGAGTTTCAACGACAGTCGAAGCTGTTTCAAAACTATCTACTGTAAAAGGTCGATTTTTCCACAGATTTTCCCTAGTGTTCGTCATTCAGGATAAATAAATACAAATATGTATGGTGCTGAAGAAGGCTCAACGTAGCCGAAACACAAAATGTAAAAGGGGAGGAAAGCCTTGGGCTATGACTTGGAGAGTTACTCGGCGATTTCATTGAGCTCTATAGCTCAGTGAACTGACTTCTACAACAAATGAATGAAACAAAAAAAAATTGCGTGGAGATCGGCCTTTGGGAAAGGACAAATCATTACATCATTCCATCTGCACGACAATCTAATAACGAGGCTCGTTAAAAACGGCTTTCCTTGGATATGTAATAGCAGTAGGCGTTACTGCATCTTTCAACTAATCAAAACAGTGAGAAAGCTAGTGCTGACAGGTTTTACTATCAATTTAACCAATGACCATCCACTGGCTGTTGGCAAGCAGCTGATTTTGATTATGGTATAAAGAAGACATCTTTATTCTCGTTGCTATTCTGTCGAAAACATACTGGAACTATTGAATTTTTAAATACGCCCCCTCCCGCAATAAGCCCTCCCCTCGAATATGCCCCCACCGTAAAATTCATCTTTGTAATTAAGCCCCGGGGGGCTGATTTGAGGATTTAGTGTGACTGTAGGTAAGAGATCGATGAAATTAAACTCTCTGTCATTTAGATAATCTAGATTATTTTATCTCTTCAAATCATGAATGAATGAAAACAGAGTTGATATAGGTGAAAGGGTATCTTTTAAAATTTCCTGCAGGATTTATGGAGGCAAAAATTTCCTGCGACCGCGCTGTCACATGGTCGGATGGGTTTGCATGCCCTGGGTCGAATATTGCCAGTGAAGTTTCATTTGAGTCCTATTCATCCTGGGGACTGGGGGCAAGGTTGAATACGTCTAGTTTAGAGTCAGAGTCAAGAGAAGCTAGATTTTAGAAACGAGGCTACATAGTGGCACGAAAACCTCACTTACGTCATCAGCCTTGTTGCAAATGATTTTGCCATAGCAGTCATTGGAATCTCTTTGTGCTACTGTGTATTCCAGTGGCTGGAAATTGGAGTGATAAACCTCGATGTTATCCTCACCAAATTTCTCCTTCGCAGCTTCTTCAGAATATCCGCATGCGCCGTATTCAAGAGGAGTGAACACAGTCGTTGGGACATTGATGTAGTCGCACTAAAACAAAACAAAATAGATTTCAATTTTTAGCCTTTGAATCAGCAACAACAGTGCTGACTTTAGGCCCTGGCTCAACGATGAAAATTACTTTTGGAACATTGCTTTTGAAACGAAATTCTTGGCAATGGCAATGTTGAAACAACTTGGTCATCAAAAGTTATTATCGAGGGGCATTTCACTCTGCAAAACGGCATACGAGACTTCCATTAAAACAAAAGGACTTTAAAGGGACTTCCGAGAAAACAATAGGACTTCCAGCAAAGGTGTACCAGACTTTCAAGGAGTGAATTGCCCCTCGGTTATTATGGTAATGGTGATGATGATGATGATGATGATGTTGATGATGATGATGATGATGATGATGTTGATGATGATGATGATGATGATGATGATGATGATGATGATGATGACGATCATTATGATCAGGATGATGATGATGACGATTATGACAAGTGGTGAGGATGATAATGATGATGAAAATAATGATAATACTAATGATGATAATAATGATGATGATGATTGTGATGATGATACTCTACTTTAAACAGCCTTATCAACAAACATTACGCTCATATTTGCGTCAAATGTTTCTACAATCTCTGAACTAACGGTAAGCAAAGCACAAACAAAGTCTGCATGCGTGAAGTCTGTCAGGAAAACACATTTGAAAATGCTCCTTAGAAAACTAGGAGGTTTGATGATGGTAAGGGTGGAGAAAATTAAAAAATATCAAAAAAATAACATGCGATGATACGATACTGATGGAAACTCATAACAATGATAAGGTAAAAGGTGATTTTGTTTAATAAAGTATTATATACAAAGAATACCTACTTTTCTGTTGATTGACCAAAGATTCTTTTAGCTAGGAGCCTTCCAGCTTGTATAGCGACGGGGGTAAGCTCTGGTTTCCCTTGAAGAATATCACCAACCGCATATATGTTTGGAGCAGTTGTTTGTTCGTACTCATCGGCAATCACCTTCCCATTGCTATAATGAAACCAGAGATAGGAAAGTAATTTATTTAATGAAGCGAAAAGGATTTTAGGGTATACAAGAAAGGGTTTTTTGCTTACAGTGAGATGAGGAATATGGCTAATTTCAACAACAAACAAAGCTGTTTTGATGGTCAAACACTTGAGCTTTACTTTACAAGAAATGTTTGGCCACTTTCCAGCTAAGTGATTGAAATACTGGCTGTACATAAATAAATGGATCAAAACAGCTATTTCAAATACCTTTCATTCAGCTTAACACCAACTTTTTCCAACCCGATTCCCGAGGTACACGGAGTTCTTCCGATACCAAGAAGAATCTAGTGGAAAAAACAATTACGTAAATACGAAAAAGATGGATGTGAATTAATAATGTATCAGTATAAAGAGACGAAGTCTTTGGCAAAATAGTATAGTTTTTAATAGGCATAAATATCATAATTTAAAGATGACCATGATGATGGTGATGATGATATTGATAATGATGCTGATGATAGTAATGATGACGATGGTGGTGATGATGATGATGACGATGGTGGTTGCGGCGGTGTGGTTGTTGTGGTGATGGTGATGAGAGTGATAATATTGATGATGATGATTAAGACGATTGCGATGATGATGATGATGATGATGATAATGAGAATGATAATGATGATGACGGTGATTATGATGATGACGGTGATGATGATGATGATGATGATGATGATTATGATGATTATGATGATTATGACAATAATGATGATAATTATAACAATGGTAATGCTGATGATAATAATGATGATCACGACGATGTTGATGATTATGATGATGAAAATGATAATAATGATGGCTATAACAAAATTACTTAACAAAATAACAAAGCTAACCGTGTTGTATTCTTCAACAATCTCTGTTCCAGTTTCTTGATTGACACTAGTGACTCTGAAAACACTAGGGGGACCATCCACTAACTTTTCAATCTACAAAAACAATATAGTGAATGTTCTATCAACGCACACCTAATACACAGAAAGGGTCAATAATCTGTTTTGAAACAATAAAATTTTGACCCCTAAGAAACTGCTAAGAACTTTCAGTACCAAATTTCTCCAAAAATTAAGAAACTTTCGGCACTGGAAAAAATATAATTTTCTTATAAAATAAAGAGTGTATATTGACATGTCATGATCAAGTATAAATGAACTCTCTTTGAAATATGGGGTTGTTATACTAACAAGAGGCAATAACATGCGTACCTTAGTAGGTAATGTTCTCCTCAAGAAGCGAACGCCTTGCTTCTCCATGTATGCGCCAACCTTTTCTGCCATATCCTAGAACAAATATCAAAGAAAGTTGACAGCGTTTGGATTCTGAAGGTTTCAAAGAAAATATTTTTCCTATTACTACTGGGTTCAACGCACAACAGAACGAAAATGATGTGTTCCAAAATCGTAGCATGAAAAGTACCAGCCCAGCTACAACGGCTGAGAATAGACCATTTCAAAGAGGCCTGGGTCGGGCACGACAGTTTCTGGAAAATGGTAGACATCTCCAGTCATGGAATCCTCTCCTTGTGCAATGACTGGAATTACGATCGTTTTAGGAGAGGTAGTTCAGAAAATTTTGCTCCGAACTAACGAATAATAGGAGAAAAAGAGAGTAAAGGAATCTGCAACAATAAATGTTGAAAATATGTGCAGAAATCCAGGAAACAAGATACAAGCAACTCACAACAGGAAAATACTTCATTAAATATCTCTTTGAGCAGATATGGTGGGATTTGAAGCATTTCTTTAACTTTTATTTCAATTAAACGTGAATTTAAAGTAACATTTGATGCACAACATCTCCTGCAACGACCGCAATTCTAGTTGTTGCACAAGGAGAGGATTCCTTATTTGAAATGTCTAGTATTTTCCAGAAGAATATTTTACACCACCCGGGACATAACTTCAGCTGTACTACACAAAACAAACAAGTCAAGAAGTTTGAAAATATTCCCTACCTGGTCAAAACCTCTCAGTAGAATTGATCTAACCATTACAGTGACATCGAGGCCGATTCCCTTTAGAAAGCCAGCGCATTCAAGGGCAACATATGAGGCTCCCAATACAAGAGTCCGGCCAGGGCAGTAAGGTAGGGAGAACAAGTCATCACTGTTGAAAACATAACATACTTTTAGAAATCAAATCAAAAAGCATTTGACCGCAATAGCATTGAAAATAACTTTTGAATCTATTCGCAATAGTTAAAATATACAGTCATGCAAGCGTATTGACATGACAATTAATTCAATTCAATTCAATTATTTTCTTTGTAAAACACAAACACAAGGAATGATTTTTCCACGAGTTGCAAAACTTCGTTGGCTCTCTGATCATGCAGTCAAAGTTTGAATCCTATCAACCGAGGGGCATTTCACTCTGCAAAAAGGCGTACGAGATTTCCATTGAAACAAAAGGATTTTGAAGGGATTTCCAAAAAAACAATAGGACTTCCAGCAAAGGTGTACGAGATTTTCAAGAAGTGAATTGCCCCTCGCTATCAACTGTGATATGCCTTAGAAAAGTCTTACTAAAGTTTATGGTACTTCAACCGAACTGCTCGATCAGAGAGCTAAAATTAAACTGTGCCTAGTACTGAGTGAGCCTCGTTGCGAAGAAGAGGCGAGGAAGAAAGAACGGGCAATGGCTGATATGCTACCTGCAGACATTGCTATGACAACAGCGTTTGTAAGCAACAACAAAACAAACTCAAACCAATGAACTCTCCAGAACAAATGCAAGCACAAATACCTTGTAATGCAGTACTCTTTGGCACCTTCAACGTTCGGGTAGCGTGGTCTTTCTCCTAAGAAAAGAAAAGTTAAATTGATTAGCTATACAAATAAAATGCATTGATTTTTCCACAAGTGGCATACCACAATAGATTGGAATCGAACCTGGACTGCATCATCACAGAGCCAACGACATTTCCACTGAGCTATAGAGCTCAATGAAATCGCCGAGCAACTCTCCAAGTCATACCGCCCAAGGCTCTCCTCCCGTTTGACTTTTGTGTGTCGGCTTTGTTGAGCCTTCTTCAGCGCCATTCATTTTTGTACATATGGAAGCACGGCTCTTTGAGGCTCTGGTACCCAGGGTAGCAACGTGGAATGTCGTTGGCTTTCTGATGAGGCAGTCCAGGTTCGATTTCAATCTATTGTGATGGTATGCCACTTGTGGAAAAATCTATCCTAGTTGGAAAATTTGTCATGAATCGTCATTCATGACAAATATGCACAAATAAAATGCAGGTATACGAACCATCACCACAACTAACCACCCAAGGAGGTCTAACCATCTTTCCACTGATTAATCAACGACGACGAACAAAAATTATGGCGCGAATTTCATTACACTGCTAGGCGGTCAAAAATCACAAAAACGACACTGTTGATAACAACCCAGGTTCCAGATCAGAGAATATTTAGGTAGGCAAAACATGAATACTTCTCAGTCGTGGGAAGGAGGTTGCGTTGATTAGACTAACAATACAATTTGAATTAACTTGTGGCAAGATGGATTGGATAAACGGCTGGGAACGTCGTTAGCTCTCTGGTCATGCGGTCCAGGTTCGAATCCTATCTTTTGTTGTATTCCACTTGTGGAAAAATTTAATTTGGAATACAGTAATTAATTTGGTAATTTAGACATTGAGTTGAATTGCTGGACGGCCACGATTCTGGTATGCAAAAGAATGATTGATTGTGGCGTTGATTCGCATGTTTTGCATCGCTGGCTGATCCAACGCAGCAAATTCGCTTCCACAATCGAAGCAATTTTGTTGTTAGTCCTAACAGACCATTACCAAGCTAGGTGCGCTGTTGGGACTTTCTCACGGCAAGCCGAAAAAGATTAACTACCGTCTGTTCGCGGGTTATTCTATAGAGACTCGCTCATTAATACAAAGAAACCCGCATGAATATTAATGGGCCCAGTTTACCAATTTTCTTTATTATCAGTAAGCGAGGCATTAGTCGGCCATAAACAGATTGACCGACGCGGACCAACGGACAGGCAGCCTGGTTATCATTAAGAAAAACTCTTGCAGTTTTTGCCGCGGATTTCCATAATCATAGCCAGATGAGATTGAAGAACACACCTGTAGCGATAACAAATTTGTCGGATGTAATCTTCTCCTCTTTGCCTTTCTTGTCAACCAGCTAAAATAAGAAAATACATGGTTTTTTATAAGAAACCTACAATCTTGGACAAAATATATTGGAACAGTCTGAATAGTTCTGCTATTATCTATGAATTCCCCCTTTTCCCGGCTACAATGTTGTTTCGAACAATATTGTTTTGGGGGTAAAGGGGAAGATTGGAGTCATGGAAGTAGAGAATCTATGGAATAGGCCATATTCCTCGGAGAAGGACCTTGTTCCAAATATTTTGTCCAAGATTGTAGTTCAAAGTGTGAATATAAAAGTTTCTTTATTTTCGACGCCACCTTAGAAATAAAAGTTCCTTAGAAGCTTTCTTAAAATTGTTCTACTAGATGATTAAGCTCTATGGAGTGTCAAACGAACAAAGCATTTGAGGATGATATGACCAAAGTGGTTTTCACTCTTTCTTGCCAGTGCCACCATCCTCAATTGTTGCGTGTTTTGCTCACTTGAAGATTGACACATGATAAGGTATACTTAATCAAGACGAAAACCAGAAAGATTCGCCAAGGAAGCTTTTTTAAGTTTTCTATAAGAAATTTACCTCAAGGCCTAGTTCTAAAGATTTCTTAATTTCCGCACATAGGCCTAAGGAGCGAAAACTACGACTCATGAAATAAGTTCCCTTCCCTCTGGAAGTCAACGTTGTTTTCAGATAAAAGTACAGGAACTAGGCACACAAACAAAAATTCTTCAGAGTTTTAAAAAATGACTTTGGGAGGAGGGGTCTAAATACGAGAGAGAGACTCGATTTGGGTAAGTGTCTCCTAACTTTTATCCAGGCTTGTTGCTTCAATTCTCAGAAAATCTGTTCTTTGAGCATTTGGTTTTGGAGACCCTACAAAACGGGGAATATGGAAAATTTCACACAAAATGTGTATATTACCTTGACAGTATGCTGATCGACGAATTCTGCGTACGCATTGTAATATTTCACAGATTTTCTCTAAGTTGTACTCGATAGGCCCAATTTAACGAGCCAATATGATCCTAAAATAAATTCAAATGAGATATATTGAGACATATTCAAATCAAATAATAAATATTAATCATGAATGGCATGTGTGGTGCTGAAGAAGGCTCAACATAGCCGAAACACAAAATGAAAGGAACCTTCTGTCGTTTCCTGTTTGTCTGCGAGTCTTAAGTTCCCTTGATCAGTCAAAAGTTATTGTGTTATTTCTTTTGTCCTACTTATTCAATTAGATTCGCTTCCTTTTCTTGACCGATCCAATCAAATTCACTTCCTTTGCTCGTCTCGCAAAGCAGGATGGGAAGAGATATATACTAGACGGGGCTTGCCAGAACACTTTTACCCCAGACAAACTACAATGGTACACTCCGTGAACAAAATCGCAAGTTTCCACTCATGACGGCAATCTTAAATTATCACAAAAGCCATACCTGAATAGCCATGGTCATAGTTTCCCAATTATGTTTAGCTGCAAGATAAAACAATTCATTAAATTTTGCATAATCATCAAAATAGCAATTTATGTCAATTCTCACGCCTTGCTCAGCACTAAGTCCTGAAATACACCAATCAGAAAATGGAAGCGGGATCTGTATTTTGTTTTGAACACCAATCAGCTTACGGAATACAGCGAGAAATTCCAGTTGGAAAACATTCTGCCATCAACTGCAATATATGTTTCCGTTCAAATTTTCCTAGATCGGAAGTTTCGTAATGATGGGGAAAGGCGAACTCATTTAATCCCTCCCGCGGCATATGATTCACAATCCTCGACAGCCGTGAAGATCGTGGCAACAACTTAAACATCATTCCCTGGACCCTGGCTGTGACGCTACCGTGGCTGGGCTCGAACCCTGACCACACTGAGCTTCTGACATCACGAGTCAGCTGGATTAACCACGACGCCACACCGCCACAGCATCAGCATTGTATTCGGTATGTCTCCCAGGGTGGCTAAACATGCGAGTGACAAGCGAGCAAAATGTCCCTCGAGTCGCGGAGACAAGAAATGGTTCTGTATTGTTTCCCAGAAACACTTGCATGTCTCTCGCTACAAATTTGTCGCGCGCTACAAGATTCAGAGTTTGCTAAACTGGGAGACGTCGACTGGACATGTCACGTGTGACAATGTCTCCCAGTTTAGCCAGGCCATTAAGATCCATCACAATTTTGTGGAAACCAGACTAAAGACTGAAAGGGTATACCTTTGTCTTGGTATTCCCAGCCATATTTCTTTGAATCCTCAACTGCTTCGCCTGAAAACAAAACAGAAATATCAATAACCTCCTGAAAGAAAAAGATAGGAGAAAAAACCCTCAAACCCCAAACAACTTAGAATTTGTAAAAAGTGTCCTAGGCTTACTGAACCCTAGACTTATTGCTTGAGTCGTTAGTCTCCGCTCCTCCACCACACCAACACCCCACTACACCATCCCACTACCCAGTTTGAGCGATCTCATTTTAGTGCTGGCCTCGGTCTCATGAGCGATAACTGGGACTCAAGTAATAAGTCTAACTGAACCCTATATTTAATAAAAAGTTTTAAGATTTAAGCCCTAAAATTAATAAAAAAGTGTCTTACAACGCCATAGACTAAACTTAAAAGTGTCATAGACTTACTAAACCTTATACTTAATAAAAAAAGTGCCCTAGACTTACTAAGCCTTAGACATGATACAAAAGCATCCTAAACGTACTAAGCCTTAAACTTAAGACAAAAGCGTCATAGACTTACTTAACCTTACACTTAAGACAAAAGTGGCATAGACTTGCCAAACCGTAGACTTAATAAAAAGCCTCGTAGACATACGAAACCTTAGACTTACAGTAAGACAAAAGCGTTGTAGACTTACTAAACCTTAGACTTAAGACAAAAGCTTCCTAGACTTACTATACCATAGACTTAATACATAAGTGGCATAAACTTACTTAGTCAAAGACTTAATACAAAGATTCCTTGACCGAGTTAACCTTAAACTTAAAATAAGGGTGCAACTTTCTCTGATAGATCCAAATGGAAACTTTTAAAACATAATACATTACCTAAGAGCGACGCCTGATGCATAAGTTTCTTGGGAATGCATCCAACATTAACACAGGTCCCACCAAGTCCTGCAAAATAAATACCACATTGACTACCAGCCATCAGAAATAAATATTGTATTTAATACACCATTTTAGGATTTGCAATGTCACATTGAATTCTATTTGTTTGTTTGTCATCTTTTTTTAATTTGATATCATATTCTAGCTTCTACAGAAACTAATCTAAATCGAATATCTAAACCAATAAAATACAAGGCTTTCGGGAGGAGAGCCTTGGGCTGTATGACTTAGAGAGTTACTCGGCGATCTCATTGAGCTGTATAGCTCAGTGGAAACGTCGCTGGCTCTCTGGTCATGCAGTCCAGGTTTGAAACCCATCTATTGTGGTATGCCACTTGTGGAAAAATCTATCCTAGTGTTCGCCATTCATGACAAATAAATACCAATAAAATACAATCATGTTAATACAAATTTTTAGGTAATAAATCATAATACAAATCTTTAAGTAATAAATAGAACAATTATAATACAAACCCCAAGTGGTTCCTTTTGGAGTAGGTTTGACAAAATCACAGACAGCCACCTTTGCACCAAGTGCAGCAGCTTCCTATTTAAATAAGAGTCAGATTTAATGACATTGTTAAACACACAGAGCTTTCCCTTATCACACAGGAGGGTGCTTCCTTGAGCATTTAGTTTCTATTTTGGGTAGGGGATCAGGTTGAGACATCTTGTAAGGTATCAATTATCAAGCTGATTGGTGCATTTCAATCCTCATCTATGTATAAGTTCTGGTCTGTTTCTGACGTTTATACTCTGAGGAGTGTCAGACAAAGAAAGCTTTTCAGTATGCCCAAAAATGTTTCTGCTGTTTATTGCAATTCTGTGTAGAATAACTGAAATGGGACTTGTATGAGTGGCACAGTTGTCAAAACCCAAGTTATAGATGGTGACAATTATGCAAGTCCATGTAACACAGTGATGCTTCATCAATCAGGCAGGCATCATCAACAAATTTCCATTTTTTTGCAAAAGAGAAAGAGCATTAAGAGAAACTTCATACCTTGGAACAGGCAAGCCCACCAGATCCACCTCCAATAACTACTAAATCATAATCATATTTTTCATTTCTTAACATCGGCAATAATTTCCTTTCACTGTGAGCCTTGAGAACATTATCAGCTCCTCCCACATGATTTGATTTTATGAACACATTTGGAACAGTCTTTTGTCCAGTTTTGTTTGCCAGTTCAGCTTGGATTGCCTCTCCATTTGCTAAGGAAAGAAAATGAGATGGTGAAAACTGTGCTCTACCACTGCAAAATTTTTGGGGACAAAATTTCTTGGAACTAAAGTCACAAACAGTTATGTGATAGAGTAATGCATAAATGAACAAAGATCCTCCCAGAGTCTTTGGATTGCTGACAACGCAAGAGCATTCCAGAGAAAGAGCTTGCTGATGGACCCTTGGGAACTGCAGGGACCCAAACATGGCTATTCAAGGGGCAGCTCTGGTGTGCAGAGTGTGCACCACTAAGGTGAGATCTCATGTATGCCTTTTCCATGAACGACTGAGGCAAAGGCAAAGGCAAAGGCATATCGTGTGATTGGTAACATACCATACTGATCAAGCTCTATAGCTTTGTAAGCAACACTAAGGTGAGATCTCATGTATGCCTTTTCCATGAACGACTGAGGCAAAAGCAAAGGCAAAGGCAGCTTATTACAAGGTAAACCACTCAACAATAGATGCATTGGTGCCCCCGTTGATTTCAACAAAACGTCTTAGGTGTACCATTCACACTCTACAGACTGGTTGCAGCTCATGGAACATTTTAGTTGTTGCAGAAGTTTGCCAAACTGTTTCAATTATTTTTCCTGCACCAGCCTCCCTGTTTGAAGGGAATGGCAAAGATGAACAGCTAGGGATATAAACCCGATCGGGAGGAAAGTAGCTCGATCGGGATGAAAGAAGCCCGATTGGGATGAAAACAGAAAAATTCTTTTACAAATTTTCCTCCCGATCGGGATGAAAATGCTAGGAATGTCTATTTACGTATTCCGGGGGATATTTTAGATGTCATTTTCGAAATCTACACCCCAGAAAACCCTGTTATGTGTATAAAAATTTTGGGGTTCCCCGTGTGGATTTTCCAGAAATTGCGACTTTGTTAAAAATGACGTCATTTCCATTGTTCTGCACCCTTCTTGCGTGTTTTCCGTTGACCTGGCCTAATGTTTTGGAACTTTCTCTCTAAATAAACTAATTTTTATGAAAATTATCATCATTTTCCTGCTCCACACAATTTCGCAAAATTTCCAATAAACTGCCTATAGAACAATGGAAATGACGTCATTTTTAACAAAGTCGCAATTTCTGGAAAATCCACACGGGAACCCCAAAATTTTTTTACACATAACAAGGTTTTCTGGGGCGTAGATTTCGAAAATGACATCTAAAATATCCCCCGGAATACGTAAATAGACATTCCTGGCATTTTCATCCCGATCGGGAGGAAAATTTGCAAAAGAATTTTTCTGTTTTCATCCCGATCGGGCTTCTTTCATCCCGATCGAGCTACTTTCCTCCCGATCGGGTTTATATCCCTAGCTGATGAAGGTAAAGGTGAAGGTGAAATGGTGTTTTTTGCGCCAGTCGCAGGGATCTCAGTAGTAGGTTAACTAATTGAGACCTCAACCCTGGCTGTGGCGCTTCGGTGGCTGGGCTCAAACCCTGACCGCACTGAGCTCCTGACACCACAAGTCAGCTGGTTTACGACAAGACACCACAGCACAGCACCTTCCAATGGCCTTTTTCAATTAGATCCCCCTGCACCAGCAATTTCTTCATGATGGCGGAACCAAGATCATTTGCTCCTTTTAGTTTGTTTCACAGGACTTTTCAAGTAAAAGGAAAAACTTCATTCAGTGTGTGCCTGAATGAAGCAATAGCTTCCCTCCTTTCCTTGGAGGCTAAATGAAACAAAAACTCATACATACCTTCCTGGTCAAGCTCGATAGCTTTGTAAGCAACACCAAGTGAATCAAATAGCTCTTTCACCTAAAAGAAAGACAAAGATTTTGTCAACAGTGACATCCAGCCACAGCCCACACCTTCCACTAAATGCTAGTAGTCTAGTACAGAAGTACAAAAGGCCACAAAATATGAGAATCTAGACATTTTTAGAAGTGCCAATTTGTGTCTCAAAGCAACCTTACCTTTTTGCAAAAGGGGCAGTAACTTTTTGAAAATATCATGACAACATTCTCTGCTATCAGTTTGTCGATAAGTCCCTTTATCTCGGCCGGGACAGGAGCCATGTCTGCAACACAAAATGGTCCTGCAGCTTGCGTTGCGTCTTATCAATTAGTTTTAATGCTTCAAGCTTCTCCGTCACCTGTCCTTTCCCAAACACACTTGCAACCCCAAGTTGGTGTCCTTTTAGGCCTCCTTTCGTATGCTATTGCACGTGATGAATGCTGTGGTATTATCACGTGACTTTGGTGCTTTGTGATTGGTCCGCACCTTTTTTGAGAACCCGCTTGTTGTTTGGGACCGATGTCACGGAATTTTGCTGAGTAACCTTGGATCGACAAATTTGCAACTCTAACTTCCATATATATTAAAAATTAATTAAGGTTCGATCGAATGGCTTATGATAACTAACTAACTAACTAACTACATACAATTATCTTACTAAATAACTCACTAACTAACTAAATAACTCACTAACTAACTAACTAACGAACTAACTAGTTAACTAACTAACTAACTAATTAACTAACCAACTAACTAACTAACTAACTAACTAACTAACTAACTAACTAATAAGCTAACTAACTAACTAACTAACTAACTAACTAACTAACTAATAAACTAACTAACTACCGAAATAACTAGTTAACTAACTAACTAACTAACTAACTAACTAACTAATCAACCAACTAATTAACTAACCAACTAACTAACTAACCAACTAACTAACTAACTAACTACCTTACCAGCTAGCTAATTAAAAAACAAACAAGCTAACTAACTACAATTGTGTAGTAGCTAGCTAATTGCGGAGCTAACTTTTAGGCAGCCAATCTAATGAAAGAATTTCTGGTAAAGAAGAGGTTCACATATCTCATTACATTTTTCTCTTATTATATTTACCAGTTACCATTATTTACCAGTAAGGGTTTACAATCTGTTTATTTAACAACTACTAAAAATGTCAACAAAAACATTTACTTTTTGGTGTACAAGCTGAACGGATCCGTGTGAAACATTGTTTGTCACAGATTTGAAACTTGTTTGTCAAACATTGTTTGTCACACATTTGAAACTTGTTTGTCAAACATTGTTTGTCACACATTTAAAACTTGTTTATCAAACATTGTTTGTCACACATTTAAAACTTGTTTATCAAACATTGTTTGTCACAGATTTGAAACTTGTTTGTCAAACATTGTTTGTCACACATTTAAAACTTGTTTATCAAACATTGTTTGTCACAGATTTGAAACTTGTTTGTCAAACATTGTTTGTCACACATTTGAAACTTGTTTGTTAAACATTGTTTGTCACACATTTGAAACTTGTTTGTCAAACATTGTTTGTCACACATTTGAAACTTGTTTGTCAAACATTGTTTGTCACACATTTGAAACTTGTTTGTCAAACATTGTTTGTCACACATTTGAAACTTGTTTGTCAAACATTGTTTGTCACACATTTGAAACTTGTTTGTCAAACATTGTTTGTCACACATTTGAAACTTGTTTACCAAACATTGTTTGTCACACATTTGAAACTTGTTTGTCAAACATTGTTTGTCACACATTTGAAACTTGTTTGTCAAACATTGTTTGTCACACATTTGAAACTTGTTTGTCAAACATTGTTTGTCACACATCTGAAACTTTGTTTGTTAAACATTGTTTGTCACACATTTGAAACTTGTTTACCAAACATTGTTTGTCACACATTTGAAACTTGTTTGTCAAACATTGTTTGTCACACATCTGAAACTTTGTTTGTCAAACATTGTTTGTCACACATTTGAAACTTGTTTACCAAACATTGTTTGTCACACATTTGAAACTTGTTTGTCAACCATTGTTTGTCACACATTTGAAACTTGTTTGTCAAACATTGTTTGTCACACATTTGAAACTTGTTTGTCAAACATTGTTTGTCACACATTTGAAACTTGTTTGTCAAACATTGTTTGTCACACATTTGAAACTTGTTTACCAAACATTGTTTGTCACACATTTGAAACTTGTTTGTCAAACATTGTTTGTCACACATTTGAAACTTGTTTGTCAAACATTGTTTGTCACACATTTGAAACTTGTTTGTCAAACATTGTTTGTCACACATCTGAAACTTTGTTTGTTAAACATTGTTTGTCACACATTTGAAACTTGTTTACCAAACATTGTTTGTCACACATTTGAAACTTGTTTGTCAACCATTGTTTGTCACACATTTGAAACTTGTTTGTCAAACATTGTTTGTCACACATTTGAAACTTGTTTGTCAAACATTGTTTGTCACACATTTGAAACTTGTTTACCAAACATTGTTTGTCACACATTTGAAACTTGTTTGTCAAACATTGTTTGTCACACATCTGAAACTTTGTTTGTTAAACATTGTTTGTCACACATTTCAAACTTGTTTGTTAAACATTGTTTGTCACACATTTGAAAATTGTTTGTTAAACATTGTTTGTCACACATTTGAAAATTGTTTGTTAAACATTGTTTGTCACACATTTGAAACTTGTTTGTCAACCATTGTTTGTCACACATTTGAAACTTGTTTGTCAAACATTGTTTGTCACACATTTGAAACTTGTTTGTCAAACATTGTTTGTCACACATTTGAAACTTGTTTGTCAAACATTGTTTGTCACACATTTGAAATTTGTTTGTCAAACATTGTTTGTCACACATTTGAAACTTGTTTGTCAAACATTGTTTGTCACACATTTGAAACTTGTATGTCAACCATTGTTTGTCACACATTTGAAAATTGTTTGTCAAACATTGTTTGTCACACATTTGAAACTTGTTTGTCAAACATTGTTTGTCACACATTTGAAACTTTGTTTGTCAAACATTGTTTGTCACACATTTGAAACTTGTTTGTCAAACATTGTTTGTCACACATTTGAAACTTGTTTGTTAAACATTGTTTGTCACACATTTGAAACTTGTTTGTTAAACATTGTTTGTCACACATTTAAAACTTTTTTTTGTTAAACATTGTTTGTCACACATTTGAAACTTGTTTGTCAACCATTGTTTGTCACAAATGCTCAAACATTTTCGCCCTTGAAGTAGGAAATATCTTTTAATATTTGCCAGAAACATTGACAAGCAAATTCTGCTTGTCAAGCAATGTTTTGCAACGTAACAAAACGGTAAAACATTGCTTGGTTAGCTGACCTCAAATGTTTGCCAACACTGTTTGATTGCTTCGCCATGCCCTAAGCATTCAAGTTTACGAAACAATTTTTATCTACTTTGCTAACGAAAGTTGTCTTACATGTATTACTTAAATGGTCTTTGCTCACGATATACTGTTTGGAAAATCTTACCCGAAAAACGAAAATTCCCGCAAAAAAGCACTACGAATAATTATTCCGGTGTTACCTTGGTATATTTTACACAAGTAAACGAAGTAAAAGAATTTTAATCTAAAAATGCTTCGTTAGTTTGTTTAAATGTCCAGCACTTGTTATCAATTAGCTACTATTTACAAAAAAGTATCTAATTCGTATAACTTTCATTACTCTGCCTAAAGAGCAATAAAACGTACGATTCCGAACAAGATTTAGGCCTTTGCCAAACGAGGAAAATTTGTTTGCCAAACATTTGAATTTTTTACCAAGCAATATTTGACCATTTGGCCACGACACAAAATATTCCTTGCTTGAAAAGCAGAATTCGCTTGGCACTGGTTTTGACAAAGTTCCGAAAAAGCGATGTTTTGTGACGTGGCCGAACGGCGAAAATTTTGCTTGACACGTGAATTTCAAATGTTTGACAAACTCTTTTTGACCGTTTGGCTGGAGCCTTAAAACAGAAACAAAGGCGAGGCGACAATCCTATGAAGGTTGCGATCTTAAGAAAACCAGTTTAAGTGTTAGCAATTACTGTGTATAATGGAGTAAGCGAAAAATCAGTCAATGCGAATGGCCTATCATCAAAGGCCTAATCCAGCACGTGCTTGCCTCGATTTCGTTTCTTCAGACCTTCGCCTCTCCGTTGCCATTACGTTCAATCTCCTTTTCAATCTTCTTTCTCATTCGCTTGCAAAGATTCTTCGCCTCTTCCATGAATTCAGCCTCCATTTTATCAAACGCCAGGAGAGGCTTGCGGTCTTTGCCTCCCTTGCACATTTCGAAACCTCTGCCGTTTGCTACAGAGAATAAAAACATTTCTGATTGGCGGTAAAATTTTCAAAATCGCTTAGTACAAGTAGTAAGAAGGCATAAGTTGATTAGGGAGTGGCCTGGACACCAGATAGCGGGGTGGACATGCAAGGGAATCGAGTAAAATTGTGGGTCTTGGGGCTTGACCCAAGCACTAGGATGTCCAGCAAAGGTGTACGCAAGACTGAATTGCCCCTCGATCTTTATGTCTTGTGGAGGGCAGGTGAACGGTATGGCTGGGCGTCACCCTTATACCATCCACATTCGCTCGTTCTAAGTTATCAATTAGACAAGGCTCTGGTTCATTCTTCGAAGACCAGGTGCACCAATTCCTACCTGAAGATGATGTTTGCTAAGCAGATAAGCGACAATTACAAAATCACACCCCGCATAACGTATGTGCAGTACAGTGGTGGGTGTGCAGTACAGTGGTGGATGTTCAGTACAGTGGAGGGATACCATGAGTACAGTGGAGGGATACCATGAGTACAGTGGTGGATGTTCAGTACAGTGGAGGGATACCATGAGTACAGTGGAGGGATACCATGAGTACAGTGGTGGATGTTCAGTACAGTGGAGGGATACCATGAGTACAGTGGAGGGATACCATGAGTACGGTGGTGGATGTTCAGTACAGTGGAGGGATACCATGAGTTGCGTGGAGGGATACCATGAGTACAGTGGAGGGATACCATGAGTACAGTGGTGGATGTTCAGTACAGTGGAGGGATACCTGGAGTACAGTGGTGGATGTTCAGTACAGTGGAGGGATACCATGAGTTGGGTGGAGGGATACCATCAGTACAGTGGAGGGATACCATGAGTACGGTGGTGGATGTTCAGTACAGTGGAGGGATACCATCAGTACAGTGGAGGGATACCATCAGTACAGGGGTGGATGTTCAGTACAGTGGAGGGATACCATCAGTACAGGGGTGGATGTTCAGTACAGTGGAGGGATACCATCAGTACAGTGGTGGGCGTGCAACTCATTAGAGAAATTGCAACGGTGTTGTATGAACGGGAAGTATCTCTAAGCAGACAGTGATGCGTTTTGTGGGGCCTACATCTGTAAAAAAACAGCTCTAAACATACGCTTTTTTAATAGAAGAGTGTTCTGGGCTTCCATTTTTTGAAAAGTCGCGCTAATTAATACAACTAGTTATTGATACCTGACTCCCGACGCTCGCTGCTTTCTTATAGAGAGTCAGTTGCGCGAAATGCCAACTCTAGACAACCATGAAATATTGAATCATTCTAAAAGTGCTGCAAATTTCAATGAATCAAAGTCGAATTATATTTCTTTAGACAACACGATAAATACATAAATACCGTAAGAATACTACGAAACTCACCTATAGACCCAGGAATGGGTTATAGAAACTAAACAAAATGGCGGAACTGGCGGCTTCTTACTGCAAACCTAATCTAGAAATAGTAGCTATTCAAACAGCAAAATACTCGTATACTAACAAAAGTTGAGTTTACCAACAAAACGAAAATCGTATTATGATAAAAAGTATTAACCACAAATTATTGTTGTCAAATCAATAACTAGTTGTATTAATTAGCGCGACTTTTCAAAAAATGGAAGCCCAGAACACTCTTCTATTAAAAAAGCGTATGTTTAGAGCTGTTTTTTACAGATGTAGGCCCCACAAAACGCATCACTGTCTGCTTAGAGATACTTCCCGTTCATACAACACCGTTGCAATTTCTCTAATGAGTTGCACGCCCACCACTGTACTGATGGTATCCCTCCACTGTACTGAACATCCACCCCTGTACTGATGGTATCCCTCCACTGTACTGAACATCCACCCCTGTACTGATGGTATCCCTCCACTGTACTGATGGTATCCCTCCACTGTACTGAACATCCACCACCGTACTCATGGTATCCCTCCACTGTACTGATGGTATCCCTCCACCCAACTCATGGTATCCCTCCACTGTACTGAACATCCACCACTGTACTCCAGGTATCCCTCCACTGTACTGAACATCCACCACTGTACTCATGGTATCCCTCCACTGTACTCATGGTATCCCTCCACGCAACTCATGGTATCCCTCCACTGTACTGAACATCCACCACCGTACTCATGGTATCCCTCCACTGTACTCATGGTATCCCTCCACTGTACTGAACATCCACCACTGTACTCATGGTATCCCTCCACTGTACTCATGGTATCCCTCCACTGTACTGAACATCCACCACTGTACTCATGGTATCCCTCCACTGTACTCATGGTATCCCTCCACTGTACTGAACATCCACCACTGTACTGCACACCCACCACTGTACTCCAACTCCTACCTTTACTCCAGCCATTGCTTGCGCGATGATAGCCTCTCTTTGGTCCTCGTTGTTAGCAAAGAACGACTCGAAGAAATGCAGCAGAGCACCTTTTGGAAACCCTGTGTCTTTTATGGCAATTCCATAAGCAGTTCCCGATACGGGCACCCTGTGTCTGAATTCGTAATTTGGGAGTTCACTAGTGATCTTCGATGCATAGTAATTGGCAATGTTGTCATCGAATGCTGCACCTGTGTCGGAAGAAGAAAGAAGATTATCTAGA
This sequence comes from Chrysaora quinquecirrha, assembly GCA_014526335.1. Taxonomy (NCBI): domain Eukaryota; kingdom Metazoa; phylum Cnidaria; class Scyphozoa; order Semaeostomeae; family Pelagiidae; genus Chrysaora; species Chrysaora quinquecirrha. Next base: position 7,925,093 of record JACTAT010000032.1, read on the forward strand.
TAGATCTTTGGCAAAACTGTAGTTTAGCAGTCTTAAGTTACCAGCATTATTGCGTCTTGTTACATACTATATGGCTCAGTAGGCCTGTTAGAGCATTTGGGGCTGCCGCCTCCAAACCCCCGCTTTAACAGTGTACATGGAGCAAATTTATCGAAAATTGTACCTGCACTGATGAAAACTATTTATGACTATTTGTATATGTGTATATATTTTCACTTGATGCCATATTTTTCGTTCTTTCGGGTAGCCTATCAAGGGAGGGTCATAGGGAGGGTCAAAAAACCTTAAAACCACAAATTGGTTAGCCGAAAACCGTACAAGCGTCATGTTTTTCTTTAAAACCGTAAAACTGCACCGAAATCACAAATCGAAAAACCGTAAAACCATAAAAACCGTTCCCAAAATGTCGAAACACTGCAAACGGTCATTCCCTATGACCCCCGCATCAAGCGCAGTGCCCAACCCCAACCATTGGAAAGATTAGAAGGGTTTATCACTGTTTGAGGTGTTTGAAGAATGCTTAAGAGATGCATGTTCTTAGACGTGCCAATTCTGCCTAGTAGATACAATAATCTAAAAAACTCAATCATGAAAAATTTCAACAAATGACAGTAATACGAACCATCAACTTCTTCCTTTTTTATAGCTTTGATAATCTCCTCGATGCTTCCATATCCTGCAAAGGAAAAAGCCATTTTAAGATGTAGGACTAAAAGAGTTAAGCAACTCTTTTAGGGTCCGACAATTACGCTCGACCCGATGATGATGATGATGATGACGGTGACCGTGACGGCGTAATGCTTGGACGTTTGGCCACCTCATGAAAAGAATTTGTAAAATATTCAATTTCAATGTTTGATCCACAATGTTTGATCGTCTAGACACACGCTAGCGAATCTATAATCGTTACTGTGGTGGATAATCACTACTGTGGTGGTACTATTTGCATACTGTGGTGGTAGTTTCTGCGTACTGTGGTGGATAATCACTACTTGTGGTGGTTTTCTATGCTTGCGGTGGTGGCAGTTTTGGCGTACTGTGGTGGATAATCACTACTTGTGGTGGTTTACTATGCTTGCGGTGGTGGCAGTTTTGGCGTACTGTGGTGGATAATAACTACTTGTGGTGGTTTACTATGCTTGCGATGGTGGCAGTTTTGGCGTACTGTGGTGGATAATCACTACTTGTGGTGGTTTACTATGCTTGCGGTGGTGGCAGTTTTGGCGTACTGTGGTGGATTTTGTGGTTATTTCTTGCTTGATCTATAGAGTTTTGCTATGATTTCGTATTCACCACATAAAGCATTATACCCCACCACAAGTAGTGATTATCCACCACAGTACGCAAAAACTACCACCACAGTACGCAAATAGTACCACCACAGTAGTGATTATCCACCACAGTACTCCAAAACTGCCACCACCGCAAGCATAGTAACCCACAACAAGTAGTGATTATCCACCACAGTACGCCAAAACTGCCACCACCGCAAGCATAGTAACCAACCACAAGTAGTGATTATCCACCACAGTACGCATAAACTACCACCACAGTACGCAAATAGTACCACCACAGTAGTGATTATCCACCACAGTAGTGATTATAGATTCGCTAGCGTGAGACAGGGTCTACGATTGTTAGAATAAAAGAAAGGTGTCTATTTTCTCAAGTGTTCAATGGTTTTTTCATAGTGCTTCTTAATGTATTTAAGCCTGATTTTACCTCGGACTTCTGCGTTTTCTCTGCGTGCTGCTGCGTGAGCTGCTGCGGTAGTGTTGACAACAGCAATCTAAAAGGGCAAAACAAAATTAGGTAAACAAACAAAAATGTTTTGAAGTCACAGATTTAACAATATGGAGCAGTTCTGCTATGAAAAAAGACAATTTAATCATCATCGTTAGGCCCTGGCTAAAGGATCAAACATTGCTGGTCAAACATTCGAGACTTGTTTTAGAAACAATTTTCGGCAGTTTAACCACGTCACAATCACAATACATTGCTAGAGAAGCAGAAATGAGATACGTGTTGCAGAATGATTTGAAATAGTTCCAAAACATGATTGGCAAGAAATGCTTGCCACATGACCAAATAATCAAAAATCTTCTTGACAAGCAAATTTCAAATGTTTGACAAACAATGTTTGATTGTTTGGTCAGCGCCTCATAAGCTACCTTTTTTCCAGACAGGGAGTCACTTGAGACGACAACCTTTTTGGTCAATGCTGAAGTCAAAGCTGCAGAATACATGGAAAATATGGTAACACCAAGGAAAATCCAAATAACAGCAAACACACGAGCAATATAAGACTTTGGAGCTCTGTCACCATAACTGTAAGAGATAAAATTAACAAAATACATGTTTAGAATTTGAAGCTGGAAAGGTTATGCACTAGTACATAGTTGAATTTTAACTTTCTAGATTATTGGTAGTCTTTCGCCTTTTTTCGTAAAATAAACTTACCCCACTGTAGTCATGGAAACAAACGCCCACCAAAACCCCTCGAATGGTCCTTTCAGGAAAGATCTTGGAAACTCAAGTGCATTGAACCAAGTATCCTGAGGAAATAAAACATTATATCATTATTGGGAGTTGTCCGTCCAATATGGCACGAGCTGAGAGACTATTTACTGCATGTTTACCGAATCTGTAAGGAAAGATCGTGCTAGATGGGGACAGACAAGTTTTATAAGGACAGATCGCGCAATAGTGATATTGCGTTGAATAAGCCACGCCAGCTTCATGTCAGACGGTATAGTCAGGTCAGGCGATTGTAGGCAACTATCTATGCGGCTATCAAGAACAACGTAGGGGCTCTACCATCACCAATGTACCTTGGGATGTGACGCGCCCAATTGCAAATTAGTTTTGACAACCGTGCCACTTTGAATATGCTCGCAGGGTGCTCGCGGCAGACCCCTACTCAGCATTTTTCAAGATCTCTTTTCCAGAGATTAGGGTCCTGGTGCATCAGCCCTGTTTTATAAGGCCTGACGTGGTCGCGATCAAAACTCAAAGTTGCAGGTGCAGGTTCGAGACCTGATCTTGTCGCATCACTTGTCAAAGTCACAGGTTCGAGACCTGGCAGAGTCGTTTTACAAATAGAAGCCGCAAGTTCGAGACTTGATCTGGCTCTATCACATGTCAAAGTAACAGGTTTGAGACCTGAAATGGTCGCATCAAAAATCAAAGTTGCAGGTTCGACACCTGATCTGGTCTTATAACGTGTCAAAGTCACAGGCTCGAAACCTGAAGTGGTCGCATCAAAAATCAAAGTCACAGGTTCGAGCTCTGACCTGTTCCTCGGACCTGTTCATATCAATTGTTCATGTTTTCACTAATATAACTTCAAAAATGAGTGATTGATGAAGATAAGAACTGGAAAAACAGGCTCGTTAAAGAAAGCATTCACTCAGTTCTATCAACTCCTTGAATCAATCAAGTATCCTACTCAATCCCAGAAATCTGGTTGAATAACATCAAAAGTTGCACTGAACGCAATTTTTTGGCGCCACAAATTTTAGAAATTGAGCGCCAAAGATTCCGAGCTTCCTCGCAGGTCCGGTTAATTTCACACCTTTCGATCCGACCTTTGCAATAAATAGGCAAGAAACCACATTTCTCATTGCCCGATGATGGGAGACGGATCTCTCCCGAAACGTTGCCCAACTAAATATCAAAGGCTTGTCATGATAAGTGGTGACTATCATGTCAAATACAGTGTCAGAAACAGCCTTGATAAGTCCGAATATATTTACTTCAAAAATGAGATCATACCATCATCCATACTGCGATGCCAGCAATAATCGCCATCAGCAAAGCGGTGATAAAGAGCGGCCATGTCGATAAAACAGATTTGAAGAGGTCGGTCGTAAGCTCACTGGCGCTATGTGTTTGAGGCTTCAACAAGAAACTGACGGATGGGACTTCCAAAAAGTACATGAAATCACGGCCAAAGAACTTCTTGCTTGATTTCGATGTCTCGACTGGCATAGCAATAGAGGAATTTTGGTTGTTTTGTAGCTTGGCCAGGTAGCTTTGTGGTCCAATGAACTCAACATTGTTACAGCCCAGGCAACATGTTGAAACGATTGAACGTAGGATAGCTATAATTGAAAAGAAAAGGAATTTTATTTCACGGGTCTTATTGAATTCATGGGTTGGTGTTTTGTTTCTTGGGCGACACGTCCGTATCCGAAGTCAAGTACCCACTCCCCCGGGGGTAACCCAGCCTTTATTTTCAATTGGCTTTTTAAGAAAAGGGTCACGTTCCATGCACGTTGTAATCGTAGTTGTTGAAGATGCCTCTACACGCTTTTTTTTATAAAGAACCACTTTATAAGGAGCCTACATGTAGAAGGCCCGAAAATTTAAAGAACTTATACAACTAAAGAGAAAATCATTAAGGAATTTCTGAATGTTGAATACTTTTATCACTGCAAATAATCAAGAATTAGAAAGCCGGTTCCATTCATTTGCAGTCGAAAATCACATAAATTGTACGTTAAGCATGTATCCAATGTTTCTTTGAGTAGTCTCGAGCTTTGCTCACATGCTAATGTCTCTCTTTTATTGTGAAGACCACTGTATGTGCAATTAAAATTAAGGAACTATTAAGGAACTTTTGGAACTACAATTGCTTCAAAAGAGGCCCAAAAATAAGGAACTAGGTCTTGAGGTTCCTTATAAAAAAGGGTGTAACGCAAAAATGAAAGATAAGGGGGAAGAAAGATCTTAGGCAATGTCTAAAAATCAACTACAGTATCTCCAATATTCTAAATGAGATTAATTTGGACTAAGCAAATTGGATTTGTGTGAAAGCAGCTTTCTATATAAACATAAACTAATAAAATTTTAAGCAGCCCCTTCGACTTTCAAGCATCAAATTTTGCAGTTCAGATTGACTAGAAAGAAACTGTATTTTTTGTTGAACGTTTCCATAATTAAATTTGCTAAGACTTTTAATTGCAAGCAGACTCTCGAACAGAGATAAATAATAAAAATAATAATTAATAATAGATTTGAGTTGTCTAAAAACTTATTTTTGTGATAATTTTGTCTGAGTAATTTGCTTGATTGGGATAAAGTTTGAGGAGGACTGGGAATGAGCATAGGATTATGGGAAAGAGGACTGTGGGGTGGGAAGGGGTTGTTGTTGCAACAGTGAAGGGTAGAATAAGTGAGGACGTTACATATGAATCTTGAAATCTTCAGCATCCATATTTTCTTAACCCTGGTTGTCATATGTCGCAAACCCGGTGTTAGGTTGATATTATCGCCGACGAAGTAGCCACACATGCTTCTCCGCCATGAACGAAGATCCTCCGGCCTCTGTGCTGTCACGTGTAACCCAGAAAGCAATGAACCTCGTTTTGATGCGACCCAGGGAAGATCGCCGATGGTCTCTGTGGCAAACGAGAACCGAGAACCTGGCTTTACTGTATTCGTCAGCATGTCAATTTCAATGCGAATTCAATGGCATGTTCATTTCATATCAAAGGCGTGTACATTTAATTCCGTATTCGAAACAATGTTGATTTCCTGCTGTATACGTCCGCATGTTCATTTCTTCCTGCATAAAGGCAGTTTAAAGAAAGTTTCTGTTTTCATAAATAAGAGCGGACGGTTCCAGAGAGGTTGGGTTGTTGATCCCCATCTTACTCCCTCGCCACGTGGCTTGTGGAGGCGAACCCGGACGCATTCTAGCACACGATCCTTCGCTCGTCCAGTATTGACCGCCCGGGCAGGCCTATCCTTTCGGTGCATATAGTATTCAAATTCAAGCAATTTCAATTGCAAGACCCATAACAGTGATGTATTTTCATTAAAATGTCGCTATGATGGGAAAACGAACAGATGTTCTATATAGTGAAGTAAAATAGAAATTCGGATAATTTCAAAATAAAATATAAAGTAATTTATGATAAGATAGTAAGTGGAAATGGCTGTGAAGATTAAAGTAACGCTATAGAAACTTAATTATTTGTTCGGACAGGAATCTTTTTTAATTTTTCATGATATTTAGAGAAGCTCTTTTGTTTTTCCATTAAGTTTTCTCAATGCACATTTCAGAGAGAAAAGTTTCTTAAAAGATGAAAACACAACACAACAAAAGCTGAAAACACAACAAATTAAGCTTAAAGATGAAGCCTTATTTGCTGCAGAACGTTTTCGATCATCATACTGTAACGCAAAAAGCAATATTGTATTCAATTAGAATTAGATTAGCGAAGTGCTGATAAATGGTATTGAACGAGCGACAAAAATGTCGGACTAATGCGAAAACTAGTCTGCACAAACAACATTCCGTCCATCGTAAATCATGCGATCATACACATTTTCATTATTGGTCTTGCTGAAGCTGTCAGATAATAAGCCGCCCCCTTAAGGCTGTCGGATAATTACCCGTTCCTCCCTAAAGCTGAAGGATAAAAAGCCCTTCCCCCTTAATGCTGTCGGGTGCTAAACCATTCCCTCCCAAAGCTGTCGAATAATAAGCCGTTCTCCCTTTAAAGCTGTCGAATAATAAACCGCCCCCTTAAGGCTATCGGATAATTACCCGTTCCTCCCTAAAGCTGAAGGATAAAAAGCCCTTCCCCCCTAAAGCTGTCGGGTGCTAAACCATTCCCTCCCAAAGCTGTCGAATAATAAGCCGTTCTCCCTTTAAAGCTGTCGAATAATAAGACGCTCCCCCCGAAAGCTGTCGGATACTAAGCTGTCCCCCCTAAGACTAGGATCTTTCAAAGCGATCCCTGTCTAAAGCGTGGTCTACAAGGAGCAGTAACCGCCTGGACGGCATGGAATATCTTTCCATATGAACCGGCACACGGTAAGGAACACGGGTCGACGGGTGTGTAATGTGTAGCTAAACAGCTCACTGTCCCATCTTTGCATCTATATAATGCGTCAGCGTCCAAGGTGCTTACTTCAAAGATGAGGCGCTTATTTGAAATTTTATAGACACTCATTTTTTATTGACAAAAACAAGGCTTTCACTATTCATGACAACTATACACAATATGCATGGCGCTAAATAGGCTCAACCAACATAGTCGAAACACAAAAAAGTCAAACAAGAGGATAGCCTTGGGCTGTATGACTCAGAGAGTTACTCGGTGATTTCACTGAGCTCTAGATATCATAGCTAAGTGGAAACGGTGTTGGCTCTCTGATCATGCAGCCAAGGTTCGAATCCCATCAATTGTGGTATGCAAACTTGTGGAAAAATCTATCCTAGTATTCTCCATTCGTGATAATTATATATATTTCAAATAAACTTCGAGTCCTTATAGGAATTGGGGTTATTTTATGTATGTTTGGTTTTCGAAGATTAGCAGTTTTTGGTTACGAGACAGGTGCGAAAATGCATCTTTACATTAAATTTAGTCGGTTCTTCACAAATTCTTTTATCGCGGCAAATTATTGCGGCATTTGAAATTATTTATTCAAGCGAATTTGTTTGGTTTTTTGACGGATTTATTGACAAAAACTTAATCGAGTTTAAAAGAATTGGAAACTCTCTTAAGCATGCGGGCACTTTTTGATTTAATTTGCAAGCATTTTAAGATATTATTCGCTAACTTTTTAAGTAACCTTTCCGACCTCAAAGCATTAGAAAATCAAGATAGCTAGTCATCCAACTAAGATTCGGCTTTCCAACTGGGTAACGTTGGTCAAAATTTGTTCTATTGAATTTAGTTGAAGGATTTCCACCCGGTTTCTATATGGTGGTCAGAATCGAGCCATGCAGAAAGTTCAGTACAGGATATTTCAAGTTATCCCAAGGGGGGGACGCATTAACTTTCAATGCGGGGGGTCCATGCCACTATTTCATTTCATTTCATTTTTTCATTTTCAATTGTTTACGGAGAGTAACCCTTCAGCAATGTGCTGGTTTTCAAGGGGCTCTCCATTTAACTACTTACATTATATATACTTTAAAAGAAACCATATTTTAAAATCCTAATGTTCCTTAAATTTCCTGTAAATTTCCTTGCATACCCCTAAATATTGTGTCTAATGTTTTGGAAACCCCAAATATTGCTATCTATTTTTTGACACCTGAAATGTTTTCTCGTGTTTAGCCATCAGTTTCATGACAATTTACAATTTATAAGCTCTTGGCAGTTGGACGGGTCATTGTAATGAATCGCACCAAATCGCACGATTCTTCTCTTCAGATTTGTGGACCCCAGATATTGAATTTGTGTCCATGTTATCATTGAAAGACCCCAAATATTGGCATGGACCCCCCGTATTGAAAGTTAATGAGTACCCCTCTCGGGAGTTATCATTAGGGCTTTTTTATATTATTAGGATTGACAGGACTAAACTTGTTATAAGAAAAATTTTATAAGAACACGAGCCTGGATTTTGCCCATATTTTAAGGACAAAGTAAGAATAAGCCCTACAAGCTAAGGCTTGCCCTTTTTTAAGCCTTAAGAATATCATCTTAATAAGAAAGTAAGACAGTTAGACTGAACGTAAAATGCAAGCGAACAAAGAATTGGACAAGCATGCTGCATTTTACACACAAACCTAGCACCACTCCAAACAACCACTGAATAATATAACTGCCTAAGTAACCGAAGAATTAAGAACATATTAAGGACATTGCAGGCTCAAAAAAGGCACAAGCTTAGGAACAGCAAGCTTGGATCGAAATTTCCTGGTTGTTATAAAAAAGCGGGTAGATAGTTATCTGGACATGCCACAATTTCACGAGCAAAAGTCGATAATGAAAAGTGGAAAAGTATGGGACCCCATACAAAAGCCCTTCACTTTGTATCTAAGACCCTCTTATTCATTATACATCATATACACACATCCTTGGTAGGATTAGCTACCTTGCGGGGTGAGTGAATGAAAGTCGGTCATCAATCAGAGTGGACCCGCAGCCTCCGGATCGTTTCTGGACTAGCGATCTAGAACGAATAAGCAAGCAACAAACTAAACCATATTTGTTTGGTTCCAATGTATTGCCAGCAATACTGCTGATCTGGAACCGTGGCTTGTGACCCAGAATGAGTACCATCACCATGGGTTCTCATTTACCGACCTCGGAAGGATGGACCAGCTGAAAGGCTTGTTGAGAGTTGACCCGGCGAGACTCGAGCCAATGATCTCTCGATCAGCAGTCAGACGCCCCGCTCGGCCATAGCTAGCTAACTTAGCTAAACCACGAATCATTTCCCGACTTCAGAAAGATGGACAAGATAGTTGAATGAAGGCTTTAAAGAGGGGAGGGGGTGATTCGATCCAATGACCTCTTGATCAGCAGTCGACACCTTGCTTGGCCATAGCTAGCTAACTTAGCTAAACCACGAATCATTTCCCGACTTCAGAAAGATGGACAAGATAGTTGAATGAAGGCTTTAAAGAGGGGAGGGGGTGATTCGATCCAATGACCTCTTGATCAGCAGTCGACACCTTGCTTGGCCATAGCTAGCTAACTTAGCTAAACCACGAATCATTTCCCGTCTTCAGAAAGATGGAAAAATAACTGAATGTAGGCTTTAAAGGACATTTTGGTGGGTTACAATAAGAACAAGGAATTAAAAAAAGTCCATAATGATGTTTTACACGCTTTTTTTATAAAGAACCACTTTATAAGGAACCTACATGTAGAAGGCCCGAAAATTTAAAGAACTTATACTACTAAAGAGAAAATCGTTAAGGAACTTTTCAATTTTGAATGCTTTTATCACTGCAGACAATCAAGAAATAGAAGGTCGGTTCCATTCATTTGCAGTCGAAAATCACATAAATTGTATGTTACCCATTTATCAAATGTTTCCTTGAGTAGTCTCGAGCTTTGCTTACATTCAAGTGTCTCTCTACTACTGTTTGTGCAGTTAAAATTAAGGAACTATTAAGGAACTTTTGGAACTACGGTTGCCTCAAAAGAGGTCCAAAAATAAGGAACGTTAAGAACTAGGCCTTGAGGTCGGTTCCTTATAAATAAAAAACGTGTATACCTTTAATGCAGGCAATGGATAAACATTCTCAGGTCAGCTCATTTGCACAGTTCTGAGTTAGGTAATAAAGTATAAGGAGCTTTAGAGCTTTACCTCCCTCGGATACACTAACTCTTTAATTACAAATTTATCATAAGGCTCTGTAGGAAATCACTTTTTTGAAACAGCTTTTTGAAGAGCTTTGTAAAACTTGAAAACATCTCTGTTGCGAAATTTAATTCAACGATGTCGTTCCCACGATAAGATATTAAAAACTGTCTGATAACCAACCCAGATGCCCAGATATGCTGAGGAAACAACTGAAAAATTTCTTTAGAATATTTAGGCTTTAAAACGTTAGATAAAAGTAAAGACAAAGGCTATGGCTTTGATATAGCGGTTATCTACAGTTGACATCCGCTATCTCGAACTCTCAAGGGAAACTGGAATTGTTCGAGATAGCGAATGTTCAAGATAACGGATGCCCCATATAAATATAAAAAATTATAGTTTTTAAGTCAGAAAAGGAACCCCTATTAACATGCAGGGTTACTGATCCCAAATTTCATCAAACAAGACAGGTATTTTTTAACATAGGAGTCAAAGCTCATCTGCTTTCATCCCTACTATTGGTGAAATTGAGATAATGGCGATGCAGCACATCTCGAAAGAGAACAGCTTCACCAATTGTCTACATGGGCAGCATATCACTTAGCTGCTGCCATTCACGCTCCGCTAGGCGAACTTATACATATTTTCAGCCGATCTCTTTATCCAGTTCAGCAGAAAACTTGGCAAAGTTCGAGATAAAGAGCAGGTTTTCCTCCATGGGAAATCGAAAATGGTTCGAGACAGCGAATGTTCGAGATAACGGGGTTCGAGATAGCGGATGATTTTTCTATTACAAACCCTTATACCAAAACGAGGGGAAATTGAAAATCGTTCGAGATAGCGAATGTTCGAGATAGCGGGCAGTCGAGATAGCGGATGTCAACTGTATAACTATAATATATAACTTATATAGCGGTTATCTATAACTTTCATATATTCAAGAGCGCTTTACAATTCTTTACAACCTTAGCTCAAGCAATTTTTTTAGGTACCAATTTTACATCTTGGTGCGGTGTCACAGATAGCAAAGTTTTTACACCATATAATTTGTGCTTCCTAGCCCGGATCTGAACCACAGACTTTGAGCCCAAATGGCGCAAGTGCTAACCACTACGCTACGCTGCTCTCAACTTTTGAAGGCATTATTACAAAACAGTTTCGTAGTCGAACGGCCCAAGCGGTTTCCATAATTGGGTTTTGTTGTTCCCGGCACTTTTTCTTCACGATTCGACCATGTGAGTCGAAGTGACACACTGGAACCCTTCGTCAGCTGAACGCCGAAGCACGCAATTCTGTGTCTGAAGTCTGTTCTCGAATCTTGCGATATACGGGTGCTAAACCCTAACAGGGACGCTCAACCAATTAGCCTGTTTAACCGCTGTGGGCAAATGTAGCAGAGGCGCTATTACAACAACAAAATAAAAACAAGTCGATTTCCCAGCCTGATTTTCCACTTAAACTGCTCATTTAAACGAACGTGGGTTTTATAAAAAGCTGTTATAGTAAACAACATCAACAACTGCAGAAGGGCCGAACGAAGATGTAATCAAGATAAGAAACTATTTGTACATATGTTTTGTAGATAAAAAAATAACATGCATAGAAAAACGGCCTGCAAGGTCAAGACTGTTTGATAAGAACGAAAATGATGGGCCAGTTAAGCGTGACTGTCTATCGGGAATTTGCGTCGGTCGGGCCAGATAGGCGCGAATGTCTATCAGGATTCTGCGTCGGTCGGGCCAGATAAGCGTGAATATCTGTCAGGAATTCGCGTTATTCGGGCCAGATAGGCGTAAATGTCTGTCTTTACAGTGCGTCGTTCGGAAGATTTGGATGTCTTATTAGTAGTTGAATCGTAATAATGTTTTCCCAAAGCGTAGAAAATGCTTTGAAGAGGGAAAAGAGCAGTGTTGCAAATTTCCTGTTTAGCCGCGATTAGTGACTTGAGAAGTGAAGCTGATTTGTTTCGTAATTAGTTAAACTAGCCTCAAATGGGTTCGAAAACGAATTAATTTGTGAAACAGCTGAAGAACTGCAGTTCTTAAATCTTTGAATTGCTTAATTTTCACAAGAAAGGTGTATAACGTTCATTAAAGTTGTTTCCAGAACAAACTTGGTGTAAATGGAGATCTCAAAGCTCTCCTATTTATCTTGCATATAGCTCTCGTATCAATATGGTTACTTTTTAATGATTAGATAAGCCTTATCAGTAGGCTCTGAACAGTGTCGAAACTTTCGTCAGGTCAAGGGTAGAGGTGCACACAGGCTGCTAGTGGTGGCACCATCTGAGTTTCTTCGAAGAGACCAAAAGTGAAGAGACAATCTTTTAAGACGCTCTTTCTCTAACGGAGAAAAAGGCCCTTTTCAAGTCTTTAAAAATCATCTAGAATCACATTTCGCTTTCAGAAACTGTTAAGTACAATGATTTTTGCAGGCTTTAAGCCTTTGCTGAAAACGCATTGCACTTAAAAAGCGCTTTAGCAGCGCTGGGGTTATACAATAAGGTGGCGAACAACTGATCCAAAAATAAGGAACATGCGAAGGCTGAGAATGAAGCTAATTGTTCTTTGATAAGCGTTTAGATCTTACAAATGACCGAGGTTGAAAATCGGACCGCTTGCAGTTATGTTTAGTTTATCCAAAACTTCTAGGTGAAACAATAGGATTTCCAGGGATTTCTGCCGAAATGACAGATTGATGCTCGAATTGAGATGCTTGCGGGAATATGTAGTTTATTCTAGAGTTGTTTATTTTGAATTTCAAGGGATTTCTCAGGGATTTTGCCGAAATAACAGATTTTTCAAGCTGGTGTATTATTTGACACTTGCCTCACACGCAGGGAGTGAATTGTGCTATGGTGACAATGAAACAAGCAGAATGAAATTTCCCTCATAAAAATAAAAAAAAACAATAATAAATAAACTGAGAAGTTTATAAACAAACAAAAACAGAACAATAGAAAAATTAAGTAAATAAAAATAGGCTTTTCAACTTTGTACCTGGTAGCAATCCTTCAACTCCGTGTTCGCCTTTAAAACATAAGGCCTTACTTCAGCGTAAGAAACGACAATATTTTTTCGACAAATATGAAACAGCATTCCACGCATGGTACAGTTATTTTCTCGTCTCAAAATATCAGCCATTTCGTAGCGAACTGGGCATTCGTAATTGAACATAGTAAGCGCCTCACTGAACTTCAGGGTCGATGAAAACAGCAAAAGTACGACGCAAGTTACAGCCATTTTTTAACGTTGTTTATAATTTACGAGTCCAAGTTGAAAAGGTTAGTGGCTACTGATCTCACTATGTATAGCTCTGATGACCGCGGGTAGCTCCGATCATCAACCTTGTAAAATCCTTCTGCCAGTACTGAGTTGATAGCGCAGTCCTTTTATAATCTTGCTAATTCGTAAAACCATAAAAACACGAGAAACCACCTTCTTTGCGAAATTCGTCGATAAAGAGACGTGTATTGGATTGCATTGTTGTCAAGCAGCCGCGGTAGATTTTCTTGTAATTCGTAAGAAGTTCTTAACGAATGTGAAACTAACAGCTTTTGGCAGCCAAGACGGGCGCTCGCTGTTTGCGTACAGTTGTTTTATGCATATGTACATACAGACGTATTGTAATGCGCGTAAGCTTTTATACCAGGTACACATGAAAATACGACCAGGGGGGTGTGAACTGACCTTGATAAGCGCTTTATTCTTGAATTTTGTTTACGTGATGTATAATTTCTGATATGCTATTAAATTAAAACATCACTGTTTTAAATACTATCATGAGCGCTGACAAAAAAGAAGAAAACATCTAAAGGAAACAAAAATGAAGCGGATGATGGAATAGTAAGAATAGTAATGCAAAACTAACGAATTTATTTGATAGGCCAAGCCGTATATTCATTGGCAACAAAGTCTAAAGGCTGTCGAAAACTTTAAGGAATCGAATTAGATTTTCGACGATTTTTACGTAAGAGCGAAAACTCGCACACATGCATCCGCGATATACATTCCGCCTCGCACTTACGATCAAGCATCTCGAAAAATCGACATCACACTAGCAAAAATCAAGGGTTGCGCGTCCCGCCAGAATAGATATGAATTCGCAATTATGAGAAATTTCATGCCAACGCAGTACTGCGTAAAATCGTCGTGTACACATTACCAAGAAATTCACTTGTAATGACGCGCGTAATTTCATTTTCTGCTGCCGAAATTGGCTGTTTGAGATCGTTGGTCTGTTCAAGTGGCAGCTACATCAAGCCATGCCTCCAAGTGAAATTCGTCGCGCAGAAGGTAAATTTCCTCACGACACAAGTGCAGTACTGTGTTTTCTGCACCAGCTACAATCCGTTCAAGCGGATGGCGATTACTGAGAACGTCTATACTTTTCTTCATAAAAGCTCTTCGCGCGAATTAGTGGAGATCGAGCTTTACGCACATTGACCGCACATTGAAATTCAACAAGAGTAAAATAGAGATAGAGCAGGATTTCCACTACGCGGGATTCTTCGCGCTAACGGAAAGATTTCGTCGCTTTACATACACAGAACTGCATTTTCTGTTGCATGCACTCGTCGGACTCTACTTTTCGTTCCGAAAGTTCTACGCGCGGAGGATTTCACCGTAGAAATCAAGCTTTACGCGCTCGATCGCTTCGTGATTTTCGAACGGTACTTTTAAACGCGTCGGAATACAACATGACCGCTAGCCATTGTTTCGGTAAAAGTAATATAGAGGTAAAAATCTCAATGAAATGCTTGCAAATTACTCCAAGTACATGCTTCCATGTTTATTACTGAAAACATCTATTAAAATCTAGAGTTTATGTCAAAAGAATAATAATAAGTAAGAAATGTGTTTGTATTTGCCGAGGGTGAATTTGAAAGGCGGTTTATGAATAATATATGCGCAGCGCTCTGAAACAGAGATTTTTAACAGGGGGAGTTTCAATTAGACAGTCGTGTTCCCAGGACTAACTGATTTTAAGACATAAATTATGAAACATATACAGTTATAGCGAGGGATTTACGAGAAATAACGCTCAGAATTCATGATGGTGAAAATTAATTATGGGCATTTAGACGGTTGGAAATGAATCTTAGAGCTGAGTATTAAACACAAACAAATAAATAAATAACGAATTGTGTTAAAACTCGGGGACCACGCTGATTGCCATCCGCGAATTATACTTTGTTTTTACGCCATATGAAAATCACGAGGTTTCAGCGTAGAATCGCTAAAAAAGACTCTCGAGGATTATGCCGATATTGCGCACAATCAGAACAAGTTGCCGATTGCCAATCGGCGATTTCTTGGAACTAATTTATCGCAACTGACCTATCGACATAAGCGCTTTGCGGCAAATAGTTGACAACTGCCAACTAGTTCTTTTTTGACGGTAACTAGTCGGCGCACAGTTCCAGAAAGGCCGGCTTCCTCAACTTCTGCGATTAGTGGACAACTGGACAACTGATACCCATCAGTTGCAGGGACCTGAGCCCCTTGCTACCGCATACTGTATCCTACAAGTTCTGACTAGTTGTTGACATGTCGACATGAGTTAGTTCGTATCGTAGGTAGATATAAGCCAACAATTATTGCGACCTAGAATTCGATATTTTCAGCTTAACAAACGCCACCTTCCTCCCACCAACAAACACCATAATCACTAGACCACTTGAGCATTCGATTAAATTGCTACGACCTCAGCAGGAGAAACTCGCACCATAGGATGGCGGTAAATAAACAGACCAGAGGAGACTATTTCTCGTGTAGACCACGAACAGAAAAACAAACCACGGTGGAGAATAAAAAAAACATGGCAGAGAATTAAAGACTTGTAGGAGGCGAGTAATAATAAGTAAATCAGTACCCTTCCCGGAGGTTCATCCCTTCAAACTTTTCGATGCAAGAATCAGTTGGGGGCTGAATTATTTAGCATACCGTGTGACGAATTTCCTTAACCAACAAACGCACATCTTGTTGGCGATGCGCACTCCTTAGGCACGCCTATCTATCGGCTCATGAACTTAAATGAGCACCTCCCTCCGTCTTATTCTAGAACCGATAATCAAGGTTCTAAATTGGGTGTAAAACGTGGTAAACGTACACTCGTGTCAACCCTTTGTACGTGCTCGTGTTGCTAATGTTCCATCTTCATCATCATCATCATCATCATCATCATCATCATCATCATCATCATCATCATCATCATCATCATCATCATCATAATCATCATCATCATTATTACCATTATCTTCATCACCAGCATCGTCAACATCATGATCATCATCTTCATCACCTTAATCATCATCATCATCATCATAATCATTAACATCATCATAATCACCGTCATTATCATCATTATTATTACCATTATCATCATCACCATTATCATCAAGATCATGATAATCATCTTCATCACATTAATCATCATCATAATCATCAACAACATCATCATCATCATCATCACCATCATCATCATCATCGTCATAATCATCATCATCATTATTACCATTATCTTCATCACCAGCATCGTCAACATCATGATCATCATCTTCATCACCTTAATCATCATCATCATCATCATAATCATTAACATCATCATAATCACCGTCATTATCATCATTATTATTACCATTATCATCATCACCATTATCATCAAGATCATGATAATCATCTTCATCACATTAATCATCATCATCATCATCAACAACATCATCATCATCATCATCACCATCATCATCATCATCGTCATAATCATCATCATCATTATTACCATTATCTTCATCACCAGCATCGTCAACATCATGATCATCATCTTCATCACCTTAATCATCATCATCATCATCATAATCATTAACATCATCATAATCACCGTCATTATCATCATTATTATTACCATTATCATCATCACCATTATCATCAAGATCATGATAATCATCTTCATCACATTAATCATCATCATCATCATCAACAACATCATCATCATCATCATCACCATCATCATCATCATCATGATAATCATCATCATCATTATTACCATTATCTTCAACACCAGCATCGTCAACATCATGATCATCATCTTCATCACCTTAATCATCATCATCATCATCATCATAATCATTAACATCATCATAATCACCATCATTATCATCATAATCACCATCATCATCATCATCATCATCATCATCATCATCATCATCATAATCATGAACATCATCATAATCAGTGTTCCCAAAATTCATCTGCTGCATCGATCAACGAGTACAAGGGCTGAATTTCCTTTAGAAAACGCTGACAAATATCAACGTCTGGTTCTTGGACCTCAAACACATCCCATAACAACTTGACTTTACGCACAGTGCGGCAAGAAAACTTTCAGAACTTTTGAAAGACCACAAATATCATTCAGATAATTAACCAAGGAAAATATAAGCACTTCTAGTCAAAAGCAATAGTTTTTGCTCTTCCCGCTGCGTTGGTGAATCTACAAGTCGGTTTATCTCAACATTCTACGTCAAAAGCGTCCAGATGTTCTCTAAAACAATGAAGACTTTGCAGGAAGGTGGTGTTCTGCTTGTTGGAAATGCTGGGTATGAATATTAATAGATACCAAGCACTTAATGGAATATTAACACGATAAAAGGATGTTTTCCATATGGTCCAGCAAGAATAACACGCCTTCTTTCTACAGAGCGTACTCTGCAAGTATCTCATACCGTCTCTTCTGTCGCGAGCGTTATACCCAGACCGCAAGAGCATGAAAACGCACTGGCGTCCCTACAATTTTGGAAAGGCCTCCTTTCAAGGAATAGGGCCTATTCTAGCGATTCCCTACTATAATAGCTCCAAAGCTCTCCACTTCGCCCCCAGACAATGATGGTTGTAAAACAACAAGACAACTTTCGTGGAAACAACATTGTAACCAGGGAAAAGGGAGAATCCAAGGAAAATAGCAAAATTATTTAGGCCGTTCAAATATATATTGTCCAAGATTGTAGTACGAACAGCGAATTTCCAAGGCCTCTTTATTTTCCTCCTAACCTGGAAATAGGCCGCAAAGATCCCCAAAATGAATGGACGAGCATCTAAGACTATTGGTTTCAAATATGTTGTCTTTGCTGCTTGCGAGGTGTACGAATTTCGGTAGCCAGCCATGTATTTCTTTCGAAATATCCCTAGGAACGAGGTTGGCTACATCTAAACAATGTTTTCACAGGTATCTATTGTTGCTGTTGTTGTTGCTGCTGCAGCAGTTGTTGTTGTTGTTATTGTAGTTGCTGTTGTTGTTGTTGTTGTTGTTGTTTTTGTTATCGTTGCTTTTGTTGCTGTTGTTATTGCTGTTGTTATGACTGTTGTTGTTGTTATTATTATTATTATTGTTGTTGTTGTTGTTCTTGGTGGTGCTCCTGAATCTCTTTGTTGAGTAGTACACGTTTTTTTTTATAAGAAAGTGGTTTATAAGAAAGTAGTACTCAACGTCTCAAAAATGTAAGAAAGTTCAATACTGGACTCTTGAAATTTAAGAAAGTTTTGTTTCATACTTTCATTCCTAATGTTCTGTATGTTATTTTCGCTCCTCTGTTCAGTCGTTTGTCTTGCTATTAAACGAGTCTAATGATTATTTTCTTTGAAAAACGTGGTATTTGTGCGATGTATACAGTGCCTTAAACTGTATGAAATATCTAAGAAAGTTTCAATACTGGTCCAAAAAAACTTTCTTATAAAAAGAAAAACGTGTAATATCGTATAACATGAGTCGTGCTTTCATGATATAGTTTCTATGATTTGTCATTCATAGCGACTTTTAGGTTTGTTGTTACCGTTCGACACATGACAAAAAGGCTTTCTGAGGTCGGCAAAAATAAACGTTTCGCCTCGTAGCGAAGCGTAATCACCAAGAGTTGATCCCACACATAAGTCCAGGTCTTAAATCTTGCTAATTTTGAAGATCTTTAAAACCCAGCAAGGCAAAGTAAATTCTTAAGTTTGAATCAAAGGATAAAACAAAAGTTAGCAGCTTTGAGCTGCAGCAAGCAGAGGCGTACAAAAATGATTCAGGGATTTTCTGTAATCTAAATAAACCAAGCAAGATGTTTAGGCCCGTTTCGCCCATTTGTAATCATTGAACTGTTTGTAATTAGGCTAAAATTCTGGATTAGGATTAAGATTCAGAGTGATTCAGCAACCAGCAGACCGTACAATAAGGATTTTAGGATTTCTCTGTCGTCTAAATAAACCAAACAAGGTGTTTAGGCCCGTTTTGCCTTTTTGTTACAAGGCTAAAATTTCATTGGGATTAAGATTCAGGAAGATTCAGCAACCAGCAGAGCGTACAATGAGGCACGGAGCAAGATGTTAAGGTCCATATTTGCCATGAAGTCTTCAAAACGGATTTCAGGATTAAGATTCAGGCCTTTTACTCTAGCCAATTTTTATACCTCAATCTGGCCATCTGGCCCTACTAGGCGAATTGACAGCAAGCTTTCTCAGGGGGTTCAGTATTTCCTCAGCGAAATGTTTGCAAACCAAAAGGTTGACTTGAGGTTGAATTAATGAATTTGAATTTCATCTGTCGGGGAAACGAGCCGAAGGAAGATCACCGAGAATTCAAGATAGGTCACTTGGTAGATTTGTTTCCACTGAGTCCTTCATACTTTCCAAAGATGGAACTACGCCATTGCTAAAAACAGACATTCGACGGAACTCTTGCTCATCACGTTCTACACTTGTACCCAGCCCCTCTTACTAATAGTGTATTGAATCTACAACGGAATAAAACACATCACACTTCTAACCTTATATTGGGCTTATTCCAAGCGGACGGAAGAGACGAATAACTAGCCTCTCTTTGAAGACCAAAGAAAACCGACTAAGACAAGACAAGCAAACGGACTTCAAAATCGAGTTCTCCCGTTTTCCAGTTTATACTTTTTAGTTGTTGAAATTATTTAGTATAAATTCCGCCTTAGACAATCGCTGCGGTCTGTTTCTGAAGTTTACACTCTGAGGAGTTTCGTAAGAAAAGAGCTTTTAAGAATGCCATACAATGTTTCCGCTGTTTATGGCAATTTTAAAGAGCACACATCTGCTATGTAGGTGCATAACGTTGCTGCGCAGCAGCAAATTTTCTTAAATGAATCGAATTATAGTATGTTAGATGAATTGAAAAAGTATGTTAGAAGCAACAGTGCTGTTGCTTAAACCCGCTCAAAAATTGTGATATTCTTCATACACAGTCACAGTTTCATGCTAATTTTGCTAATTTAGGCTGTGTCAAAAGGCATATTCAATAATCGCTTCTATGTTAGATTCAGGCAAAAAGGGTCGAAATATAAAATATCAGATTCCTGAATTCTAATTCTTTTGCGTATCTCAGGGTTTCTTGCACCGTTTAGGTGTGAACACGATGGTTTTGGCTCATTGTGATTAAGCAATCGATTATGAGGTTTATCGCCCACGGTCGATACCCTACGATGCCCTAATTCCACAAGCCAGAAGTTGCGAAATAGTTGTAATCTACTTCTAGGACCATACGGGACAGCTTTATAAAACAGCGCAAAACTGTGAAGCGTGGGATGAAATTTTGTGTGTGCTACAGTGAAAACCCGCAAAGCAGAACCATCATCAAAATTGCGATAAACAGCTGGGACATAGTAAATATATTCGGACTTATCAAGGCTGTTTCTGACACCGTATTAGACATGATAGTCACCACTTATCATGACAAGCCTTTGATATTTAGTAGGTCAACGTTTCGGGAGAGATCCGTCTCCCATCATCGGGCAATGAGAAATGTGGTTTCTTTCCTATTTATTGCAAAGGTCGGGCCGAAAGGTGTGAAATTAACCGGACCTGCGAGGAAGCTGGGACATGTTAAGGCCCACTTACATAAAAGCTTCTCTCGTCTCACACTCTTCAGAGTTCTAACGTCAGAAACAGACCGAAACAATTGTCAGGCAGTACCCTGTTGCGGATCGAAATGCGCCAATTTTTTTATCAATCTTTAGACACGATACTCATTCAACATATTAAAATGAATTCTAAGTAAATCTATGGCTAAATTATGAGAAATGTCGCGCGCGACACTGTATTCGTGTCTTCCAGGGTGGCTAAACATGCGAGTGACAAGCGAGCAACATGTCTCCGAGTCATTCACATATCGCGGAGAAAAGAAATGTTGTCTCCCAGAAACTTTTGTGTGTCTCTTGCTACAAATTTTGTCGCGCATAAACAAAGTTTCCAAGGTGGCTTACTGTAACTGGGAGACACCGAGGGGACATCAATGTCGCGCGCGACATGTCTCCTAGTTTTGCCAGGCCTTAACCCAACAGCCGTTTGTTAAGGGCGATTGTCCAGCAATTCAACTCAATAGCGACAACTACGATGACTGACATAATCATGTTATTCATCAGTTTTTCAATAGAGTGAAATCATTGAAACCGAAGGGTCTTTTGTCACCGAATTATCCGTACTTGCGCAGGTTCCAAGTCAAAAGCCTACAACCTACAGAATATTATTGCAATGAAAACTCAAATTTAGTTGAAAATTCTTTGACTCGATGCTCGAAATGAGCAGGGCGGTGTTTATTTAGTAATTAAGTATTTGCAATGAATTATTTCTTATTTGTTTTATAAGTAATCGAAAACGCACGCGGTGGAATTGGGCGCAGTTTTAGTTTGAGAAGACTGCATGTGGGGAGTTTAAAAGTCGTCATCCAGCAAGTCGAAGGTATAAATCAGGTAAACAAAATAGAGCAAAATAAACAATAATAGAAAAATAAACAAATATAGTCTGTAGGATTTTCCTTGAATCCTGACAAAACAAGTAGACTAATTAACATAAGTTGCAGAACATTCCGCGAAAGATGGCGACGGGAACATTGGACCATGTGCAGCTCTGGCTTTGTTTATGCATCTTGAGGGTTGAGGGTTTCCTCGTGAGGTGCATCCGCCGTCCTTCTAGGTGGTTTGCGTCTTTTCAGACAACATCGGGACGGTCTTAATATTAAGATAATTCAGCATTTTTGATCGTTTTGTTTCAAAAAATTGAGAATAATGTGAAGTAGGCTTATATTAACTGTAATTTAGCTATTTCTCCTTTTTAAGGTATCTTTAGCTTTTGTTGTTGTTTATCTACTTTATTTGTTGTTTACTTGTTTATTTGTAGTTTAAATTCGATTAAATCTTCTAGCTAACAACGTATAAAATTCAACTGATCTTAATCGAATAATTTAGATTAATATATAGTAAATACTAAAATAACCATAACACAAAAACAATATTAAATACATTTAAGCAGGCATTACATCTACATTTTGGACCATTCTAGTGTTTTATTACAAAGTCTTGAAACAATTTAGATTATCAGCGGACGAAGTTTCAGCCATCGACCGTCCATGTTTCAGCCAGGACAGATGTTTCAGTCTATCTCAAATAAATTAATGATGATATTGATGATTGCGATTAAATGCCGCATCTCTATACAATTACTGAAAATTCCGTACTCAAACGCAATGACCCCTCCCCTGCGATGGAATTATTTTGCAGAATTGTCTACTGCGCTGCCAGAATAATAGCAGCTATGATGCTGCGTGAAATTTCTGTCTATAAACGGTCTTGCGGCTTCTTAATACTTCAAAGTATTTCTAAATAGACATATTTGCATACATCTTCGCAAGAAGCTAATGAGTAAAACCTAGTTGGAGTAAATGCAGAGACTAGCGCAGATACGAGAAGAAAAGCACAACGAGAAGCGAGCCGTTTAAACTTGCGCAAGTGAATTTAGGAAAGCACAATAGTTAAAGCTTCGAATAAAAATGGTGGAAGAGGAGGAAATGCTACTTTAAGTTCCTATTACTAATGTAAAGCGTATGTCAACCGACGAAACTTTCCCATCGCGCGAAATTTCCCGTCTAGTGGAAATCTTGTCGCGCGTTACATGTCCCTCGGTGTCTCCCAGTTTAGCCACCTCGGAACTTTGTAGCGCGGGACAAAATTTGTAGCAAGAGACACGCAGATGTTTCTGGGAAACAACAGAAATATTTCTTGTCTCCGCCGCATGCAAATGCGTCGAGGGACATGTTGCTTGCTTGCCACTACCATGTTTAGCCGCCCTGGGAGGCACGCCGAATACAGTGTCGCGCGCGACAAGTCTCCTAGTTTAGCCATAGCTTTACTCTTGTCGAATTTCACGATGCGGTCAAGCGCTTAAAGCTTGATCTCCACTTAATCGCGCGAAGAGCTTTTGTGAAGAAAAGTATTTCCAGCAATCGCCATCTGCTGCGACGAATAGCAGTGTTGAGAATACAGCACTGCACATTTTGGGAGAATGCAGGAGAGATTAGAGTTGTATTGAATAGGGGACGACTTTGGGAAGAGATCGCTAATAAAACTAGTATCGCAACATACTTCTTTAATAAATTCAAAGGCAAATGAAAGTGAATCAAATGACGTAATATAGTGCAATATAGAGGCAATGTTTTGAGACATTTTTCTGCATTAAGAAACTTAGGGATATGTACACATCTTGGTCGGCAGTGTTATATACGAAGCATTGATGAATGATGAAATGAGTTACACAGTATAGTAGTTATATTATTTTTCGTGTAATTAGAGTAACGTAATTAGTTAAGTTGGATAAATTAGTACTTTGTACTAGTCGCTTAAGACATGAAATCCAACATTGAATGATGTGAAATGATAATGATGATGATGATGAGCAGAGTGCTGAAACTTGAGCATTATGGCTCAAATACGACATTAACCGCTTTAACGTACAACTTTATAATACACACCTGGCAATACACCTTTGATTTCATTGCCTTTGCGATAGACGTACGGCGGAGCGTCTTCGAACGATACTTCGATGCTTCGATTGCAGACAGGACGAAGAGAGACCCATTTACTGCACTCCTTTTCGGCTTCAAAGGCAGCAAACAGCTCGTATCTCGCGTTGCATTTGTAATTATCGAGATCATCCGCAACTGTAGCGTTAAGTTGCGACAAAACTTGAGCTACTATCAAGCTAAGAAATATAGCCTTGAAAGCCATTTGAGTTCTCGCTATGTCAAGATGACCTAAGAGTTGTGCTTTCGAAGATTAAACCTCGAGTTTGGTATTATCAGTGACAATGATCAATTATTTAGGCATACGTTACAGTTTCAGCGCACAAAAACTGTAGCTGTACTGTTAAAAATTGATTAGTTATACGAACAACTATGAAAACTGGCTATTCACAACCGCCACCTGCGAATTAAGGAATACTAATGGTGTAAGCGCTGCTTTTATACGAAGAACTTCAAGTAACACCTGTCTAGATACATCCTGCAGTCACTGACCTTAGTCATAGACCATGCGGTTTTGAAGATTTAGGCCGTCTATGATAGCAGTTTCAAGGGAAGAAAACCGCCTGCACCGTTCGAACCAACTTGCTGGCCTAGCCAAAAATATCCCAGTTATTAAATTGAAGCAAATTTTCCGCAGAATTTCCTACAGGACTTCAAAGAACTTAACTTTTTTGTGCACAGCTGCAGTAACTAAGGACATTATTCCCTTTAAAAACGCTCAATAAAAAGGACAGAATTGTCACCATCTTTTCGGAAGCCTCTGTTGCCGCTCATGATCTACTGACTTTTGCGCGCGCGACACTTTACCTGGACGGTGCCAGGTTAAGAACAGGCCCATAGGTCGTACTCTGATGTAAACAGCAACCACAGGTCGTTGTGGTTGTTAAAGGGTGGTTGTTGTTGTTTGTAAAGAGCACGGCTCGTGTAATAACTCTATAGGGTTTCGTGCTTATTGACGGGAATGCACGAATCTTGCCGTCTTCAGATTTCAGAATCACGAACTACGCTCATAATTCCGAATTCGTTAAGTGAGTGCCCAGGGAATTCGTTCAAGAATATCTGACTGGGGGGGGGGCAAGCTTTATGTCCGCCTCAGTTGCATAGTCACCTTAAACCCAGACTTGCTTCAAAATAAAGCTGTATGCATGCTGCAGTTATAGATACAACAGCACATGTAACAAGTTAAAAAGAGACCAAAACTTCTTTTCACCGCAGCGTACCTTCAAAGTTTGTCCTGTTTGGCTCCGAAACGCCAAACCAAATTAAAACGTGGTTGAGCCACCTGGTAGATAGAAGTTTCAAAAGATGAAGAATACCCCTAAACCCGTGCGTAAATAGTCATATTAAACAGATATATTAAATCTTTCTTACTTGGCAAAATTCCTCTGACTTCACCGCCATCCATCATGACATAAGGGGCTAGAGATGAAAATGACACCACGATAGGCCTAGCACAGATTTGATTTAAGGAACGAACAATCGAACAGCTTACGTTTAGGATGTTCCCATGAAACCTAAACATGCACGTATCTGTGTCCCAGCTATCGTGTTTGTCGTATTCATCTTCCGCATGCTGAAACGCGTACTTGGGTGGTCCATCGAGTGATTACGTCCTCCGTGCTCTTCATGAGGCCGATGGCTGGTGGTCGTGTGATTTTGATCGTGTTGTTCGTTTTTGAAAAAGCTGCGAGTCTGTGCTCGTGTAATTTTCCAATCCATCGTTTTCATGATATTCTGTAAGATGCTGAAGATGTGCACTTGTAAGATTTCGTTGCTATCGTGATCGCGGTTCTCTGTAAGATACTGAAAACTTATGTTCGTGAGATTTCCAGATCGATCACGTCTTCCATGTACTTCCTCGTGCTGAAGATGCTCCTCGCGTAACTCCCAATGCCATCGCGTTCTCCGTGCTCTTTAAGGTGCTGAAAACTCGTGTTCGTGTGATTTCTTGATCGATCGTGTATCGTGTTCTTCTAGACGCTGACGGTCGTTCCTCGTGTAATTTCCAATCCCATCGTGTTCACCGTGCTTTCGCGTAAGTAAATTATTGAAATTCGAAGAATTTTCGAAGCTAGACTGTTTCTCAGCATGCAGACAATCACTGCAACGGGTTAACACGAACACGAGCAGAAACAACGACACGAAGATCATTGTCAGTATTACGCTTTGATCTTAGTAAATCTTAATTTAATCTTGGCATAAATCTCTTGCAAATCTCCTTAAATCTAATGCAGTCTTGACTGACTAAACAGTTTCCTAAAAAGCTTCTACTAAATCCAAGTTAGCAACACACAACTGTTTTCGCTAGTCAACTAGGGCAACATTAAAACATAGAATTCTTGGGAAAAATCAGACAATGGCTCCACAGTAACAAACAGCGCACGACCAATCAGAATAAAGCGCAGGTGCAACGATACAATAGCAACAAGGAGCAATGCAACATATATTTGGTATCTAAAAATCGCTCCTAGCATTTCAACAAGACCAAAAAACACCCATTACATGAACACATTACAGAAAGAGTGGGGAAAAGTGAGCCAATTCGTCACAGAACTGAGCAGAATTCATAGATTTTTTCGATGGAAAAATCTGCTCTCGAAGCTGTTTTGGAAGTCACTAATCCCATCGATTGTTGATATAGCTGTTTAATAGATTGTTTTATTTTATATAGTCTTAAAAAGAGAGGGTTTTCTGAAATATTTTTAAAACAAAAACTGTCGCATGCTGAAATATTAATGATTAGCACAGAAGGTAACAAAATATTTCCGACTGGCCTAAACTAAGCTCGTGTTGGTAGATAAAGAAGTAAAGGAAAACAAATGTTAGTTTGCAAGAGATATGATATAATCAAAGACGAATCCTTAAATTTCTTGTTATTGCTCAATGTGGTACGGAGTAAGAAAAGCTTTTGCAAATCGTATAAGCACAAGGGTAGCATAAGCATAAGGACACGGATCAAGCGTAAGAGGATACATTAGGCGGTAAGAAAAATCATCACTACTGCACACACGTTGTATGGGGGGATCACAGAGAGAAGCGTACGTGTGTAAGCATAACGAAATGCACAAGCATTAGCATAAGCATAAGCTCAAGGATCAAACGTAACACGAATCAAGCATAGGAAAAAGCATACAGATATATTTACATATATGCATGTTTATTTATCAAATGTTTAAGGAAAAAAATAAGCATAAGCGAGATAAAGGATCAAGCGTAAGAAAACACATCAAGCACGAGAAACAGCATAGAGATATGTGCATAGAAGCATATGCAAATGAACAACCATGAGCATAAGCATACGCCTAAGGATCAAGCGTAAGAAAACACACCAAGCATAAGAAAAGCACAGAGATAAGTGCATGTAAGCATAAGGAAATGCACAAGCATTAGCATAAGCCAGACTAAGGATCAAGCGTAAGAAAACACATCAAGCATAAGAGAAAGCATATAAAGAGGCAATTGCATGCAGGTATAAGCAAGCATAGGCATTGCTCAACATTAGGGACTTAGCGAGTGCATATTGACGACAGTATAAGGATATAACACGATGAGATCAAAGGCTTCCCAAGAGATATATCAAGCAGGGCTAGACTGCGACAACAATAAACTCGACGTTTTCCCATTTTGCGTAGCTTTGTTCCAAAATGTATCCAATATGTATGAATGGACATATTAAGAGTTGTATTACATAGCTTGATACCTAAGATATCACGTCTAAATCACTGTATTAGTTGACGAAATTCAAAAGTCAAGAAAGCCTCAGTGTCTCTTGAAAAAAACCAGCAAACCTGAGGCCCTATAGACTTGTCCAGACTAAGATTCATTCCTATTCAGAAGATAAAATTAATTTTCAATTCCAAAACCCTAATTTAACCCCAGCAAAGCACTAAATTCAAAGCACACATTCTAAATTGTCACAGTTTTAAAGTTTTAGGCCCTGACGGACACACTTCTTGCGTTAAACGTCTTTACTTGCGTCTGGCATTCGTGTTGGCAGTTGCAATCCGCTGTGCAAACGGGATGCATTTTAGGGAGGCCAGCCTCGCTCCAAATCAAGTCAAGGTTGTCAACCAGATCTTTTATCATGTCTTCAGTATGCCAAGGAGTCGGAGCAATGCGCAGCTTTTCACGCCCACGAGGGACTGTTGGGTAATTGATTGCTTGGATGTATATGTTGAACCTCTCTTGGAGTATGTTTGATACCATGGAACAGAGGTCAGCATTCTGAACCTAGGAAAATAGATTGGGATATTAAATTCTCGGTTAACAAAAAACGACATAAAATTTCTATGTTCTGCAAGTTAGCAGAAAAATCTAGTCTTTGAACAATATATATTGAAAAAGCCCAAATAGTTTTGCTGTTATCCATTGTAAATTATACTTGGATTCCCTTTTCTACCCCGTTACAGTATCGTTTCAAACATAAGAGGACTTGCATTACAACTAACAATGTTTTGAGCGAACGGGAGGGCATAGGAATAACTAAAATTTTGAATCCCCAAAATATTTAGTCCGAGATTGTAGACCCGTCACCTTCTTCGCACTCATTGCAAATATAGTCAACAGAACAAACAATACAATACAATACAAAACAAAACAATACAACACCATACAATACAATACAATACAATGCAATATGCAAAACCATACAATACAATACAATACAATACAGTATAATAAAACAGAAAACAATAGAATACAATAAACAATACTTAACAATACAAAACAATACAATACAACACAACATAATACAATACATTGCTTATTCAATTGACTTTGTTGCAAAAATCTTAGGAATGCATGCGTTTCATTTCAAATTCAACATCTTTCAAAGTTTTTTATTGACTGATTGACTTTCACAACAGAAAATCGCATTTTGGTAATGTTGAGTCGTCATGGAAATGAAAGGGAGGTGGGGACACTGGCAGCAATGATCCAGTAAGGTAGTTCCGGTCTTTGCAGAACAAACTCAAGGCTAAACCGAGCTGTTTCGATGCGCGATAATGCTAAAGCTCCTGCAAATGGTAAGTCTGGACATATCTAGAAGCAGCAGGCAGGTATAGCTTAAATAATAGTCAACCTGGACTTATCTAGAACCAGCGGGCAGAAAATAATGGTAAAAATCACTTACCGGGATAGGTATGATATGACTTGGTGCATATTCCACAGGGAGGCCACGCTGCAAAAGCTGATTTCTCACTCTGGAGACAGTAGATTGATGCTGTTTCCGCAAAGTCTTTCCTTCGTTGGATTTGAGAATTTCAATAGAAGCCAGAGCTGCGGCTGCTTTATCCGGTGGAAGAGCCGTCGTAAAGATGAAGCCTGAGCCGTAACTGGAAAAAGATTCGGACAAATGTCCATCGTTTCGGCGAAAAATGCTTTTAGTTTATACGTTGGCGTAAAACTACGCGAGTCGCTTTCAAGCGGATAGGCCTAAGTGAATCTTGTTGTGAAAAAATCTTTACGGTGTTCTCGAAGATTTCTCTGCCTTGTATGCTTCAGGCGACATTGAACAGAAAATCAAAACTCCACAAAAGCTTAGCGCTTTTCTATTTATCAGCAGAGCAGAACGTCTTTTCACCAAGGGTCTTGATTTCTGTTTAAATAGACTTCCTCTGAACCCTTGACTGAAAACTGCTACCGTTCCGGCGACAAAACAGGCCTAAGCGCACAACGACTGCGAGGTAAGGTTACGCAAGGTCCTGCCAAATAAAATGGGCCTAGGGGAATCTTGTTTTCGCAAAAACAACAGCGGAACAGATTTTCACGACTCCACTGTACATTTCATTTATATCCGGAACTCTAAACGATTGTATTGGTTATCTTAAGCAGCCAGGTACCATATTTTCTCAGTTTAGCGCCCTGGGGCGTTTATTATTGCCAGCACCTTTTATTTGGGGGCGTTTATTCGAGGGGGCTTGATCGAGTCATAATTTCTGGTGGGTCATTCCTATCCCATTTAGATCACGATCTGGGGTATATGGGAAGTTGTTTCAGTCATTCACTGACAGTTCATATTCACCACCCTTGCGAGGTTGGGACACTTAGAATTTTTGGAGAAAATCTCTTGAAAAACGCACAATCCCTCGCGTAGAATTAATGTTGATGAAGGTCATGTTGTCAGTCGTTCAAACATTGCACCAAAACTTAATACATGTAAGGTGTAGGGGAGATGGTGTATTAAGTGCCGATCTCGGAGATAGTTTGACTAGCGAGACCACCACCCTAGCTGTGACGCTACCTTGAAGCTCGAACACCAACCTTACTAAAGCTGTTGACACAACAAGCTAGTGGGTCATACTGACGCCACACACCTTCAAAGTTTGACAAGACATGTAACTTTCGCATAGAACAATGGCTTTAACAGTAATGGCGATTAGGGCAACAAATGGCCCTGCCAAGCTATGTTTGAGCGTCCAGCAATTCAATTCAATAGCAATGGCCCTACCAAGGGAAGTATGTGAAAATGCTTCAAAATAAAATACCAAAAAGATACCACACATCCAACATACCTTCTTATGGTATCAATAAGCTTAGCATTGCCAACAATATAGCCACCAATAACACCGACTGCCTTGCCAAGTGTACCGCTGATGATATCCATTTTATCCAATACATTATCACGTTCACCGATACCAGCGCCTCTGTCGCCATACAAACCAACTGCGTGGACCTGTGGCGATAAAAACAAATCAATTGTTAATGCTTGACTTATAATATAGCTGGACTAGGGAACTTGTATTTATTCAAGCGGGACCGTATTATACATGATAATTACAGCCTATCATGACAAGTCTTTGATAGTTATCAGGGCAATGTTTTAGGAGAGCTGCGTCTCCCATCGACGAGCAATAGACGCTTCCGCAAAAGATGGCCGCCGTTTTAGCGTATTGTTTTCATTAAGGGTTTTCGAAAGGAATTCTGGGAAAAATTTCCTTCGTTACGTATTTTACATAGCTGAAGACGTTGAATTCGTAACTAAGGAAATTATTCCCAGAATTCCCTTCTAGAAACTTAAGAAAAACAAGGGGTTGACAGAAACGGCAGCCATCTTTTGCAGAAACCTGTATTGTTTCACTACCTACACGTATAAAGCTGTAAGATGTAAGTTGTGGTAACCCACTTGTGGAAAAATCTATCCAAGTGTTTCCTATTCATGAAAAATCTGTACAAATACGCATGGTACTGAAGAAAGCTAAACATTGCCGAAATCAAAAAACATTACACGCGAGGAAAGCCTTCAGCTAAGATTTGGAGAGTTACTCGACAATTTCATTGGGCTATTTCGCTTAGTGGAATCCTTGGCTCTCTCATCATGCAGTCTTGAGTTGAAATCCCATCAATTGTGGGGACCAATAAATCTATCCCAGCGTTTGCCAATCATGGAAAATATGCATGCATAGAGTTGTTAGACTTAGCTGGCAAAAGCTAACGTATATTTATCTCTCTACCTCATCGATAAAAGTTAGTGCGCCATATTTGTGTGCTACGTCACAAAGCTCCTCCACAGGACAAACACTGCCGGACATAGAGTGCACAGTCTCAAAAGCAACAATCTTTGGGACACTTGGATCAGCATTTTGTAGAAGCTCTTCAAGATGGGCTGGGTCATTGTGATTATAGACCACTTTCTTTGCTGTACTTGTACGAATGCCTGAAAGCAGAGACGCAATGAAGAAATAACTTTGAGTTGTACAGAAAGCTTTTCACACGATGTCATTATTCTAACTGGAGCACTTTGGTGCCTGACTCCTAGCAGGAATTGAAAATCTTTTTCAACACTGGAATTGCTTAGAGAACAATTGCCATTCCACTGCGTGCGGAAAAATCAGCCTAGTGGAAAACAGGCTTTAGAATAGACGCCTGCTGACAGACGGATTTGCCATGTAATGAACACTTTTTGAGTTGAGAGATAGACAATTCAAGAAACAAGCAAGAAACTTTATTTGCTAAAGTAGGTCGGGGATATGTGGGGAGCTTCACATCATATGTAGTCTAAGGGTCCAAACTGTTCAATTCCTCAGTGACGACTGCTCCACGTACCGTAAATTAAGACATAGTTGACCCCACAATGCCTGCCATAATTACTTGGAACACCCATCATATTCTCAGGCTTTTTCATTAGGCAACACTCGCTCAATCCCCTCTCCCCGAAAATGTTGTTCAAGAATGCTTAAAGATGATCTGAATGTTCTTTTCTATCTAGAAGAGAATTATCATTCTTTAAAAGACATTATTTATAGAGGGATAGGTGAGATGTTGCATGCAGTAGAAAAACCAATCTTGCATTTGGGCAGGCATACTGGGTTTGGAAGCCAAGAAGAACGCATGCGCCTTTGAGTATGGGTTTGGCAAAGGGTAATCCCAAGATTCGAACTTGATTCATCTTTGAATATCAAACGACATTTAATTTTGCTATGGACGGACAGACAAAATGGCCGTTCATGTATGCATCTAGAAAACTTACCATGTATCATAGAAGCATGATTGCCTCGATCTGAAAATATGATGCATCCTGGGAGCTGGTTTCCAAGCGTGAATAGAGTAGTATCATTAGCAACGTAGCACGAAGTGAATATGAGGCCAGCCTCTTTGCCATGCCAATCAGCAAGCGAATTCTCCAGTGCTGTATGATAAGAACTTGTCCCAGAGATATTTCTAGTTCCTCCAGCTCCAACACCATGTTTATTGATTACAGACCTTGAAGTAAAATATGAGTTACGTGATACAATCACTCAATCAGTTGACGAATCTTTAGTAATCATACCAGGAAATCGATCAATCAGTCTAATAATCAATCAATCAATCGCTGCAATCAATCAACTAATCAATTAAACGAGACAATGTATTTATTACAGTAAGACGAAACACTCAACTGCCATGTTGTATGGGGGCGTGCCCCATAGTAATTCTGGGTTGATCTTTTACCAAAAATTTCAGGTCATGGGTTATGCAGATTTTTCAAAATTCCGCCTTTCTGTGGCACGTTGAAAACTTTATAACAGAAATCAACTGACCTACAACATATGAAATTGTTTAACTAGAGATGGCTTATAGATGGCCATGGTTTACAAATCAATAAATGGTTTTGTGCCAACCCAGCACTCTATTTACAAGATACTCGACTCGGAAAATTCGCTTTAAATCCAATGCATAAAAATTGGTCTACTGGATATCGATCGAGGGAGTCGAGATGCACGGAATTTTGTCGAATTTTGTACTGTATCAAATTTAGATTTTTTGGCATGCCTCGTTCACCAAGACAGTTAGCTGAGTGCCCCCCTAGCAATCAAGTGGCAGACATTTCACTTACTTGGCTGCCTCGACAACTGACGGGTGTCTACTCATTCCTAAGTAATCATTGCTACACCAAACAGAGACTTTTCGCGGTTCTTGTGATAAACTGTAGTCTGTAGCATATGGAAAATGCTTAGCTAATCGATTGACATTCCTGAATGTACGATACGAATGGTCTTGCTTCTTCTTGAGAATGAGGCTGTCGAAGAATGAGTTATAATTGAAGTGAGACTGGAAAAAGTCTTTGTCAGGTTGATCTAAAATAAAGAAGATTCATAGTAAGGGTCATTCAAAACCATTGATTTAGAAAAATACTTTATTTACGTAGTTAGTTAGTTAATTAGTTAGTTAAGTAGTTAGCAAAGTAGCTTAAAGAGTTAGAAAGTAAGTTAGATAGCTTATGAGTTGGGTAGTTAGTTGGTTGGTTAGCTTGTTAGTTGGCTAGTTGGTTTGTTAGTTTGTTTGTTAGTTCGTCAGTTATTTAGTAAGTTAGCTAGTTAGTTAGCCAGTTAGTTACCTAGCTAATTAGTTAGTTAGTTAGTTACTTAGTTAGTTAGTTAATTAGTTAGTTAGTTAGTTAGTTAGTTAGTTAGTAAGATAGTTAGTTATTTGAATAGCTTGTTAGATATCTATGCTAGCTAGTTAGTTATTTTAGTAAGTTAGTCAGGTATTTAGTTGGATTTCCAAACTATTTTTGAATCATTAAATAAGTTTTCAAAATCTTTATTTTGGCAGATTTTCAGCCATTTGCCAAGGCTATAGACTTGACTATTTTAGGACTTCTCCAGGGAAATTTATTCTGCCTTCTTCAACGGATTCTGACAGAAAATTACTTAATTACGGGCAGACCAAATGGCTTGGTTATGGCAGGTAAGCTAATGGCTTCCAGTTAATATTTTGTGGTACTGCCCTCAGAAACAATTATTGCAATATTTCAGCCTTGTTTCACTGACCCGATTGCCTTCTTACTAGCAATATCTAATAGCAGACACATGGTAATTTGTCATGAAATACCTCTTTGATTGGCTAATTCATGTAGGTAGTCTCCATAAGGCTGAATTCTTTCTTGAGGCAATTTCTCATGGAATGTCTCATTAAATGTATCCAGACTCTTCAATACATACTTTCCACTTTGAAATGGGCATTTGCCTGCAAGGTTAATATTCAAATATAGTAATGATGATTCATGACAACATATTACCTAGCAACTACCCTATATATGCACTCCCAGAAGAAGCAAAGCTTATAAAGTAATTGAGATTGATTTAGAATACAAGTAAACCAATCAGGACCAAAGAAGTCCATATTTGCAAAACATAATATCCATATTTGTACTTGGGTTAGGATATTTAAAAGTTTGCAAATTCTTTACAAGGGATCTGACTGCAAGTAAAGTAATCACTTGGGGTAAAATGTTACACCCTCAGTCATAAGAAGGTTGTTGAAGCTTTATTTGCAATACACAAGCAAGGTTTGCACCAGGTTAAGCTAACCCACATCAGTTTGTCCTAGTGCAAAGGCAACTAAGCCAGGGAAAGTTTCTTAAACATGTACTCTAACAGCAAAACTGGGGCCAATATGCAGTTGTTTTTGTGATGAACTTGTGTTTGAAACTAAAACAAAACTATGCACTGAAAAGTTGATAATTCAACTCACTTTGTCTCAGCCATATAAAATGTTGATGAATCAGTAAGGCATGCTTCTTATTGTAAACCTAGTTTCATCCAATATCAGCATTAATGTAACAAATTTACACTAATTGTTATGTGAGAACAAACATTGGTTTTTAGTTTATGAAAGTGCAAATAGGGCTTTCAGTGTTCTTATCAAGCAAACCAATTTGCTATGAAAATATATTACAGTGGCAGAAACAAAAGTTTAAAAACAAGTCACATCAGACTAGATTGTTTGAAAACATAGCAAAACATACTTTCATTCTGCTTAACACTTATTTCTTTTTCCTGGACAGCAACATTTTCCCTTGTTTCTGGTTTACCACTGTATGCCGCAGTGTATGGGCATTCTGCAAAGCAATAATTTGGAAATTAGGAATATAGCAATTAGGATTAGGAATACAACAAAAAATTATTACACTTTTTGTTTTCAATGGCTGCCTGTTCTTTGGGTCTTGATTTAATTTATTGAAAAACAAGCTCTATAAACAAACCATTTTTCTGAAGAAAAAAGCCATCACAAACCCAATTTCACAAAAATATTTTCAAAAATCATAAACATAATAAACATAATAAACATAAACACGTTGTTACCTTTAAGAGGTTGTTTTGATGTCTGGCCATCTGTCTTAACACCTTAAATAAAAAACATCTTCTTAAGAAGTGTGGCTTACCTATGTGTAGCAGAAAAGTGTGATAATGATGTCAAATGTATTACACGTAAAATAAAAGCATTGTGTTCAACTAATAACTTTTCTCAAGATGGATAATTCTGTGCTACATGTAAACAACTTTATCAAGACATCTGCTCTAAGAGTTTTAAATTTGATCCAATCTGAGATACATAGGCCTACCTCATACTTTGTCTTCAACAATAAAGTTCAGAATGAACTTTATTGTTCAAATAGACCCAGTACTAAGGTATCAAATAGACCTTTTTGGGCAGATATGAAAACTTTTCAAATTCAGGTGCAAAGTTCTACTATCTCAGCATTTGAATTATCAATTATCAAGAGTTCAAAGTTCCTGATTTTATAGGGGCTTAGACCCTCCTATGGGGTAAAAAGTTTCACCAACTTAATTTTTGTTGTGAAACTTAATTTTTTGTTGTTGCACAGAAGGGCAGGACAAGTCAGCCCACTACAAAGTCAACCAACCACGTGTTAGACAAGTTGGCCCATCATGTTTTAGACAAGTCTGCCTGTCAGTGTATACCAAATTGGCCAACTAAAATATGACAAATTGTTTAAATCCCATCTATTGTGGTATGCCACTTGTGGAAAATCTATCCTAGAATTTTCCATTCATGACAAATATGTACAAATATCAATGATGCTGAAGAAGGCTCAACATAGCCAAAACACAAAAGAAAGTCAAGCGGAGGAGAGCCTTGGGCTGCATGACTCAGAGAATTAGTCAGAGATTTCATTGAGCTCTATAGCTCAGTGGAAATGTTGTTGGCTCTCTGATCATGCAGTCCAGGATTGAATCCCATCTATTGTGGTATGCCACTACATAGTGGAAAAATCTATCCTTGTGTTATATAATAATAAACATAATAAATTAAATTGTACACGTAATTGTACATGTACACTGTCTATTTCCATTCTAGTAACTTCACTTCACTTCTCCTAAACCCTGTAAATAATCTGATAAATCAGTTCTCAAAAAACGTCAAAGAAACAATAAAGGTCAATAAACCAACCATAAGAACGCAAAGTTTACTGGAAGATCAACTTTATACTGTATCAAACAAATCAAAAGGGCCTAGGCAAGCCAAGCAGCCTGCCTACAGGCAAAATTTCACTTCTTAGTCCTCGAAATTCACCTCAGCAGCTTTCTATAATGATTATAAACATGAAAAACTACTAATTAGAATTTAATTTATTAGAAAAGTCGAAAATAAATCTCCAAAAACAAAATCTTCGCATACCACTTGAACCTTTATTTGGCCTTTCGCAGCTGGAGTCGGCGACCTTGGCACAAAGCACTTGGGACATTACCGGACATTTTTCGGCATAGGCAATCAAGGATGGACCAGATTTGCGAAGAAAATTCGAAGGAACTCTCTTCAAGAATGGACATTTCTTGGCAAGCTCCATGGCTGCAGAAACGATATTATTTCTGCTGATTTGTGCAGCCTGTCCACTTCCCAGCTGCAAAACAAACCAACTGCTCATGTAAATTTTCCGAATGACGTTTTAAGAAGACTCGATGTAGCATACGTCATAACTACCTTCGATTTGACAAAGGAAAATTTTCTATTTATACAAATTACGTTTTGTAATGGACAAATTAGCGTAATTAGGCACCAAAAACGTTTTTGTGGGGGCGATAAACTAATCAGCTTGTAGGAGGTCTGCGGGCGGTATTACTTTCGGGTTCGAAAGATGCGTTTCGCGGCTTAATTTTCTACATAAAAACAATCGTAAAAACAACAAAGTTTGCCCTTAGAGGCATGATGCAGCCCACAATTTAGACTCATAAAAATAAATAGAGAAATAAAGGATCATAAAAGATACTATTAAAATTTGCCGAAAAGTGGAATATTTTGCCAAAATCTTGATTACATTAGCTGAATACTGTAGCCTTGCTGGTATTCGAGCCAATATTTGTATGCCATTTTGACGTTGCAAATTTAAATTTGCTTTTAAAAATACTTGATCCCGATAGCTTTATTGTATAGTTACAGAGCCAAGGGTATCTATTTCACTCCTTGGAAAGGCGCACGAGGTACCTGTTGAAACAAAAGGATCTCAAAGGGATTTCTATGAAAACAATAGAGATCTCAGCCAAGAGTGCATGAGATTCCAAGAAGTGAATTGCCCATCGGGCAGAGAAGAGATCACCAGTTTGAAAATGTCAAAACATGACGGTTTCCTTCACAAACCCTTGGAAATTTTTCCTT
The DNA here is from genome assembly GCA_014526335.1 of Chrysaora quinquecirrha. NCBI lineage: Eukaryota > Metazoa > Cnidaria > Scyphozoa > Semaeostomeae > Pelagiidae > Chrysaora > Chrysaora quinquecirrha. The sequence continues at coordinate 7,962,887 of JACTAT010000032.1, forward strand.
GTCGATTTCTTTCCGAGTTCTTGTTCCTGGAATGTTACAGAAACCTTCCTTGTTCCTTGTTATGTTTGTTCCAGCTCGAATAAACAGAGAGTCCAGAAAAGTGTTCATCCTTCCTCCAGACAAAAATACCTTTAGCTGAAAACCTTCCTCACTAAACAATGAAAATTAGGCGTGCCTTAGGTGTGGCATCAGATTTTCTTTTGTTCTGGTTGACCTTCCTCCGGTAAATGACCCCAGACACTGGATAGTGCAAGCTCTTTGTAACTTTCTCATCACGCGCCCCGAGTCCACTAACAATATATATATTTTTTTGCTCTCCTATTCACGTCAAATGGTGTTCATCTAACGGATAAACTACACAACAATAATTTAAGCAATAGTTACTTGAAATTGATTAACATTATTCGATTATACATTTAAACAATGATAACTACTGTAACTCTAAATTTAACAAATATCAAATAAGTTTATTAAAGAATCAAGGAATTTTCAGACTAGCTGAATCATCCCGGGGGGGGGGGGTACTTAGTATAATTTGGGTACGGGTATGTGCCGCCCATATGGGTGGGTTTTGAGCACTGAGATTCTCTAAACATGGGTATGATTTTAACCAAAACCCCATAAAAGTGGGTGGCAAATTGAAGAAAAGTTTAACTTTAATTCGGTCAGAAAAGTGGCAGAATCGCGTCAAAGATGTTCGTAGTACAATACTGTATCAAGCAATCAATAGGTCTAGAAAGTCTTATTATTCTCATATTCCGCTTATTTCTACTCATAAAATAGGTCTGTTTCTGCAAAGGTTTACATTATAAGTGGGTGGGTTTCCTAAATCTGGGCGGCACATCCCCGCCCATTCATAAGTGAAGTACCCCCACCCCCCGGGTGAATCATAAGGATACTTATATGCGAAACGAGCAAGATCTGCGAAACGAGAGGTAGAAAGAAAGCTAAACTTCCAAGCTAATGGCAGAATTACAAGGGTTATTGGGTGGGGGGGGGATGCCTTGGTTTTCATGTTGGCAAAACGCAGATCCTTTATAGAGAAAGAAAAGGACTGAGTAATACAGCATCAAATGAACATACTGACGAACACAGTGTGAAATAAACATGCTGACGAAGACGGTATGAAATGAGCATGCTGACCAATACAATACACGCATTTTTTTAATAAGGAAGTCCTTTATAAGGAAGGTAGTACTCGGGCTGGCAAAAACTTAAGGAATTTCTAGTACTGGACCGGAGACTACTAAGGAATCTGACTTTTCTTTAACTTAGCATTTCGATTAAAAAATTAAGTTTTGAATTAACAGAGCAAGCAATATTTATCGCCAATGGTTTTCAATCAGTATTCATTTCTACTCGTCTTCTGAAACCTTTATGACCTATATTTCCTTGACCATTGGTTGTTTTTAAGAATCAAAAAGTAAGAAGTTAAGGAATTGCTAAGGAATATTGAATACAGTACTCAATTGTCACCATCAGTTAAAGAATTTCAGTACTGACCCTGAGCCGAACTTCCTTATAAAAAAAATGCGTGTATTAAATGAACATGCTGATGAATACAGTTTGAAATGAACATGCTGACGGAATACAGTAGTTATGAAATGCACATGACGAACGAACACAGTATGGAATGAACAACATGCTGAAGAATACAATAGAAAGTGGAAAAATTGAATGAACAAGTTGAAAAGAATACAGCATGAAATGAACAAGTTGATAACGACAATAGGAATAAACAATCTGATGAAATGAAGTAAAACACGAACATGCTGATAAATACAATATGAAATGAACATGCTGACGAATACAATATGAAACGAACAAGCTGATTAATGCAGTAAGTAATGAACATGCTGAAGAATACAATATGAAATGAACATGCTGACGAATACAACATGAAATGAACAAACTGGTGAATACAGTATGAAATGAACATGCTGAAGAATACAGTGAAACGTTACAAAGCTAAAGAACGACGATATGTGAAATGAACAAGCTGACGGATAGAATAAAGTACGAAATTAACATGCTAACTTCACATAATATGAAATGAATGTGCTGAAGAATACAGTAAGGAATGACCAAACTGACGAAACAGAAGGAAATTAACATAATGAAGAGTGGAGTAAGAAATTAACATGCTGAATTATATAAGAATTCACAAAATCCACGGATTTCAAGATGCTTTCTTCTCTACATTATGCCAATTATCTATAGCAGTTTCTTATAAGCTAGTGTAATCAAGATTTCAGGCGTTTTACTAAAACTTGGCATTCTATTTAAACTATAACACTGTCCCAGAAAGGAACTACTTCTTTTATTTCAATGTAAATGTACAAAAGGAGGCTCACTGGTTCACTCTCTTCTTTCCCATGGCAAATCGTAATTCAGAAATTCAGAATTAACATCAATACCCATTTTCTGAAACTGATCAATGATATCTTGCATATTTTCAGCCTCTGTCTTGAATTTGCATCCAGTGTAGCACTTGTTCTCGATGCAGTACTCCAAAAACCTTGAATAAGGAAAAAATTATCAGCAATTTGGACTTTTGAATCAACTCTGTTGGTTATTTCGTTGTAAACGCTTTTTTATTTTATAAAGAACCTAGCTCATGGCCTAGTTCTTAAAGTTTCTTATTTTGGATCTCTTTTGCCCATCCTTTGAGTTAATTGTAGTTCCAAAAGTTCCTTAATGCTTCCTTAATTTTAACTGCACACACGGTGTTACAACTATTATACAGATACACTTTTATGTTAGCAAAGTTGAGACTAGTCGAGGAAACATTTGATACATGTGTAATGTACAATTTATGTGATTTTTCACTTCAATAGAAATGATAAGAAATGGGAATCTAATTCTTGATTGTTTCCAGTGATAAAAGTAATCAACATTGAAAAGTTCTTCAGTGATTTTCTCTTTAGTAGTATAAGTTCTTTAAATTTTCAGGCCTTCTACATCTAGTAGAAGGTTCCTTATAAAGTGGTTCTTTATAAAAAAGCGTTTATATCACGAGCTGATGTGTGTTCTGATGTTTTGGGTGTCTCCTATTTAGCTTTGATGGATTGCAATCTGTATCTGGGTATAATTCTGCCTTAGTCAATCGTTTCAGTCGGTATCTGACGCTTATACAAACGTTTATTGTGACACAAGATAAACAAGAATCTCTCACCTATTCCAGAAATGGTCATTGCTGAGTACAAACGGATTTCCAACAATAATTATCAAGGCCTTTGCCCGAGTCACGGCGACATTGAAACGCTAAAAAGAAGAGGGAAATGATATGAATGCTTAAATTCAGTAGATCTTCTAAAAATACTCCACAAACACAGCGAATGCGCTTTTATTAACCCTAATCCCACCGAGCATTTTTCTTCTTACATGTAGTCATTAGAGGTTCTTTCAACCCCCTTCCCCCCTCCAGAAACTGCCTTCCCTTACAGGTAGAGCAAAAAGTAATGTGGGTAAACTGGGCGTCTCCACTTCTATGATGACGTCTAAAGCACATCATAATGAAAACATGCTGTTCATGTTGGTCAAAATTCGAATAACTTTAATAGCAATAAAAACCCGGAAATTTCTGCCCATTTTGTTACTAGTAACCATTATCAATTACCTTGCAAAGAATCACTTGATACAGGTGTAACTGGGCACTAGTTTTGGAATGCATTCAAAAATAAGGCAATGTCACGTGACCCATAGTTGTCATTTTTTATGATATTTTTTTAACAGTTTTGTAGGTAATACTTTTGCGGATCAGTAGTTTCGTAACTGTCCGGCAGCCCCGGTGCTGAGTTTCTCTTAAAATATGTACACAACAAGGATAATAATGATACCAATGACCAAAATAAAAATCAAAACTTACCTTTGGGTTTCTTAGAAATCCAAGCCGGAACTTAGCATCGAGCAAAAGGAAGTCTTTATTGCTTCTGACTGTTGATATGATAATCACACGTCTTTCCTGTCCTTGGAATTCTTCCACAGATCCAACTTTGATCTTCTTCATGTCAATTCTTCCTTTTTCCAATTTGAAGAGTTGGCGAATTTTCTCAACCTACAAAAAAATAAAAGAGAGACAGAAGGTTACAGAGAGAAAAGCCATCAGGAGGAAGACCAGGACTAACGTACTAAATAACTGATTATCTAACGAACAAACAAACAAACAAACAAACAAACAAACAATCTGAAACTTCAATCTAACTAACTACTAACTAACTACTTAACTAACTAAGTAACTAACAGAAGCTAACTAACAAGCTAACTAACTAACTAACTAACTAACTAACTAACTAACTAACTAACTAACTAACTAATTAACCAACCAGCTACTTAACTAACTAAGTAACTAGCAGACTAGCTAACTAGCTAACTAACTAACTAACTAACTAACTAACTAACTAACGAACTAGCCAACAAACCAACCAAACAACTAAGTAACTAACTAACCAACTAACCTACTAACTAACTAACCAACTAATTAACTAACTAACTGAAACAAGAATTTTCACTTAGCTTAAGGGTCTAAGAAATTTTTAAAGAAATACATAGTTACTTCAAAAGAAAAACCTACAAAAAATGGCACACATATGCATCACAATACATCCAAGATACCCATCCCCCCAAACAAAATCAGAACAGAATAAGCAATAAAAATACCTGTTTTCTGTATGGAGATATAACACCAATTTGGTCCGGTTTGATTCCCAAACGTGACTCAGCTAGCAATTGCCTAACGAAACCAAGAACACTTGTGGCTTCTTCACGGTTGAAAAACGAAGGGCTGTTCTTCTCTCTTTGATCCACACCTTTGACACCATGGAAAAGGATTGGGATCTCCTTATTTGGTAATGTGTTCCATTGGCACAGGGATGAAGTAGCAAACTCATCAGCAGCAGGGACCAATTCGTTATCGTAGAAAAGCTCATTTGGAAGCTGAAAATGATCACAGAAATAAGATGTGTTAAGTTTTGGTATGTTCGTCAAAGGCGTTTATTTATAAAAAAGCCTTTTACACCAAGATAGATTTTTCCACAAGGTGGCATACCACAATAGATAGGATTTGAACCTGGACTGCATAATCAAATAGCCAACGACGTTCCATTGAGCTATAGAGCTCAATGAAATCGTCGAGTAACTCTCTGCGTCATACAGCCCAAGGCTCTCCTCCGTTTGACATTTAGTGTTTCGGCTATGTTGAGCCTTCTTCAGCACCATACATATTAAATATTTTTCATGAAACGTCGTCGTCGTCGTTGTCGATTAGCTCAGTGGAAACGTCGTTGGCTCTCTGGTCATGCAGTCCAGGTTCAAATCCCATCTATTTGTGGTATGCCACCTTGTGGAAAAATCTATCCTGGTGTTCGCCTTTTACACCAAGTATATTGGTTACGAAATGAGTTAGTTATTAACTGAAAACGGTCACAGATTCAATCCCTTTAAAGACAGGCCCCTTTAAAGACGGGCTTTTGTTACAAAGGGGGTTGAAATAGGAGGGCGTTTAATACATCATTGAAGCTTTAGAAGGGTCGAGGGGGCGTTTGAAAGGACGGGGGGCTTTTTAATCGTTGAAATACGGTAGTTCCTCTCAGTCGAATTCAAAAAGGCATATTTTAGTATACCTTGAGAATAGCAGGATGTGATCGATAATTATTAACCAGTTTAGTTATAAATCTTTGATCATAGGTTCCTTTATTTTCCAGCTCTTGCTCCAGTTCTTCTACAGCGTTTGCAAAGAAATTATCAGATCCATCTGAGTCATCACTAGAACTGCTTTCAGAGTCCGATGATTGGTCGGTTGGCTCAGAGCGTTTCTGGTATTTAGGATACTTCATAAGTCTTTCCATCAAGGACAGTTGTAGTCCATACTGAAAGATTAAGCATGAAAAATAAATGAATGTCTTGCTCGCCGTCCTTAGAAACCGAAACTTCCTCGGATATTCGATGACTAATTACACTGTGATGTTTGGCCAAGGGGCAAATCATTCCGTTAAACAATGTAAGTGATTACAAGTTAATGAGTGTTTAGACGGAGAATCATGAGAATTAGGCTAAATCAGCCCCATGGCTGACTTCAAAGGATAGTAGCTAATTGGAATTGTTTAGCTCGACTACTTCACGCACACGCAACTTGAAGGTGCTGCAGCGTCGAGGTCTCATCTAGCTAGCTCGTGGTGTCAAGAGCTTAACGAGGACGGGGTTCGATCCCCAGCCACCGTAGCGTAAGAGCCAGGATCAAGGTCTCGTTAGTTCATCTACTTCTGAGATCATACTGACTTGCGCTAAGAACACCATATCACCTTCACCTTCCCCTTCAGAAGCTTCAAGGCTGACAGCTTTCTTTTAGAATTCTCCAGTTTTGATCTTTCTGGATCGAAGATCTATGGTTTGCTAAAATTTCAACTGCAATATTACGAGTTGTAGCTAGTTCAAGAGTAAAAAAAAAACGAAACCAAGGGAGGTAACTACGATTAGGAATAATGACAGAAAGTTGAAGTTGCATACCTTGCATGCCAGGGGTGATCTTAGAACTGGTGCAAGTTGTTTAGGATCTCCAGCCAGGACAATCTGTCCACCATTTTTGATTTCAGGTGAAAAAAGCCCAGCCAGAGAAATAATCGACTCTGGTTCCACTGCTTGCCCAGCTTCGTCCATAAAAACATGAGTGAAGTGCCCAACTGGAACACCCATGCTTACCAGCCTAAAAAATTTTCCACTCGACAATGGGCCACTTTCACGTGTCAATCATAAACACACTCAACATTTAAAATTTGCTTTACAACAAATGTTTGACTGTTTGGCCACGTATAAAAACATTGCTTGACAAGCAAAAGTAACCAAATTTGTGGCATGAAGTTTTTGAAAAAGTTCAAAAACATTTTTTGCTTGACGCAAACAAAAAATGTTGGAAGAGCAATGTTTTTGGACATGGCCAAACGATCAAACATTTTTCCTTGACAAGCAAATCTCAAATGTTGGACTGACAATGTTTGATCGTTGGCCAGTTAGCGTTTGGCCCTAGCCAAACAATCAAAAATTGCTTGCAAAGCCCTGACAAACGATAAAACATTGTTGGTCAAACATTTGAAATTTGCTTGTCAATTGGCCACGTCATAAAACGTTGCTTAACACGCAAATTCGCATAAACATTTCTGCTTCCTTCAAGTTTTACACTGTCATATTCTCTTGTTGTCCGCGATCACAGAAAAAATGTGAAGCAACTTTTACCTGAAGATGCAAGTGTAATCGGGCCTCAGAAATCTAATCAAAATCAAATCAATATTCAAACTAACCTTCCAGCAGTCATATTTGTAGAAACAATGACACGATAATGCAATATATCCTGAACATTCGGGATCTCAAACTTTCTTTTATCATTGTCCAAGAGGCAGTTTTCCTGAAGTGTGAAACAAAAGCGTCAATAAAGGCTTCTACAACAGATGATGGCTATTTCTGTCCTGTATTTTTTAAAGAACTTTCTGAAAGAAATTCTGGGAAAAATGGCCTTAGTTACGTATTTTACATATTCGCGGCTGAGCACAAATACGTTGAACTTCTTGAAGAGACCTTTTCAAAGAGGTCTGGGTCCGCGCGACATTTTTCTGGAAAATGGTAGATAAATTGAGTAAGGGAATCCTCTACACGTGCAACGACCTTGATTGCACCCGCTTTGAATCTCATAGTGTTACTTTTTGCACAGTCTGGGTTATCAAGAAAATGCTGTCTTATGGCAGTTAATCATTGACAAATCACTAAGCAGTACTTTCTTACCAGAATATCCTCAAACGTCTCTCTCAATGTAATGACACTTCGACTAACTGCATTGATTCGAAAGAATTGGCTCTTATCAATAACGGAAGGATTCAGCAGACGATGGAGCAAAAGGTCAGCGGCACTGTTTGATGGCGCGCAAACCAGGACACGACTGCCAGGAATTAACAGCAATACCTAGAACCAAACAAACAGATATCATATAACCTTGATCAAAAATGCCAAGAAGAACAGCTCTACTTTGATTTGAAAGGGGTATGAGAGCATACCGGATAAGAATAGATATAAATTCCATTCCTTCCTTTTTGGCTATCTTTTATAGGTTTTTGCCCAGTGAATAGTCTGCAGAAAACATTGGCCTGGTGAACTTCGTCCTATTTAAGGCCTAAGGCAATGACAAAATAACCAAACATTGTTTGTCAAACAATGGAAGTTTGCTTTTAAAGCAATGTTTGAACGTTTTGCCACGTCATAAAAAATTTGGTGACAAGCAAAAATAAAGAAAAATTGGTTTCGTAATGTTTTTGAAAAAGTTCAGAAACATGTTTTGCTTGACGCAAAACATGTTGGGCGAGCAATGTTTTTCGACGTGCCCAAACGTGAAACATTTTGCTTGACAAGCAAATGCCTAATGTTTGACAAACAATGTTTGATCATTTGGCCAGGGCCTAATGATGATAACAAACAACAGGAATATCAACTGTTAGACTTAAGCAAAAATTGAGATCGAATGAAATTAGTCTAAATACCTGTCGTATTGCTTCGACAATAGTCATTGTCTTTCCTGTGCCCGGGGGTCCAAATATTACATATGGATGAGGACGAGATGTTCCCATAACGATGTTCTTCACTGCTTGAAGTTGTTCTGGATTTGTTTCAACTTTCCTGTCACGAACCCTAAAAGATGAGATAGTGATTTGGACATTCTAGCAAAGACCTATTAACTCGATAAGGTACCCAGCTGACTACGGTACGATATAAGACATTACTAACCACCAACCAAGAATGAATACTGTATGAAATGTAACTGAAATGAATAAAATACGAGATTTACATGCTAACGACGAATATAGTATGAAATGAAGAAGCTGATGAATGCAGTATGAAATGAAGAAGCTGATGAATGCAGTATGAAATGAACATTCTGACGAATACAGTATGAAATGAACATGATGACGATTACAGTTTAAAAGGAACAAGCTGATGAACAGAGTATGAAATGAACATGCTGACGAATGCAGTACGAAATGAAGAAGCCGATGAATGCAGTGTGAAATGAACATTCTGACGAATACAGTATGAGATGAACATGATGACGATTACAGTGTAAAATGAACAAGCTGATGAACAGAGTATGAAATGAACATGCTGACAAATGCAGTAAGAAATGAAGAAGCCGATGAATGCAGTATGAAATGAACATTCTGACAAATACAGTATGAAATGAACATGATGACGATTACAGTTTAAAATGAACAAGCTGATGAACAGAGTATGAAATGAACATGCTGACAAATGCAGTACGAAATGAAGAAGCCGATGAATGCAGTGTGAAATGAACATTCTGACGAATACAGTATGAAATGAACATGATGACGATTACAGTGAAAAATGAACAAGCTGATGAACAGAGTATGAAATGAACATGCTGACAAATGCAGTAAGAAATGAAGAAGCCGATGAATGCAGTACGAAATGTACATTCTGACGAATACAGTATGAAATGAACATGATGACGATTACAGTGAAAAATGAACAAGCTGATGAACAGAGTATGAAATGAACATGCTGACAAATGCAGTACGAAATGAAGAAGCTGATGAATGCAGTATGAAATGAACATTCTGACAAATACAGTACGAAATGAACATGATGACGATTACAGTGTAAAATGAACAAGCTGATGAACAGAGTATGAAATGAACATGCTGACGAATGCAGTACGAAATGAAGAAGCCGATGAATGCAGTGTGAAATGAACATTCTGACGAATACAGTATGAGATGAACATGATGACGATTACAGTGTAAAATGAACAAGCTGATGAACAGAGTATGAAATGAACATGCTGACAAATGCAGTAAGAAATGAAGAAGCCGATGAATGCAGTACGAAATGTACATTCTGACGAATACAGTATGAAATGAACATGATGACGATTACAGTGAAAAATGAACAAGCTGATGAACAGAGTATGAAATGAACATGCTGACAAATGCAGTACGAAATGAAGAAGCTGATGAATGCAGTATGAAATGAACATTCTGACAAATACAGTATGAAATGAACATTCTGACGAATACGGTATGAAATTAACATGATGACGATTACAGTGTAAAATGAACAAGCTGATGAACAGAGTATGAAATAGACATGCTGAAGAATCAATAAGAAATGAACAAGCTGACGAAAAATTCCAGGCGAATGCCGCATGAAATAAACAAGCCGACACCACGTACAAAGTGACCTCTCTGAAAATTGCTCGCAGTCATCTTTGTAAACCTATAAGTAGAATCCGTTTTCAAAGAAACAGACAAATGGACAACTTGGAGAATTGCTTTATAATAATCGACAATATCAAAGCGATCTACCTCATCCGGCTGACATCCCTCTCTGACAGGATACTTGGGTATGTCTCATCCAAAGAAAGATTTGCTGCAGGAAACACATTTCTTTTGATGAGATCATCTGTGATATCAAGAGCTCTGTGCTGAAGCCTCATCGTAAAACGATTGAAGACAAATCGGACGTCGTAGCGTGTGCCTTTGATGTATTTTCTGTGAAAGCTAAAGGAAGCAGAGAAATTTTGATTAAGGAGTGAAGCTGCAAAAAACTCTTTTCTGGGTAAGAATGCAGTTTAGGGGTCCCTAGTTACCCGTATTATTGTAACCGAACTGTATTTTGACTTTTTTGCGATATGCAGATATTGTATTTTCATTCAGCTGAGGCTTTTTGGTAGCGTATCTATATCATGACAATAATTCTGAATGCAACAACGAATGGGTGAATATGTTAAAAGCTGAATTTTGCGGAAAAGTTCTACGCGATTAGTCTACATGTTCTTTATAATTAGTTTAAGTCACGCACGGAAATTTATATGCATATGGCAGACATTGTATATGCCTTCAATTTAAGGATCTTTCTTTTTACTAAGAAGTTTGAGAAAAATGAGCAGATTTTACAACTGTGAATCCAGAGAGTTTTTCTTGGAACTGCATCAAAAATTCTCTCAGGAAGTCTGAAATTTACTTCACACCTTTTCGTTAGTAACAGAAACTGCCAAGGCAGTGGATACATTTACTGCTAATTTTTTGCAGTTTTATCCTCAGTTTTATCAGAAGGAACAAAATTATTTGTTGTCCAAGACTGAATAAAGCTTTGGCTGAGGGGTAATTTATTCCATGGCAATCTCGTACACCTTTGCGTACATTCTACTGATTTCACGGAAATCTCTTGAAAATCCTTTTGCTTAAACAGGAATGTCGTACGCGATTTTAAAGAAAGAGTGAAATCCTTCACATCAACAAACTTTAATTTCATGCGCAGGGATTTTTACTTAGCAAAAAAATTTTTATTGCAGGAAAAAGGAATGGCATACCTTGTTGCAAATTTAATGAGAACTTTTTCATCTTGAATTTCATGAATATAACCTTCGTATTTAGTTTTACTGACATTACCATCTCCATCTATCTCTCCTGCTATGATACGATCACCGACAATGATCGAAGGCCTTCCTTCACCAAGCCCAGGGACCTGCGAGCAACAAACGATTGTATATCATGAACATTTAAATTAGTAATCTTAGGACGGAAAGAATAGGTAGGGACGGGGGGTTCTGAAGTTTAGAAGGTGTTGTGACATCGTGACTTCAGCCAGCTGGCTCATGTTGTCAGAAGCTCAGCGAGGTCGGGGTTCCAGCCCAACGGTAGCGTCACAGTCAGGGTCGAGGTCTCGATTAGTTAACCCTTTTACTGAGATCATAGCGACTGGCGCTAAATACACCATATCACGTTCATCATCACTTCACTTTATATACTAAGGAGTATCAGACGTAAAAGCCTATGACCAAATATCCTCTGCCTCTTTTAAACGTTCCTTGATGAGATCAATTGGAAATTGCTATGCTGTTTTCAGTGAGCCTGTCATATTTCCTCGCATAATCGCCTGGCGCTCATCTAATTTTTAAAGTTTAAGGGAGGTGCTCATTCGAGGGGTAGTCATTCAAGTCGCTGATATATTTAATCAGGATTTAGGGTATTTTAAACATGCTCATTCACCAGTTCTTAATATATTCTGATTCCAACGATCCCAAATAAACTTAAATAATGGGCTCGTTGAAATAGGCGCTCTCCCTGGATCTCCGGTGGGCACATACTTGAGAGGGTGCTCTTTTGACGAAAGACGGTTTTCTGTAACGATTAGCGATTGATTTATCTTTAAATTCTACAATCATGAAAGTAGTGCAATAATGATGAAAACATGGGAGTTCCAGAGTCTCAAAAGGTAGCTAACATGGAGTTGCAAATAAGATGCAAGTAAAAGGAAAGAGGGAAAAGAAAACCCTTTCTCTTTTCCTCGGTTCTTATCGTCCACTGCCACTGTGAAATACTAATCTAGGCAGACATGAAGAGGGGTGATTTAAAAGGTAATAGATAACAGTAATACCTCAAGGGCAAGGAATGATCCTTTGGCTTCAAAAGGAACCCGGTGCATATCATATCTTCTTATGTCAATCTCCATTTGAAGTTCTTCCAAATGCAACAAAGCATGGAACTTCTTCGCGTAGTTGTGTTTCGAGAGTGGTTCTTCTAAGAGTTTCAACCAGTCATCTGTTACTCTGCCTTTTCCACTGTTTACATTCGATCGAAGATTCCCAGGGATTTTGTAATCTTTCAGCGGCACTTTGGCTCCTACGTTGCCGCCAGAACTGTTTCAAGAGAAGAAAAACACTGTGAATTAATCTTCTATCATTTATTAAACAACTCTAGATAAAGTTCAGTTTGTACGGTAACACATGGTTCAATATATGATTTTAAGTTAATTACTTTTATGATGGTATTTCTCTGACAACATAAACAGCTGATAGTAACCCAGGGTCTTTGTGGTAACACAAGGTCTTTGTGGTAACACAGGGTATTTATGGTAACTCAGGGTCTTTATGGTAGCACAGATTCTGTATGGTAACGCTGAGTTCTTTAAGGTAACTCTAGGTAAGCGCGTAACAGTCAAATGCATATGGTATGCTCGAACGTTTTCTAGTGGTATTCCTCTGATAATATTAACATATTTTTATGGTAAAACAAGGTCTTAATGGTATCACAGGGTCTTTGTGGTAACACAAGACCTGTTCGGCAACACAGGGCTTTTATGGTAACTCTAGGTTAATGTATATCAGTTAAAACCTTATGTATATCAATAACCTTTCTGTTGGTATTCCTCTGCCAATACTGACACAATTTTATGGTAACAAAGGGCCTTTACGGTAACTCAGGGTCTTTATGGTAACACAGAGATCAATAAGTGTTTAAGTTACGTAGTTACCTTTCTGGCGGTATTCCCCCGACAATATTGACAAATTTTTAAGGTAACACAGAACCTTTATGGTAACTCAGGGTCTTTATGGTAACACAGAGATCAATTGTACAAGTTACGTAGTTACCTTTCTGGCGGTATTCCCCCGACAATATTGACAAATTTTTAAGGTAACACACGACCTTTATGGTAACTCAGGGTCTTTATGGTAACACAGAGATCAATTGTACAAGTTACGTAGTTACCTTTCTGGCGGTATTCCCCCGACAATATTGACAAATTTTTAAGGTAACACAGGACCTTTATGGTAACTCAGGGTCTTTATGGTAACACCAGGGTTCAATAAGTGTTTAAGTTATGTAGTTACCTTTCTAGCGGTATTCCTCCGACAATATTGACAAATTTTTAAGGTAGCACAGGACCTTTATGGTAACTCAGGGTCTTTATGGTAACACAGAGATCAATTGTACAAGTTACGTAGTTACCTTTCTGGCGGTATTCCGCCGACAATATTGACAAATTTTTAAGGTAACACAGGACCTTTATGGTAACTCAGGGTCTTTATGGTAACACAGAGATCAATTGTACAAGTAACGTAGTTACCTTTCTGGCGGTATTCTCCCGACAATATTGACAAATTTTTAAGGTAACGCACGACCTTTATGGTAACTCAGGTTCTTTATGGTAACACAGAGATCACTTGTACAAGTAACGTAGTTACCTTTCTGGCGGTATTCTCCCGACAATATTGACAAATTTTTAAGGTAACACAGGACCTTTATGGTAACTCAGGGTCTTTATGGTAACACAGAGATCAATTGTATAAGTTACGTAGTTACCTTTCTGGCGGTATTCTCCCGACAATATTGACAAATTTTTAAGGTAACACAGGACCTTTATGGTAACTCAGGGATCAATTGTACAAGTTACGTAGTTACCTTTCTGGCGGTATTCCTCTGACAATATCGACATCTTTATCTTCGATGGCTATGACTGGTTTCGGATGAGAATATGCCCCAGTTGATTTGATGTGGTCCATTTCTGGAACTGCAGTTTGGCCACGTATGAAACGGACAATCATGAAGTTCTTTTCATCCACAATATTGAATGAAAATATCATTATATTATCATGGCTTCCAACGTCACAGCTCGTATATGTTATGTTAAACGATTGGTATTGTCCACTTTCCAATTCGAAACTCTGCAATAAAATTGTGCATGACATGACTACACTTTCTTTGTAAGATTTTTCCACAAGTGGCATACCACATTAGAATCTGGGCTGAGCGACAGAGCTCAATCAAATCGTCGAGTGACTCTTTAAGTTATACAGCCCAAGGCTCTCGGCCCGTTTGACTTCTTCGTGTTTCCAGCAATGTTCAGCCTTCTTCAGCACTATACATATTTGTATATATTTGTCATGAATGGCGAACACCAATAGATGGGATTCACACTTGGACTGCATGATCACAGAGCCAACGAAGTTTCCACTGACTCAATGAAATCACCGAACAACTCTCTGAGTCATACAGCCCAAGGCTCTCCTCCTTTTTTTAAAAGACCAATTTTATAAGAACAAGAGCCTGGATTTTTGGCCAAGATTTAAGAAAAAGCTAAGATGATGCATGAGCTAAAAGAGACTGGTCTTATTTGTAAACCTTAAACAAAATCCGGCTGAATATGAAACTAAGACAATTCGAATCTTGATGATAAATGATGAAGATTGTTGTCTAAACAAATGAAAATGCAAACAGAGCAACAATCAAGCAAGTTATGTTTCTACACAAATTTCGAACCTCTCCGTTCGTCTACTAACAAAATGTATCTTCAAGGACCCAAAGAATTGAGTTCAGATCTAAGACTGGGGAAGAATTAAGAACAGCCGCATCGTTTGGCCAGGCTCAAGTTCTTGATCTTCTTGTAAGAAGCATCTAGGATAAAAACAAAAATCTAATCCGTACCTTCACGTTATCGTTATTAGAAATGCCAAACTGTTCTGAGGTGCTACCAAAGTTACATCTGAATTTCAGTTTTCTGCCGCTTATTGCCTCATCAACAAACTTCACTGTGACGCAAGCAGTGGATTTTTCGCCAATTCCTTGAGTGCCAAAATTGATTGTGCCCAACTCAGCATCATCTTTATCACAAGAGATCTCTACTCCATCTCTGTCACCAACAACTTTTAGCCTTAAACCAAAATTCAATAATGAATTAAATGACAAAATATAAACTCAAACAAATATAGCATACTCCCAGGTGCCTGATTGCTGTCTACCTCTAATCAATTTTTTTAAAAAATTCCAACCCCCCGCTCTTATTAGGAACCCGTTTGGTACGGAAAAGCCTTCGGTTTACACGAGGCACGGATCCGATCCACTTTTGGGTCTAGCAATTGACGCACGCGTGGTTACTGAATATTTAAGTAATTCATAATAATATTTTCGAAGAGAGCCAGTTTGGATGGGACCCACCCGTTTAAACGATGGAAGAGTAGATCGGATCTAAACTGGAACGCTTTTCAAAGCGATCCAAAAGTAGGTCGGTTCGCGGGCCAAAAGTGGATCGGATCTACGAATTGTGTGTAAACGCAAGGCCTATCCGTACCGAAAGTAGATCGGATCCAGTTTAGATCCGATCCATTTTTTCTCGGGTAAACGGGGTCTAAGGTTTGCATTAATATTGGTGTCATTATACTTTACTCATATTTTACGTGACTTCCTTGGCATGAAATTTCACTTATACACTCTATTTGTTTGTTCGGATTGTGAATCCAGCTAGCCCATGGTATAAGGACTTTGTGACTTTATTGAGGTAGGGGTTCGAGCCCAAGCCACGACAGCGTCACAGACAGGGGAGACAGGGTTGTGGTCTCGTTAGTTCAGCTACCTCTAAGATCGGGCTAAGATACTAACGACGGGTGCTATAACACACCATTTCACCGTTATCTTGCTGCACCCTCCTCAGCCCCACTGTTGCTGACAAAGTAAGTACTCCTAGATGGCGAAACCCCCTCTTTTTTGAACTGAAATTAGCCTGTCCTTAGTAATGGGCACATATTACAAGAATTGGGACGCAAGAGTGCTTTTGATGTTGGACGGCTGGGCGTGGCTTCCATCTTGCGCTCTTGTTTTGCAAATGCCAATAAGAGAGGGGAGAGGGAAGGGTATTTTGTGATAACGTCACGAGCGGTTTTATTAAAGACGCGAAACGTGAAAGGAACCAAAAAAATTTAGTATCAAACGTTAAACATGAAATATTGATTACTGATAAGGGATTATTGTTATAGCAAATATAAAGATAATAACATGGTCGCAAAGTATTTTTCATCAAGTTCAGAAATGCAGAACTAAAAGAAGACAATGATTTTAATATGTTCTTCATCAAAATTGATTGTGGTTTTCCGTGCAACATGCAAAACACCCCCCAAAGACCCCTCCTCTTCACCCCCATCCAATAACTTACAGGTGAACTTACCAGAAGGAAGCCCCTTAAGATGCAATTTTCGTGACGTGGTTTTAAATAGATCGCTTAACTTACAAGCATATAAGATACTCCATTAAGAATATTTTTGAAGCGAATTTCATAGTTTCTCAGAGTCTAAGTTCCTTTATTGTAATGTAGACGACAACATTGCAACCTACTAGACCCTTTGTGGGTGATGAATATATGAAATGTATTTCTAAATTCGTAACCCAATGAACAGGAATTGGGCACAGACAAAAAGAAACCCTATCAAATGTTTTTACCCACATTTGTTTGGAATGTTAAGCACGTTGGTACACCTACATATATGTCTTTATCTAGACATATTTTTTATGACTTCATTCAAATTTTTGGTCAATTTAGATATGGGTATGTGCTGTCCATATGTGTGGGCTTTGGCCCTGAAAATTCTCTAAAAATCAGTATGACTTTGGCCAAATTCCCATATAACAGGGTGGGAAATTGAAGAAAATTAAAAAAATTCACTTTTGGTGAGTCCGAATAGCATTATTATTGTATCGAAGATGTTCAAAGTGCAATTTCAAGCAATAAAATGGCTTTGAAAGCCTTCTTACTCTCATATTCTTTTTTTCTACCCATAATATAGGGCCTGCACCTTGTTTGCATCTACATTATAAGTAGGTGGGTCTGTAAAATCTTGGAAGCACACCCCCCATCCATTCATAGGTCATGTATCCGATGTATCCCCTCCACCCAGCCCCAGGGATGCAACAGGCAAAGAAAAGAATTTCTTGTAGAATATACACAGCCTTTTTTAATTAAATCTACAGTTTATTTGAGAAATAACAAGCTGACAAACTCAAATTAATCTAGTATCTAGCTATGTATCTATTGAAACATAAAAATAAGCAGAGACCATATTACGTCTCCAAAAATAAGAACACTCAGCCTGACAGCCTCGGTTGAAATTAACTAGTTCTTATAAACAAACTGTGTACCTGAGGCCTGCTAGATAAAGAATTTTGTCAACTACAAATGTTAAGAACTCTGTCAAGCTGTACCCCTTATAATGTTATTTCTCCATGCATTACTATGGCCTTTGATGAATCAAAAAGTCATATTCTATCAGCCTGCTCAAAATCTTCAAGGTTCCTGGAAAGCTCTTACTTGTACTACGGCTTATTCTAGCAAATATTAATTCCTTGCTTTCCTCAAGCAGCTGTTTCAGCTCGTCTAAAGAATATTTCTTTCTGCCATTTTCAACTAAAATCGCTGCGAACTCTTTGCAAACTCTGTCTACCAATCGATTACTGTTCACTCGTTGACCCGAACGACTTTCATCAATTTCGAAAAATGAACCCTCTAAGCTCAACACAGACCAACAGCTTGCACTGACTTGTCTTTTTGTAGCTATGAGTAGTTTTGCTTTTTTTCCAAATTCAAAATTGACATCAAACTCTTTCTTTTTCTGTTCGTAAAACCTTTTCATAAACTCCTGAACTTGTGGGTGATTCTTCTTCTTACCAACTAGGCCGCGCCATTCGTCAGCTTGTACCAGCATTCGGTAAAACTCATTCATTGACAAAACAGGTTTTGCACCTCCAATGAGTTGATTACAAGCCATAGTTGAGAGCCTTTTTAGTCAGCCACACAGAAGTTCTCAAAATTACTCCAGATAAAATGCTGCAGCTACCTCGCTGGAGCCAAAGCAATCAGGACAAGAAAGCTCGCATCACACAACTGAACTGGGTCGATTGTGATAACAAATGAATTTTCAAAGAGGTCTGGGTCGGGGGCGACATTTTTCTGGCAAATGGTAGACATTTCTCGCAAGAGAATCCTCGCGGTCAGCAATTGCGGTCGTTTTGGGAGAGGTAGCTCAGCAAATCTCGCCCCAAACTCACGAAAAATGGAAAGAAAAGATAGTAAAGGGACCTGCAACAATAAATGTTGCAAATACTGTATATGCAGAAACGCGCAGAAATTGATTTGGGAGAGAAAATTTCATTGGGGGGGCATAGAGAGAGAAGAATGGAAAAGCCACTGATTTATAACTTCGGTGAATTTCACTCATTTTTTCACAACTCGTTTATTTTGAGGAAATTTTCCCCCTCCCCCTCCGCACATTCTTATTCCAACCCCATGCTAATGTATTATCATTTTGGCATGATGATGGGGAGTGGGCTCTCTCTTGGTAAACGGTCAAAACATTGGTCATTGCTTGTGAAGCAAATTCAATTGTTTGACGAACAATGCTTCATCGTGTGGCGAGGGTTTTGGAGCTCTGAAAAACATTTGACACCATAGTCCTTGAGCAGTACAAAATTTCAAAATTGCAAGAAACAGCGGAAACATTTTTGGACATACTTAAAAGCTTTTCTTGTCGGACACCTCACACCTCTCAGAGTATAAACGTCAGAAACAAAACGAAAAAAAACAACTTGAAAAGGTGGAATTCATACCCAGATGTGGGAAAGCAACAATCAGAAAATAGCGCTGAATGGGCATTGTGTTTTAAGTTTTCAACACCAATCAGCTTGCAGATACAGCAAGAAGACGAATCAAGAGTCCTAGCGAGAAAACGATCTATTAGTGGTCTTCCTGCTGTATCCCGCATTGGTGTTTAAAACACAATGCTAACTTAGCGCTACTTTCGGATTTTTGCTTTTCGATCCGCATCTGGGTATAAATTCCGCCTCTTTTCAAGTTTTTTGGTCTATATTTTTTACCTTTACACACTCCGGTCAAGACGAGAAAAGCGTTGATTAATCACTGAAACTTACCGGTTGCTTTGTTTGGTAAGATCTTGAAGCAGTCTCGTATTTCCATCATCCTCATTTTGTTCATCCGTTTCCTTTTGACCAACCCTAACACCATAATGTTGGTCGGTGATTACTTTTCTTCGCCCAGTGTGTATGATATTGGCTTCATCAGTGACTATGTCTTCTTCTGAGTTGGAGCTTCCAACGTGCTCGGTTCTCCGAGGCTTTTCATGTGACAGCTTGTTCGCTGGCCCTCGCATTTCACCCTGCCTTGGCCCTCGATGATGAAGTAAAAAGTCGTGCTTTACTAGTTTGCCAATTACGTCCAAAGCTCCAGTAATATCTTTCTCCGTCTGTAGTTTAGCACGAATAAATTCCGTCTGGCTGTTGTAAAAGTTACTAGCTCTTTGTAGGAATACTCATTTTTTCCTCTTTGCACCAGAATCAACGCAAACTGTTGACAAATCCGATCAAAAAATGGCGAAATAATTGGAAAATTTACACAGCTTTGGTCGATGATAAACAATGAATCGTCCAAACGCAGCAAGGGAAACGCACTGAGTTGCTTTTTGGAAATTATAAGTCGGGATTTTACTGCCTCTAGAGTAAAATTCAATTGAAATTCGTTACTTTTTTCGTTGTAAAAACGCCTTAGAAATGACTGGACTTCGATTGAATTCCATCCCTTTCCAGCTAGGCCGCTCCATTCTTCAGATCGCAACAGCATTGTGTAAAATTCTATCTTCGATAACAAAGTTTTTTGATCTCCAGTCCGTACCTTAGAAGCCATTGCTTAGCAGATCCTTTACCAGCTGTCTAACTTGAATTAACAAAAAACTAGACAGTTCTTCTGCTTTGAATAGATACCAGTGGCATGGCAGCATTTGCGTTTGCGTTCTACCTCAACGAACACAACAGGAACTGAATTCTTAGAAAACGAATCAAATCGAGGCTAGACGACTGGGGAGAGAAACTTTCGGTTCCTTTTGTACAGCGGATTCAAGTATTTCGACAAGTATACAATACATAATCACAATCACATACATATAATTTGCATTTCGACCAATCAGAATGTAAAATCATGGTAAAATATATGGTTCAGGGTGCATTCTTTTGGTACCTTTTCCGCGTCCGAGTGTCCGCGTCGTTTTTTTCTGAAGACGTCCTTAACCTCGAAAGCACGTTCTTTCCTTCTTATGGACAATTCTCGCTTATTCTTTGGAGGCTCCAAACTTTTTTTGACCCAAAAGCTGGAAGATTTCGCAGACTTCAAAGAGAAATTTGTTTTCAAATCAACTTCTCTAAAGTCTCCCGTTTCCAAGAAGTGTGTTTTTGGCATCTGGAATCAGAAGCCTCCAAAGTCTTCTACTTTTTCCTAATTAATTAAGAAAAGATAAAAGTCCGCACCAAAGAAGATCTCAGTACAACCCTTGAAACTGAAACGATCTTTATTTTAAATTCAGTGGAAAACGCTGAATAAATTCTTAGAATCCTAATGAAATCGAGGCTTAGAATCCAGGCAGACCTCGAACCAAACGTTTATTTTTTATAACCCCGGGAGAAGCAGGAAAATTGGGCATTTTGTACACTGCCCTGTTTGCCTGCACAATAGACCCTTTCGGTCAGGTAATTGGCTATGGGAAACATGGTTTTCGGGCAATGCACCTTGTCCAACAGAAGGAAAAGTTCTGTCGGTAGGAAAATAGAAAAGAGAAAGAGAAAGAGAGGGCGGGAAAAGCTGTGATGCCAACACATATGATTATCTGTTTCTCGAACTTTCCAATCTTTTAGCCAAGGTAACTTGCAGAGAAACCCAAGGCGGAAGACTTCGAGCTACCGCGAGCTACCGCGGGAATTCCGGGACAACCCGTCTTGTTATAGTCACTGACCAGGGATAACAAGTCCAACCCCCATGAAAAAAATATCAAACATAATTTGTCAAACATGCAAATTGTTTTACTTTTTGTTTTTAAATATAATTTACTTGTTTGCCTGTATATTTTACATGGACAAACATTGTTTGCCTGTGTGTGAAAAGCAGAAAATGTTTCAATTGGATTGGACAGAACCAAGCAAATTCCACAAGCCAACCGATGTTTTGCACCGTTATCAGAAGGTCAAACATTGCTTGCAAAGCAAATTTCAAATACGGTATTAGACTCATAATGTTTGTGCACTTTACAAGATCTTGTAAGGGACGTGCCGCCCAAGCATCAAAAACATACCCGACCTTATACCAATTTTTCGAAAATGTATACCCGACCTTATAGGGGGCTTCTAAGATTGTAGCGACTGCAAGATTATAGAAATGGTGAAATTTCTTAATCGCAAACAATCATTAGACCTTTTCAAAGAGGCCTGAGTCGATGCGACCTGGAAAATGGTAGGTCTATTAATGAAAGCCATTTGGTCGCAGCCATAATCACAAGAATAGCTTCCGACTATAGTGGAGTCATGATTGCAAAATTGTGAAAGTGTGAATGGAGTAAACTTTCACGATTTCAACTATTCAGCTGCGATCTGTTTCAACTAAAGACTGTTATCGTAAAGATCTTTTAGATTTTAATACGATCTTGCGATAATCGAACGATATCTACGAACTTACGAAAACCAGGTTCTACTTCAATTTCTGCAAAGGCAATAGAAGTGAGGTTCTCCCTTCTACCGACTTTGATTTTTTCGACATCTAAAAATGCTCAAAGCCAAATTGTCAATTAATATCAAAAGAAACAAATTTTATAAGTTCATCAAACATAATTCACAAAAAACAGCAGCTTAATTCATATCATACTTGCGACGAATAATCTTATACTTTATACCTGGGCAATCCTGAACTCTCCCACCTTCAAATAAGACGACCCCATGTTCTTGTAAAGCACCCTTTTCGCCAGGAATATAAGCAGTTATCAGTTTCCCGTTACTGAGGCGTAGAACTGCGCACTTTCTCTGCGCTGAATTCGGCTTTTTCGGTGTCCTGACAACAAGCTTCACACAGACGCCTTTTCTTTGAGGACCAAGTAAGATGCGTTTGTCACGTGGTAACTCCTTTTTTGGTTTTTTCTTCTTCGTGCGAGGTTTAAGCCGACGAATCTGATTGAGAGTTGGCATATATCTCACCTGCTGCAGATTAATGCTATCATATTTTGCTATTTTAATGTTGTTTCTGGAATTTAGAACCATATTGAAATAGCCTCTTGTAGGAATACATCTGCAATCTGCTTGTGATAACCATGGCAACTGCAGGCTTTTTTCAAAGGAGATACCTAGCAAGGAATTTTAAATTTTCACTTGGTTGGAAAACATGCTTGCACTAAGTTTTGCAACTACGCCGCACCTCTCCTACTTGTTTGACCTATTGTCGCCCATATGTTAATTAATCTATTGTTTTTCCAATCTTGTCATCAACACCTTGACGCCTGGGCCAAAACTTGCAGGTTTTCCAGTCTGGCTTTAAGGGCTATAAGGACTTGTGCTACTGGGCCTAAATCAATGTAAATTCCTAGTATCTACCTATATTATATATGTGTGCGATGCGATGCGAATAAATAGATCTTATCGGAATTATCAAGTAAGGTAAACATTAAAGTTACCGTTATTCTTCTGAAAGCATAAACATTGGCTTCTGGCTTCACAGGACGGGAAAAATGGCAGGTTATGGAGCCTAAGAATTTGTTCAGCACGGCCGCCATTTTCCGCTTGCCTTATTATCCTGTGCCTCTTTCGCACGTCAGTCTCGATTTTAAATGTTCCTCCAAAAAGTTTTTACTTTCTTGTTGGTGTTGGTCTTGTTTGTAAAACACATCTCAAAATTTTCTGAAGATTATTTGTATGCATTTCGAATTCTTTCCAGGTAAATCGGATTTTTCTGCATTCATTAGCATTAACAAACTCTTAGGTTCCCAAAATGATGGTAAGAGAGTGGCCTAAATCAAGATGGATCCTATTGTAGCAGCAAGCTTTGCAGAGAGCACTTCGCCACAGAAAATGGCGAACTACTCGCACCTTGTGAAACTTACAACGACAAAGGACGCTTTAGACACAGACGAGAAGTCATGCTTGAGATTTTTCGACCCCGAGACGGACTACAAAGTCAGAAAATTGTCTCAAAAGTGAACGATAGTCTGCATATCATTGCAAATGAACCTTCACTTGGGCTTTACAGAATGCAGGAGCACATTCACAGAACAGTCCCAGGTTTGCTTGAGAAAAGCGAGAACTCGACAATGTTGGGAAGAAAATAGAGGGCATCTCGTATGATTTGGACTACTCTATTTCTGCTGTCGACAGCATCGGTCAGATCAGGCAGTTTACTAATATATCCGAAGCCCTGAAAAGTGCCATTGAGCTTAAGAAGAAACTAAATGAGAGAGAAAAGAAGGAAAAAGAGGAACAAGAAAAGAATTCTAAAGTAGCAAAAGAAGCAAACAAATCGATATCACAAAATGAGATAGCAGAAGGGTATATATGTCCGATTTGTTACTTTGCACATGAAAACCAAACTGCATTAATTGCTCATTGGCAAACTGAGCACAATCTTGAAAGTTATGAAAATGAAGTTTTCAGAGACATTGTACTAGCAAAGGACACACAGAGTGAATATCAGGGACGAAGTGTTGAAAAAATTGACAATAAGCAACTTGGAAGGCATAGCGAATGTGAAGAGGCATCGGAAGAAATGCTTCCTGCTGCAGAAATGTAGATTTTTTTATTATTTTGGTTAAAAACCCTTGCAACATTAGAAACCATACACAGGAGTTAAAATGTGCATTTCCAAATACAAGACAATATATTAGTTATGCTTTAATGAGTGGATTATTAATTATGCTTATAAATCTCTTTGACCAAGGGTGGAGACAAACTATACAAAAACATTTTGTCTTGATATGCAAGAAAAAAATAAAATATGATCTGAATTTGCTCATATATATTTTTCATTACATTTTCTTTAGAGCATACATTTTCTATTATGATTGTATGGCTGTAAATTATACAAGTGAATATATTGATACAAACACTATGCCAATTTGAAGAAAGACATAGAAAATCCATTAATCTGTATGATGGGGTAAAGTATTTCAAACAGATTTTCACTGGAAACATTTGGAAACATTTGATAATGAATGGAATTTCACGAAATTGGCATAAACTACCTTAAGAGGTAGCGTGTTTGCTTGGTCAAGGCATACGTATTGTTTTGCGACATGGTCAAATGGTCAAACATTGCTGGTTAAGCAAATCTTAAGTGTTTGACCAAAGTGTTTGATCCTTGGGCCGTGGCCTTGTTCCCATACTAGGGGGTGGGCACTCTTTCGAGGAGGGTAACGACACTAATTTGAGCAGGGACGCTCATTTGATTACTGTATATATGGTATATATATGCTAAGTAATATTGGCTCATAAAATAAATTATCATTTAAACAGAAGAATATGTCTAAAATATATAATCTGTTAACAAAATACACGCATTTTCTATAAGAAAAACTCTTTCAAGAAACCAAGGTTATCAAATGGCTAACAAATTAAGAAACTGCAATACTCAAACAATTTTTGCCCCAGAAAAACTTTTCACCTTACTGCAAAAATATTTTATTTTATGTTTTGTCATATTTTTGTGACACACAGACAAATTGGAAAGCCAATTAAAAATACGATGGATAAAGGTTGCCAATACAAATAAGAAACTTAGAGTACTCGAAATCTGGAAATGGAAACTGGGCCAATTTTGTAGTTTCTTATGAAAAACACGTGGAAACTATTACATAATAAAGAATATACTAGCAGCATCAATCAAACCACAGGCACTTAAATTCTCGGCAAAAATAAAATGTGACTAATAGTTCCTTAAAAATTTCCTAACGTACATATCTACCTCCAAGTTTATCAAGTTTTAGGAGTTTTCCAAGACGCTGCTTTGCTGTTGAGTTGCCTTTCTTTACTTTTTCTTTTCGTTTATCTGCTCCTTAAAAGAGAGGCAAAAACATCTTCTTTGTCTTGCAAGATAAACAAATTGCATTTACTCTCAAAACATAAGTACACTTTCTCCTATATCCTTAGGCCTGGCTAATCGATCAAATATTGTTTGTCAAACATTTGAAATTGGCTTCATGAGCAAAATTGTTTACCATTCGGTCAAAATATTGCTCTTAAAAAATCTTTGTTTGCTTTAAGCAAAGAATGTTTTTGAACTTTTTCAACAACATAATGGAATGGATTCTTCAAATTGATGCTTGTCAAGCAATGTTTTGTGACCTTGCTTAACATTCAAACATTGCTCGATGCGAAAATTTGAAATGGTTTGGCCAGGGCATTACACTTCATCAGAAAACAGACTTTCTAAAGCTCTGGCGAAAATATTGAACATTGTGTTGCAAACATTTGAAACTTGCCTGTCAAGCAAAATGTTTTACTGTTCAGTCACGTAAAGCTTGTCAGGCATATTTTGCTTGCATCAAGCAAAAAAGTTTTTGAACTTTATTAAAACAACACGCAACACTTTTTGCTTATTTTTGCTTGTCAAGCAATGTTTTGTGACGTGGCCAAAATTTCGAACATTGCTTTATAATGACATTTCAAATGTTTGATGAACAATGTTTGATCGTTTGGCCAGGGCATGACACAAAAATGTTTTCGAATTTTATCAAAAATATTGTGCAACACATTTTGCTGCGTTTTGCTTGTCAAGCAAAATGTTTTACCGTTCAGTCACGTCGCAAAACAAAGCTTGTCTAACATTTTTTTGCTTGCGGCAAGCGAAGAATGTTCTGGAACTTTTTGAAAACATCACGAAAAGAATTCTTCAAAGTAATGCTTGTCGAGCCATGTTTTGTGACGTGGCCAGACATTCAAACTTTGCTTGATAAGCTCATTTCAAATGTTTGACAAACAATGTTTGATTTTTCTGGCCAGGGCCCAACATAGCATCAGAAAAAGACTATAACTTGCCTTGCCTAAGATATGTTAAAAATGGTTATGCCTTATGCCAAAACTTTCGAAAATCATGTCTCTCTTTCCCCTACATTTTATGTTCTGTAGAGAGAGCACTAGTCATCAATGCCAAGAAAGAAAATCGTAGACAAGCTTCTACTTTACCAAATTTACCAAAGAATCAGAAACTGTAGCACTTTTACCGTCTTAAGCTAAAACAATTAATTTTCTTGAAAGCATTACTGAGGATAAGATGACTCTACCTTGTTGAGGCTGATCTTCTCTTATTGAATTGTTACTTCCTTGTTTTGATTGCGAATTACTTCCGTGGTAGGTTTCCGAGAACTGGAATCAATACAATGGAAAATGTAATCAATCAACAAAACAAAAAAGGAAGCTTTGCAAAACAAAAAACAGGGGAAGTTATAGAGAGGTCAATAACGCACATATTTGATTTACCTCTGAGTAAAAGTTCCACTCGTCCTTGCTGCTATCACTGGCTTCTTTGATTCTGCTGCTTGTAGGTAACCGCGAGTTAAGTTTACCTTGAAGAATAGAAGAAACAACATAAAAATTTGCAAGTATCGGAATAAAAAGTTCAGCAAATAACTTTTGACAAAGCAGCAGGGTCACCAAAAGGGGACGGGGCGAAGGAGGGTAGTTGCAACTCCCAGACAATCTACACAACCGTTTGCTTTCAGCTTAGCCGATTCCCCACAACCTCTTTGCTCTCAGGGGGCTTTGCCTCCAATTTTGCCCCAAGCCCTTACAAACCCCTTCCATTATGATGCCTAAGAATAAGCAAACTATGTCGGCACTTTTGGCAAGGATTTAAAGACCCACAATCCACAGTAAAATAGTAATTTAACAGGAAGAGATGCTACAAAGATACAAAAATGGTTTA
Source organism: Chrysaora quinquecirrha (assembly GCA_014526335.1). NCBI lineage: Eukaryota > Metazoa > Cnidaria > Scyphozoa > Semaeostomeae > Pelagiidae > Chrysaora > Chrysaora quinquecirrha. The sequence continues at coordinate 7,990,223 of JACTAT010000032.1, forward strand.
CTTTGAGGAGTTAAAGTTTTCTTCGTTTTCTTTTTGCTTCTCTGTCCAGGATTCCAAGCAAAATCATTATCATCATGATCGCTGGTCGGCGTCAATCGTGGATAAACTAAACAGAGATAAACAAAAACAATAACAATGGCAATGCTAAAGACAATGGCAATAACAATAACAAAACTAAAAAACAATAGAATAATAGTAACAATTACGTCAACAATAATAACAATTACATCACAAAAAATAGTAATAACAACAAGCATATCAATAACGATAACAAAAACAATAACAATAAGAGTAACAATAACAGTAACAAAGATAATAGCAATAACGAAAACAATAACAATAACACTTTCTTTACTTTTTCTTTTCGTTTATCTGCTCCTTAAAAGAGAGGCAAAAACATCTTCTTTGTCTTGCAAGATAAACAAATTGCATTTACTCTCAAAACATAAGTACACTTTCTCCTATATCCTTAGGCCTGGCTAATCGATCAAATATTGTTTGTCAAACATTTGAAATTGGCTTCATGAGCAAAATTGTTTACCATTCGGTCAAAATATTGCTCTTAAAAAATCTTTGTTTGCTTTAAGCAAAGAATGTTTTTGAACTTTTTCAACAACATAATGGAATGGATTCTTCAAATTGATGCTTGTCAAGCAATGTTTTGTGACCTTGCTTAACATTCAAACATTGCTCGATGCGAAAATTTGAAATGGTTTGGCCAGGGCATTACACTTCATCAGAAAACAGACTTTCTAAAGCTCTGGCGAAAATATTGAACATTGTGTTGCAAACATTTGAAACTTGCCTGTCAAGCAAAATGTTTTACTGTTCAGTCACGTAAAGCTTGTCAGGCATATTTTGCTTGCATCAAGCAAAAAAGTTTTTGAACTTTATTAAAACAACACGCAACACTTTTTGCTTATTTTTGCTTGTCAAGCAATGTTTTGTGACGTGGCCAAAATTTCGAACATTGCTTTATAATGACATTTCAAATGTTTGATGAACAATGTTTGATCGTTTGGCCAGGGCATGACACAAAAATGTTTTCGAATTTTATCAAAAATATTGTGCAACACATTTTGCTGCGTTTTGCTTGTCAAGCAAAATGTTTTACCGTTCAGTCACGTCGCAAAACAAAGCTTGTCTAACATTTTTTGCTTGCGGCAATTGTACGTACTGTAGAGAGAGCATTAGTCATTAATGCCAAGAAAGTTAGTCATAAACAAGAAACAACTGTCAACTTCAATAAAAAATCAGACGCTGTACCACCATGAGCGTCTAAAACTGAAGAATGAATTTTATTGTATAAAGTATTACTTTAGGTAAAACGACTCTACCTTGTTGAGACTGATCTGCTCTTATTGAATTGTTACTTCCTTGTTTTGATTGCGAATTACTTCCGTGATACGTTTCCGAGAACTGGAATAAATACAATAGAAAATGTAATCAATCAAAAAAACAAGAAAAGGAAGCTACCAAAAACATGGGAAGTTATAGACAGATCAAAAGCAGACATATTAGGTTTACCTCTGAGTAAAAGTTCCACTCTTCCTTGCTGCTATCACTGGCTTCTTTTATCCTGCTGCTTGTAGGTAACCGTGAGTTAAGTTTACCTTAAACAATAGAAGAACAACGTAAAAATTGGCAAGTAACGGAATAAAAAGTTCAGCAAATAACTTTGGACAAAGTAGGGTCATCGAAAGGGGACGGGGCGAAGGGGGTAGTTGTCAATCCACACAACCCTTTGTGTTCAGCTTAGTTTATCAAACACAACCTCTTTGCTCCCAGAGGGGCTTTCCTCCAAGTTTGCTCAAGGGCCTTACAAACAAATTCCAATTTATGCCTAAAAAATAAGCAAAATAAGTCGGCACTTGTAGCAATGATTAATAAGACTCGCAATGAAGACTCGCTAATTTTAATAAGTATCTAAAAGGAGGAGATGCTAAAAAGATAAAAAAAAATGGTTTACTTTGAGGAGTTAAAGTTTTCTTCGTTTTCTTTTTGCTTCTCTGTCCAGGATTCCAAGCAAAATCATCATCATCATGATCGCTGGTCGGCGTCAATCGTGGATAAACTAAACAGAGATAAAAAAAATAATAAAAATGACGATAACAATAGCAATAAAAACAAAATAACAATAACAATAACAGTAACAATAACAATAGCAATAACAATAACAGTAACAATAACAATAACGATAACAACAATCACAATCACAATAAGAAAACAAAAATAACAATCACAATAACAGTAACAATAACAATAGCAATAACAATAGCAATAGCAGTAACAGTAACAATAACAATAGCAATAACGATAACAACAATAACAATAGCAATAGCGATAACAACAATCACAATCACAATAAGAAAACAAAAATAACAATCACAATAACAGTAACAATAACAATAGCAATAACAATAGCAATAGCAATAACAGTAACAATAACAATAGCAATAACGATAACAACAATCACAATCACAATAAGAAAACAACAATAACAATAACAATAACAATAACAATAACAATAGCAATAACAATAGCAATAACAATAACAATAACAAACAGTAACAATAGCAAGAACAATAACAACATCAATAACAATAACAATAACAATAACAGTAACAATAACAATAACAACAAATCTTACCAAAATTAGCATCCTGATAATATTCTTCATTCGGATCATAATCCGAGTCAGATTCCGACTTTCTTCGTTTCATGTTTCCTCTCGGTTTCGGCAATGGCTCGGTTATTCGAAATCCATCGTCCATATCCGGTTCCATTTTCGTTTTCGCTGGGTTCCAATTCTGGTTTTGAGATTCGAAGAAAATAGCATTGCGCTCGCCACCACGCACGAATAAATCGTTCTTTGCTGCTTCAATCTGGTCCCTAAAAGAAATGACCTGATTTTAGAAAAAAGTATACATACCAGCTAAAGTTCAAGCGTTGGAATCATGAAAACATTACAAAGTTGCATTGTCTTAATTTTGATTGATGACAATGTTCTTGCGATTGGGAAAGCTCAAATTAGCCGAGGAAAATGACGTAATTCGGAGCAGAGCTCATTCAGAAATGTTTCATTATTGCTCATTTCAAGGTGGACTGGGTTGGGCGCGACTTTCTGTAAGATGGTAGATATTTCCAGTAAGAGGATCCTCTTCGCATGCAACAACTGGGATTACGGTCGTTTCAGGAGATTTTGTGCATCAAATTTTACTTCAATTCATGTTTAATTGGAATAAAAGAGAAAGAAAGGCTTCAAATTCCACCATATCTGCTGAAGGAGACATTCAATGCAGTATTTTCCTGTTTGTGAATTGCTTGTGTCTTGTTTCCTTAATTTCCGCACATAATTTCAACATTTATTGTTGCAGATTCCTTTACTCTCTTCTTTCATTATTCATGAGTTTGTGGAGGACAATTTGCTGCAGTGCCTTTCCTAAAACGACCGTAATTCCTGTCGCTGCACACGGAGAGACTTTCCTAACTGGAAAAGTCTACGACCCAGGCCTCTTTGAAAAGGTCTATTGCTGGCAATTTTAAAGTTTTGTACAACTCAAGGACCATTCACGTAAAAGTATCATTTACAAAAGTTACTTGCTAAAGGTTTGCAATATTGCAAAGACTTACATAACATTATTTGACGTTTGCCCTAACGAACTTGCGACCGGTTGCGTGGGTCTCTCTTGCGACGTGTTGGCATACGATAGTGATGACGAAGACATATTAAATAGTCCACTGCTACTCGAATTCCTGGAATCCATACCCGGAAATTGTGATAACAATTGCGCGGCTTCCAGATCTTGATCTTCCAAATGTGGGAATCCAGCATGATTGACTAGAAAAAACGAAGATTTGTTTATCAATACAATGGAGTACGGCAAGAAGTTCTGAAAAGCACTTCGACGATGAAGAATGCCTGGGGTTATAACCTGTCTTTTAAGGAGCAGCCGGTTAATAAATAAATAGGGCTGGAATCACAAAATGTTCAGCAACTCGAGGGCTGAGTGAAGAAGATGACTACCCAAAGGAATATTTTACTTCTTGAAATTTTTTTTCCCAATTGTTCTGTTTATACATAGCTAATGGCAAAACTTGGCAATTTTACCTAACATATTAACCCCAGCCACGGCCACAATGGTTTATCATGCCCTGTCGCCATTTCAAGTAAAATGTCGCATGCTTAACGCGGTTCAAGGCATAGCCGGCAAAGGTTTATTGGTGACGTTGAAAATAAATGAAAAATCGTGTTGGTCTTACATGTAAACCTGAGCTTCAGTGGATCCTCTGTGGTGTCTTTTGGCTTCTTGTCAACCAACGGCTGGAATTCCGTTCCACTTATAGCCGATTCACCAGAGTCACTGCAAAGATGCAGAATTAAAAAAGAATTTGATTTTATCTAGCCTGCGTGTGTCATAATTTCGGTACATACAATTATAATTTCTCGGATAACATAGTGAAAACTTCATGAACAAATATTCGGTTCGACCGAATAGACCTTTTCAAAGAGGCCTGGGTCGGCGTGACAATTTTTCTGGAATATGGAGGACATCTTGAGTAACGGAATCCTTTCCGCGCAATGGCCTGGACTCCAGCAGCTTCAGGAGAACTAATGCAGCAAATTTTGCTTCAAATTCATTGTTATTGGAGAAAAAGTAAAAGAACGAATTCAAGTCCGAACTCATCTACTCAAGGAGGTATTAAATATAGTATTTTCCTTTTTTTAAATTGACCTTGTTTCCTGAGTTTCTGCAGATATTTTCAACATTTATTGTCGTAGATTTCTCTTCTCTCCTTTCCTTCCACCATTCGTGAATTTGAAACGAAAATTGCTGCACAAACTCTCCTTGAGCAACCACAACTACGCTCGTTGTAATTGGAGAGGATTCCCTTACTAAAGATGTCCACCATTTGCCAGAAAAATGTCGTGTCGACTCAGACCTCTTAGAAAAGGTCTATTCCATTTAGTCGACCAGCTACATTTAAGTGTAAATTGATAGGGCTGTCAATCCACAGGGGCGACCGGTTTCTTAATTTGAAGCGTAATTTTATGTAAATTGTGCTTTTTCTTTGTTTACTCTACCCAGTCCAGCAACTACTAAAAAAAACAAACCTAGTTATTTTTCCATTTGCCACTTGTACTTTTACTCCTTCGATCATATTTCTATTTGCAATCTCTTGCCCTCCAAATTCATTCTCTTCCTTCTTCTTTTTGTCTCTTTTCTTTTTACCTTTTTTCTCATCAACACCATACTCTATTTCTCCAAGATCTTTCTTTTTCTTCGACTTTTTCGTGCCCCCGTCAATCAGATTCGGGTTTGGACCAGTCAGTTTCAATTTAATGACCGTTTTTGAACCCTTTTTGCCATTACCAGTTTTGGCTGTGTTTGAAATCACCTTTGGCGGTTCTGCCATTACAATTGATGGTACTGCAACCATTGATTTCGATCTTGTTTCCATTTTCTAATAAATAAAATTAAGAACAACAGATTGTTTGATTAGGTCATTAACATGAATTTAAATGTCCAAGTACATTAACATGAAAATAAACACCATACTTAGCTTCCCCCTCTCCCTCTCTTAAGCCAGTTTTCTCTTTTAAGCACATTATCTCCAACAAAAATACAAAACAAGAACCCCACTCTATCAGGTTTCCTAATTTTGACTGACTTCAACAGTAAAAAGCATCTTTGTTGCGTAGAAAAAGTTGCATACGCCCTGGTATTTAAGCCCTCTGTCTGCTGAAGGATCCTTCACACCCTTAAAATCTTCGACATTTAAGCCAGCCCCGGGGAGCTTGATAGAGCTTTTACGATAATTGTTTCAAAAGAAAAGAAGAAAAAAGAAACGCAGAGAATCCTGTGGGCATTATTTCGAAACTTTAACCTCATAACCAGGACATAATCTACAAAAATGCAACCCATGAACAGCACCAATAATTTTCGTAAAAATCGGCGATCTCTCATTCCTAGAATATTAATAGGTTTTCTGCTGTTTAAGAAGAAAACATATTGCCCAAAGAGGTAGGTTCTTAGGTCAAAATCTTGACTAGTTTTGACCCATAATGAAGGTAAAGAATGGTCAGATTACCAATTATAAGGAAAATACGTATACCATTTCTCCTTTAGAGGTCCCCCTCGTGAGAGAGGTCGTCAGAGAGGTACGTAATTAATTTTATAATAGAAAAACCCACCATATCATTCTTGAGCTCCTTTTCCAATGACTTGATCAATTTTACGTGATTTATTTCCAGTGGAACTTGGTACTTATGAAACTTAATGAAATCCTGAAAATGTAAATTAATTCAAATGAGGATTGACCTCCTGAAATTCACTAAGACTTCAAGGAATCTATAGTAAAGAAGCATCTGCAAGGGGTGATGCTGTTTGATCACTGGATATACAAACCTCTTTGTTTGAAGTCCAGTACTTCATGTATCTCACTAGATCATAGATTCCTTTATATAGGAAGCCCGGTATTTTTACACCTTCCATATGCAAATCTGAAATGATAATAAATAACAATAGCAGGTCAGTCCTAGAGTCGCAAAGTCAACAAGCTCCAAGAGCAGATGGTTTTAAACTCCTCGAAACTCATATTTAGGATTTCTCGATTCCTTGATTCGTCAAAACCTCTAGGTAGTCTATCAAAAACAGAATTATGAATGGGTTTTATAAAAAAATGGTCTGAAAGGCATTGATAAGATTTTAGCTCCCATCAACTGTACCGTTTTCAAAGAGGAAGAAAAATGCTGCCTTAACAAAACCGACAAGCAATGTGTGCATCAAATGATTCCAATCACTACAAGATTCCAGGAAACTAGTAATACAAGCAAGTGTTGCACTTTGAACCAAGGTCATACTTGCTACCTAATAGAAGAGTATCAGCCTCCGGGGGGAGACTCCTTAGGAAAGGCTGACAGGTATGTACCCCTCATATGAGTGGGTGTTTCTTCACAGATTTTCTACAACTGGGTCTAATTTATGCCGAAAATGCCTTAATAATGGGTATAGAATCAAATTTCCCAAATACTTAGTAAAAAATTAATACTAAAATCATGAAGCTTGGTGGCTTAATTCGAAAAACAATACCTTAAAGGTGGGTTGGTTTGTAAAAACTCGGGCACACATCCCTGTACATTTCAGGGCCAGTTTCCCCCTCCTAGGTATAAGCAACGCTTTTTACATAAAAAAATAGAGCTATTAATGAAAATGATTTACAGAGATGATGGTATACCTTTCACTTTCCTCAAAATTGATCTTGCAGCGTACCAACAAGTAGTCTCGTAGTTTGGAAATCGAAACTTAACCGGAGTATCCAGCCTCTTCTCCAGATCATAAACTCTAGAAGAAAACAGAAGTTAATTTCTTTACAAAATGCAATCTTCATGGCTAGACTTATTACCTGAGTCGCAGTTATCGCTATTGAATTGAATTGCTGGACGCTCAAACTACTGAAGCGAATAACAACAACACCAATTCAATGTGAGCGATAGCTGGAGACTTGGTACACATGTCAACATAATGGCCATTATTCCTTTTTTTTCAGATTTTGATACACATTTCGATATACGTACTTCAGCTGTAGCCCTATGTTAAGAGAATGGAGGAAATTTCCACCGAAAACCAGAGTGTCCATCGGAGTCATAACAGCATGAATCCAACCTAAAAAAAACGCTGACATTAGGCTAAAGGAGGACATAGATCTCAGTAACAAAAATAAAATAATCAAGCAAAGTAGACGGTTGTTTGATAATCTTCGTTTGATGATAAAAAATAGATAATTTTCGAAGATCATAAGCGTAAAGGGATTTAGATGGTTTTTGGGCAATATAGACCTGCTACCTATTGGCAAAAACAACAGAAGCAGAGGCCCATTACTATCTTAAAGCAAGTACTGCAATTTCTTAGAACGTTCTAGCTTACAGAGTTCATTAAAGAACTGTGACACTATATCCTACTATTTTACTCTGAAGATAGGCTAAGAAAAGCCATACTCAAATGTTCATCACGCATGCTTCCTATAAAGTACGCACGTTTAATCATATTTCTAGGGACGCCTATCCGCAGAACAAATGGGTTAGTAAGCGAGCGAATCGAGCAAAAACTGGGGGTCTTGAGGTTTGCCATCTTTCGGGATCACTCCCTTTTTAGGATCAGAGTCGGAACTCCCATTTTGATTGCTAGGTTGAAATCTTTCTTTTTTTACATTCCTTCTTATGCTAATGTTTCAGAAATCCCTAACATTTTCTCATCATCTAAATAACCCCTAGCATTTTTCTAATCATCATGTCTCATCATTTTCTCATCGAAAAAGACGAACTAGAAAATTGATCTTTAAGAAGAGTGGAAAGACGTATCCTCCAGCCCTGCATGTGGTGCAGCCTGTGAATCATGCCATCCCAAATAAATGACTCCTTAGTCTTTCTTTTCCCTTTTAGACTAATTACCTGAGTCCCATTAATCGCTCTTCAAACCGAGAATAACACCAATACGAGATCACTGAAACAGTTGACCTCAATAGGAAAGCTACGACTCAGGTAAAGTTTTCTTACCTGTAGGTATAAACAACGTCTGGTCTTGCTTTACAGGGCACTTGATACATGTCGCGACTTTATCACCAAAGAAAACTTGACTTTGATCTGCTGAGGAAACCCACGATTCATATTTCTTTACGTTGTCATCAGTTGGTTCAATCAAGTAGAATACCTTTTCACCCTGCAAAAATTAAGGATGATTTTTTCAACGTAAAGTTTTTCCTGCACATGTATACAAAGCTGATACAGAACTACAAGGATAGAAGCATATGTATGGCATAACACTATAGATGGACTTCCAATCTGGTCTGTATGATCAGACAGCCCCCGACGTTTCCATTGAGCTATAGAGCAACTCTCCAAGTCATACAGCCAAGGTTCCTTCCTTCTGACTTTTCGTTTCGGCTTGTTGAGCCTTCTTCAGCATCATACATATACGGAATAGCTCAGTGGGAACCGTTGGTTCTCTCATCATGCAGTCCAGGTTCGAATCCCATCTACTGTGGAATGCCACTTGTGGAAAAATCTATCCTAATTGAAATGCACCAACTAGAAAAGCGAAGGCTTGGTATTTGGTTTTGAACACCAAACAGCTTACGAAATACAGCAGGATGAATAATAGAACTGATTGAACAGTCCAAGTGAAAAAACGAACTCTTTCTGCCAACACTAAACAGGATTTTAGTTATGATAAAGACAGATCCGAAAGCCTCAAGGTAAAATGAAAACCATGCAACTTCAATGACAGCCTTAACGATGAAGTTAATTTTGTCATATGGCAGAGTATTTTATTAATTAAGTACTGTTCATTTTTCTTACCCGAAAGACGTGATACCAAACTGAAGTTCCACCAAAATCGACGTGAAAATCTGTATAGCAATCTTTGACACCCATGAGACAATACTTCTGAACCAGGGGCATCGTATGAGGGCTACAACGCAGAAAAATTAGGAATATAAACAACGAGATGAATGCAGAGTTGAAAAAAAGGTTAACTTTAGGCCGTGGCCAAATGATCAAACATGGTTGGTTAAACATTTCAGATTTGCCTTTCAAACAATGTCTGACCGTTTGGCTTCGTCACAAAACATTGCTTGACAAGCATAATTTGCTTGGCAATGTTTTAGAAAAGCTTCAAGAACTTTTTCTGCGTGCCTGAAGCAAAAATGAATGCTTTATGAGTAATGTTTTGTAATGTGGCCAAACGATCAAACATTATCCTTGATTAGCTAATTGCGAATGTCTGACAAACATGTTTAATCGTTTAGTCGGTGCCTGCAACATACCTAGGCCCTGGTCAAACTATCCAGCATTTTTTGTCAAACATTTTAACTTCATTAACAAGTAACATGTTTGATCGTTCGGCCATGTCGCAAAGCATTGCTTAGACTTATTACATGAGCCGTTGTTATCGCTATTGAGTCGATGCTGGACGCTCAAATCACTCTGAGCAAACAGCTGTATGGTTGTCGTCGTTGTTGTTGCTGTTTGTGAAGAGTGAGACTCGTGTAATAAGCCTAAACATTGCTCCTCAAAACTTTCTTGCTTTCTACAACAAGAAAAAGATATTTTTCAACTATTTAAAAGATATCACGCAACAGATTTAGCAGCATAATCTCACCTGTCTTCTGGTGCTACTTTAGGCCAGACGTTCTCTACCCAAGATATCTCTCTAACCACCGCTGGAGGGTTAACAAGCTCAGAAAGGCTGGAAAATATAAATAACACGTAAAAATCACCAACAGAGCTCTAAAGAAACGTTTCCAAAAATAGCAAAAAAATGACCTTGACTGTAGCTATAAAACAGAATAAAGGTTGTATAATAAAAGGTAATAAAAGGTTTCTTAACGAAACAGATAATTTTGACCAAATATTTGATGAGTTAGGTTAGACTTACTACATGATTCGTAGTTATCGCTATTGAATTGAATCGTTTGACGCTCAAACTGACTGTAGCGAGCAACAACAACATCAATTCAATCCAATGTGAGCGAAAGTTAGGGACTTGGGAAGCAAGTATAGAGTTAGGTCCCAGGCATTGGTCCCAGATACGGGGAAACATTTTTTGTCAAACATTTAAAATCTACTTATCAAGGAAAAAGGTTTACTGTTTGGCCACGTCACAAAACATTGCTCGTGCAGCAATCTTAACTGCGTCAAGCGATAAAGGACTCTAAGCTTTTCATTAACATCGCACGACAAGTTTTACTCATTTCTGCTTGTTAGGCAATGTTTTGTGACGTGGCAAAACATTCAAACATTGCTTGATAAGCAAAGTTTCATGTTTGACAGACAATATTTGATCGTTTCACCGACCTTAGTTTCTTACAAACAAATACGTATTTCTCACTCTGTTTTTGAAAATTCCAAACTGATAACATTGAGGACTTTTGTTCTGACAGGACAATTGTAGTATTCCGTCCATTCTCTCATTTTCATTCGAAGATCTTCCTGCAAACACAAAAAGCAGTAGATTAGGGGTGTGTTCTTTTGGGACCTTTTTCTGCCTCTTCTGTTTTATCAAGACTTAAGAGCGATCGAAAGCCCGTTCTTTTGGACAACTCTAGGGAAAATCGGAGACTTTGCAGGCTGCAAACTCTCCTGACTCCAGAGCTGGCAGATTCTGCCGACGACGCAGAGAAAATATTTCCAAAGGTGCATTTGTTTGGGACCTTTCTCTGCCTGTTCTTTTTTCCAGAGACTTCCGAGAGATTGCAGCTTCGTTCTTAGGGATTTCCTCAGGAAAGATGGATGGTTTTCAGGCTGCAAACTCTCCTGACTCCAGAGCTGGCAGATATTGCCGACTTGGCAGAGAAATTATTTCCAAAGCTGCATTTGTTTGGGACCTTTCTCTGCCTATTCTTTTTTCTTGAGACTTCCGAGAGATTGCAGCTTCGTTCTTAGGGATTTCCTCGGGAAAGACGGATGGTTTGCAGGCTGCAAACTCTCCTGACTCCAGAGCTGGCAGATATTGCCGACTTGGCAGAGAAATTATTTCCAAAGCTGCATTTGTTTGGGACCTTTCTCTGCCTGTTCTTTTTTCTTGAGACTTCCGAGAGATCGCAGCTCCGTTCTTAGGGATTTCCTCGGGAAAGACGGATGGTTTGCAGGCTGCAAACTCTCCTGACTCCAGAGCTGGCAGATATTGCCGACTTGGCAGAGAAATTATTTCCAAAGCTGCATTTGTTTGGGACCTTTCTCTGCCTATTCTTTTTTCTTGAGACTTCCGAGAGATTGCAGCTTCGTTCTTAGGGATTTCCTCGGGAAATAAGGATGGTTTGCAGACTCCAAACTCTCCTGACTCCAGAGCTGGCAGATTCTGCCGACGACGCAGAGAAAATATTTCCAAAGGTGCATTTGTTTGGGACCTTTCTCTGCCTATTCTTTTTTCTTGAGACTTCCGAGAGATTGCAGCTCCGTTCTTAGGGATTTCCTCGGGAAATAAGGATGGTTTGCAGGCTGCAAACTCTCCTGACTCCAGAGCTGGCAGATTCTGCCGAAAACGCAGAGAAATTATTTCCAAAGCTGCATTTGTTTGGGACCTTTCTCTGCCTATTCTTTTTTCTTGAGACTTCCGAGAGATTGCAGCTCCGTTCTTAGGGATTTCCTCGGGAAAGACGGATGGTTTGCAGGCTGCAAACTCTCCTGACTCCAGAGCTGGCAGATATTGCCGACTTGGCAGAAAAATTATTTCCAAAGCTGCATTTGTTTGGGACCTTTCTCTGTCTGTTCTTTTTTCTTGAGACTTCCGAGAGATTGCAGCTCCGTTCTTAGGGATTTCCTCGGGAAAGACGGATGGTTTGCAGGCTGCAAACTCTCCTGACTCCAGAGCTGGCAGATATTGCCGAGTTTCTTACAGAACAAATACGTATTTCCTGACTCACTCTGTTTTATTTCCAAAGAAAATTCCAAACTGATAACATTGAGGACTTTTGTTCTGACAGGACAATTGTAGTATTCCGTCCATTCTCTCATTTTCATTCGAAGATCTTCCTGCAAACACAAAAAGACGGATGGTTTGCAGGCTGCAAACTCTCCTGCAGTAGATTAGGGCTGTGTTCTTTTGGGACCTTCTTCTGCCTCTTCTGTTTTATTTCAAGACTTTCTTAGGGATTTCCTCAGAAAGACGGATGGTTTGCAGGCTGCAAACTCTCCTGACTCAGAGCTGGCAGATATTGCCGAGAGAAATTATTTCCAAAGCTGCATTTGTTTGGGACCTTTCTCTGCCTGTTCTTTTTTCTTGAGACTTCCGAGAGATTGCAGCTTCGTTCTTAGGGATTTCCTCGGGAAAGACGGATGGTTTGCAGGCTGCAAACTCTCCTGACTTCAGAGACAGATTTCTCTAGAAAATGGACGAAAATCTGCGATTTGAAAAAATTCTAAAACTTCCGAAGGAACGCACTCTAGAAAATGGACGAAAATCGGCGATTTGAATAAACTGGGTAATATGCACTGAAGGAAAATTTAGCTATTTTGAAAATTTTTACCTGTTTAGCCACATCAATAACGTGAATTTCTTGTAAAGAACCTGAAGAATGAGAATGAAAGGTACTCATTAGCCACGTTTGAGGAACTAAGTCATGTTTATCAATTATTCTTTCATTAAAGTTGTGAGGATGGCCAAGTGGTGAGCGAGGCAGAATCTATGACTGCATGATAGTGAGGTCTAATCCAGTTAAAGTAAAATTTGCCACAAAGAGTGAAGAGAATCGCCTTCTCTTTGTCATTTCAAGGCAAAAAGCAAAAGGAATTACGAGGTGTCGTCACATGCAGTCAAATTGGGATTGAGAGGAAGGACTAGATACGTCATGGGTATTCAGTTTTCCCCTGTAACATAATACAATACTTTACAAAGAAGGTCAAGGGTATATGCCTATCAATCAATCACTCAATCAATCAGTCAGTCAGTCAATCAGTCAATCAATCAATCAATAAATCAATGAGTTAATCAATCAATCAAGCAATCAGTTAATCAATCAATTCATCAATCAATCAATCAATAAAATATATAATTAAAGAAAACAAAAGGGCTTACCAACACGCTGTTCTACATCAAAAACACTGAAATTTTTTGGTGGCAGTGAAAGGCCTAGTCCTTCAGCTTTCTTCACCAAAATTGGCTTGTTGAAGCCATTCGTTTCTAGGTATTCACTTGTAATGAAGTAGCCATTGTCAAGACAAACGATGTTGTTCTTTATACTAGAAAATGACAAGTCAAAATGTTATGAAATTGAGGTTAAATAATCATCTAACAACAAAGCTTGAAGTAGAGATCAAGCTTTGTTGCTAGATGAGTCAATGTTCATATTGAAAAATGAAAAGTCTGGCATGGAATCTTGATACTGTCAACCATGGGAAGATAAGGGAGTACTTTCATCCTTCGATATACCAGACAAGTAGCTGAAATGGGTTACCTGAAGAATAAAAAGCTAGAACTACATGAACAATTAACTTACTCAGCAAATTTTCTAGTTTTAAGTTGTTTGATAAAATCCATAGTTCCAGCATAAATTGGCTGCAAAGAGGTCACAACACTGTATCAATAAAGTCTTATCTATTATAGGTAATTAATATTGAAGACACTATGGTTAATAAAATTAATTTACATGTCAAACGACCATACTTCATTCAGAGGCATAGCCAAGGGGTGAAGGAAGAAGGTGAAATGGTGTTTTAATGCCAGCTGCTAGGATCTGGGTAGTAGGCTATCTAATCGAGACATCAACCCTGGCTGTGACACTACCGTGGCTGGCCTCGAACTCTGACCACACTGAGCTCCAAGGGGGCAGTTAGAACTCCAATTGTCTCAAAGATTGGTTTTCATATGGGCTAACTCTAATGCAAAAATGCCAAAGGATACAACTTTGTTAGTTTTTCTAAATATCACACCCTAGTAATTAGCTTTGATTGCACCCTTTTGCCCCCCCTAGCACTAGATGTCTGGCTATGCTACTGTTACAATGACAAAAAATACTAATATACCTTAATTCCTTCATTGAGTTCTTTGTAATTAAGCCTGTGAGTGTGTCGTCTTTTCTTCACTAGTAAAAAGTTATAAGAGGTAAGACAATGTTTTCCATTTGAGGTAGCAGCACTTATAGTTAAATTAACTACATCTTGGACAAAGACCAGACCTCAGAAGTAGTGCTGCCACAATCTGTGTGATTAGTAATGCCAAAATATTACTTACAAACTAAGGGTCCGTGAGAGTTCTGACAAGATGGGCAGTGATAAAGATCAATATCTTGAGCTTCAGTTTCATTAATTTTGACACAGCTAAAAGGAGAAATGAAAACACTGAACATAACAGAATAGATTTGGGTGCTCATGAATGTTTCATCATATCATTATCAGGGTCTTGCAATCTGGAAAATATGCTTTCATATCCATTTTCGCGATTCTGTTATAAGGACGGTCTCCATTTTCACAATTTTGGTACAAGTAACCGTGTCTGTTTTTACGATTTGGGTGCTTTGGTATAGGTCAAGGAACGGTCTCCATTTTCACGATTTTTATCTTTGAAGAATGGAAAATAGGTATAAGGTCAATATTCATTTTCAATAAAATTGATATAAGGTGAGGGTATGTTTTTGATGCTTGGGCAGCACCTCCCTTACAGAATTTGATCCAGTGCACCTCAGGGGCCCACACCCCCTCTTGAGGGTACTGATTTGGGGTACGGTATTGATTAATGTTTAAATGATTTCAGGGCAAGCTTGCCAATTAGGGCTCGGTTTCAGAAATTTATTTTAACTTTAAGTTAAATTATTTGGCCACAGTTTTTAAAATTGTCAAATTATCTTCAAAATAGTGGGCAAGATTGTTGGTAGTCATTCATTTAGCTTCAATTATCTTGCTGCGTGCTGAAAACAAAGAAATACTAGAAATCAAATGCCATAAAAAAAAGCCATAGCAATGTCAAATGCCATCACAGGGGAGCATACGCGTACTGATAATATATGCATTTACTGGTACAGTTTCATAGTCACTAAAATAAAAAACTTTTTAAAACATCTATTTGCCTTGATTTGAAAGTGGCAGCAAGCAGAAAGAGTAAACAATTTGCGCAGACAGATACTGTAGGCCTTGTCTTTTGGTCTCAAACCCACAACATTAAAGCGCGCATTTCTTTCTGATAATTTATTTAAGATCAGATTTCAATCGTGTATTAAATATCAAAATACCTTCCATGAAACCAATCCTTGCATTTATCGCACTCTATCATAAATTCTTCAGGGTTGTATGGTCTTTTACAAATGCAGTAGAGCTCTGGCGATGCCATTCTTCGATCGAAACTTGGCAAAACAGCAGCACTGCTGCCCGCCATTTTGTTTGCAAATCCTCACAAACAATGAAAGCGAGCTACTCGGTGTATGATATGCACGAAATTAAAATGTCCACACAAAAGTTCTGTTCGAACATGCACAGTAGTGTAAATGTAGACTAAAGCAGATTTAGATTTCCTTCCCAATGAAGTAACTCAAGAAATAGATTTTTCACGAAAATTGCTTTCAAGAAAAATGACTCAGAAAAGAAACTCTAAGTTATAAAAGCCAACATTTGTAATTTCGCATTTTCTTATAATTAAGAAAACAAGATTATTAATCTTTATTCTCGGTAAAATCATCTACATATGCTGGAATCTCAGAAGCTACTGTCAGCTTTTAAGAGATTGAAGTCGCGAAACGTGTTTTGAGGAGAAATTCGCTGGTATAATTTTTTGTCGCTGCACATAAGTTATTGACTGGTTTAAAGCCCTGGCCAAACAGTCAAACATTTGGGATCCGCTTATCAAACAATCCTTGAAAGTTTGGCCACGTCACAAAACTTGACAATCAGAATTTGCTTGGCAATGTTTGTGAAACGTAAACAAACATTTTTTTGCTTCATGCCAGCAAAAACTGTTTGAAGAGCAATGTTTTAGGCCTTGGCCAAACAATCAAAGAACATTTTCCAAACAATTTTGACTTTATATTTCAAGCAAAAATGTTTTACCGTTTGGGCACGTCGTAAAACATTGCTTGTCAAGCATAATAAGGAGATCCTCTTGACAAGGTTCAAAAGCATTCTCTGTTTAACACAAGCAATTATGTTTGACGGGCAAACTGCCAAACGATAAAATGTTTTTGCCTGACAGGCAAATTTAACAATGTTTGATCGTTTGGTATGGTATTTGTCTCAAACAACATGAAACAACTAAAACGATTCGAGCGAATAAAAACACGTTTTAGGACCATAATCTCTCGAGCGAATCCCTGCCAGGGTTTTTGGCCTAGCTTCTATCGGGTGGGCCAAAAAAGTATCCCCTCCTCCACACGCCCCCACACGCTAAATAATAAATATAAGTGTTTCCTGTGACAGAATCTTACGAAACTTAAACAACGTAGACTTCAATCTAATAAACAACTCTCGTAGAAAAATTTAAACCCTATCTTAGTCAGCGAATTCTAAACTCAGAAATCTATTATTTAGATGGGCATGTAATGGGATACTGCTGATGCAGTAGCTTTTCTGGACAACCGTATTCGTGACTACCAATTTTTGAGTTTGGATTACTCTGAGAAAAAATCAGTTAGGGTTTTGATTTTTCTACAACATCTTTATTAGGTTGAAGTTTACCTGGTTTAAGTTTGGTCAGATTTTGTGGCAGGAACGATTTAATATCAATTATTTAGTTTGGGAGATATTATTTTCTTTGGCACACCCGATGTTCAAGTCACAATATACATCACATACAGATATTACAATTTAATGAATAAAACTGTCCTTTAATTAAAAAGGCACTTTATGAGTCTCGGTAACTATTCAACTACTTTCACAGTCTGTAAGCGATTTGTTCTTTGACTAACTCCAGACATAGCTCCTCGACCAGTTTGGTTTTTGGATTGTTGATTTTTCAGCGGAATGGCTCCTTTGGTTGATTGGTAAGATCTCTCATCGTCTTGCTTGTGCCTTTCAACGAAGACTGAAGTAACCATTGGCTGAGCGGAGCCATTGCCTGAATAAAGACAATAAAAATAAAATGCTTTGCATACAGGAAATCAGTAAGATGGAGGGCTATCATTTTAAAAGTGATGCGGAGTGATGTGGAGGTGTATCTTTAGTAATGTGGAGAAGGATGTGCAGTAATGTGGAGGAATATCACCGGTAACGTTGAGGCATAGCTAACATCGGTAATGTGGTGTATGCGGAGTAATGTGGAGGGCCAACTTTCAGTAATGTGGAAGGCTGTCATCTGTAACGTTGAGGGTTATCTCATTAAGACATTAATAATGATAGCCCTCTCATCACTGAAAGAAAGCCCTCCACACTATTACGCACCCTCCACTAATCTGATGATATCCTTCCACATTATTGATGATATCCCTCAACATTTCTTCATTATGAAGTTGCTGTGGCGTCTTGATCTAATCCAGCTGGCTCATGTTTTCAGAAGCTCAGCGAGGTCGGGGTTCGAGCCCAAGCTGCAGCAGCGTCACAACCAATGGTCGAGGCCTCGATTAGTTAACCTACTATTGAGATCCTAGCGCCTTGCGCTAAATACACCATTTCACCTTCACCTACACCTTAACGTTCAAGATAGTCCTCTACATTACTGACAACCTCAACATTACTGAGAAAAGCTCTCCACATTGCTGCACATCCTTCACAATACTGCGCAAACATTGCCGATAGTAATTAAAGAAGAGAACAAATTTACGCAAATTAAAAAGTATTGTTACCAGTTTGTGATTTTTTCCCTGCGAAATCGGCTTTTCCAGTAGCCTTCACGTGAATCTTTCGCTCAGTCGGCAACTTCGCAGTTGATAAGGCACTTTTTCTTGGTGCACTGTGAGATTGTATTGGGTGCTCCGCACGTGTATGTGCAATGGGTTGTTTCTGCGGGGCAGCGTGAGTTGGCTTCATTGATGGCTGGCCTACAAGGGTTAAATGTTGAATCTAAGTTTTCTATAAACTTAGGCCCAAAATAAAGCGATCAAACATTTGTTTGACAAGCAATTTAAATTTGCTTGTCAAACAAATTTTTTAACCATTTGATCACGCTAAACATTTTGTGTTGGTGACAAGCAGACAATGTTGGAAATTTTTCAAAATAAATTGGGAAATGTTCTATTTAGCCCTGTTATTATGTTACCTATACATTATTTCATTTAAGAATAAGGACTCTGTTTTAGACTTAACAGGACATCAATTGTTTTTAGAGACATATGCTGTCCTTACTAGTCTGGGTCCGGCTAATTTTGGCGGGAAATCACACCTTAAAAATAACTCCACTTACCTTCCATTGGCTGCGGAACAGGTTCAGTTGTTCTTGGGTCGCAATTTTCATCATTACCACCCTCTTTGAACATGTGCATTGCTTCCATATTGAGTGCACATACTCCACGCATGAAAGCTTTCTTCATAGTCTCTTCATACTGGTCTCGTTCGCTGTGCAGACGGGCGACCTCAGCCCTGGCTGCATCCAAAGATCGTTGCAGCTATAAATAGGAAAATACTCATTATCTTATATTTTTCCACAGGTGGCATTTAACAATAGATGGGATTCGAACCTGGACTGCATGACCAGAGAGCTAACAGCGCTTCCACTGAGCTTTTAAGCTCAATGAAATTACTGAGTAACTCTCCAAGTCATACAGCCCATGGCTGTCCTCCCGTTTGACTTTTTTGTGTTTCGGCTATGTTGAGCCTTCTTCAGCACTATATATATTTGTATATATTTGGCAAACACTAAATTCCATCTTTTGTGATATGCCTCTCGTAAAAAATCTTGTTTGGGATATTTTAGTGAAATAGAATTGAATAAGGGGGCAGAAGGGAGGGAAGACGACGAAGGGTTTTGTCATTCCAACCACTTGGAAAAGACAGGAAACATTTGTCAAGAAATTACTGTTGCGAACGGTAGGGAATCACAGTTTCAAGTATGGTACAGAACCAACATAACTTAATTAATGTGAACTCTCGGCAAGACCAGTCGTATTCTTGTTGAAAACGGTCTGGTACCTTGGTGGAATTCAAGTTAGTTTTCGAAGTAGGCAGTAGAGATTATAGGGTTTATGAATACTGTAGGAATTTCTTTGGCGGCAAAATCGTATGTCATAAATGGGGAAAACCTTCAAAAAGGGAGAAAAAATATTTTGCAAGCAACTCACTCCAAGTAAACGCTCTTCATAGTCTTCTGTCAATTTGATGCAAACTTCTTGCGATCTTGCCTACATAAAGATGAAAACGTCAAAAATGCAAACCTTTGATTCAGACGACTATTTTCAAAACGAAAAAGTAAAAGCACCATTAAAAGTAAAAGCAAAAGCATTCTGGAACTCATGACATGGGCTAATTTAGGGGCAGGTCACCCTCTGGAGATTTCTCATACAACGCTTTGTTAGACCCGGTCAGGGACATTGGGGGCATTGAAAATATTATCGCTGTACAGTATCAATCAGGGGATGGGGCGCAGCCTGTATATCCATACCAGCTGTATAGCTGGTTAAAAGGCTGCGTTGTGTTAAGAAATAGAAAAAGGATCCCTTGCAAAAAAAACAAAAATATTTCTCTACCTGACAAGCTCTTTCGACTCTTTGTTTCCATCTAGATTCGACAATACTTCGCCAGCCTGCCCACGTTTTCGAGGCTAAGCTTCGTTCGTAATGTTTACGAGCAAGTTTACTGGCGAATTGCTCTCTCTTGTCATCGTTATGCTTGAGCTTCCATGTCAGCAATATTTTCAGCTTTTCGCATTTCTCTTTCTAGAAGAAAAGGAAAGGCGTACTTAGAAGAAGGTTTAGAAAGATTTCTGTGAGAGCCAAGGAGACATTTAGGAATTTGATCCAAGTGGGAATATGTTCAGCAATAAGTATCCCATTCTGCACCGGCAAGCGCCATAAAACCTTTTCAGAGCATACGTAAAGTCGAATGTGAATTTCGGCCGGGTTTCTATCAAGCTGTAGCTAATATAGGAGACATGCGCGTGGGACATCGCATTCGGCGCTTAACATGCAAGTGGCAAGGGAGAAACATGTCCTCCCCCCGAGTCACGGAGACAAGATTAGTAATTCTGTTGTCTCCCAGGAACATTTACGTGTCTCTCGCTAAAAATTTTGTCCAGTGCTACAAAGTTTCCGGGAGACATCAAGGGGACAATGTCCCGCACATGTCTCCTAGTTTAACCAGGGCCTTCACTGTTACTTAATGTGTGGAGTCGTTCCCTCTATCGATTGTTGGATTTAATACAAGCATCTCAGTTTATGCTCAAACAAAAAAAGTCAAACGGGAGGAGAGCCTTGGGCGGTATGACTTGGAGAGTTACTCGGCGACTTCACTGAGCGTTAGAGCTCAGTGGAATCGTCGTTGCCTCTCTGATCGTGCAATCAAGGTTCAAATCACATCTATTGTGTTATGCCACTGGTAGAAAAATCTACTCTGCGAGCGCTTATTCTAACAAACATTCGTATAAATTTTCGACTGACCTGTTTCTGAACTGCATCTGTAAGATTAGTAATAACTACATCCTTTTGGTGAACTGATTTCTCAAAAGCATGAACCAACTCTTTGAGACCCTCTGTTTCATTCTGCATAGCGTTCAGATCTGCTGCATGTCTACAAAATCAATCAAAAACGTATTTCGTATAACTTTTAGCAGTTCAGTACTTGTTATCAAAAAATAACTGTCAAACTTTGAAGTGGAATCACGCACTAGGGAAACTGAAAAAAGTAAGGAGATCAAACGATAACGTAAATGCTCTTACTTTTGTTTTTGAATGTAGACTTTTTGCTTCAGTTTCTCAATCAATTTCAGTTTAGATGCTGAGAATTCTCCCTAGAAACGAAACACAAATCCAATAGTTCATTTCTATAAAGAACAACGAGTGCATGATGCAGTAAGGTAATGTTATGTTATATAACACCTATTTCTAACACTTTAAACTATGTAGAGTGTCAGACAAAACAGACTACAGTAATTTTACTTTGTATTATATTTCAACTATCCTTAGCTGTTTCTGGTTGTCTTTAAAGTTGGTGCATCCGGATCTCTGGTCATCGATGAATTCAGAACTTCAAAGAGACAAGCAATTTTTATTTGGTAACACAGGTTGGGGGTTCTGACAGCTATACAGCTGATGTGGACCTGCAGCAAATGATTGACCGGACCAACAGGCAGCTGACTTGACAGTAAGGTGTTGGAAAGTGGTCCTGACAAGATTGACCCTACAACATGCTGATCGTTATTTGAAAGGGTTTGACAATTTGGCTACATCACAGAATATTCAACACAAAAAATTACTGACAACTTTTCAAATAATTTCTTACCAGCACATTACGTTTAAGTTCTAGACACCACTCATCCATTACCTACAACTTGCATATGATAATTAATTGAAAGCTTTGACAATTTGGCCACATCACCAAATACACTCTTTTTTTTATAAGAAACCCATTTATAAGAAGCTCAGTACTGAGACCAATATTGGTTAGGAAACTTTCAGTACTCGATCAAAAACGGTAAGAAACTCGCAGGTCTCAAGAATCTTTAGAATTTGAAATAAAGCATCGAAAAACAAACTTCTGTTGCACCATAAGTGTCTATTTTTACAGAAAAACAGCTGATGTAAACATGAATTGTATTGCTTCTTCTATTTGTAGAATTTTAATGTCAATTACCTGCTTTGGCAATTAAAAATTTTGATTCTAAGAAACTGCTAAGAAACTTTCAGTACCAAATTTGTCCCAAAACTAAGAAACTTTGAGTACTGACCAAAAATCTTAGTTTCTTATAAAAAGAAAGAGTGTATTCAACACAAAAAATTACTGAAAACTTTTCAAATAATTTCTTACCAGCACATTTCGTTTAAGTTCTAAACACCACTCATCCATTAATCCTTCCATTCTGACAATATCTTGATCTAGAGGTCCATCAATATCATCCATTGATATATTTGAAGGGGACTGATTTGCACTACTTGAAGTAGTTTCACTCATAGGACTACTGAATCCCACAGTGGGAAATCTCTTTGGATCTGGAAGAAGAAAATGTTAGAGTGATTATACAAATGTTATATTAACCCAAATGAGTGCCCCTGTCCCTAAGAATACCCTTATTTTTGGTCAGTGAGCTCAATGAGGTGGAGGTTTCAGCCCCGGCTATGGTAGCATCACACCAGGGTCAAGGTCTCAATTAGTTAACAAACTACTGAGATCCTAGGAAAGGGTGCTAAATGCACTATTTCACATTCACGTTCAACACAAGTGGTGCCCCTGCTCCCTAAGAGTACCCTTCTTTGCCTCCCTTGACTAAGGACCACCTTAGTTAGGAGAGGAGACAGTCATAAAGATACCAATTTAGATGGAGCACTCATTAGATGGTGAATGGTAACCCAGATAACAGGTGATTGCTAAGTTTGTCTTGCATAGCAGATAAATCTGTTGTGACAAGGGTAAAACAATAGATTTAGTGTTTAAACAATAGACTTATTTTTCAAAACAAAAGACAACTCTGGAATCTGCCACACTGCTGCAAACTTTTCAATCTGGTGTGAGATTCTATTGACAACTAAAATACCTCTATTGAAAAGGTCAAATAGTGCCCCATGGTTAATATCCTTCTCCCTATTGTTTAAGCCCCCACTCGTATATGGATTAAAACAATGTACCCACCCCCTCTCTCTCCATTCCCACCCCCTCTTGGAGAGCTGAAAGGTCAAAGCTTACAAGGCTATACCATTTCCTGCAACGAGCATTTCTAAAGCTCTTGATCCATCTGACAAATCAGCAGTATTTCTTGAAAGAGCATTTGCACCTGCACCACCAGACAGTGACGTCACTCTTGGGTTTCTTTTCTCAGATGATAAGAAGGCAGTGCTTTGAGGTGGATGACCAGACATTGAATAATTATTATGCTGGGAGATTGAATCACTCCCTGCGTCTTCAGTGCTAGTTTCATTTGATACGGACGTTTCAGTCGAATTCTCCGCTATAGTGCTCAAATGCAACGCTTCTGATCTAGTTGCCCTGACTTGAGTTGGTCGGCTTGTTGCCTGATCGTAAACGTTTGAAGCAATCTCGAATTTTGGAGTGACAATAGCAAACTTTAGGATCTCTTCGTACTCTCTTTGAAAATCTGAAGACACGGAACTTCCACGAGATGATTCATCTGGGAGTTCAGGCAAGGATGTACCATTGCTTTCGACAGAAGACATTTTATGCGAGCTGAAAACTTGTCTTGAAAATAAAATCAAAACAAAAACAGTTGCTCTGTTTGCTTTTGGGCCTATTCTGTTATTTTTTGCATATTTTGCCGCTTTGGATTCAGCGAATTTGATTGGCTAATCGATTTTCATTCCCAGGCTTCTGGTCTCTCTTTCATTTTGAGCCTCGAACACAATCTTAGCAACAAGAAGAAAAAAGGGCAAAGTCCAAAGCAAATTCGTTACCAAAAGTTTGGCATCCTAGTTTCTTGCAGAATACTCAGTACCTAATTAACACGTTTTTTTGGAAAATTGACAACATTCAACGATGATCAAGATAACAAGCTATTCACAAAGATTTGTATGTGATTTCTTGAAGCGGTTTTTGCCGCTCTTGCGATTTTTGAGGGGAGCTTAGCTTCTCATACATTCTTCCAAAATATGGCCAATGGGGAGGTGCAATATTACTTCTCAAACAAAACAAACTCCAATGCCCTATCAATCAAAATTCACGGGTGGAATCTTGGGTGGAATGGTTTTTTAGCAGTTTCGTATCCAAGAGCAAGGGGGCACGGGGAGTTTCAGTTTGCCTCCTATCATAATCCAGATAGGTTTTGCACTAGGCTTAATCTGATTTAAAAGTCTTTGCAGGTACAACTCAGTTATTTGTTCTTAAGACCACGCCCTAATTTGCATTGACCACGCCCTTTTGCCCATCCAGTGTTGGAGGTCTGGCCTCACCACTGCTGTTTAGTCCCAATCACTGGGTAAGTTCTCGGGAAGGAGCACCACAGTTAAGCCAATGTGTCCTTGACCATAAGCTAGTCAAAGAATATTGTTTTGAAACCTTTGTAGGCATCAAAAAAGATGCAAATGTATCATCCATAGATCATTATTTCTGTGATGTGTTCTTCTGCAATTTCGCAGGTGATTTTGGTACATCTTGCATTGAAATTGAACCAGACATGTTTTGCATTTTAGGGCTCAAGAAGCAACGTTCTGTTGAAAAATGCATTAAACTGGAACAAGAATGCTGCAGCACTCCTCTTGTTACGAAAGTTCAGGTATTAAGATTTCTAGACAAATGTAAGAACAGATTCTAAAAGAAGATGGCATTTTACCTTGCTAATAAATTTCCTTTTTAACTTTCTAGTGATTCGGAATACATCCAAAACAGCTCTGTTCCAACAATGCATTTCCAGCCAAGTTTGCCACGCCTTCCAGTTCCAAAACTCGAGGACACTTCAAGACGTTATTTGGATGCACAGAAAGCACTTTTGACTCCAGAGCAGTATGAAAAGGCTAAAAAAGTCATGGAGAATTTCATTGGTTATGAAGGAAGAGGTAGAAGAAACAGTTATGAATGTGCAACATTTAAACATAAGTTTAGTGTGACAGTAGTTGATAGGTGGGGCTAAGCCTCCTCTGTTTAAACAAATGAGAATTGTATAGGGTGGAGCCAATTTAAACAGATTTCTAAGCTCTACACCACTCACTGTGATGCTTCCAAAATACCTCTGGTAGTGCCATAATTGTTCAATTAAGCACACTCCTTTTGATTAAGGTGTTATTCGATTAAGCACTCTCTTATATTTAGTCAACCCTTAAGAAATGAAAAAGTTATTAAGAGCAATGTAGTCTCAATAAAACAATTATGATAGCCCTGACTGAGGGCTGTTATTTATAGGCAACCCATACATATGAAATGCAAATAATGCTAGAGGGGACCTTGAGGGCTTCAGCATCTCCATAAGAAGTTGTGAGCCCCCCAATGGCAAAAATTTGTGGAGCAAATTTACCAAAATACAGCACAAAATAGCATAATGTATTCATTTAAGCCCTCTATTTGAAGATTTCTGGAACCAACCCTAATTACATAAAGAGAAAAATTCACCAAAAACGATAGTAGCAAACCATATCTGATCATACCATATTATATCAAAATAATTTGTAATAGTTTGTTGTTCATCTTATTCCTAGCATTGAATGCTGACTTAATTGCCCAAGATAAAAGTAATAAACATACCAGTTATGTATCAGGTGAGAGAACGTTGTGTTTCGATTATCTTATTCTCCATTTGTCCCTATTACATGGATGTCATTTTCGGTTTACATCTTGTCATTTGCAAAACAGCTAGTGCAAATTTGTCTTTTCTTCCAGAGCCATGGTTTGATATGTATCTAAGATACAGGGACTCTATTGTTCTCAACCATAATCCATTCATCAGTTTTCAGCCAGATCCAACTACAACAGATCCTGTAAGTACCTTAATACTCTGACTGAACGGTTTTGAATGTGAAGATAAAATGGCGATTTTTTCGTCTTCTTGTCTTCTTTTCTAGACAAAAAAACATCTAGTCTTTTTTTGCTTCGTCTTCTTGTCGCTTTGCAGCGTTACTGCTTCACTGTGTTGCTTTTAGATCCATGTCGCAACCTTTCCCAAAACAGTTCTTATCCTAAGTAATAGAGATTTTTATTTCTAAGCTCATCAGAGCAACAAAGCTCATTCATTCATCGATGAAGTTTAAAAAGAGTCTTGACCAGCATATTTTGGAGCCGGATGTATACCATTTAAACCCAAAAAAGAGCGACACTGCAACATTTAGAAGAATAGTACGGTAAGATGTTTTGATTAACTATTTGATCCGATCCCTCAAAGACTTGATTTATTTTTTTTGGAATCTCTAAGTTTAATTAGTCTACAATTTGCTTTTGTGATTAAGGGCATGGCCTGGCAGAGTTGGCCCTGACCAAACAATTGAACTGTTTGTCAAACATTTGGAATTAGATTTTCAAGTAATGTTTGAATGTTTGGCTACGTCGCAAAACATTGCTTGACAAGTTTAAATAACAGAATTCATTGCTCGATGTTTTTGAAAAAGTTCAAAACATTTTTGCTTGATGTTTGACAAAGTTTAAATGTTTGACAAACAATGTTTGAACCTTTTGGCCACAACACAAAACATTGCTCATTAAAACAGATCTTGCTTTATGGAAGAAAATAATATTTGATGAGCTTAGTTTTGCGACGTTTTGCAAGCAAACTTCAAATGTTTGACCAACAATGTTTGATCGTTTTGCCAGGGCCTAAGACGTTTGAGATGTGCTTTTCAATTAATTTTAAGCCGTTTTGCAAGGTCATGACTTCTCGACAAGCAAAGTTTGTTTGGCAATGTTTTTGAAAAATCCAAAGATTTCATAAACATTTCCTGCAAAAATGCAGAAAGAAAAAATATTCCAAGAGCACGGTTTGATGACGTGGCCAAACGGTAAAGCATTTAACTTCATAATTGTTTCTTTCAACTATTAATTCGTTGCTTCTTATAAATACCTTCATATTTGCAGATTATTACCAAGTAGCGTGTCCTGGTATGGTGCGTATTTAATGAAAGCATTTCCTCTGGATATGAGTCAATATGGAAATCTATTTAACACCACACGAATACCCGCTAAAGAGAAAGATATACTAAAAACACACAAGTCGGATAGACATATTGTTATCATGAGAAACGGTCATATATTTTCATTTGATGTCATTAATACAGATGGTGAGTGGAAGTGCTTGAGTTCGTATTAAAAGGGTTGAAGAATAAACATGTTTTTGATAGCAAATTTCAGCTTACAGAGTTCTAACCGTCTGGCCAGGTCTTAAAAGAGGTTTCCCTTTTTGCGACCTTGAAATGGTATGTTTCTAGAGTGGTCTTGTCAAGTGCATGCATATAGACAGGGAAATTATTGTAACCATCTAGCAAACTGGGTAACCGAAAATTTTATTGTTGCTATTACTTAACTACACTATTGCGGATATTTTGGAACTTGGGAAATTTTTTGGCAAGTGACGTGTGTCACGTGATCGATGACGTATGTAGTTGCCGGTCAGTAAAAGAACGGACTTAAAAGATTTAGGCCCTAGCCAAACGATCAAACATTGTTGGTCTCAAACATCAGAAAATTGCTTGCCCAGAAAATTGTTTGATCTTTTGGCCAAATAAAAAAACATTGCTGATCAAACATTTTCGGTAATGGCAAGCAGAAAATGTATTCGAAGATTTTCAAAAGAATTGCAACGCATGTTCTGCTTCTCAAGAATTGTTTTGCGACGCGGTTAAACGGTCAAACATTGTTTATAAAGCAAAACTCGAATGTTTGACCAACAATGTTTGATCGTTTGACCACGGCCTAAGGCTTTAAAACATTGTTTGCCAAACATTTTAATCTTCCTTCTAAAGCAATGTTTGAATGCCGGGCAACATCACAAGCTTCCTTATGAAGACTTGCTTAGAAAGACAAAATAAACCAAGTTTCGTGCAAGAAATTTGCAAAAACTTTACGTAAGCAAAATATGTTTACAGAGCGATATTTCGCGACGTGACTAAGCGATAAAACATTTTGCTTTCAAAGCAAATTCAAAATGTTTGACAAACAGTGTTTGATCGTTTGCTTAGGGCCTAAATAAAATATAATTCTTTTTCATTCTTATTAACAGGGTCTATAGTTTCAAAGGATGAAATCTACGCAAATTTGAGGAAAATTCAAGAAATGAGTAGTGACAGAGTGGAAAATTCAGTTGCTGTTTTGACGTCAGAGAGTCGAGATAACTGGGCGTCCTTGAGAGCCAAGCTAGAAACTGATGCTAATAATGCTGATATTCTGCGCAGAATTGATGGTGCAGTTTTTGTATTTTGTTTAGAAGATAATAATAAATGCAAAGATGAATTCGAGGCTATGAGAATGTTTCTGCATGGAGATGGAAAAAGCAGGCAAGGAAGTGTTATTTATTTTCTCTCAAATCTCTTAGGCTCTGGCCAAACGATCAAACATTGTTGGTCTAACATTTGAGATTTGATTGTAAAGCGAAATGTTAGACCGTTTGGCCACATCACAAACATTGCTCGTCAAACATTTTTTGTTTGAGTGAAGCAAAAAATATTTCACGCAACAAATTTTGTCTATTTTTGCTAGTGAAGCAATGTTTGTGGACGTGGCAAAACAGTCAAACATTTTTTCTACAGCAAATTTAAAATATTGGACGAGCAATGTTTATCGTTTGGCCAGGGCCTTAAGGCTTTTTTGTAACTACCTTCTGTTTCCGGTAGACTTCTGTTATGGAAGTTTTGGATGTTTTCAGATTTTGGGGTACCTTTCGGCAGCTGAATTTCTGTTTTTGACAAATCATCCAAATTCTGAAACCGGCAAATTTTCCAGAAAAATTGCCCAGCCAATTTCGTTTGTCAAGCAATGACTTGCGAGTGGCGTGGCCAAAAGTTCAAACATTGCTTGATGAGCAAATTTCAAATATTTGACGACAATTTCTTTAATGGATTTACTTTCTTTTAGGTGGTTTGACAAAAGCTTTCAGTTGATCATAGACGGGAATGCCGAGACAGCATTGCATTTCGAGCATTCATGGGGCGATGGAGTGGCAGTGATGCGATTTTTCAATGATATACATGTTGACACAACAAAGTATGATTACGAACCAGCTGATGCGATGCCAGGAAATCTAGTTAAGCATGAGTTTGGTATCGACGATGCCATGAAAGATGCGATCGGTGCAGCTCAGAAGAAATTTGATGATGCGATTGCAAGGCTATCG
Source organism: Chrysaora quinquecirrha (assembly GCA_014526335.1). NCBI lineage: Eukaryota > Metazoa > Cnidaria > Scyphozoa > Semaeostomeae > Pelagiidae > Chrysaora > Chrysaora quinquecirrha. Next base: position 8,019,541 of record JACTAT010000032.1, read on the forward strand.
TTTGCAGCACAAGAGTTCGAAGGTCTTGGTAAAAATAAACTCAAGAAAATGAAAGTTAGTCCCGATGCAATGATGCAATTGGCATTTCAGGTATGCTAAACGGTATTATAGTTTTTCAGCCAGCATTGGGTGTATTTGATTGTAAAACTCTAAGGCCGTGGCTAAACGATCAAACATTGTTTCCCAAAAATTGAAATTTGCTTATCAAGCATTGTTTGGCTACTTCAAAAATTGCGTAGCTATGGATAAGAATATTCCGTTACGGGATGATTTTGAAAAAGATCAAAACATTTTTTGCTTGATGCAAGCACAAATGTTTGATAAGCAATGTTTTCCCAAAGTTCAGGCAGTTTCTTTAGGGGTCTGGCCAATTAATCAAACATTGTTTATCAAACATCTGACATTTGCTTGTCAAACACAATGTTTGAATATTTTGTCACATTGCACAACATTGCTCTTCGAGCATTTTTTGTCTTATAAAAAGCAGGAAATGTTTTTGAAGTTTTTCAAAATTGTTCAGAAACATCATATTCTGCTGTCCAATAATGTTTGTGGCGTAGCCAAACGGTCAAAAATTGCTTTAAAATTGCGATAAACAGCGGAAACATTTTCGGGCACACTTAAAGCTTTTTTCGTCTGACACTCCTCAGAGTATGAACGCCCGAAACAATGAACTAAGGCGAATTTATACCCAGATGCGGCTCGAAATGCACCAGTCAGAAAGAAAAGCTGAATTAGCATTGAATTTTAAACACCAATCAGCTTTAGGCGGGAAAAACAATGAAAATTAATTGAAGAGTCCAGGTGAGAAAACGAACTCTTTCTGTCTGCACGGAACCGGCTTTTTGGTTTCGATGTGAACATGTTGTCGAAAGTGTTTCCGCTGTTTATCGCAATTTTGAAGTTTAGTACAACTCAAAAACTAAAAATTGCTTTGGTAAGCTGGAAAGCCAATCTCAGATGTTTGACCAACAATTTTTTATCTTTGACTTGGGCATAACTGTTGAAGTTATCTTGATTCTGATAAATTTTCCATGTAATTTTAGATGGCCTATCACAGAATGTTCGGCTGCACCGCTCCGACGTACGAATCTTGCAGCACGGCGGCGTTCAAGCATGGCAGAACGGAGACAATACGTTCCGCGACCGTTGCAACGGTTGCTTGCTCTGAGGCATTCGACAACAGCAATCCAGCCGGAGTTGAAGAAATGCAGCATTTAATAAAAAATGCTTCAGAAATGCATGGAAGGTTGACAAAAGATGCAGCTATGGGTATGTTATATAATACCTTGGACTAGGATAGGTTTTTAGATGAGTGGTGGCATACCACAATAGATGGGATTTGAACCTGGACTGCATGATCAGAGAGCCAATGACGCTTCCACTGAGCTATAGTGCTCAATGAAATGTTGAGTAACTCTCCAAGTCACAAAGCCTAAGCCACTCCTCCCGTTTGGTTTATCAAAATTATCACCTTTGGTTTGGGTTTGAAAATATTTATGTTACGCGGGAAAAGTTCAGTGGAAGCAACGCTGTAGTTTCCTGATTCTGCAATCAACGAGTTGTACTGCAAGTCAAATTCTTATCTTTAATTTCTAGAATTTCGTTTGAAGTTGCAGAAATTGAAATTTTATGGAACCTTTGCGTTAGCTTTTGGCCATTATTTTGGAGTCAACCAATTTTTGTGTTCTTTTTACCTCTCTAGGTCAAGGATTCGACCGTCACTTATTCGCACTGAAAAACATCGCACAGAAAAGTGGCCGAAAAGTTGGTTTCTTCGAAGATGAAGCTTACTTAAAAATCAACCAAATCATGCTATCAACAAGTACTGTGTTCAATCCGCATGTTAGAATCGGGGGTTTTGCTCCTGTCATACCGAATGGCCTAGGCGTCGGGTACATGGTAGGCGAAGAGAAGGTCGGATGTAACGTTTCTTCCTACCCTGAAAGCCCTAGTTGTCAAGACTTTGTTGATACTGTTATGAAAAGTTTAAATGATATTAAGTGTGTATTAGAAGGACGTAATTTTAAGAAATGATTAATTTGATGATGTAAATATGGAATTTTATGCACATGTGTATGTGAGGTTATGTATGTATGTGTTAAGTCATGTCACAATTATTTGTCACCATTATTTATATTTGTACTTCTGTTTTATGAAACCACGCTTGTTTGTCTTTGATTACGTTTGAAATATTCCCGCGGTTTTTCCATGAAGAAAAGCAATGAGGATGTTGCTGCATGAAAAAATTGTATTCCTGTCTTCGAATAAAGCGTAATCATGTCCTAGAATATCTGGCGAAAATAGACCTTTCCAAAGAGGCCTGGGTCGGAAGCGAAATTATTCTGGAAAATGGTAGACATTTCCACTAAGGAATCCTCTCCGCGTGCAGCAGCTGGAATGGTCGTTTCAGGAGATGTAATGCATCAACAAAATTCTCATCGTGTGCGGCAGGCTTAACATTAGAGACTCACTTACGAAAGCTTACAATAAAAATGTTTCGTTTGAGGATCTTCTCTGAAATTCGCTGTGATATTTTCATGCCCAATATTTACATATATCCAACAATATAAATAAGCATGAAGTCGAAAGTTTAATAAAAACAAAAGCAAAATTTTTCTAATTACAAGTGCGCGGCTAAGTTATAGTGCTTACCCCTATTCACCAGTCATACATTCACCGGCCAAACGACCGGAGTTTTCTCTTGACCTTTTATGTAAAAACATTTTGCGGGAAATCTAGTCGTTTGCCATCGTTTTGTGATGCGATTTTGTAAAGGGGAGTTATTTTAAGAGCCGTCTGTTTTGTTCAATGATTTTTTTCGGTTCTGAAAAGCCTGCCGAAACTGGATTCGTTTCAAATCGAGCTAAAATGCTGTTAGTGGTTTTCTGTTATGAGATCTCGATCAGAGATCCCAATCTCTATAATAGTCACAATATCACATGTCTAGTTGTTATAATTTCAATTTCACCTGGATAAACTCCTTGTCTCTCCCACCCATATAATCTGCAAAATTCTTCAATCGAACTTGAATCGACAAAATGGACAGTGGCCTTGCTGCAGCACAGATAACTCAAAATCATCCGTGTGGAACATCTAAAAATGAAAATATTTTCAATTGAAACAGTCCGATTTAAACATTTGATCAAAGTAATTTTGAGGCCCATTATCGTCCCTAGGCCCCACGGTTCCTCGAATCTCAACTGTTTACAGATTCGTTGCCCTGGTACACGCATTTTTTTATAAGGAAGTGCTTTATAAGGAAGGTAGTACTCGGGCTGGCAAAAACTTAAGGAATTTCTAGTACTGGACCGGAGACTACTAAGGAATCTGACTTTTCTTTAACTTAGCATTTCGATAAAAAAATGAAGTTTTGAATTAACAGAGCAAGCAATACTTATCGCCAATACTTTTCAATCAGTATTCATTTCTTCTCGTCTTCTGAAACCTTTATGAACTATATTTCCTTGACCATTGGTTGTTTTTAAGAATCACAAAGTGAGAAGTTAAGGAATTGGTTAGGAATATTGAGTACTCAATTTTCACCATCAGTTAAGGAATTTTCCGTACTGACCCTGAGCCGAACTTCCTTATAAAAAAAATGCGTGTACCAGCCTTCAAAATTTGCAAAAACAAGATTTGGATTCTGAAAGAAGATGTTCTGAGCACGAAAAGACAAAGAATTGCATTGATAACTGCCAGGAATTATTCAGTGCAGTACAAAGCATCATTTTGTGGTTTCTTTAAAATCTTATTGACATGGTTTATGGCCTATTTCGGTGTGATATCTAAATGCAATGATGATTTCATTTTCAAATTGGTATTGTTTTAGAAGGCAATCAATTTCGGAACGAACAAGGCGCTACCAGTAACTCAAAAAAAGGAAAATACTTGATTAAATGCCTCCCCGGGCAGATAAGCTTAGACTTGAATCCTTTAATTCAATGTTTCTCAAATAAAACGTGAAGTTGAAGTAGAATCTGCTGCACTTACTCTCCTAAAGCGACTGTAATCAAGGTCGTTGCCCGGGGGGTACTTCCATTGTTCGTTATACTAGACGTGCAGCCCAAATGGGTAACTTTTTCAGCGCCAATTTCCCTACTTATGGGTTGATTTTTCGTAAAGAATCTCTACACATAGGTAGTAAAATATACAAAACATTTTAGACATGCATTGCTTTGAAAAGCCTGATAAAAGTGCGTTTTAGCTTTCAGCGCAAATGCCTTTTTGCCGCATTTAGAGTTGCCTCAGGCGTTAAATTGGGTTCAAACATTTGAGATATTGGTACAAATGGGTAAAAAATTTCGTTGTTTTTTCTATACATGGGTACCACGAGAAACAGAATTTATCGGTAGACATGGGTGGGTTTGGAAAAACTGGGCGGCACGTCTAGTCATTTGAACAATTAAGTACCCCCGGGGGTCGTTGCACACAGAGAGGTTGCCCTTACTCAAGATGTCCGCCATCCTCCAGAAAAATGTCGCGCTGACCCAGACCTCTTTGAAAAGGTCTACTGCAAAATCCCTAAAAACTGACCCATCTTATTCCGTTCTACCCTGTAAGATTCAGGGAATTAAATTAAACTGATTATGTGTTTTATCTTACCCTGAAACATGATGAGCACATTTTGATCGACACATCTGGAATAATGTTCCTGTAATATTGATATTGAAGGGGCTTAGGCCATTTCTTTATGAAGACTTCAGTTCTGTTAAGGTTCTTCAAAGTTTTTCGACCGACCAAAACTGGAAGGAAGTCTCCACCTCCTTGCTGTAACACAAAATATATACACGATATTGAATCGGTTAAAACATCATATAAACTGCATTAAACTTTAAGCTGTACCGTAAATCCACCAATACTAAGCCCCCGGGGCTTATTTCTATAAACGCATTTCTTGGTGGGGGCTTATTCCAGGAAAGGGCTCATTCGTAGGCGGTTGCTTATTAAAAAGCTCATAAGTTCCTATGGTATGGTATGCTATGGTAGCTGTCAGCTCTCAATAATCGACAACAGAATAATCCTAGAAGCAACTATTTCATTCATAGATAGATCCATGCGGTTGGACTAGATACCAACCAAAGCAGCCACCCCTATCTGTTTGTAGTGTTATGCTGTGTTATTTTGTTAGTTAATCTATAGATTATTGTTGTTTTCATTGTAAGAGCCATTCATAATGGGGACTAGATAGCCATGTGCCTTTTCCCGTTATGATTGACTCAGATTAGTGTATTGTATATTATTTTAATATTAGTTTCTGCGTATTTTCGACAAAATAGCAGTGGGAAAAAGATGAGACTAGATTTTACTAGCGCGAGGAAGGCTACTTGAGACTCGGCGGTACTGACATCAATCATGTGTTCTATCTCAATCACAGGGAACAGATTAAAATGCTCTGTTCTTTAAATGTATTATCGTTCTCTGTGAAGAAGGGCAATTACCATTTTCCTAAAACGAAACTTTCAAGAACCTATCTAAGAAGCAAGATAATAAAGAAATTAACCAAGAAAATATAGAAGAAATCCTTAAACCAAAACACAAACAATGGATAATGCCACCTCTTGCAGAAAAAGAGTGACAAAGAAAGAAAAACAGCCGATGGCTGATTATTGGTTGAATTGATGGGATAACCTGTCAGCACTTAACCTCGTTCCCAGGGCTATTTTGAAAGAAATAGCCATGAATAGCCCTGAGAACGAGGCTGGTCAGCACTAGCTTTTTCAGTATTAGTTAAAAGATACACTTTGGACAAAAACAAATCCACGAGGCCTGCAAATAGTTGGTAACTGTTCTTTCCTTTTAACCTACTCTTCGAATAGCTCCCCATGGGGGCTTACTGGAGGGGGGGTCTATGATGAAGATAATGACGCTTACCTCAAAAGTCATAACTTTTGTTGCGAATGGGTCGTCATCCTCCTCCACAGCGTCATTGTATTCATCGAATCGTAGACTTTGCATGTCTGGATATTTCATAAAGGAAGATCATGTGCTTCATCACATAAACGTACTGTTCCGTTCCCTTGGCCAGTTCACGCAGGAACGAATATTATTTTTGGAACGGTAAGATACGAACTGCATCATTCCCGTGTGAGGGCAACCTCTAAGCGTACCACGTCTTGGAACTGAACGACGTGCAACGGTACTCGATTTTTCCCGTTTGAACAACGCCTTAAGGCGACTCAATTTTCGGAAAGGAAACGATCTGAACCGTTCCCGTGTGAACGCAACCCCTGAGCGTACCACATTTTAGACCAGTACCCAATCGCTCCCGTGTGAACGGGACCTACAGTCCTGGACAGAAGATTAGGAGATAAGGGTTGTACTTTTACTCTCCCGATGAAATTTTAACATTTAGACCGGAAAAGTTTGAAAGACATCTCCCTCCCCCCCCCTTAGTCAATGTAGCGGACAAGTAAAAGTAACGCATCGAAAACAAAATCAACCACTTCTTAGTGAAAACAACATTGACTACGGGGGAGGGGGCGCGATCCTTGAATGACGTAAAGAAAATACTTGATCGGTCTCCTAACTGTTGTCCAGGATTGAAGATAGCAAGAAACTAACTCTTTGGGCTATTTCTCGAGCTAAAGATAGACAATCTGAGATAAAACAATAGTTTGCGAAAAAATAAAAACGGCTATGCTAAAAAGAAAGGATACTGCCAGTGTCACTTTGCTGAAATTTTGATTTATCTTGCTTGAAACCAGAAAGGGACTCGGAGTCGATTAATTTCATCGCTTCTTCGTCACTGCAAGCAGAAATAAAGTTCATTTGACTAGCGGCAGTCAAAGCTGGTTAAATCAAAGCTGGTTAAGTATGTCAGTTTGACAATAGTTCTTGCATCCAGGGCAAACGTCCACATTAGGCCGCACAATTATACACAATCTCCACATATTATCACGTAATCTCAATTATTCTTGCTTAGTTTGCATAATAAGTTGGGGCACTAAAGAGGACATCGCCATCTTCAAAGCTTCAGAAACTAACAAGTGATGCTCAAGCATAAGCCCCCGTTTTCTAACGACAGCTTATGTGTATTTCCTGCGCGATATCTATAATTTTCAGGGGTGAAAAGTCAAACGAGTGAATGAATATACGTACGTTATGTCTTCTTCCAGCACGAACTCTACCAAAGGGAGAATTTCTGAAAACAGTAAAAGTTAACTTAGCTGATGGCAAAACTTTCTTTGTACGATTCATAAGCAAAACTACAACCCAGCAGTAGGAAGTTATCTTAATGACGTCATAGCGACGTCATCAACGTCATGGTGACGTCATCGACGTCATGATGACGTCATAAAAATAGAAAAGGCAGTGTTGAAAAATTATTAGGCATAGTTTACCAAAAATCTATCTGTGAACACAGAAAACATACAAGAGTAAAACTTTGGGTTTACAGAAAACGATTGAACGTTTGGCATTATTACGTCACTATGACGTAGACGAAAAGGTCAGGATGACGTAATAACTAAGTCACATCCTTTTGTGTTTTAAAAACGAAACATTATATTATTCTTACCGAAGCCAATGTATGAGTGTACGAAAGGCTGTGCGCAGTTGATACATTGGTTGCCTTTGTTGTTTAGAAGTGGGTTTGTTGTTGAACAACGATAACAAATTGGCAAGAGTTCCTACAATGTAAACAAATACAAAAAATCAAAGAGAAAAACATTAAAGTAATCCTCGATAACAAAACTTACATCATTTTCATTTCGTTTATAAGATACCGTCTACAAGAAACTAGCCTTAGGATTTATTAAAAAACTAAGAAACCGCTGTACTAATTACCCCCCATAGAAGAGAACTTTAGCGAGTTTGAAAGTAGTATTTGGGAGTTAAAAAACTTGCATTTTTCTGCAAAGTAGTTCTTCGGCACTTTGGATTAAAGAAAGCACCAGGAAAGCAAAGAACATCTTATGACTGAAGCCACTAACAAATTTACGAAACGAAGTACATATACCAAACTTTAGCTTTCTAAAAAACAATACTCGTAATGGTAATAAAACGGACCCGTCAGACACTCTACAGATTGCAAAACAAGGGTGTTTGGTTGAAGCTTCATTCCCCGAAGTGTCAGAAGAAAAAGCTAACCGCAGGCAGAAGATGGTTGTTCTTCTCCACTTGCTTATTGGCTGCAATATTCTATTTACCTCGTTATCATGGAAAGGCTTTGATCTAATAGTGATGCTGCCAAGGTCAATTGCTTCTTGGAACCTTGCTGGAATTTTCAAGGCCTAGACACAAAATTAATGATTATGATTTGTGCGAAATAAATTTTAAATTTTTGTAAGAAACATTAATGTAATAATAATTTATGCGATATTTACACGACATGCATAAACGCTGAATGTATAAAGTTCGCGAAATATAGTGTATTGCTAAATGCCTTGGAACATGTTTAACGATAAGGTACCGATATAGGATATACCTGAAGCTTGTCGAAGGCATATCGCGCCAACTTGAACGCACCGAGGTTCTTGCTTTGCTTTGCAAGTGCGTAGAGAGCATTTCTAATTGCAGAGTTAAGAAATATTGAAAATGGAGGATTAATAAGATTCATAATACCCTCCTTATCAGCAAAGCCGAGGATAAAGTCACACTGAAGGCCTATTTCCACTTCGTTCGCATTCGCTGTTCGCTAGCGAATTTGCAGTTCGCCGCTCGCTTGCGAACAGCATACAGCCTTCGTGACCAATTTTAGGCCCTAACAAAAGTAAAACTTTTCGAAAGCTTGAGCTTGACTTGCAGCTGAAATCAAAATTGCTTCGCGTTCGCCTTTTTTTTATGGCTAGCGAACAGCGAACAGCGAACAGCGAATGCGAACAAAGTGGAAATGGGTCTTGAAGGTGAAGAAACGCTATTTTCGATGGGATCTCAGAAGTAGATGAACTAGAAGAAGATAGGTATTGGCTGTGACGCTACCGTAGCTGGGGCACGATGCTCGAACCACTTCACTCTCTGAGTTCACCAAGCTCCTGCCGACATGGGCTGGCTGGATGAGGCCACGACAACATAGCATCTTCTTACAGATAGAAGCTATGGCTTAACTTGGAGACATGTCGCGCGCGATACTGTATTCGGCGTGTCTCCCAGGGTGGCTAAACATGCGAGTGGCAAGCGAGCCACATGTCCTCTGAATCATTTTCATGTCGCGGAGACAAGAAATATTTCTGCTGTCTCCCAGAAACATTTGCGTGTCTCTTGCTACAAATTTTGTCGCGCGCTACGAAGTTTCTTAGGTGGCTAAACTGGGAAAGACAGAGGGGACATCAATGTCGCACGCGACATGTCTCCTAGTTTAGCCAGGCCTTGAGCAAGTGAATATGTAGGCCATTCTAACTGAAGTTGCTTCCAGATTTAAAAAACTTCTATAGAATCCCATAAAACTACAAGAAATTGCTCAATACTGTAATGTTTAAAAAAAAATTAGAAGAAAGGATACACTCTGGAGACTCCATGAGGCGTGTCTCTTATCAACATATGTAACAGAAATCTAGCCATGTTGAAAAGCGCTTCTGGCAGCTGGGATGTGAAAGGCTCATCCTGAAAAGTGGTACAAAAAGTTTAGTTCTATTACTTTCAGATATATGACAGTGCTTTTGAATTATCATAACAAGACCGAAAGGCCGGTTTCGACTTCTACAAATTCTGCCAGTTCTCTGGGCATGGGCAGTTTGTAGACTTGCTTTCCAAGTCGCTAACTTTCGCTCACGTTGAATTGAATTGATGTTGTTGTTGTTCGCTTCAATTAGTGTGAGCGTCCATCAATTCAATTGAATAGCGGTAACTAAGTAACTACGACTCTTGTTGTAAGTCTAGGCAGTTTGTTTCAGTGAAGACGATTCCGTTGTCATCCGTGATGGCGCAATTGATTTTCGAAGTGGGATTGGCTTTAACATTTTCGTGACAAGCAAGTGCAGAGCCAATCAAATTGCTCAGACCATTCGTCACAGGACCAGATTCATAGAAGTGGAAATCATTTGCGCGACTGCTTTCGAGCGGCCGCACGTGTTGCACGACGAAATTCGCACAAGAGGAAAATCACCTATATAAAGACAGCATGTTAAAAGATATACTGTATGTTTACAGATAAGGATAAACGGCGGAAAACATTGAGTGTGAAGGTAAAGGCAACAAGGTTTACAGTTCAGTAAGGGACTAAGGAGGTCAGTAATGCCTCTAGGAAGGAAACAGTATCATTTGAGATACCACGATTAATCGCCCGGGCGGTTATTAGATTTTAAGGGGCTTATATTAAAAAGAGCATTAAGAAAAGGGTCATTTGTTACACAATTTATGTTTCAGAGGGACACTTATTAGAGGGGCGTTTATCAAAAGAACGGGGTCTTTGTCGAAGTAATACAGTGTTAGAAAAGAACATGAATGCACTGTTTTCTCACCATGTATCGTTGAATTGAATGGTAAACATAGTAAACTTCAGATTTGATTTGAAAGTCGAAGAATTTATCCAGAATGTCGTCTTCAACTTCTATATTGCCTGTAAGAAAAAGAAAGCTCTGAAAAATAAGGCAATGGGAAACAGGTCTCTTAAAATCATCGAGAATAGAGAAGTACACTGAAAAACAAAGCACAACAAGCATTTCGTATTTTCGCATTCTTCAGAATAAGGACTATGGACTTCAAGGACTACGTTTCTCAGCATGCTTTTGCTATTTTATGCTAATTGTGACTTAGAACTTCTACACCAGGAAGACACATAAAGGTCTCATAATCTTTTCAGCTACAGTAGGAAACGAAAGCAAAGAGCAAGTCCCCTACCTTGGTCTTTTTTACCAGCAATATCTAAACACTGCATTGAGAGCTGCCAAAAGTAGTAGCCAGCATCATTAAACCTGACCAGAGAATGAGATTTCATATAAGTCACTATTTAGATTTAATTTAGCAAGTCGAAGGAAAACAGATCATAGATCACATAAATCATACCTATTTTCCACGACTGCATTCAACGTTAGTTGTTCGAGAACCTTAACCGCTTCTCTCCTTCGTCCAGCTTTGTGGAAGGCTAAAAGAAATAAACTCAAATTTAAACAAGAAGCTCGCGTTTTTTGTGTTGAAAATAAAGCTGTTTATAATAACTTGACATTTTTAACATATGATTCTAGATTTGCGGATAAAACGTTGTGAAGATGTGTTTATATGTTGACAAGCACAAAGGCAAACAGGCTAGCATTCTATATGTCATAAATGGAGTTGGAAGATTAAAACACATATTACATGAAGATGTATGAACAGACTCAAATTATGTACGCCAAATTGCGACTCAAAATAAAACGGTGTCCTTACCAGCCTGGGCCTCATCAAATCTATCGTTTTCAGCCAACCAATTAGCGTAAGGAACATAAACTTCATCCTGAAACAGAATGATATCGAATCAAAAATTTCTCATGATGTTTCTTACAAACAATGACTGTAGATAATCATCTGCATCAAAATAACAACCAACCTTGAATTCTTTATGTTTCTCAGCTAGATGGAAAGCCTGAAAAAATTATAATCATAATATTTCTAAGTTATGTTAGCGTTTTCTAACGACGTGAAAAACAAAAACTACCTGAAAATCCGTACACCCTAACATCACTATGATCCGTACGTAACTTTTATTTAAGCTAGAAATAAGCAGGGGGTTACTGAAGAGTTATTATGATAGCAATAGAGATTTTAGCAAAGGATGAAGGAGATTCCAAAGAATGAGTTGCCTCTCGGTTTATACCATACACGGAAACGCACGCTGTCAGGTAGATTTATTTCAGAGTAGAAAATACATAAATAATACTAAGTCTTTATTACACCCGGAAAAACAATTATCTTACGAGCATAACTGAATGAAATCACATATATACCGGGGGACTGACAGATTTTCCCGCAAGTGGATTCGAACATAGATTGGATTCGAACATGGACTGCATGAACAGAGAGCCAATTATATTTCCAGTGAGCTACGGGGCTAAATGAAATCTCCAAGAAACTCTCCAAGTAACAAAGCCCAAGGCTCTTCTCCCGTTTGACTCTTGTAATTTCGCCTTCTTCAAGCTAAGCCTTCTTCAGCATCATACATATTTATATATATTTGCAATGAGAAGACTAGGATGGATCTTACCACAAGTGGCATACCACAATAGATGGGATTCGTAGCTAGACTGCATGAACCTGCGTCACCAGAGAGCCAACGACGTTTCCACTGAGCTTTGGAACTCACTCAGGGGGGTCATGAATATCTATATAAGTCTCGAAATAAAAAGTTTATACAAACCTCGTCCCACTGATGTGCATCAACATATAATTTCACTAGAGCTGATGTGTCACCCATTTTTATGTACATTTCTGCTGCATATTGAAACTGTATAGAAGAAGGGTTATATGAGTATTAAAGCGAAAATCACCAGTAAAATCATCAGTGATTATTAATCAAGAATCATGATCATTAATCATCAATCAAAGATCCCTTACTTGCTCCAGCTCTTTCAAATAAAAAGCACATATCTTCAATGGCTCCATATCTGCTTTGTTTAGATTACGACCAAGCTCAACAAGTCTGAAAGATAGGAATTAGAACAGGAATCGATATAGGAATTGGAGTAGGAACTAGAATGGCATATTTACAGCACATTATGTAGTCAGTCAGTCAGTTAGTTAGTCAGTCTTTTAGTTATTTTAGTTAGTTAGTTAGTTGGTTAGTTAGTTAGTTAGTTAGTTAGTTAGTTAGTTAGTTAGTTAGTTACTTAGTTAGCTAGTTAGTTAGTTGATTAATAAGTTAGTTAGTTAGTTGATTAATCAGTCAGTCAGTCAGTCAGTCAGTCAGTCAGTCAGTCAGTCAGTCAGTCAGTTAGTTAGTCCGTCTTTTAGTTATTTTAGTTAGTTAGTTAGTTGGTTAGTTAGTTAGTTAGTTAGTTAGTTACTTAGTTAGCTAGTTAGTTAGTTGACTAGTTAGTTAGTTAGTTAACTCATCAGTCAGTCAGTCAATCAGTCAGTCAGCCAGTTAGTTAGTTAGTTAGTTAATTAGTTAGTTAGTCAGTTAGTCTTTTACTTAGTTAGTCAGTTACTTAGTTAGTTAAGTTAGTTAGTCAGTTAGTAAGTCTTTTAGATATTTTAGTTAGTTACTTACTTAGTTAGTTAGTTAATTAATAAATTAGTTAGTTAGTTAATTAATTCATTAATCAGTCAGTCAGTCAGTCAGTCAGTCAGTCAGTCAGTCAGTCAGTCAGTCAGTCAGTCAGTCAGTCAGTCAGTCATCAGTCAGTCAGTCAGTCATCAGTCAGTCAGTCAGTCAGTCAGTCAGTCAGTCAGTCAGTCAGTCAGTCAGTCAGTCAGTCAGTCAGTCAGTCAGTCAGTCAGTCAGTCAGTCAGTCAGTCAGTCAGTCAGTCAGTCAGTCAGTCAGTCAGTCAGTCAGTCAGTCAGTCAGTCAGTCAGTCAGTCAGTCAGTCAGTCAGTCAGTCAGTCAGTCAGTCAGTCAGTCAGTCAGTCAGTCAGTCAGTCAGTCAGTCAGTCAGTCAGTCAGTCAGTCAGTCAGTCAGTCAGTCAGTCAGTCAATCAGTCAGTCAGTCAGTCAGTCAGTCAGTCAGTTAGTTAGCAAGCACAGGGGTCGATTGAATAGTCCAGAGCCAATCTAAGCAGTGCAAACCCAATCCTTCCTCTTAATGTGAGCACAGTTGAAGATCGTTTAAATTGACGTCATTTAGAAAGAACCAGTGATGAAAATATTACTTACTTCTCAGTCCAGCCGTTCTCTCCAAGAATTTCAGCCGCTTTTACAAATTCACCAGCAGCTATAAACATATCGCTAGAAAGAAATAGTATTTGTATTTTATTTCATGTCTTTCACTGAAATTCTCGTTTAAGTAACCTTGACTGTTTTAAGAAAGGTACAAAGGGCTATTGTATTGTTTAGTCTCCAAGTTAGTCTGTTAAAAGAGGCTTTGCTTTCAATCCTCGAGGAAGGAATCAAGTTGATACATAATCTATCTAGCAACAGCAGCAATTACCTAACAAAGACGAGTGCAAGTTTTAACTCTCTTAAAGCTTAGCATGCTTAGCTTCGCTACCTCGTTCAATTTTCACAGCAGTTTATTCGATTTGGGATTGAAAGATTTGGAAATTAGTCTAAATAGCAATGTGATACACTGCGTTAACTTCATGTAAACTTGCAACGGTGCGGGCCATTTCGGAGGCTGGTTCTAGCCTGGGCCTGGGATGCCATCCACACTAAAAGTTTAGAGACAAGTTCCAGTAATCAGTGCTAAAGAAAGAATAGCTGGATGGAATGTTTGAACCGTTCATTGCAAGAGCAAAAACGAAAGGACCTCCTTACACAACCAGAAACAATAACTTATATATACCAAAAAATATAACTGACAGGGGGTAATATACTCACGCTGCAGCTCTGGGGTCATTAGTGCTTTTACACCACTCAGCTTGTTTACGAATCAGTTGTTTTACGTGTCTTTGGTCTCCTGTGCCAATAAACTCTTTAGCATACTCAAATTGGCGTAGATCTGAGAACATTTCTAAAGCCTAGAATGTATGAATGAACATGCCAATGAATACGCCACAAATTTCAAAAATCCTTTAGAATAGAAGATCTAAACTACAAATACAATTCTTACTCTTTCAGCATTTCCTGTCTTCTTGTACAGCTTGGCAGCCTCTTGAAATTTTCCCTAAAATCGAAAAAAAGTTGCCTTGACCATTAAGAGAAGATATGAGAAAATTAAGAGAATACAATTAAGAAAATAAGAGTACTCCAGGGTTTAGACTTAAGGTCCTGGCTAAACGATCAAACAATGCTTGATAGTTTGTCACGTCACAAAACATTCCATGACAAACAGCATTTTCTAGACAATGTTTTTGAAAAAAATTATAATTATTTTCTGCTTGTTACAAGCAAAAGATCTGGACAAACAATGTTTTACGACATAGCCAAACGGTCAAAATTGTTTGGTAAACAAATGTTTTATGTTTGACGAACAATGTTTGATCGTCTGGCCAGGGTCTACGTATAATTAATCAATATGAAAACAGACCTGGTAGGCAAACATATCAGCAAGGAAGACCTGGTTTTCTTCACCCCTTTTCTTTCGTTCCTGGGAAAATACAAAGTTAAGTCATCCAAAGCTTTTAATAATTCAATGAGACTTTGACAAAATACACTGAAACCAAGATTACAGCAATTTAATATTGTAAGAGTTGTAGGACTAGTTGAGCTGCAATGCTTTCCTATGAGCGATCGCAAGAGCATCAGGTCTTCTGCGACTGACGAAAATCAGCTGTCATCAATTCACAGTAGTAGAACAAAGGCGACTTTCGTACGAGCATGCGCTTTAGATTACTTGACTCATCTAAAAAAGCGCCTGGACCCGAGTTTTGGCGGGAGGTTTCAGAAAAATCTTGCTGTGGTAAACATGGAAAAAGCATGAGCACTAGATAGAAGAGACAGTGATTACTGGCCTAAGCTGTAATTTACTCGCCTATGTTCAGTAGCAGAACATGCCTAACGTTTTAAACTGCGCGGACGAGCAGCCGTCAAAAGAACTATTTGCTAACACTAGTCAAAAAGCACCAGTGTCTACAGGCATTTGCTACAAATTAGTGAATAAAAATCGACCAATTAGCAGTCAGTAACTAGTTCTGACTGTCAGAAATGTCGACATATGCTTGGCTTATGGGTTTAAATGGATACAATTATTAGTAACTTCCAAAGTACCTCTATTGACTGTAAGAGTTCCAGATACTTTAAATCTCGGACGCGAATGAATGCCTAAGAAAGAAAAATACCATATATTATGGACAGCCTGTGGACACACTCTATACATATGTATTGTTTAGATTAGTTAGTATTTTAGTTTATCTCTATGTGATACTCGGATAGCATTTCTCAGTGATTCTCTCCATGACACCATATAGCAATCTTAAATATAGTAGGTAATGTCACAGTAGTTTAACAGAGCTGCTAGTCACTAAAAATGAGCGAAAAACTTTAATATGTTCAGAAAACTTTAAGAAACACAAGTTTGAAGTTTGGGTTCCATATTATTGTTCTAGTCCACTCACAGAAATATTTACATAATCTTATCTCTAATTGTTTTTCCCCAGTGGCATAGCAAATAGGGGTAGGGGGCATTCACCCTTCCAATAATTGCCAAGACAGGTTTTGTACAAGGATACATCTGATGAAATAGTGCTGTAGGAAATTACTTAGTTATTTTTTTTAAACCACCCCCTTATTTTCTTTCACAACGTCCATTTGTCCCCACTGAAGTTGGATGGCCGGCTACGTCACTGGTTTACCCTAATACAAAGAGCTCTACCCCTTTTCTTGAGGAACTCTTTCGGCATCAGTTGGGGTATATTCAAATGGGAAAAATGTATTTGAAAAAATTGCTTGGAAATAGAGGAAGGGGAAGGAAATAGAGGTAGGGGGTAGTCAGCCCTCCAATCATCACCAAGACAGCTTTTGTATAAGGCTGAAAATCATGATAATCTGAAACAAAAAAGTTTCAGGGTGCGACTTATTTTTCCTTAAATTATGATCTTATTTTCATTGACAACGTTCATTTTCCCCACCGAAGTTAGATGGCTGGCTACGTCACTGCTTTACTCTAATTGAAATAGTTCTACCTCTTTTCTCAACCTTTTCTGGCATCGCTTGCGGAATATTCAAATGGAGAAAAAAGTATTTGGAAAAATTGCTTGGATTTGCCAGAGTGCTAACGATATACCCTACAAAACTGAACACCCTCAATTGTACTGAATATCCTCCAAAGCCCTGCATAGAGGTTCCCCAGGGTATTTACCTAGCAGTCCATAAACCAAGTGGTAGAGCATCAACTAGTATGGATGTAAAAATACCTGAGGCAGTTCTCACTACAATGTAGTACCACTTTTAGCTGCAAATTTACAATATTATAAAGAGGTTTCATGAAGAGCTTTGCTTTTACTTACCATCTTTGCTATTTGAAATTCAAGTCCCTGGAAGATGAGAAAATAACGTTATATGAGCTCTTAAAATTTTTGTTTGCAATGAAAAATGCATTTGTCGAAGAACTTCACTTTAATTCTACAACCTTTTCGCATGTGTTTAGAAAAATTTACATTTCGCAAATACGTACTTCCATGTAAAAATTCTATTTATGGTTTATATAATACATAGAACACAATAAAATACCTCAAGAGCTGCCATTGCCAATGCTCTCCAGTCACCATCTGTCACTCCTAGACATGCTGCCTTGTATGCACCACTAAAGAAGAGATCAACATAAAGAAACTTAGAAGCCAACCTTGTGGAACTGATTTGCCTAAATACCAAACTACTGGATCTCTCGATTACAATTAATCAAGGAAGGTTGGAAGTCGGATGAAAAGTTTTGAACATTTCTTACCTAAATTGTTTCTTCTCTAGATACTGATACATTGCTGTTGACTAAAACAGAAGATATTCAAACGATAGATTGTCTTGAACGAAATTGAATCTAGTTTCTCTGGGGATATTACTGGCGATAGAAAATATTATTTCAAACCTGAGGTACTTCGATGGATGACATTGAGTAAACATGAAGACAAAATATTTTCGATCCGCAAAATCCAACGACGAAGCCCTGAAAAAGAAGAGGTACCCCAATGCGTAATACTAGGTTTCTTCTTAACTCTACATAAATTTTGTATGTTAAAGTGCTTGGTCAGTTGACTTTTCTTCGTTATACTAGCACGAAACACAATCTTACAATTATCCATGATGGATGCAGAATCGTCTACGGTGGTTAAATAAATATTCCTAATGCTATGAGTCTAGAAAACCATGCAACCCGCACTCCGGGGTCTGACAATCAAAGAAAAGCGAGAAAGATTCCTTTTAAAAGGCAAACGAAACAGGCCAACAATCAAGCACAATAACATGAAATAAACACCGGAAAGATGCTACAACATACTTAAATGTATGAGTTCTGAGGATTCCCTTACTGTAAAGTCTACCATTTTCCAGAAAAATGTCGCGCCCGACCAGGCCTCTTTGAAGTAGGGACAAAGCTCTTTGCACTTCTTTGCTTAGAAGACCCTCCTCCTGAGTCAAAATCTTTTTAGATCCCTAAGCCGACATTGCCAATACTTTGTACCACACCATGGTCAATCGTCTGACAGTTGATATTCAAGGAAACCCGTTTGGGGACTGAGGACGAGGATGAACAGAGCTTCTACGGAGGGAATCCTGCTCCAGATGTCCAAAAAATTTTCTTGTTCAATTCGCTGTTCTGACATACCCTCCTATTCTATTACTATTCTGGAAACATTTTAGAAAAGAATGAGTTCTATACTGGATTTCTTAGGCTCGATTTGACTCCTTAAACTAAAAGCACAACGAAGAAGGGTGATACTTACTGGCACTTTTTGTTGATGGACAGGAAAGTTACTAGCTTTGATATTCAGCATTCCACCGCCAGAGAAACACAGCATGTCCTAAGAAATACAATATATTTGGTGGGATATAAAAGTGTTTGCTTTCTTGCTTTGGGTACTATGGTTTTCAATGTACTGAAGCCCTGATTGCAACGCTTTAACAGCGTTGTATATGGTAAAGAGTATTACATCACAGTGTAGTCATCTCGATCTTTAGATAGGATATACTGTAAACAAGTTAACGCATGTGCAAAACCGCATCCTATACTCAGCAACAAGATGAATGCAGCAAAATTGTGGCTTACGTCATTTTGAGTATTCCATGAGACACTGTTTGCGTTTGGTTCCTAGGAAAAAAACAAAGCATTTTAAGCGGCAATTATGGCCAACGCATCTAAAATCAGTAGGCAAGCCTTGAACTATCTTAAAATGAGACTGAATTTTGAAAGTATAACATCTACTTACGGAAGAAAATTGGTAACACAGAAGAGAATAAGAATTTCAAACCTGAAATAGCAGTTCCTTGGTCTTCAAATCATATACCAGACATGTACTGTTTTCATCAACAACAGCTAATTTGCTACGACTAAAAGAGATGTAGGTTTGAAGATTTCGGTACAATTTTCCATAAAACATTGCTTAGGTGTAAGTGAACAGACATGTAAATTATCTAATTTCTAAACCGTGTTTTCTTGTTCTTGTATCCGAATCAAATGGATTAAGATGCTGGCCAAACACTCTTTAAATGTCCTTTATTGTTTACTAACCCTAATCGTCTACAGTTACTATACTAAAGTACCCGTAAATATTACAAAGATCAATCTTAAATGTGTCTTTTTACCTACAACTTAGATCCAAGCATCTCACACTTGTTTGTTGTTTGAGAAGAGTAACTGGAAATGGATTATCGACAAATATCTTCAGAATCTAAAAACAAAGAGAATAATATATAAAAAACAATGAATGAAAACAGAATTGAAGTATCATCCTCCATTCTCAAACAGTAATAGGGGAGATGTATAAAAGTCTAACGGACATAACAGCTAAAAACCTTGTTATGGATGCATAAAATGGTGTAGGACACGGAAAAAGTTTGATTAGCCCAAAACGTATTTGTCAACCGTTAACTGATCATTCTAACATTCAATGACTTTAACAGGCCGTCAGCGTTCTGTTAAATTGAGGTTTTATGAACTTTATGAAAATATTCCCACATTTCACTTACTTTAACCCTACCGCCCACATTTTAGAGAATTTCACCCTTGCAACTTTGCATTGTTCACCAAGTACAACTTAAAATAAAAAACAGACACTGAGACATGATTCTAGAAACTCTTTATAGTCTTACCAAACCGTTCTTCAGTCCCACAAGAAGTCCTTCTCTCCCAGCAGGACCACCAATAACTTTTATATATCTTATCAAAGATTCCATCACCCATTCTCTGTGAAACAGCAAATAATAAATGATTAGCTACATTCCGATTAAATACATCGGAACTTAAAGGATTTTAATGATTTGACGAGGATTTTCAAAAAAGATTTTTTCTAAAACTACTCGAGTTTCACAGAATGAATAAAAGGGAGGGGCTTAAGTTAAACTGGAGCAGCGGTAGTGCCATTTCGAATGGGGGGCTGGGAAGCTTCTTCAAACAAGGTACAAAAAGTACATATTGACAGAATTAAGGCTTTGGCCAAACGATCAAAAATTGTTTGACAAGCATTTGAAACTTGCCTGTGAAACACAATGTTGAACCGTTTGGCTACATTATACAACATTGCTCGTCAAACATTCTTTTCACACAAGCACAAACTGTTTCTAAACTTGTTCAAAATCGTTACTGAGGAAATTCTGCTTGTTAAACAATGTTCGGTGACGGAACAAACGGTGCTCCAATGTTTGATCAACATTGTTTGATTGTTTGGCTGATGATAAAGATGATAACGATAATAAAGACAAGATGCCGTGTATATATAGCTATAGGATCCTACCAACCTCTCTTTAGTTCCATCAAAGGCCAGACACTGCAATCTTTTTTCCTGAGGGATGAAAAAATCCTAGTAATCGAATTTTCCAAGCAAAGAAAACAAGAATTAGAGCAACTTTCCTGGATTCCGACAAGCAAAGAATAATAACAAGATATTCTATTAATTTGCAAAGTTTGAAGGAGAATCTCAAAAGCAAGGGAAAGAAAAATTCTGCTTCAAAAAATAATTACTAGTTATGCTAATTTATTTATATATACCTGACAAAGAATAATGTTATTACAGCAGACAACCAATAAATTACATTCCACTTTCTTGCTGATTTTCTCCTGTCAAATGATGAAAAATTAGTTTTATCATATACTCGTGGTTTTTATTGATAGAAAACAGTTGCAAGGCCATTGAGAATCATAAGGCTTGATTCAAACGTCGCTGTTCTTGTGTGGCAAACAAAGTCCACAATTAGGCCCAGATCTAACATACGTTGTGAAGCGATCGGAGTTCGCTTATCAGGAAATGTCTGAACGTTTGGCCACGTCAAAAAACATTGTGACAAGCAGAATTTGCTGAGTAATGCTTTTGAAAAAGTTCAATAACATTTTCTGCCCACCATAAGTAAAGATATTTGACGAACAATGTTTAGCGAATAGTGAAACATTTTGTATGACATGTAGATTTCACATGTTTGGCAAACAATGTAGGAACGTTTGACCACCTCATAAAACATTTCTTGACAAGCAGAATTTGTTGAAAAATGTTTTGAAATTCAATGACATTATCTGCTCATCACGCAAAGATGTTTGACGAACAATGTTTAGCGAATAGTGAAACATTTTGTTTGTAATGTAGATTTCACATGTTTGGCAAACAATGTAGGAACGTTTGACCACCTCATAAAACATTTCTTGACAAGCAGAATTTGTTGAAAAATGTTTTGAAATTCAATGACATTATCTGCTCATCACGCAAAGATATTTGACGAACAATGTTTAGCGAATAGTGAAACATTTTGTATGACATGTAGATTTCACATGTTTGGCAAACAATGTAGGAACGTTTGGCCAATGTTTGTTGAACAATGTTTTGAAATTCAATGACATTATCTGCTCATCACGCAAAGATATTTGACGAACAATGTTTAGCGAATAGTGAAACATTTTGTATGACATGTAGATTTCACATGTTTGGTTAACAATGTAGGAACGTTTGACCACCTTTTTCTTGACAAGCAGAATTTGTTGAAAAATGTTTTGAAATTCAATGACATTATCTGCTCATCACGCAAAGATATTTGACGAACAATGTTTAGCGAATAGTGAAACATTTTGTATGACATGTAGATTTCACATGTTTGGTTAACAATGTAGGAACGTTTGACCACCTCATAAAACATTTCTTGAAAGCAAATTTGTTTGTTTTGAAATTCAATGACATTATCTGCTCATCACGCAAAGATATTTGACGAACAATGTTTAGCGAATAGTGAAACATTTTGTATGACATGTAGATTTCACATGTTTGGTTAACAATGTAGGAACGTTTGACCACCTCATAAAACATTTCTTGACAAGCAGAATTTGTTGAAAAATGTTTTGAAATTCAATGACATTATCTGCTCATCACGCAAAGATTTTTGACGAACAATGTTTAGCGAATAGTGAAACATTTCCTGACAAGCAGAATTTGTTGAAAAATGTTTTGAAATTCAATGACATTATCTGCTCATCACGCAAAGATGTTTGACGAATAATGTTTGGCGACGTCATCAAATAGTAGAACATTTTGCTTGAAGAGATGTTTGATCATCTGGCCAGGGTAAAACGTACGAGTAAACATTATAGCAAGGTTTTACCTTCAAACGGTAATGCATATCAGACGTGTCATCAGAATACAATTCGTATATGCTAATTCTGTCAGGCAGTTGTACCTAAGGAAAAAGATCACAAAGGTAAATAAAACTATGCTTAAATGGTATTGGAATTACGAAGCCCTAAAAGTATGCTGTTTTTTCATAACTCAAAGTTTGGGATACTTCAAAGAAAAGCATTCAGTTAGTGGTTCAACAACGTAGAAAATGCTTACTGCTAATCTATTTTTATATATTGCTATCTTTTTCACCAGGTCTTTACATTTTATTTTCACTAAAATGAAAAAAATGACAATTAAGACTTTTAATTATTCAAATTATTTATGACTAACATTCAGCAAATAAACGAAAAGGAGATAAAGTATAGAACGTGGCATTTTTACCTTTCTGTTCCGTAAGAAGATGTTGGATGATGACATCTGTCATATTGTCTCTATAAGCATATCTATGAAGCAATAGAAATTACTCTAACTACAATCTAGGACAAAATATATTGGAACAGCCTAAATAGTTTTGCTAATATCTGTTGATTCCCCCTTCTCCCCCTTCTCCCCCGTTACAATTTTGTTTCGTGTTAAAGTTGTTTTGCTCTACTACCAACATTGTTTCGGGGGTAAAAGGGGGAAGAATTGAAGTTATGGATGTAGAAAATCAATGGGAATAGGCCTTATTCCTTGGAAAAAATGCCTTGTTCCAAATATTTTGTCCAAGATTGTAGTTTCAGTCTCTACGTTTACATCCTTTTCACTCGACACCTCATAAAACCTTTGCTTGCATAAAAACAATGCGTTCATCATGCATCTCATTGGCTAGCTAAGTCTGTAGTCATTCATGACTGGCAAGAAATAAAAAGAACAATGGATATCCCCCGCCCTAACAAAGCTGTTTTATTTCTATGAACACATCGCCTAAAAATTCACTGCTGAATGATGTGCTGGTAAGGTCATATCCCTAAGCAGTATAGGACCAGAAAAGATTTTGTAAGAAAATTTGAATCGATTTGAATTTAATTCATCCTGCAGCCCAGGCTGGCTTGAACTCTCTGAGGGCGGCTACTAGTGAAAAACAATAAAATGCATAGTAAAATGTTATGAAGGTGCAAAGGTTTTGTGCTGATGCTCCAATATGGCTTTGTGAATAAGACCTTAGCAACACAGCATAAATCAAGATGCTTTTGCGTCATGGTATAATCCAACTTGCTCGTAGTCTCAGAAGCACAGCGAGATCGGGGTTCAAACCCGAGCTAAGGTAGCGTCACAATCAGGGTCGAGGTCTCGATTAGTTAACCTACTACTGAGATCCTAACAAATACATCATTTCACCTTCACCATCAGAAAGCTGTGGAAAATGCTACTGAGCTAAAACAGTCATATAATAATACTTTCAACAATCTTGCTATGCATTTTAATTTGTATAAACATATTTACCTATCTTTGTATAAGCCATGAACGGTGCTAAATATCAGCTGGTAGTAGGCGATCGTTCCATCTTCACATCCAACAGCCTGTACATTAGAAAAACATTTGATGATGACAAAAGTCTATATTTGAGAAACATGTGGCAGTAAAGTAACAGAAACAGGCAAAAAATTCAAAACGCAAAACAAATGGAAAAGACTGAAAATTGCTTCCACGAATCAAGAAATCACAAAATAATATATAACTCATACGCACTAGAAAGTTAGAATCAGGTCTCGCTTTGCAGCACCAAACCCAACTCTTCTGTTCTCCAATGGTAGTCAGCCTTACACCGTCTTTTGTGAACAGTGAACACTAAAAATATAAAAAATTTATATATTTCCTTTTTTCCGTCAACTCTAATTGATTACAAAGAAGATGAATATTGGAACTGATTGGTTCTAGAAATCACAGGCTCAATCTGATTGGCTAACAATGGACAGGCATTGATCTGATTGGCTAATTATTGACAGGCGTCGATCAGATTGGCTAATAATTGACTGGCTTCGATCTGATTGGCTAACGACTGAAAGGCGTCGAACTGATTGACAAGTTTCAATCTGATTGGCTAATAATTTACAGGCGTCAATCAAACTAGTTTCGCCACTGTTCTAATTCAGTTAACGATCTTACCTGTTTATCTGATCCACCAACTACGACGTATTCCCCTTTGCTGAAATAACTCAAACTGCATGGGTCGAAATTGAGAGTTCTCTCTTTACCAATCTAACAAGAAAAATATAGAAAGTTAAAAGTCTTGAAACAGTATCTATATAATAAGAAGAAATGGATACAGTTTCCCAGAAGTGGCATATCGATCACACCGTAATCTGGGGTCTAGTTCAGACGTCACTTTGTGTCGGAGTCGCACCCTGGCAACAACATTCTGGTACGACATAGGCTCGACACTTGGCATGGCGATTGCTACTACCATCATGCCAGAGGTTATGTGTCCGGCATGGCACGAGTCTGGCATGACCCGGCATTCCTATATATCTTTTTGTAATTCACTATATACCATACCATATCTGTATCTTTATATTATCTTATGCCGAATGCTGTAATTTGATTTGTTGATATTAAGCGGCCCAGCTAGACAAGCTTCGCTTTTTCTGGGTCGCATAAGTTTTTTCCTGTTATTAATTGGAATTCCTATGGTAGACTTATTACACGAGTCGTACTATTCGCAAACAACAACCACTTTCACAATTACCCGAACAACCACAACAATCAGGTTGCTGTTTGCTTCATGGGAATTCAGCATTCTGAGTAAGTTAAACAGCTGTATGTTGTTGTTGTTGTTAGAAGCTGTTTCCGAAAGAGTGGGAGGAAGGTAATAAGTCTAAAATAAACGTTGCTGGTCAAAGAAACCACATTTCTCATTGCCCGATGACGGGGAAACGGATCTCTCTCGAAACGTTGCCCTACTAAATATCAAAGGCTTATCATCTTAATACGGTTCCATGTCAGATGTTATGATGCTATTCTGAGGTCCTGGCCAAACGATCAAAATGTTTGGTAAAACATTTGAGATTTGCTTTAGAAGCTATGTTTGAACGTTTGGCCATGTCACAAAACATTACTTTGGAAGAAAAACAGTTTATGATGCTATACAAAAGCAAAGAGTGAATGCTTACTTTACTTCTAATGCTGACAGTTCCATTAAAAAGACCAAGAGCAAGGTACTGTCCGTCATTTGTCCAGCTAAAATTCAGACAAATTTACTGCTTTAAAAGAATATAACAGGATATATTGTACTTGGGCAAGGTTCAAACATTGTTTGTTGCTCAAACATTAACAATTTGCTCATCAAATGATGTTTGAATGTTTGGCCCTATCAAACAACCAATGCTTGACAAGCAAATTACATAAGATTTGTTCCAAAATGATTCAAAATTATTGTTGCTTGATAAAAGCAAACAATGTTTGATGAGCAATGTTTTTAATGTGGTCAGATGTTTACACATTCCATTAAAAGCAAATTTCAAGTGTTTGACAAACAATGCTAGATTGCTTGTCCAGGGCCTTACTTTGCCTTGCAAAGACATCTAAATGATTTCACCTGGATGACCTTGATATCAGAAAGGCTACGTTTCCACTTGGAAGAGCCCAGGCATGAGAACAATCCCCCTTCATAAAAAACACCATCACAATAAAATAAACTAAAAGTCAAAGAAAACAAGATTTATAATGCTTGCTATATACCTGCAACAGGTAACTTTTGAAGGAACTTTATGCTTAGCAACAGACTTCTGTTCTGGGGACCAAAGACCTTGAATAAGAAAAAATATTACAAAAGTCTTCATGAAAGGGTTAGGCAACAATATGTGATAGATTTCAGTTGTGGAAGAGTAAAAAATCTTACCAAAATCACTACTTGTGCAACTAGCTAGTGTCTGTGTTGTTGGGTTGTATGCTAAACATTGAATAGCATCATTGTGTCTGTGGAAATAAACATATTTATCTTTATGTAATAAATGCCGTTAGCAGATGTACTCTTAGGTACCTAAGAAAATGGGATCAAATGGTTTCAGACAATCTTAGAAATTTAACAGGGGGTGGGGTTTCACATAACGAAAAATCTGAAATTAACTTACGTATATTTTAATATTCCTTCTAGTTTGTTTGTCCAAATGATGACACTCTTATCTGCACCACCAGAGGCAAACCTCTTACCTAAAATGATAAAAAGACATCTAAGGATAACAGCAATAAATGAAATAACAAGAACAAAATGATAATGATGCTAGAGAGCATCTCTGTTTTGAAAGCACCTGTTCAAGAACATGCTACAGAGTTTGTTGGTCAGGCATACATGCTGTCTTCACTAGAAGGGCAATTCTCAAATATAAAAGGTGCAGACATTAGTTTTCACTGAAGTTGTGGAGGCACATGCACCAGGGTCCTCAAAGCTACAACAACACTGCAGTGTACAAATAACCCTCATTCTATACCATCTTTTCCAAATGACACACAGTACACAGTGTCTCGGTGGCCTTTCAATGGTTGCAGTAGGGTTCCATCTACAGTATCATAAACCTGCAAGAAAGAAAACACAAATTACATAGTTGCAAACAATTGCATTACATAAGAATATCATTGACTGCAACAAGGGGGGGTTGGATGAGGAAGTCTGATATTTTGTACTTACTAGCACTCTGTTGCCAGCAGCTACAATCAGCTGATTTCCATCAGGGCTGAAAGCCAAGTCGTGAACACTAGAAAAAAATAAAACACATGATATGATGAAACGTAAGCAGAAGCAAGAAGTTGGAATTTGGTAGGGAAGGAGGACTTATTATTGCAGCAAAGTAAGGCAAATTTTGGCTTGCAGAAGAAAAGGGATTCTGTAAGAAGCATTTAGACTTACCTTTGAGGAATTTGATCTTTATCATGTACTTTGTCAACCCAAGAAGGAATGGCTCTCATTCTTGCTTGCTTCAAGAGATTTTCTCCTGAATCGTTGTCGCTTCGAGTTTCTGATGTTGTTTATTAGCATCTCCAACGAGAACATAGTGGTAACAGATAACATGCATGGCCATCATTTTTCCAGTCAGTCCCATCTTCAGTTTTCGCCTTAATTCTGTGCATGTTATCAGATAAGCATCCGAGCGAGGCTTTCAGCCTCTTTTCAGAAAATTATGCGAATTTGAGACAAAATAATGGCGGCACGAAGAGCAGGAAGCTGTGGCAAACACTTTCTTCGCCAAATCGTTGGATACGGTCAAAATACAAGAATATTTAGTAGATTCACCACTTACAATGTATTCTGCAGATCGTACTCTAGCGATGAAACTGGAAAAAACACAATTTTGACGCCGTCTGGAGTCTCAAAAACTACAAAGAGCGGAAGTGACATTGATGGGCCTAGCTCTAGAAAGATCCTTCGAATCGGCATGGTCGGCGAACCAAACGCCGGGAAATCCACATTTGTAAACACCGCTATTGGAAATGAGGTCTCCATTGTCTCTGATACTGAAAACACGACAAGGGAGAATATATATGTGCCGTTTACAAAAGGAAACACCCAGCTGGTCTATATTGATGCTCCGGGGATCGTCCCCTTCGAGGTTGCAAGAAGACTGAAGCTTGGGAGAATCCAGGTGACCGCCCCCCGTCGAATCATGGATGAGTGTGACATCCTGGCTGTTATTGTTGATATGACAAGCAGGCGGAAACGGGAAAGGATCCATGAATGCATTTTAGATCTTCTGCATAAACAACCAGATTTTCCATGTGTGTTACTAATGAATAAAATTGACTGGGTCCCAAAGAAAAGCACTTTATTAAAGTATGCATCAATGTTGACCACAGATAGGAAGCAGACACTATGGGGCTATGAACCCCATGGGGGCTTCAGTGGCTTCAAAAATGTCTTCATGATTTCTGCAGAAACAGGAGATGGGGTTCAAGATGTTGTGGATTATTTTCTGAACCTAGCAAAGCCGGGGGATTGGTTGTATGACAAGGATATCAAGATAGATCAGCCATTTGAGAAACAGATCTCTGAAGTTTTCAGAGAGACTCTTCTGAATATGTTTAGGCATGAAATACCATGGCAGGTCAAACAATTGACATTGCTCTGTGAGGAAGTTGATGACGAGACAATAAGGATTCATCAGAAATTGATCTGGCCAAAGAAAAGTCAAGCAAGATATGTCCAGACTAAAATGGATGATATCCATTATCGTAGTTTGAAAAACTAAGACGTGTTCTTCAGATGAATGTAGCGCTCACTGTAGACATTGGGTCTTCAGCAAGTCTAGCAAGACATCTACCATAGGCAAACATATAATTTTTGTATGTAGTTATTTGTATAGACAATTTATATTTGATATATAAATGATCAGTTCAACAGATTCATAGTTGAATGCAAGGCTGTTGCTCTCTTCTTTTAGCTTATATGATATACCAATAATGATTAATTTCTGTAGCAACTAACCGCTGCAGTTAAATCAGCTACAATAGATACGGGCTGCTTCAAAAATTTTGAAAAGATGGGTGTTTACTTTCACTTCTACTGCTTCGTATTATGTAAATACAGAAAAGATCCGTTTTGCCTGGTTCTCTAATGTCGCAAACGTGATCACAGACAGTCGGCGACCGTCTGCGATTATCGTTGATGGAGTGTTCATATATGATGCTTGTCTGTCGCGATGATCTATGATACTATGTCCCCTGTGCTGTCATGTATGGTCCAGAAAACAAAGAAACTCGTTTTTATATGGTCCAGAAATGATCGCAGATGGTCACTGATGGTGTTTTCATGTGGATTTTCCTGTCGGCAATGATCGCTGATGATCGTAAGAAACAAACTTTTTTGGTTCATCGGCGTTGAACATTCATGTTCTCGTAAATCGCAGGCATTGTAAAGCCACAATCACCGACAGTCTGCGACTCTGCGACATATGAGAACCAGGGTCAAATTTGTCAACGACTTACCGTCGTTCGAGTATGACAAACAGTACACTGTATCTTTATGACCTTTTAACATGTCAATCATTGTTCCACCAGATGTTTGGTATATCTACAAGAAGAATTACCGCATTTTAAAATGTCTTGCAATCGCTTCGAGAAATTCAGTTAACGTCATATGTATTTAAGATGTAAAGATTCAATTTTCGCTCCGCTTAAGCCAGGCTTATTATGTCGTCTTTGTGAACAGTCAGATGTAGTCGCCTTCTGCTAATCGGCCAACTCTTTGGAATTAATTTATCGCAACTGGCCTGTCGAAATAAGCGCGACTATAGTTGGCAACTAGTTCCTTTTGACGGCAGCTAGTCGGGTTCTACTTCTGCTACTATTTGCAAACTGATTCCCGTCAGTCGTAGTCGACTTGCGCGCTCTTGCGACGGCGATTAAGTGTATCCCATAAGTTCTGACTAGTTTTTGTCATGTCGACATAAGTTAACAGTTACAGCTAGTTGACGTTAGCCATAGTCATTCGAAAAACTACGAGAACCTATACAATGGAGACAAATCAATTCGTAGCTGAGAAAAGACTGCCGAAAACGAAAAAATTAGCTCTCCCCCATTTTTTTTATCTTCATCTATTCTGTATGTTGATAGTTGATATAGCATAAACGTGCGTGGTCGCAAATAGGCGAACTGGGCCGTGGGCCAGGCGAAGATAATGTTTCTCAGCCAGAATGGACACGATCAATGCAGTTACCCCCGTCTAGTCAAACGCAATCTGTCCGTCCTTTTCCACACGTGTTTAATTTCTGTCATGAAAAATCGAGCTAAGAAACTTTTTAATAAAAAACCTGTTTGAAACGATGTAAATATTTATGATTTTGCTTGTACGTATCGTAAAATTCGACACATTTAGTAATAACAGGTACAAAGCGACATGTTTGCTCTTTATTATGAAGAAAATTACATTCCGTCTAAATTAAACCTACCGCTTTCTTTTACTTAATAAATTTGCAGCAAAACTGTGCGCTATTCTCGCAGCAAACAAGTTTTCTGTCAACTCATTAAAAGCGAAAAATTATTTGTAAACAGAACTGAAATCTACTGAATGATGTAATGCAAACACAAGAAATGGGTAGCTGATTTTTTGGGTTTAGTGTTGACTTGTTGACAGGTTACGTAAATATTATGGCATGGCCTGTCAGTGCTTGAAAATTGTGAAAAATTTGGGGGCGTCTTGCGCTGGGAAAAATGTAATTTTTCAAAGCAGTTCCCCTTCAAATACGGATTTTCATGCTCAACCTTTTTTTAGGGATTTTTCGTTCAGCCACAGCCATAACCTGACCATAACCTGGTTTGGGAAAACAAATAAACATGTCAAATAATAATTTAAGTTGAAATTTGGGACTTTTCACTCACCAAAATAACATTTCCAGCCGTCACAAGCAATTGCTCGCCATCAGGACTAAATTCGATCGCATAAATTCTGGAAAAAAGGAAAATAAAATTTGTTAAAATAAGCTTTTATTTACAGTTTCACTGATCAGATTCATAAGTCATTATCTACAGAGCTATTTTGCTATGATTTTTCTCAAGCAGTGAAGTTTTTGTCAAAATTCCTACTGCTTGTAACGAAAATAGTTTTAGGGGCAAAATCAACATTAAAAAGCGCAGGTTCTGTTACCCACTAGTTCGTTTAATCTAATTAAACTCTACTAAAATCATTGTTATGAAAAAGTCGAGGAGAATTTGCTAGAAAAAGGCAACGAGACCAACGAAGGAAAGTGAACAGGAACAAAATATTTTCCTTTCTTACCTTTGCGGACTATTACTAACATCATGAATTTTATCAACCCAGACTAAATTCACTCGACTGAAAGCCATTTTCAAAATAAGAATGGTTAATTTATTTAGCACATGCTGGAAAATTTGGTTTTTGAGTTTTCGCGTTTCCCAGTTACCAAAGTTCTCAAATTTCCACCGAACAGATGACCTGAAAGATGCTATGTAGATTGGACGGGGGTCGGTGCGGTGAACTTCCTGTTTCCTTACTAAAAAATCTTTCCATACTGCCTGTTTTAAACGCCCCCGGCATTTATCTTAGATTTTCACGCTTTATCAGGGGGCGTGTATAAGAGGAGCTGTTCTTACAAAAAAGAGTGCATCGACCCCTCTTAGAAACTCTGGGTACTTCATTCGCTTGCGCTTTTGTGGGAGTCATGAAAAGTAGAAAGAAAATGAGAAAAATTGCAACGTACTTTACAGTTTAAAATGTTTATCTTCTATCAAAGCAATTTGCTTTATTTAAATAAAAAAAGACACTTATTACATAAAATACGGCACCTGCCGAGTTAACTGGGGTAATAAAACTTCAAGCCTGATTCTCATTTGTCGGAAACGATCGGCAACAATCGCTCGATCGTGATTTTACGAGTTACACTTTTTTTTAATAAGTAACTTGACTTTTGTCCAGCCCTCAAAGTTGCTTAAAATTTTAGACATTTCAGCCCTCAAAGTTGCTTAAAAGTTGCTTAACATTTTTTACATTGCTAAACATTGCTCGTCGTGCATTTGTTGCCTCATACAAGCATACAATGCTTTTGAAATCTGCTGTCAGGCGATGTTTTGTGACGTGCCTAAAGAGTCAAACATTGTTATTGTTTAAAGCAAATATTGAATGTTTGACCAACAATGTTTGATCGTTTGGCTAGGGCCTAACAACGCCCATGGTTCGCGATGGTTTGCTACAAATGAGAGCCAGTTTCTAGACGCTTAAATTAGATAAAATATATTCACAACCTAAGATTCAAAAACAAGGAAACAGATTAATAACAATTTTAAATTAGAAAATTATAGACAAAAATTTACAATTTAACATTACAAAAGAAATAACTTAGATATGGAACTTTGGATTGAGAATTTACACGAAACTCACTAAAAATAACTCAAATATATACAAAATTCTACAACTGGACTTTTCTTTGTGAAAAAATACACGAACAACTCATTGCTGGAATGAATCTGCGCTAGTCACTGACTTTCTTTCTTTTTCCTTGCTAAGTTTCTTCCTTTTGCTACTTCGTTTGTCAGAGAGAACTTAACTTCAACTAAAAAGACAAAAACAAGATTTCTGAAGACCTTTAAGATCCAAAAGCCAGTCAGCTAAATACTGCTTTTAAAGCTCATATCTCACAGGCTTCACCGACAATGTTTTATCGATTTGTTAGGCCCTATCAGGTGCTTTTTACTTGCTGAACCTATTTCACCAATTTTATGCATTAATCCTACTTTTGACTATCCTATTTCTTAAAAACACTCTCTTCTTTCGATATTTTGATATACAAGCTATGAAGCTTGTCTTCAGAAGGTCCCTCACAACCCGGAGACACTGGGATATCAAACTGATCTATAGGAGAAAAATCATTCGGTTTTTCTAACCCTGTATCACTCTTTTCTTGCATACACTGATCCTTAATACTACATCTTACATTACTTAACTTATTCGAACTTTTCGAAGCAGTAGAAATAGTTGTCACGCTGTCCTGGTCCTCTAAAAGGTGGTGTCCATTGGTAGCCTCAATTTTCACGCAGTGCTCTTCAAAACTCAGTCCTTCATGACTCTGAACAACATTCTGCTGAGCGGAATTTCGTTTTCCTTCATTTTCCTTTCTAATATTTGGCAATTCTGTAGTTTTTTATCACTGTTTTGCCATGCTAAATTTCGTTTTAAATCTTCTTGCTCTTGCTCTCCGAGATTTTGTCGTGAAGGTTTTCAGATTGAAAACTTTCCGTAGAAAAATTTTTCCGAGAAAAATTTAGCAGTTCATCAGTTTTCCTTCCAAAGCTTTGTCTTTCGGGAGAATTTCCCACACAAATGTTTTGCTGCTTGAGATTTTCGACTTCTTCGTTTTGCTCATTATTTTTCTTCCTCGCAAACGTTCTCGATTCCGAATTTTGCCCATGAACAAGAGGCCGTGCAGACGTTTTCTCAGAAGCGTCCTTCTCGCGACTTTTTTCAAGATCCTCCAACTCAAAATTTTGCTCTTGACAAATTCGTCCTTCAAAACTTTCCCCTGCGAAGATATGTCTCTTGAAATTTTTTTCGTGGAGACGTAATGAATCTACATGTTTCCCAAAACTCTTTACTTCATTCGAATCGCTTGAATTCGTGCTACAAGGAGTGCTTGTCTCGTCATTACTAAAAAAAGCAGAACAACACAAACTGACCTCATTCGATGCAATGATGTCCTTTTCTTTCGCTTTTTCTTCCACCGAACAGTCTTTATTATTCTTTAAACCGACGTCCAACTCGTTGTCTATTTGCTTTTTTCGCTTCAATTTTCGTCGAAAGCTCGGCATTGGCGGGGAACCTGCTTCGTTCTTGATTCCCAGGTCGCTGAAGCAAGTTTTGGCTGCAAAAGAGAACACGGCTTTAGGTAAAGGTAAAACATAGGTTAAACATGAAGCCTCTTGACTAGGACCTTTTTTTAAGGGATCTAAAACGCATTTCTAGTCAGGTATTGGCCAGGTATTGGCTTAGTTTCAAACATATTCTTTCTTTTACCTCTATTTGGTGACATCACAGTCTCATTTCGAAGACCAAGTTGCCATTGATCGCAAGTGACTCTTTCTTCTGAGATACCTTCCTCCTTTGATGTTTGATTTTCTTGCTTCTCTTTTGCATCTTGACTATCATCGTCTTTGGAACGCAAAAGATCTTTGAGCCTTTAAGATGAAAATTAGCAAAATTCAAGATGCGTGTTGCTTTGATTGGCATATCAAGACACTAATTAATTTCAATTGTAGCTAACTGTACTTTGGGCCTGTAGGGGCTTCTGGAAGCAAGGCAGAAATACCTAGACTTATTGCATTCGTCGTAGTGTACGCTCCTCAACACCAACCACCCCGCTCCACTCTGAGGAAACAGCTGTATGTTGTTGTAGTTCTTATCAGCTGTTCCCGAAAGAGTGGGAGGAAGGTAATAAGTCTAAGAAATATCTACTATATAGGGATGCGAATACTATATACCCTACTCTATAGGGCTAGAATTTTTCTATCGAAAATTAAGCCCTAATAAACGATCAAAATTGTTTGAAAAACATTTGAAACTTGCTCATCAAGCAATGATTGAATGTTTGCCCACGTCACAGAACATTGGTTGGCAGGTATAAATCAGGAGAATTCGTTGCAAGATGTTTTTCAAGAACATGTTTTGCCTGACGCAAGCAAAAAAATGTTTCACGAGCATTGTTCCGCAACGTGGCCAAAAGGTAAAACATTTTGTTGACAAACAAATTTCAAATGTTTAACAAACAATGTTTGATCGTTTGGTCAGGGCCTAAAGATTCCAATTCAGTTCTTCATTCAGAAAAGCCTATTAAAGTTTTCTAGAACCAAAACAGACCTTCAGGCAATCCAACCACGTTATTCGAAACGGAATCTACTACTGTCAAAGTTCTCGCAATAGAATTCTTATTTATCAATGCTATTCTTAAAAGGAATATAAACTTACAGATCATATGCACCGATGACGTCATCATTAACTGGATTGACAGTTGGATATACGTATTTTGGTCTGATATATTCCACAACATCACGTATCTGTAATGAAAGATCTTTCACTTAAGACATGTTCATCTTCAATGAGACAAATAATAACTAAAGTTTTGCATTGTAATGTCTTTTACCCAATGCCTAGAGGACAGAATAGATTTGTTCCAGAATAGAAAAGGTCTCAAATGAATGTCACAACACAAATACCAATACAAAATGAGTAACTGATAGTACAAGGTACTGTGCTTGTGACCCTCCTGCATGTGCAGATAGGTGACTTTGGCGATAGCGATTGGTATATTTGGATCTGCAAATAGCTTATCGCGTTGGCATAGCTCATTTCATAGCAATGCGAACTACTAGAATTTAATCAGGTGATGAATAAATGAATTGAATTGAATTCAGAAGAGTACTATCGGTAAAAGGGTCCCATATTCGAGTCCTGTCTTAAACTTACCGAATCTATTCTACTTTTAGGTGAAGGTGAACGTGAAATGGTGTATTTAGCACCAGTTGCTAGCATCTCAGTAGTAGGTTAACTAATTGAGTCCTCGAGCCTGGCTGTGACGCTGGACGCTACCGTGGTTGGGGCTCAAACCCAGACCTTGCTGAGCTACTGAGACCACGAGTCAGCTGGGTCAGATCACGACGCCGCATCACCTTAAAAAAATACGTGGTCTCTTGGTCTCTAATACAATGAAAACATTAGGTAACAACATTAACAAACAGAATAATGCTGATTGAGAAGTAATGGTTACCTCTTCGTACGATGAATGCATTGAATGCACAACTCTATACATGTTCTGTCTTTTATCGTAGCTAAAATGATAAATGGCAAATTGGAAAACCAAAATGAAAAAAAAAAACTAAATGGATAAAAAAACACAAAACAATGAAATTGCAACAAAAAAGGAACAAGAAAAGCGCCAGCATTTGACCAATTAAAAAACCAGTCAAGATGATAGCGATGGTCAATCGATTTCGGACAGCTTTCTTGGTTAAAGATTTTCTATTATTGGAGTTTCTAAAATTTCTGGCCATTCGAGAGTCTGTGTTTCCTATAAAGAGTTTCTTATAAACAAATACGAGTAGCAAAAAGGAAAATCACGGGGCTCAAAGTGTTTAAATAAAATTTCTTCATCTTACCTTATGTGGTCATCAGGTAGAACCTTCTTTTTAGCAAACCACAGGGTTGACGGTTTAATGGTCATCACTTTCACCGGTTTACCATTTAAGCTTGAAATACCACATGGAACATATGATGTGAATGAGCCACTAGCCTGTCGAAATTGAAATCAAAATATTAGTTTAGTTCCTATAGATACTCTTGGGAATCAAATTGCCTTTCCCTACCGAATAATTTTCAGAAAATTTCCAATTGACCTGCTTTAGGCAATTAAAAGTTTGTTCACAAAACACTAAGAAGCAGAAATGTTAAATATATTGACAATTCAGTTGCCCCCCCCTGGCGAATTGTAAGCAATTGTTTAAAATTTTGGCAATTTTGGGGGTGATTGTTTAAATTTGCCATTGTTTATCAAAAAGAGTGTAGCCTACTATTTGTACAAACTTTAATGAAAACCAAAATGAAAAAGCATACGCCCTAATTGGCGGTTGCATACGCAAGCATCTTGCTATGAAATATAGGCCTACCCGCCATCGGCAAGAGTGAATTTGTGTTGTGAATTTATCTTTCGTGAAATATTCAGCCATGTCAGTTACAGCA
This sequence comes from Chrysaora quinquecirrha, assembly GCA_014526335.1. Classification (NCBI taxonomy): domain Eukaryota; kingdom Metazoa; phylum Cnidaria; class Scyphozoa; order Semaeostomeae; family Pelagiidae; genus Chrysaora; species Chrysaora quinquecirrha. Next base: position 8,055,945 of record JACTAT010000032.1, read on the forward strand.
GCAGAGTACAAATCGTATTTATGGTCATCGAGGTGAATCTAGAGAAAGAGAGGGTAAAGTTAAGGAATAAAATTTCATTGCAAAGGACAGCAAAAGCAATGAATAGGAAGAAGAAAAAGAGGAGGAGGAAGAATACGATTTCAGTAAGAAAAGCAAGAAGATAACAGGGAATAAAATCACGCGAAAAGAAGAAGAAAAAGAAGAAGAAGAAGAAGGTTGTAGGGTAGGATGTGGATAAGAAAAGGAAGAAAAATAGAAGAAAAAGGAGAAGAAGATAAAGATAAAGAAGATAGAAGGAAGGAGAAGAAGACAACCAAGAAGAAGAAGAGGAGAAGAAGACGAAGAACAGGAAGAAATGATAACGAAGAAGAAGAGGAAGATAAAAAAGATGAGAGAAAAGAAGATGATGATGAGGAAGAAGAAAGGAAACAGAATGTAAGCAGAAGAAGAGAAGAGGAAAACAAAGAAGAAGAAGAAACGGAACAAGAAGAAGATAAGGAAGAAGAAGAAGAAAAAAAAAAAGAAGAAGAAGTTAGAGAAGGAAAATAAGAAGAAGAAGAAGAAGAAGAAGAAGAAGAAGAAGAAGAAGAAGAAGAAAGAAGAAGAAACAGGAGAATAGGCGGAGGGTCAAGGAGGATTTTTTGAACATTCTAAGAGAAATAAAGGCCTACCTTCATTTGAAACGCCTTTGCAATTTCTTTTAGAAGATATTCAAATCCATATTTAGCTTTGCACTGAATATACACAGCATAGTTGGAACCTTTGCGCAGCCAGCTATAAAAAATACATGCAAATACGTCATCAATATTTGAAATTTGTTTGCCGAAGGCTAGTCGGACATTTTTTGTCTGATACAAGAACAAAACGTTTTTGAAGTTTTAAGATTTGGTTGTTATTACCTGCCCATAAGTTTTATCATGGCATCTTTGGTATCTTCCTAGAGGAAAGAGAAGTCTTGTTGAAAAACAATGCTATGCTTGGACGGAATTCTACTAAGATAAAACTCTTTGCCGCTTGTAGTTATAACAGCTGCACGTCGCTATTACTTCTGCTTTCATGTAGATATCTACTTAAGATATCTACTTAAGGAGAAATAGTAGAGGAAGAAGAAGACGATGACGAAAGACGATGAAGAAGAAGATGAAGAAGAAAAGAAGAAGAAGAGAAGAGAAGAAGAAGAGAAAGAAGAAGAAGAAAAGGAAGAAGAAGACGGAGACGTAGAAGAAGACAAGAAGCAGAAGAAGAAGCAGAAGAAGAAGAAAAAGAAGAAGAAGATGAAGAGGAAGAAGAAGAAGAGAAAGAGAAAGAAGAAGAAGAAAAGGAAGGAGAAGACGAAGACGTAGAAGAAGACAAAGAAGCAGAAGAAGAAGCAGAAGAAGAAGAAAAGCAAGGAGAAGAAGAAGAGAAAGAAGACGACAAAGACAAAGAAGAAGACAAAGACCAAGATGAAGAAGAAGACAAAAAAGCAGAAGCAGCAGCAGAAGAAGAAGAAGAAGAAGAAGAATAGAACGAAGAATAACAAGAGGGCGAAGATATAAAAAAGGAAGAAAGAGATGAAATACAGACATGAAATTCGACAAACCCTTCTTGGTATCCTATTCATTTGTGGTATGCAAAATGTAGTATCAATGTATAATCCTTGGATCCTTTTCACACTGCGAAAAACGGAAAAATATATTTAGAAACTCGAAATGAATAGGCAATGAAATTGAGCGTAAATTTCCGTCAGAAAGAGTAAGAAAACTATTATAACTTGATGGAAAGATGAATAACCCAAAACTTTGGAAAAATTTCTTATTTGAAGAAATGTTCATTACCTTTCTCCAGATTTCAGACATTGAACTCTTCTAATATCCCCTTTGTGAAGCCTGAAGTCTCCTAGAATAAGACAATGTAGTGTAGGAACATAGAAATACTTCTTTTTAAAATGCAATACCATAGCAAACTGCAAAATAACCAAGACAGTAGGAGAAGAACTAAAACTCCAAATCTAGTGCTGTCAATTTTCTTAGTCATACCTGTATACAAAACAGCACCTTGATCACCTCAAATAAAAACCTAGAATATCAAAAGAGAACGCTATTCAGGAGGTAAAATCTACACAATATGGGAAAGAGCAAGGTTGAACCTGAAAAACATAGAAGAGAGTTGAGGGGGGGCGTGATTTTCTTTGAATCGTACGAAACGTCAAAGACGAATAAAAAGCAGCAGAAAGAAAAACAGAATAGAGTACAAGGAACCATATAGCAATGTACTTCGTAGCGCATCCAATGTGCAAGACACAGCCTAAGCCTGTCTCAGGAAAAGGAACGTTTCTACGGACAAACAGGCACTAAGGTTGTTTAGTCTGCAAGAGAAGCGACTTGGACTTTCATACTGAGATGTTAGGAATGTAAATTTTCGAAGACGTTTCATGTTCCTTGTGTGCGGTCGGAATGTCGACGTATTCCATTTTTTTATTTGATTACCATGCCTTCTAGTGGCTACGAGCTGTGGTCAGTGAACATCGTAGGGCACGTCGAAGGGCGCGAAGCCTCCGAGAAAAGGCCGCGAAGCCTCCGAGAAAAGGCCGCGAAGCCTCCAAGAAAATGCCGCGAGAAAACATTCGATCCGAATGTCTTGTTTAACCTGTGGAACAGGCATCGCAGTGATACGCAAATCTTGCAAACAGGGCTGTACAGTACAAGCTTACTAAATGGGCGTGTCAGACTAAAGAAAGGGCATGGCTGAAAATTTCAATACCAGTTTAAAAATTGTCCGCACCGACCCTGTTTAAAAGATTTTACTCTTCTCACAGCATAAACATAAAAAAGTTGACTGCATTTCGAACAACATCTGGGTCAAAATTCCATCTTAGTAGAGCGTTTCAGTCTGTTTCTGACACTGACACTTATTATATTTCGTTTATTATATTTACACATATTTTTACTCAGATGAGTGTCAGACAAAAAAGTTTTAAGTATCTTCCAAGTCTTTTTCGCTTCTTTTTGCAATACTGACGTTTTGTACAACTCTAAGATCATAAGAATAGATACTCAAGAAGATATTCTTTACTTTAGAAATTAGTTTTTCTTACATGATGGATCCAACACAGTGTCCTGCTGGAATCAAAGTGATAACCAAAGATTTCATTTCTCCCTAAAAATTAAGAGCATACAGTAGACTATATATATATAATGTCAACCAGGGTATTGATGATATCCCTCCACTATACTGAACCTCCTCCACAGTACTGCACACCCTAAATGGTACTGGTTAATTACCCTCATTCTTCATTCATTCACTCGTTCATTTATTAGTTTGTTCATTCATTTAATCATTTATTTACTCATTCATTCATTTATTTGTTTGTTTGTGTGTTCATTCATCCGTTCATTTATTCATTCATCCATTCATTCCTTCACTCATTTGTTTCATGCAATCATTAGTTAATTGATTAATCAATTTATTTATTTATTCCATCATTCATTCATTCGTTAATTTGTTTAATCATTCAATCCTTCATTCATTCATTCATTCATTCATTTTTAATTCATTCATTTCTAAATTTATTCATTTCTTCTTTCAAAACTCCTACATCTCTCTGCCCATGTGATTGCTTTCTTCCTTTCCCAACAAGCCCAATAAAACGTAAACATTAAAAACACTTACCGAATCTTGTTTGATATGAATGACAGTTGGTTGATTTACTGGGATATCTCGCTAGAAACAAATGATATTGAGTATTTAAATAAATATAATGAATGTAAATTTTGGGAATAAAATGTTTGACATAGGCTCTGGAGTGGGGATGGGGGCTAAGTAAGGGGGCTATAGCTGCAATGGCTATAGTAGAAATAAAAAGTTTGCTTTTGTGTGGGGAAATTGGCAGGCTGCTATAGTCTATATACAGCATATATCAAAGGATGATGATCTTACTGCATATTGACATAGATGTCTCAAGTTTGCATCAAATTTCATCAAATTTTTCGTTGTCTCCGAACAATACAAATGTACCATTTTGCTGAAAGAAAAAACACCCTCAGTTAAACCAGTCTTCCCTCCATAATTAACAAGAAAAAATCGTTTAATTGCAATTTTATATAGGTAATAAAGAAATATATAAAATAGCAAAAAAAATATGGATGGAATGGAATGGGGTTATATACACCCACCTTCCTTTCAGCCTTTCAAAGAATTCATCAGAACTGAGCCCAACCATATGATCTACGAGAGAAAAATTTTCAAGTCACAAGTTTTCAAAATAAGATTCCTTGCCGTTTCTGTCCCGCCCCCCGCCTGATTGTTGGCCTGGCCAGAAGACGAGACGTATACGCTACCTCCATGGACAAGTCGCAAACTCTATACTAACCTGAATGGCAGTGCGACAGGAAAAATGCATCACTATCTAAGGTTTCTGCTGTGAAGTTATCAATGGCTATGAATGGATATTCTTGCAGTTTTCCTTGGAAAATGCTCATTTTTGCAAGGAGAGAAAATAGGCCTGTTTTGCAGCAAGAAAAACCAAAATGGCAGCATCGGCTCAAAATCTTTCAGTCTCTGTATGGAGGAGAGGTCAAAAGACAAATCGCATTTCTTGGAATTTGGAATTTAATCTTCTCGGTTTCAAACTATAAGATAGTTTAGTTACAAAAACTCTGAAGTTATTTTCCTAATCTAAATCTGAATTTCCCTTTTTAAAACTTGAAGAAGTTACTTTAATATTGATAAACAATTAAAACGTAAAAATCGGACACATTTCTCCAATTCTAATTAATTTAACTACGTACAAAACATTGGAATAAAGAAAACTGTTACTCAATATGAAATAGGAATTTAATGCAGAATTAAAATACACAAGATAGGTAGAAAAATTTATTATTAAACTGCATCAACCCCAATAGCCCTGGCCAAACGATCAAACATTGTTTGTCAAACATTCAAAAATTGCTTTGCAGCCAATGTTTGACCACCGGTTGGCCACATCACAAAAGATTGCTTGACAAGCAGATTTCGATCAGCAGTGCTAGCAATGTTTTGACAACCTTCAAAAACATTTTATGCTTGCAACAAGCAAAAAATTTTTCACGAGCAATGTTTTGTGGTGATGTGGGCAAACGGTGAAGCATTTTGCTTGATTAGAAAATCGCAAATGTTTGAAAAACAATGTTTGATCGTTTGTCGAGCCAGGTCCAAAGAATACTGAAATAAACGAAGATATTATACAATTTTTTCATAAGAGTAGTATTCGTTCAATATACAGTAATCAGTTTTCAATTTCCTCAAAACCTCTAGTATATAAACGATTTTTATAATTCTGAAAGTAATACTTGCGAACAATCGAAGTGGCAAAGTAGAAAATAATTTTACAAATTCTTAAATTTGCTTTCAGTACCTTACAGCGCATTAACCTCAGCAACGTGAAGAGCAAGTGCTGTTAAACATGCGTCATCTACACAAAAACAACAAGTTTCCGGATGGGCCAAGAAACAAGACATTGTTTGATTGAATGTTTTACTTGAGACTCTCAAAACAAGCAGAAAATGCTGCTCCGGTTATGCGACCAAACATTATTTGTCAAACATTTTGAATTTGGGTACCACAAAAATGTTTGCCAAATTGAAAAACATTGCTGGTCAAAGTTTGTAGGTTATGATAAGCAGAAAGTGTTTTTGAAGTTTTGAAACATTCCCTGCCACCTTGCCTTATTTTCAAATGTTCTACTGCCGGAAAAAATATGCTTGAAATGCATTAAAAGAATGATACAGTCCAACTTTTGCCAAAAGCACAAAGTTTTCGAAACAATGTTGTCTGAGATTATTCAGCGGGGTAAACATTCCATCACGTCTATTTGACAAACAGTAATTTTTGTACGAAGGTGTTACTAACGGGTCTAGAATCAGGGAGGCGTATAAGATAAGCTAAGCTGAGATCCCCTTAGTTACTGAAAGAAATCGGTAGACATTTTGTGGTACAAAATTGCTATTAGACCCCAGCCCTAGAGCCTAACCTGTTATTTTCCTAGCCCTACAGATCTGGGCCTCGGACAATGCAATCTTCACCGTTTGCATAACTATGATTTATGCTGTAAGCTAGCAATCACAAGCAATTAAATAATTTCCTATATTTCATCACAAAGCCCCCCTAAATGTCATTAAAACAATACTCTACCCAGGGGGTAGATGCTAATATCAAAGAATTGAAGCTTATCTGAAAAGCTATGCACTGCTTTCACTTGTCAGTTCATCTTGTTCCATGTTTTCCAAAAGAACTTCACGCTCTTCGGTGTTATCATCCGGGGAATTCGGAATAACCAAAGAGAGGTTGAAAGACTCGTTTTCAGTTGCAGGATATTTCGGTGATAATTCTTTGTACCTCAGTGCACTTCGGTAGAGGTATTCATAATGTGCCTGCAAAAGAATGATGTAACATTAGCATCAGAGGGGTAAGATTCCCAAACTTAGGCAAGATTTTTTATGGGACAACACTGAGTACCGAGATTTTCTTAATGTTTACACGGATTCAGCATTCCTCATCTTCAAAGTTTATCACGTGGGGTGGCAGGAAATTATAATATAGCAGAAATTAGTGCTAATGCTCTATGGTTGTACAAAGTTATACAATAACATGTAGACAGAGATAGACAGATTTAGACGGGCACATGTCGATATTAATAGGCTTAGCAACAGCTATTTGTATAGATTCATCAGGTATGTATAGAAAAAGATATATAGGTAGGCATAGGCATAGCTGCGGGCATGGGTATTAGCATAGCTAAGTATAGATTTTTCCATAAGAGGCATACCGCAATAGATGGGATTCAAACCTTGACTGCATGATCAGAGAGATAATAACGTTTCCAATGAGCTAACGAGCTCTATAAAATCGTCAAGTAACCCTCCAAGTCGCATAGTCAAAGGCTCTCCTCCCGTTTTGAGCCTCATCTATTGTGCCACTCATGGAAAAATCTATCCTAGTGTTTGCTATCAATGAAAATATAAACAAATATGTATGGTAACGAAGAGGGTTTAGCATAGCCAAAACACAAAGCCAAAGGAAAGGAGAGTCTATGGCTGAATGATTGAGAGTTACTCGGCAACTTCACTGAGCTCTATTGCTCAGTAAAAACGCTTTTGGCTCTCTGCTCATGCATGATAACGATAAAGCAAATACCACACCTTATTCTGTATGATCAGTGGTCTCAGAAGGGCCTGTTTATATGGACGAAAAAATCATCTACCACCTTTCCAGCCCGTCAGCTGAGCAGTGAGACGAAATTTTCAAGAGTTTACATGTAGAATTCCATCTTGCACCTTCCAGCCACTTGTCTCATATTTCCGCTTTTGTAATGAATTTTCTCAGACAATAGGATTATGTCTGGCGCTTGCGCATAATGAGCAATTTCATCCCACCGTCCAGCTTTCATCCCACCTTCCAGCGTTTATATGAGAAAATTTTCATCCCACCCAGGTGAGATCCCACCTCTCAACGAGTGAGATCTCACCTGACCGGGATGAAACGTTTTCCATATAAACAGAAGATGAAAATCACAAAGGTTTGTATTGAAGGTGAGATCTCACCTCTCAGCTACAGGGCTGGAAGGTGGGATGATTTTCCCATATAAACAGGCCCTAAATCAAATTATGTAAGGTTGGTACCTTAGGCCAGGTACCAACCTTACATAGTAATATGGAAGATTTCGGTACTCGTGTGATACGAGTCTAAAACTCGCGCAGTTACTGACCAGTCAGCCCAGCTCCGGTGGTCGTGTGATTAGCACTTGTGCTTCTCACGCAATAAACCCCGGTCTGATTTTCACACATGTCACTGATGAGCTCCAATAAGAGCGAAACGCGTCTGGCATTTGAGAATGGGGCGGCTGGTGAAATCAAATCTCAAATTGTTTGACCGACAGTGTTTGATCGTTTGGTTAGCGCCTTAGCATTAAGAAAAACGCTTGGTACAAAAAGCAAAAAGAAAATTCAAGGCTAAAGAAAAATAAAAACTAAAAATATGAAAATAATAGTTTAATAATCTACTCACCCATTCTACTCTCCCAACAAGTTCGAGTTCTTTAATTCGCACGTGCTCGTCAACTTCTTCAGACAAGCAGTGAATCTCAAATGTGCCAAAATTGATCGGGTTGCAATCAGGACGGGGGAGGTAATCAAACAAGTCTTCCTGTATGAAGAAAAAGCAGAACAGGCTATTATCATTCCAGAAAAGAATTTCTTAAGTACCTAACGAAATCAAGATGTTTCTGAAAGCATAGATTCAAAATTTGCATAGGAGTTAGACAGATAATAATCCTGAAAAATTGGTGGTTTTTCCGCAGACATATTGTAGGCACACACTGTTGGTATGGTATAGATATGGGTTTTTGTGCTTAGCATAAGAGGAACACAGAACAGCCTAGGGCGTATCTAAGCAATGCGGCCCGAGTCCTTCCTCTCGATTTGACGACACCTCATTATATTTTGCCTTTTACCTGGAATTACATAGAGCTGGCGACACTCCTCAATATTCATGGCGAGATAGGCTTTAAATAGGCAAGGGCAGGATCACCATTTGGCCATTCTCACCACGTAAAGTACATCTTGCCAGGGGGGGGGGGTGATGGAGCTTGAAATGTACAGGGATGTGCTCCCGACCCGAGTTTTAATAGACGAACCCACCTTTAAGATATTGTTTTACACATTCAGTCACCCCGATTTATGATTTTAGAATGTACTTATGTACCAAGTATTGAAGAAATGTGATTCTATCCTCACTTTTGAGGTATTTTCGGCATACATTAGACCCAGCTATTGTAGAGAATTTCTGAAGACAAACCCATCCATACGAGGGGCACATACCTATCAGACTATATTAGGGAGTATCACCCGGCAGCTTTGGCATACATAGCCAGAGGTTGCAGACTCGAATCTCCTTTCCTGGTCATATACCAATTTCCCACATTTTCCCTAATAAATTCTTCGACTATATTCTGACCTTTTCACGTTCTTCGTCTGTAAGCAGACTGATCACAATTTCACAGAAGTTCTCCCAAACCATTCTCCAGAAATCTTCGATCGTATCATAGAGTGGCATTTGCGTGACTATAAACTTCTTTTTCTGATGAAATCCCTGAAAAAAATAGAATAAAAATCATTGTTTTTTCGAAGCTGGTCCTTACTCTAAGGGGCCAAATAAACGTGCCCCACCCGTTTATTAATTTTGAGCTTCTTCCCCAGCCCCACGGACCTTATTAGGACCTCCCGTTTATTAATTTTGGAAGAAAAAATTTCACTTGTGAAAGGATTAAACTACGTTTATTAAAATTCCCCCACCCCCCGGACCTTATTAGGACCCCACGTTTATCAAATTTTCGAAAAGTTTACCAACCCCCCGTTTATTTGGCACCTTAGAGTATTAGATCGATGTGACTCACTATATGACCAACTTTCTAAGATCCTCAAGTTAAAACAGCAACCCAACCTTTCGAGGGTCGGTAAATGAGTAGCCAGGGAAATCATTCAAGATATAAGTCTTAAGCACAGGACCACATTGCCTGCATTGTTTATTGGAATTTAGACCTCCGTAACCAAATTAAAGTTGCTTGCTGGCAGCCTTTTTCTTTCAGTAAGGTTAAGTTGGAGTTCTTGGGATAATTCCTTGAAGAAACATTATCTCATAGACAAAAACACAAAACTTACATCAATGTAGTTAGCGTTGATATAGTCAGTACCATCAGTAGCTCCCCTGACTGTCAGTCTGACACGACTTGAATCAACTAAAAAGGAAAAATTCTGTTATAAATAAAGAATCAAAGTAGCCATGAATCTCTATTCCATCATGAAATGAATTAATCTTAGAGTGTTAATAAGATTAACTTTATTCTGTTTTGAACTGAGCGAATTCTAACGCATGTAGAGGCAACAAAAAGCTGGTGTCAGATATACGCTGATGAGAAACCCAGTAGCCGTTCAACATGGACTTGGAGTAAATATATTCGGACTTTTCAAGGCTGTTTCTGACACCGTATTAGACATGATAGTCACCACTTATCATGACAAGCCTTAGATCTTTAGTAGGGCAGTGTTTCGGGATCAGGAGAGATCCGTCTCCCATCACCGGCCAATGAGAAATGTGGTTTCTTTCCTATTTATTGCCTATTTATTTCGATTCGACATTTGCAATAAATAGGAAAGAAACCACATTTCTCATTGCCCGATGATGGGAATCGGATCTCTCCCGAAACGTTGTCCTACTAAATATCAAAGGCTTGTCATGATAAGTGGTGACTGTCATGTCTAATATGATGGGCGTGGAGGTCAAGAAAAGGAACGGGCAGTTTTGCTCCTTTTCAAAGTGAAAATTACGAGACGGATGCCAGGCGTTCAGTTCTTCAAGAAAATTGGTAATGCGATTTTTTTTAAGATAGCAGAGTGTCATTGTCATATCTAAAATTAATTGGAGGTTTTCATGTGGATTCGAACAGTTGCCTTCGTAGAAACCAACATATACTTCAGTCAGCAATGGTCCCAAAGGACTTCCCATCGCAACGCCATCCAATTGCTGGTATTCTTAGATGGTTCCAGGTTACTCACTTGGCAAGATAAAAGAATCTCTGTTCTTTTGCTGATTGCATGGTCTTCGGCCAGTCAACATTTCAAATTCTTGAATGTTGAATTCATTGATTATCTGCAATGAAGACGTAAGTCAAATGAAATCAAGTCAAGCCGATATAATCGAGCTTAGTCAAGATGGGTTAAGATGGGTGGGCTGAGTTGAGTTCCAAGCTTAGCATAACTCAGCTCAGCCCATTCAAGTCGAATGTAGTAGAGTTATTCTAAGTCAAGTAAAGCTAAACCAAGCCAAGCCAAGTCAATCAAGTCGAGACAAGTCAAGTTAAGTCGAGTCGAGTCGAGTCGAGTCGGGTCGAGTGAAGTGAAGAGAAGTAAAGTAAAGTAAAGCAAAGTAAAGTAAAGTAAAGTAAAGTAAAACAAAGTAAAGTAAAGTGAAGTAAAGTAGAGTAGAGTGAAGGCAAAATAAAGTAAAGTAAAAGGAAATAATCAAATCAAATGAAATCAAATGAAATCAAATCAAATCAAGTCAAGTCAAATCAAGTCAAGTCAAGTCTAGTCAAGTCAAGTCAAGTCAAGTCAATTCAAGCCAAGTCAAGTCAAGTCAAGTCAAGTCAAGTCAAGTTGAGTCAAGTCAAGTCAAGTCAAGTCAAGACAAATCAAATCAAATCAAATCAAATCAAATAACCTTACCTGCCATTCCTCATCAATCACAGAAAGTCCATTATCGGGCTGAGGAGTGAAATAATCTGCTTCGAGAGTTTCTTCTAGTTCTCCAACTGGTATAGCAGTAAGGCCACATTTTATGTAATCAACCAAAGCATCATGAATGAAAATGTATTGAACCTACAACCGAATGTTTATCAAGCATCAAAATTAGACTCTGCTGCTGAAAAAGTCACAGTTAATGTAATGTACTAAAATCTAGCTCATGGCAAGGCTTTCTTGTCAATTATCGATCAAAAGAGCTGAACGTTACATTCAAGCTGAGAGAAGTTAAGCTACATTATTTTGTAATCAAACACATCAGAAAGAGCTGCAAACGTATGCTGGCTTACCATTACCCCGCCCCCCGGATATCACACAAAAAGAACTCCATTAAACCTGTGTCTGTGAATAAAAGAGGTTCTAAACATGTCCTAAAAATTTAAAAGAAGGAATTATTTTACCTCTTGTTGAACCAAGAAATTTCTTTGCGTTCTGATGTTTTTGATGAATTCATAAATATTAACATTCTTCTTCCTGTTGATTCTTTCAATTTGTGCTTCGATAACAATGAAAGTTCCAGATCTTCCAACTCCAGCACTGAAAATAGAACCTTGATCTTATAATATGACATTAAAACAAACATGGACAAACACTTTAGATCAATGTTTTTGAGTGGAGTATCGACTGTCTTGTTGTCCAGATGATCGCTTGTTCAAATCACAAAAGCAGACTTTTCTACAAGTGGCAGATCTTTGAGAAGAGCCTTGGGGCTGTATGACCTGTATAGTTACTTGGCGATTTAATTGAGTTCTATAGGTCAGCAGAAACGTCGCTGGCTCTCTTGTCATGCAGTTCAGGTTAGAATTCCATCTATTATGGCATGTCACTTGTGGAAAAATCTACGCTTGTGTTCGTCATTCATGATAAATATATATAAATATGTATGGTGCTGAAGAAGGCTACATATAGCCGAAACACGAGGCTAAAATGGAAAGAGAGCCTTGAGCTGAATGACTCACAGAGTTACACGGCGAATTTGAAGAGCTCTAAAAGGTCAGTGGAAACATCGTTGGCTCTTTGGTCATGCAATGTCACTTGGGGGAAAAACCAACCCCAATGTTCACCATTCATGAAAAATATTTTCAAACTAACCAACATAGAATAACGATTGCTTTGTAGACTTGATTAGTATAATATTCCTGACTTATAAAAATATATAAACATACCTGCAGTGGACGACAGATGGGCTATCAGTTTCTTGCATGTATCGTCTAACCATATGAACATACGAAAGCATACTGGATCGCTCTTTCGGGACTCCAAATCAGGCCAGTCCGTAAAATGGAATTGTCTTACGAGTTTAGTTTCGTCTGTATTGTAGCCACATTCCTCTCCAGCCTCATTGTTGTTCCATGAAATACTAAACACTCTGTGGATGTAGCAAGCGTATTTTCTCTCCTCGATAGTCCTGACTGTGACGTTTCCGTACATCAATTCGCCTTGATGAGGCCAGTATTGGTCACATTTTCTCTGTAATGAAAAAAATTAAAATGAGAAGCACTGTGTTGCACTTCATGATTTTAAGAAATTGCCGTAGAAGTACCTTAAAAAGCTCTTTTGACCCCCTTCTCCAGAGCTCCATCTCCAATAAGCCCCCTTAAAACCCAACATTTTGTTACAAACCCAGTCTCTTTATAGCCCTCCCCCAAATTAGAAGACTTGAAACAATACAAGAATTTAGGGGTAAGATAGTAACTTTTTCTGCAAAACATTTCTAGCTTTCTGACTTCGTACGTTTGAGAGTCATGACTTCTCTCTAGTTCCCCCTTTTAATGTCTCAAGCAACCCTGGGGATTAAAAACATTTTCGTACATTCTTGGAGCAACCAGTCCTTACCTTTCCTCTTTCCCAAAGATTAGTCAACATAACGATGATCCTCACATCTTGTTCCCAAACCATTCTCCAAAAATCCTCAATTGTTTGATTCAAAGGAGCTGCAAAACAAGATTTGTCAACTGAAAATCGATAGAAAAATAACCAAAACATGTTTTTATTGCAAAATTCGGGGGTTTGGCAAAAGATTTCCTGACAAGAGCTAGACCTTACATAACTTCACATAAGTTGGCTAAAATGAGCAAAACATTGTTAAAATAATAACTTAGCAGTTTTTGTGTTCGAAGAACTTCGAACACATTGGTGTGGGGTGGATGTCACTCACTCACTCACTCACCAACTAACCAACGCTTGAACAATGGAAAACGTGTAACAATAGGGCCATTGTCAAGAATGCCATTAGGGCCATTGTCTCGGCCATTTATGCGCAATTTGCGGTTAGTTGTTCACAATTCGGCCTGCAAGCACTTTTGTCAATCTGGGGTAATGTGACAACTGACTCATCCTTGTTTACTAAATGGAACTGGAAAATTGCCACCTTGCTTTGGTAAATGACATTTCAGGCATTCTCAACATTTAACAAAGAGTTTTGCCAAAGAGCGGCAATTTCAAAACAGTTTTCAAAACAAATCATCATTAATATTATCCTCACGATGAAAATCGTCATAATAATAATAATAATGATAATCATCATCATCATCATCATCATGATTACTATCACCACCATTGACGGTGTGCAACATCTAAAGGAACGCTACCACCACCACAACCAGCCCTACAACCATCACCTCGACCACCCTATCACCACCACCGGAACCACCCTACAACCATCACCTCGACCACCCTTATCACCACCACCACAACTACCCTACAACCATCACCACGATCACCCCTATCACAACCATCACAACCACCCCTTCAGCACCACAACCACCTCTATCACCACCACCATACCCACCATACAACCACAATCACCCCTACCAACCAGCATCATGATCATCGTGTTCATCAACATCATCATCATAACCACCACCATTATCATCATAATCATTATCGTCATCGTTGTGCATACCGATGAACATCTTTCATCATTTGACCGAAATAGCTATATTCAACCAGAGTCGTTCTTCGAACATGCCCATAGGGCCCCTATGTTTTAGGTATGTGGTCCCCTATGTACCTTTCGAGGATTGCAGACCCCTAGCCCTTCTCCGAAGCAAAGATATGAGAGAAACTCGATGGAGAACATTTGGACAAATTTTGAGACTTCCACTGCAGACACCATGTCAACAAGCCATGGACTGGTACTATGAAATACCAGATAATGCTAAGAAATACCATAGAGGAAACCAGAGAAGAACGTTGCCAGTGATATTACACTATTACATTGTTGAAGTAAATATTAAACATAATCTGGAAGCAAAACAATTTGAAATTAATGAAGATCTGACCATGTTAAGAAAAAATAGCTGAAGACAGGGACAAGTGGAAAGAACTTTCAAAAATTATATGCAGCATTGCATGAGGCGAACAGTGCATGCACTGCAAGTCGGACATGCTTGATAATAATAATAAGTGTCACAGGTGGAACCTGTGGAACGTCCGTAGAAGTAAAAAATCCTCAAACCTACTCAAGGATCTACTTACAAGCAACAATGTCCTGATATCTGTTTTTAGGTCGATTCAGGTGAAGTGTGGAATGTTCCCAAGTGAAGTCTGGCTTGGATGGACCCAAATGCTGCAAACACAAAATTGTTTAAAATTAAGGAATAATATTCAACATAAATGTAACAAAAACTGGTTTTGCAAATTATTCAGAATTCAATCCTCGCTGTAATATTGGGACCAAACAGATTTGTCAAATAGATGTTGTCCTATGGTTGACTGAAGTTTATGGGTGAGCTGTTATTCTGAAGTGCAGGGCGATTATTCTCGTTGCGGAAAATCGTGCAGAGGTATACTAGTTGGAACATTTAAAAGAAGTTTTCAAGTTACCGAGGAATTGAACGATGAAACACACGTACAAACCTTCCAGCTGTTTTCAGAGACAAAAGTACCTTTCAGATAAGGAAACACTGAGTTTACTTACCAGGTATTCTTCCGAAAATAGGTAATCAGAATCAGCATGAAGTTGTACCACATGATCCGGAAAATCCTCGACGTCGATTGGCGGGTGCTTCCGTTCTGAAAAAAGAGGGGGAAAATTCGTTATTGGGACAAGCCAATCTTCAGATTGCGACCAAGACAGCAACAAATCTCAGTTGTTTCGGGGTCAAAAACACGTCTAATGATATTCACAACTCATTATACTTAAATATAATTTGTCTCTAGGAATTTGATCTTTCCATTATTATAAGAAATAGTTAGATATACCTATAGGAAACTGCATTTACTGGCTGTACTCCTGTTTGACACAGGTCTAATTGGTCGTTTAGGTCGTAGAGAAAGACTCGAAAGAATCAAACGATCAAGATTCACACTAGGTATTTTGAGTCCTCATGCGATCAAAAAGGCTTAAACGGCCCAGTCTTTTAGTAAAACAAACCAAGAGTACAATATGGTAGTGATATATGGGGAATGAACCAAGGTTTAACAAGAAACTCCGTTTTAGTTTCCTGTTTTTGAGTGACATAATGGCTCAATATCCTGTCAATCAGCCACACGCCAGATTACAATTGCGCCTTCGCAGCAGAAATAATGAGAAGGATAAATTAAAAGGGAAAAAACTTTTTAATCGGAGCTCCACGTTTCCTACAGCCCATGGTTCAACAACAAATAAGTTTGACATACCAACTGATCGCGCACTGAGTCTGGAGGCAAGTGGTCTTGGTTTCAGCTCCTCGACATAGAATCTTGACTTCGCAAATCTAGTTTCAAAAACATTCTTTTTCCTAAAAGTTAACAAGAGAAAAATACAGGTTACTGAATCTTACATTACACTAAATAGGTATAAGGTCTAAGCCCTAAGCTCGACAATGCATCGTAGTCATCGTTAAGTGTCGTAGTCTTACGAAGCCAACACGTTTCTAAACAGCGTCTAATTCTTTCTAACCCTGAAAGGTTTAAAGTTCGTCTGATTATTCAAGACATTACTCGACTGAAAGCAATATCTTCTCAAAAAAGTTTTGTTAGGAAACTAAAAATCGATATTTTGTCAAAATATTCAATTTATTCCTCAAAAATTATTCCTATCCATATTTCATGTCTTAATACTTTCAGCATTTAAAAGATTTTATTATCTTCTTGGATATTTATTTTAGCCATCCAGTTAGTTACATTAATGATTTATACAATTGTGTGAACTACATCTGTTTGTAATTCACTATATACCATATCTGTATCTTTATATAACTTATGTTTAATGATGTAATTTGTTTTGTTTTGTTGATATTAAGCAGCCCAGGCTAGATAAGCTTGGCTTTTCCTGGGTCGCATAAATTTTCCTGTAATTAATTGGAATTCTCAAGAAAAATATTGAGTTGACTTGACTTATGTCATGTGTCTATTAAGCTTTCTGATGGTCTAATTAAATGAGAAAAACCTTCTAAGATATTAGACTTTAAACACTCAATGGAAATGGTCTCTAAACTGTCAAAGGTCTAAAACGCGTCTTATAATTGACGTTACTCGATTTCTGTCATGCGTCTAATTAGGCTTTCTGATGGTCTTATTAGAGGAGAAAACCGTCTATAATATTAGACATTTCAGGCACTCAATAGAAAAGTCCTTTAAAGTCAGTATATTAAAATAAACAGGTTTGATTTAGTTTACTCACTTGCAGTATATAAGAGCAGAAAATATGACAGCAACAACGATGAGTAATGATAATACAGTCGCCCAGACCAAGGACTTATTTCCACCAGTGGTTGGTGCTTTCTCGGTTGTTATGATCTTCTCGACCGCTGTAGGTAAAGAAATAAAGAAGACAGCTATAAGAAAGCACGAAAGTACTAAATAATATTTGGATTCAAGGAAATTGTGTCTGGTAAATAGAAGGTTATCACAAAGAAATAAATGCCCCAATTTTAAGAATGCAGCGTAAAAACAGCCTGCTGATGAATACTGCATGAAATGAACATACTGACGAATGCAGTATGGAATGAAATTGTTGGTGAGTTAAGCATGAAAAGAGCATGCTGATGAATACAGAAAGAAATGAACATACAGGGGAATGCAGTACGAAATGAACATAATGACGAATGCATTAAGAAATGAACATGATGACGAATACAGTATGAAATGAACATGCTGACGAATACAGCATGAAATTTTGGTTGATGAATACAGTATGAAATCAACACGCTGATGCGTGCAGTACAAAATTAGAATGCTGACGAATGCAGCACGAAATTAGAATGCTGACGAATACAGTACGATATGAACATCCTTATGAATGCAGTATGAAATGAACACGCTTACGAATGCAGTACGAAATTAGAATGCTGACGAATGCAGTATAAAAAGAGCATGCTGATGAATACAGTATGAAATGAATATGCTGACGAATGCAGCACGAAATTAACATGCTGGTGAATGCAATATGAAATAGACTTGCTGAAGAATACAGCACGAAATGAAATTAAAACTTACCAGTTTGAAAACTTTTTTCAATCATTTCTCCTTCCAAAGTAATGTTATCCCGTCGTCTTCTTACTGTAGCCCGAACACTGACAACATAAGTGGAGTTCTCTGCAAGCTTTTCAATTGTCATTTCCATCTTATTTTTATTACAAGACGTTAGTGACATTGCTGATTTCTTCTGTTTGTCTTTTATTGTAATCAAGTAGCAATCAATAGGGGCAGGAACATGTTTTGGAGCTGACCAGGATATTGTTAACGAGGTTGCAGTGACTTTCTTGTCTGTTAAGTTTCTTGGTTTGAAAGGTGCTAAATGAAAGAAATAAACAATGAATTCAATAAGAATAAAAGTCAGACGATCCCAAAAACAGGCTTCTTTTACAGGGTTGTTTGGTTCTGAAACGAAGTGCGCATGAAAAATATCCAACAAATCAATCGGTGGCAACCACTATAAAAGAGGTCAAAATTTTATGAGGCGAAACTTTTCCCAATGTCAATTTCATGTTAAGCACGTTGGTCAATTGGCAAACTAAGCATAGATGCGAATTTTTCTGCCCATGCCTCTAAGATCATAGACTATGAAACGTCAAATTTGAAATTTCACAAGGAGCTTCTTTGATTCTGGAGAAAGAAAGACAGAAAACGAACAACGAGAAATAGGAACTGTAGGTCAGATGAACAAACAACTTGGGGGCTACAGCCTTTCTCAGCTCTCATATCTTAAAAGAATACCTTGGCATGCTGAGCCCCCAAGTCACCCAGCTCTACATCATTGGCTTCGATCTCAGCAAGCCTTTTTCTTGTTTTTACGACTGATTTTTCATCACTGCATCACCCGTTCTCAAAAACAATATTAAAGAAAGGGGTTAAGGCAAGAAAACTGAATTTGCGCTTAACTCGAGGAGTTGCTGGGGTAACAGCAAATGTGACCCGAATCTCAGCCTGATGTTTCTTAGAAAGGTTGCTCTTGTTAAAAATAATGCCCAATAACAAACAAACAAACAAACAAACAAAAACAATGTTACGAAACTCTAGAATAAAGAGTCTTGCTATTAAATTATATGAAAATTTCTTCATATTTTTTCGAAAGAAACAGAGCACTATATTAAGAGCAATAGGAATATCGTTTTACATACCGGATTCATCTGTCATGATCTGTCTCGTACTGCTATAAGTAAGACCGGCTGAGTTTCCAGCGGATACCCGGACATCATATTTTGTGATTGGTCTGACATTTGCCACAATGTACTTCAGTGGATCTTTGATCGATCGATAAACCCGGCCTTTCTTAGGCTTCGGAACGTCATTTGATATCCAGTCGGAATCTTGCTGTTCTTTGTAGTGAACCTTTGAAAAGAAAATGCGGTTATTGAACGATTGGAAGGTCGATGCTGGAAAACATTCGGACCGAAGCATGACGTAAGGAGCAAACGTAGTGAGGCAAGATATGCTTACCCCATGCCTTAGAGATTTTTATGATCCGCTGGAACGTCCTCTTAGCATTTAATACCTGTTGTTAAGGTTATTGTTAAGGGTTACGTTTTAACGCATTACCAAAATGTTAGAAAAAATCGATAAGGCTTAAGTGGATGCTTTACACTTTTTTATAAGGAACACCTTTAAAAGGAATTCGAGGCTGAAAATTCCCAAAAAATTAAGGAACTTTAAGGAACTGTCGAGGGTCGGATGAAAAACTAAGAAACTCTTTTTCAAAGAACAAGACGGTTTGTACGAAAAAGAACAGAAGTACAATATATTTCCCGTCGTTCTTCCCCAAAAGGCTCCTTTTATACTTAAAGTTATAAATGAAGAATAGTTTCTATGAATTTGCTGTAAAAATTATTATTTATACATATCCCATGGCAAGGAACAGTATAAGGAACTTTCAGCCTCATTTCGTTTAAAAATTAAGGAACCCTAGCCTCAACTCAGACCAAAGGTTCCTTATAAAAAAAACGTGTAACAAACGATCTGAACCAAAAAGATTGCGAAAAACAAATAACCCTGGGTAGATCGATAATTCCCTGGGTATGGGGTTAAAATTTTAAACTATTCTCTGATTATCACCCCAACCCCTGGCTAGATACACCAAGGCGCATGTATAACATGTTCCATATAGAAGTTAACCCAACCTCCAATTCAAGCGTTCTTACCTTGTATGAAACATCAGGTCCGTTGAAGAATGTAGGCTCGTGCCATAATACAACAACAGCAACTTCAGGAGTATCCGTGTTGTACATACTCAGAATTATTGGAGATGATGGAGCTAAGAAAAATAGTTTTATCAAGAATTGTTTTTTAAGTTATCTACACATTGTTAAGTCATTTAGGCCAAGATATCTCATGGTTACTTTATGGAATATATATACTACACTAGACAAGGAAACTAAAAACTGCAAGGCTCTTAAAGGTTTAAACAATAAACCTTAAATTAATAGTAAATGAACGTTTTCATTTTTTTGCAATTTTTTTAATAACTTAAATCGCTTATAATATAATAGACCTACCTGCAACTTTCGTCTTAAAATTCATAACTGCTGGATCACTACACAGAACTTTCGTTTTTCCTTGAACACAAGTGACCACTGCCAATATATAATTGGTGTAAGGTGAAAGCCCAGTGACTTGGTATACGGTATTCTGATTTTCAAGTTTCACAAACGTTCTTCTTGTATCACCAGAGGTTTTCCAGTAGGAGATATTAGTATATCTGACTTGACCAGAATGTTGACCATGGACCCAGGAAATCGTTGCGTTTCGTCCTTCAATTATTGTTGCTTTTAGGTTGCTTGGTTTTGTTGGTTTACCTAGAAGGATGAAAATTTTTATCAAAAGACTCAGCCGAACAAACGCCATCCTCCAAGATCCTGGCCAAACCACCAAACACTGTTTGCCTAATATTTGAAATTTGCTCGTCAAGCAAAATGTTTACCGTTTGGCAACGTCAGAAACTATGCTCATTGAAACATCCCGCAAAACGTTTGACTGGTGTTGCCTTGTCAAGCAATGTTTTGTGACGTGGTCGAACTTTCAAATATTAATTGATCAGTTAATTTCAAATGCTTGATAAGCAATGTTTGATCGATTAGCCAGATCTTCAACAATTGAGATCTATTTTACAAGCAACGTTTGATTGTTAGGCCACGTTGCATAACATTGCTTGTCAAGCAGAATTGGCTTCCAAATGCTTATGAAAGTTCTAAAATCATTTCTGAATATTTCAAGCAAAAATGCTTGCCGAAAAATGTTTTTAAACATGGCCATAAACAGTCAAACATTCTGATTAACAAACAAATTTCGAATGTTCCATCAACAATGTTTGATCGTTTGACCAGAGTTAAAGCAAGGCCTTGGCCCATGGGAAATGCCTCCCAAAAAATGCTTTGAAACCTGGCTACAAACAGTCACACATTCCGATTAACAAACAAAGTTTGAATGTTCCATCGACAATGTTTGATTGTTTGACCAGAGTTAAAGCAAGGCCTTGCCCCTGGGTTGGCTACTTCTCTCTGCAACTTCTTGAAACAGAGCTTGATGTTTGTTCTGCCACATAATGAGTGCCAGGTCCAAAGCATTATTTAACGAAAAACATGAAAATTAACATAGAAATAAGCATTATCATACCAACCTCTTTCGGCAGTTTCAAACTCCATAACAGCCGTATTCCCACACACATAATAATTACAGGCAGTGAGACTGAACTTATAAGCTGTCGATGGTGATAGACTGCCAACAAAATATGACAACGTCATGCTGGCTAAACTCTCCTGTAATCCAAGTACCACACATTTGAGAACATAATTCTTAATTGCACTGCCTCTTCCTAGATACGACGGAGGACTCCAATTTAAAGTCAAGCTGTTTTCACTTCGATCTTGGAGCTTCAATGTTGGAGCAAACGGATATTGATTTTTAACCACAACAGATACGTTACTAGTGCTTCGTCCATACTTGTTGGTAGCTACGCACTTGAAAGTGCCATGGTCATCAGATTTGGCATTTCTGATAATAAGAATATTGCCAACCGTTTCTGCTGCACTGTTCAGGGGCTTTGTCCAGCTTATTGTGGGTGCTGGCTTGCCTGTTGCATTACAGTTAATGTACATTGTTTCTCCACCAAAGATGCTTGCTGATGTAACATTAGTTTTGGCAATCGGAGGTGCTGAAAAAGAGGTAGGTAAAAATGATTCAATGTATGAATAGAAATGAAATACGCCCATTCATACTAATAAACAATTTGTTTTAAGTGTTTGATTTTCTCCATCACAAGCAACAGAGGTTTTCTGTAAGTAATGTTTCTCTAATAGTATGCCATAACCTGGTCCTGTTGCTGTTATAGATTCTTTGACAATAAGATTTTCGGTGTTAAACCAGAACTTTTGTCAAAACGATTCTGCAACATCTAAGGAATATTTACACCTGAAAAAGTGGCTTATTTGAATGAGCAATTTTATTTGGAATAAAAAATTATGCAAAAAACAGATGATAAGACAGTTTTAGAAATTATTATATGGTGTTCGAAAATACAGCTGTTCAGATTGGCAAAGTCAATCTGATTGGTTCTTCAGCAGTCTATAAGAGCTGCATGACCTGGGGCATTATAATCATGTGACATAACCAATGCTTTTATTTTGAAATTTATTTCTTATTGAAACAGTGAATGACAAGTGAGATGGGAAGTGAAGTACTGACAAATGATGTTTCTTGAGTTCAGAATTCTCTATCAAAGTTTGAAAATAAGCTATAATTTTCAAGCACCATATAGACTTTATTGAACGATTGTTCGGATCAATGCAGGAAAATATTGGAACCTCAGCTTCTTGTACAGACCTCACTGTGTTGGAGCCATACGTTGTGCTTCGGTCCAAATATTTTCCAGCATTGACATAGCAATCCTTCAATAACCACATAGTATTAATCTTAATAAGTATTATGCTCCACCCCTCTGAATGACCTTCAATCAGTGCCTCCTCGAAAAACAAGGGTTTTATGAGAAAAGGTTATTTATTCATGCCTTTTGGCATTCTAGAAAGCTTGCAGAATGGCACATTAGGTGCTGCTTCAGGTGAACATTTTCTGGTATTGTTCAGAACAAAAGTTATTATAGGCTTAAGCATAACTTACCAAACATTAGCAATCTGTATTCCTCCCCAGTGACTTCTGTGCCATTGCTCAAATAGGCACATCTGTAAAAACCTTCACTCTCCAAGGATGATTTTTCCAGTTGAAATGATATGGTTTCCAACCCACCAAATACAGAGAATGCATCACTATCATCTTCGATTGTACCATTACTCAGTGAGATGGTTGCTGTGACTACTTTAATGTCATCTTTATAAAGCATATATGTGGTTGGTGTCACATTGCTTGGTATTGAACAATCAAAGTTGGCATTATCAGGGACAACATTTGTGATTGTGGTAACAGCTATAGAATAACAATGATATCTTATCAAACTAAACTCAAGACTGCTATAAAGCCAAGATCAACTTTCATTAAAAGTTACCCTACTTGGTTTTTGCAGGGGCACTGGTTTTTTGGCTGAAAATGACTATGGCAATGCTGATTGTGATGATAATGATGATGATGCTGATGATGATGATAATGATGAAGAGGATGATGATGATGATAATGATGGTAGTAATGATGATGGTGAAGTTGATGATGTTGATGATGATTATGATGATGACAATGATGATGATGATGATGATGATGATGATGATGATGATGATGATGTTGATAGGAAGATGATGATAATGATAATGATGGTAGAGATGATAATTTTGATGTTGATGATGATGACAATGTTGATGATGATGATGATGATGATGATGATGATGATAATAATGAAGATGGTGATAATGATGATGATGGTTACAAAAATAGCGATTGTGATGATCCTGATGATGATGATGATAGGATGATCAGGATGATGATGGTGATGATGATGATGAAAAAACTGATGAAAACAGCAATAGGTCAAAGGCATTTTGCACATGGTCAACAGTTCTTATTGGCAAGGAATTCTGAATCGTAACAAGCAAATAATTAACGAACTAACTACATGAAAAACTTATCCATGTCATCATTTTAGGTTGTGTCCACTAACCATGATGGGATGGGCAAAATTTTGGCAGAAAAATATTTGGCTGAATTAATTTACTCACCACCAAAAGAACAAGGAAACACCAAAAGCATGAAACAGATAATGATTTGAAAAAACCAATTCATTTCTTTGACCAGAATTGTCTTCACATTTGATTTGTCTGTGAATTGAAATCACAACAGTTGATGATGTGTCAAAACACAAAAATGAAAGTGTTATTAATCCATAGTGGATGTCCACCAGACCTTGAAAAAAATCAATGATACGTAGGTATAATCAACATCGACCAACAGATTATTCAAAATTAGGACCCATTAGGTTACACATTTTACGTCTTCGTAAAGCAAAATAACGAAAATTTACTTAGTTCAAAAGAAACATAAGGGCTTACAGTACACTGTACAACCGTTCAGCCAATTGGATAACGAAAACGACAGGTCTCGCACACCGGCCGAAGAAGCGAAAGTCAGTTGAAACTTATTACGGCCTAAATCAATATCAATCATACGCAATTCGATAAATTGCTGCTAAAAATCTAAGAATTGCATACCTTACATTTTGTTAAAATTCAATATCTTTCGTAGAAGCAACTTTCGATAAAC
Source organism: Chrysaora quinquecirrha (assembly GCA_014526335.1). Taxonomy (NCBI): domain Eukaryota; kingdom Metazoa; phylum Cnidaria; class Scyphozoa; order Semaeostomeae; family Pelagiidae; genus Chrysaora; species Chrysaora quinquecirrha. The sequence continues at coordinate 8,080,376 of JACTAT010000032.1, forward strand.
AAGGAACTGTTGAATAAATAATGCACCACGCCAAAAACAGCTCGGATTAGAAATTACTGAATTACTTATTTCCTCAAAACATCTTTCCCCACCATGACTCAAAGTGGGAACTGTTGTTGTGTTTTCCGCCCTGATTCAATCCCGCGGGTAATATGCAGAGAGACGCGGGATCAAAACAATAGGTCAGAAGGGGGGTAAACTAGAAGGATCCTAAGAGACGGGGGTTGCTGCTGTATTTGACTTATTTTTTCAGCATTTTTCTTTCAAATCCTTTCAGAAAGATTACTGGAATTTTCTTAAAATAGCGCGTTAATTACTCGAAAGAAATTTTTGAAAATCAATCGAATTTGCAATGAAAGCGGCTCCGGTTCCGGGTATATTTTTCCTCATTGCGAAACCAGATTGCACAAATATTATAGTTTTTCACTAGATGCATCAGCAGTGACGTCATTGAAAATAATGACGTCATTCGCATGAACAGGCATTGTGCCAAAGAGCATCATGCGTCAATTAATAAGGTTCGAGAAGGGTAAGGAAAGTTGAGTGTAGCTTGCGCGCAAATCACACGTTCGGACGAGCTTGGTTGAATAAACATGCTTCGTTAGCACACAGGCTACGCTTCGTTAGCACACAGGCTAACTTGGTGCGCACACAAGACACCTCCCATTTGTTAAGATGGTTGGAATAGCCCCGTTCTGAGCAACTCTGACCCAAAATCACCACGAAGAGCGAGAAGAGTAGCCAGTCTCCCTGATCAAGTCGAGAGGAAGAACTTGGGTCTATAGTTCCTTGGCTCGCCTCTGTCGTTGTCTACGATTTGCCTAGGGCTATTAAGGGGTCCCCTTTTGATAAAAGACATCTATACTTTGCGAAGACAGTAATTGCTTCTATCTAAAATTTGAAGTCATCCTGGAGTGGATTTATATACGGGTACAAAAATCGGTAGTAAGAGGGTTGGGCTGGTTTACGGCTTGCTGGTCTACGTAGACTTATTACCTGAGCGGCTGGTTGATATCTTAATTGGTGCAATCGCACCACTGAACCCCTGAGTGCCTGAGACGCGTACCAGCGGCAGTTTACGGTTTACCACGATGAAACCATGTAATGCGCTTAGCAGAGACAAAATCACACACACAAAAATCGTTTGATAAGTTCAGACAAATCTTCACATATAACTGAAATACATTTTCAATTTCACACTCAGAAACAAATGCTATCTCACGAACTTGTTGAATTAAAAGTCAACTGATGAGGATGACATTACTAAATTGAGCTAAAGTTCTTTTTATTCCAAGGCAGCAGCACCAGATACAATTTCAATCAATTCTTTGGTGATTACAGCTTGTCTTGTACGATTGAATGTCAATGTTAGTTTATCAATCATTTCACCTGAAACAAATAGGACATAAATTGTGTATTGAGTACCATCGAGATGCAGGGTCCAGCGGGGTAGAAGGTCTGAGCAGAGGCGGACTGGCAGCGAATCTTAAGGGTTGCTATTTCCAGTAAAAGGGACCTGTTTTACTATAGCGATTTTTCTTGTCAGTTGCTTCTAGCGAGCTCCTCTGTAAAAAATCAATTCGAGGCAAGGGCTTCTGTTCATGTAAAATATTTCTTTTCTTATTTGCGATATTCCGCTGGCAAAATCCCCTCCCTTTAATAAATATTTTCGCATTTCTATATTTTCTTGCTTCCATATTTTTGTGCGCATATGCTGATTTTTTTTTTACTTCTTTCCAATTATCTGCATTGAGAAACAATTTCTGCTATTTCTATCTGTTTTCATACTAAGCGAAACCAATCCAAATCTCTTCGAAATCCCAAGAAATGGAAGAGATTTGCTCAAGAAACAACAGAAAGAGTTTGTTAAAGACCCTACAATAAGAAGGCCCAGGTTGCAATCGCAACCTAGCATCCCTGCCAGTCCGCCCCTGGGTCTGGGGCTTGGACTCTAAAAGGGAACCGGAAAAATTGAATGTCTCTTATTTGCTTCCCTACAAAACCGTCTTAAGGCCTAAAAGACGCAAAACGTTCTAATGTTGACGACGTTTAGCCAACCCTGTTCCAATAGCAGCCAATATGCAAAAAGTTTGGAAGAAACGTTGATTGTAAAGTTTGTGACGTTTCGGCAAGGCTCAAGTGGGTGCATATTTTTGTATGATGAAGTACACTACAATGCAGACTATTAACTGCAATCCTAGCAAAAAGTATTGTGAATACTATGTTATAAGCATGCCTTGCGTTATAAGTATGCTAATCTAGTCCTATTATAATATATTTGGACTTAGATCCCCTCCTCCGACTCAATGTAAAGGACCACTGACAACATAAATTTTGCGAACAATAGGTCGGGGAAGGGAGCAATAATTGAGAAATAATTGAAATCTTGAGAGCAATAATTTTTCAACAGAGTAAATATATTCAGACTTATCAAGGCTGTTTCTGACACCGGAACGTTGCCCAACTAAATATCAAAGGCTTGTCATGATAAGTGGTGACTATCATGTCTAATACGGTAGCAACAATTTTGTGAAAATTTGAAACGTTCCAGCCTTTTTGGTGAGGAAAGTTAAGCGTATAAGTGAGTGCAGTATATTGGTTAGTAGATTCATTCTAATAGTTAATTAGCAAATAAGCAAATTATGAAACACGTAACATACCGGCATTCTTGCTAGCACCATCCATGGCAGTCATTCTAGAGCTCTGTTCACTGCATGCACTTTCTTTCAATCCATAATAAACTATACTTGCTAATGTGAATTCATGGTAATTACGTAAAACATCAGCATCAACATCATCATAAACACTCAGGTTCTCTGAAAAATTAATCAGAATATTTTCAATCAACAAGGCATATGAAACAAATCGACATTAGTTTAGAATGCAACAAAAATACACCAAAGGTTAGAATGCGAAATTGTGGAAAAATTTCAGAATGCGAAATTTAGATTTTAATAGAAATGGTTGCACATAAAATTGCAAGCAAACTGAAGCAAATAGCAAACAGCGCTCATTTAAAGGGTTTTACGCCAACTTTAACATTTGTACCTGATTCTGAGATGGTATCCAAAGAGGGAATGTCCTGAGATGTGACAGCAAATGACACAACAGTTCTGCAAAAAAGACAAATTATTCAACAACAAATAGGAACTTCTGACAAGGTGTTTCACTGCTGTTAATCAATGCAAAATATTCAGCGAAAGAATGTTCCCTATAATCATCTTTAAAGACTGCATCCGAATTCAATGTCTGCACTCTGAGGATTTTCAGATGAAAAAAGCTGGTAACAGGTCGATTGGCCCAAACTCCCTTTTGCCCAACTTCCTTCTTGCACAAGCTGGTTTTTTTGCCCAGCATTCTTGGTCCTTTTGCCCAACTGAATTACTTGCAAATTATCAATTTTTTAATCACTAAAACAGTCAGCAGGGTAATGATCAAGGGTTTGGGGCAGAGCCCCAAATGTCATCCATCAAATAATGGGCAAACTACAAGAAAGAAGTTGTCTGTGTCATTTCAGGTTGGCCAAACGACCATGATGGGTTGGGCAAAACGTCTTAACAGGTTGGGAGAAAGGTTGGGCAAATCTGTGGTTGGGCGAAACATCTTGAAAGAAAAAAGCTTCTAAGTATGCTCTCAAGATTTTCTACAATTCATCACAATCTTGCAAATTCTCTGCAGAACTCAAAGAATAGTCTGAGAAGTGTTTGAAAAATAACATACTTGAATTACACTCTTTTTCTTTTATAAGAACAATTTTATAAGAACACGAGCCTGGATTTTGCCCAGATATTAAGAACAAAATAAGAACAAGCTGAGGCTGGGCGTTTTCATAAGCCCTGAGAATATCAGCTAAATATGAAAGTACGACAGTCAGACAACGTAAAAAGCAAGCAAACAATGAAATGGACAAGCATGCTCCATTTTTACACAACCCTATTACCACTAAAGACATTCACTGACAAAATCTAGATGTCTCAGTAACCAAGGAATTAAGAACAGATTAAGAACATTTCAGGTTCAAAAAAGGCAAAAACTTAAGAACAGCCAGCCTCAATCAAAATTTCCTGGTTCTTATAAAAAAAGAGTGTAATTAACTGATGACAATCACAGTGATGATGGTGAAAATGATAGTAGCACTGACAATGAGCACTGTAATGAAACCAATGATGGTGATGGTTATTATGGTGATGATGATGATTATGATAATGATGCCAATAATAAGGATGATGATGAAGATGTTGATGTTGATGATCTTGACAACGCTGATGCTGATGATGAAGATTGTGAAAATAATGATGATGTTAATTATGATTATAATAATGATCATAATTATGATGATCATGATGATGATTTTGATGCTTGTAATGATGACAATGCTGATGATCATTATTATTATTTTGATAATGTTGATAGTAAGGATGATGATGATGCCCATGATTATGATGATGATGCTGGTGATGATGATGATGATTATGATGATGTTGCTGATAATAAAAATGATGATGAAGTTGATGTTGATGTTGATGATGTTGATAATGTGATGATGATTATGATTATATCAATGATGCTAATGATGAGAATAACAATGGTAATGATAATGATGATCATGCTCATTATGATTAACATAATGTTGATGATGATTATAACTGTGATGCTGGTAATGACAACACTGATAATAACTATGATGATGATGATGATGATGGTGATAATGATTGTGATTATGTTGATGATTATGATGATTGTGATGATGATGGTGATGATGATAAGATGAACTTAGAATTAAGAAGAACATAAAACATAGAAACCTGTTGCTCCCTGGCCATAAACTCTAGCTGGCTTCAACTCTCTTTCTGCTCTTGAGAATTTAGCAGCTGACACCATCTTCATTGATTTTGTAATTTTCTGGATATTTTTCACTGATCTCAATCGAAGACGAACTAAAATTCAGGAAAAAAGGACAGATAACTGAGTGGCACATCAGCATCTTTACAAATATCAAATGGACATGGGAAATGAGCATGGACTGACAGATATCCTTCTATTAACATCTGCATCTGTATAAATTTCTGCTCAGTCTCGAATATCTTGAAAATATCAAAATTTCCCTAGAGTACAAATCGATCTCAAAAGTTTACTGCTACTATAGAGTGTCCATAATTCATGCCAAGCTTTGAGGTGATGATCACCTCATCTGGTAAATGCCAAATAGCAGCACTCTAGCCTTTTATCCCAGTCTCTTGATGCTATCCCAGACTGGAAAGTTTTCCTTCTGCACATACAAGTTATGATGGCCTAATAAGGCTGTGCATGTGAGCTGGGCATTGCACATGCAGAGCAAACTTTTGGTAACAGGACAAGTCAGCCCACTACAGCCGACCCACCATGTGATAGACAAGCCGGCCTGTCAGCGTTGGCCCACTAGAAATAATAAATTCTACACGTGATTGTACATTTACGCTGCTAAAGTGGGGTATGGGGGTGGCAGCCCCCAATATCCCCACACTTAATTGGGATATAACCGACCATAGCTGTAAATAGCGTTGTGGACCAAGATTGCGGTGTACCAACTTGTCCATATGGGTGGGCCAGCTTGGTAGTGGGCCGACTTGTCTAGAAAGCAAACTTTTCGGTCTGGGTGGTGATATTAAGCAATGATATAAGGCATCTCTCATACTTACTATCTTTTAATGTTGCCATGTTTCTTGCACCAACACTAAAACAAAAACATAATTTTACTTTTGGCAGCCTAGGTATTCTACAAACAGGCCTTTTTAGCTTTTTAAATACCTGCGTATCTCCACTCCAGCCAGGAGGGCACACTAACAGGAGGGGAGGGTGAGGGCACGCAGGGCCTAAAGAGCTCCCCAGGCCCACATCTGGACTGCAACACTAAAACAATTTTGATTATAATCATTCCCATTCCAAGAATTTTTCTTGTAGTTAAAACAGAAACGTTCTTTCCATTCATATAGTTATAAAACAGGTAAAATCAAAACTTACCATGCTGGAGCTTGAAACAAGGCCACTCTTGCAAACATCCCTTGAGCCGCCATGATTGAAGATGGTGAGGGGAGAAAGAGAACGAGGCTTGCAAGTCCTTATGGGATATTTGAAGCAAATTTTGATTGGCTAATTTACTGGGCTCTGGTGTTGAAAGATAGGAGGAAATAAGCATGCGCATTACAACAGATACACGACTATGATCTGAAATCAACACCGTCCCAAAATCGTCTAAAACCGCCCAACCGTCGATACATTATCATCATTTTACGGACAGGGCGGACAGAAGGGGAAAGGTTAAAAGGAAAAGTAAAGGTTAACAGTTAAGCTAAAAAAATGATCAAATTGATTGACAATAGAAATATTAACAATAAAAACTCAATGCAATGTGAATGAATGAAGCTATAGTGACGTAACATGTCTGCAGAATCTGCAGTGCCGACTTTATAGTGAGATTTTTGCCTCGTGATGTCGCCATCATTTATTTATATGCATTCTAGTTCTTTATTTCGTTAGATGGGAGGGTGACTGGATTGGACGGGAAACAGCAAGTTTCAAGTCTTTCCCATTATACACTGCAAGCTAAACCAGTTTAAACTAAACCTGTTTGACGAGACTTGCATTCTGATTGGCTAATCAATTGAATCGAATTGATTTGATTGGTGGAGATTTAACCTGGTTGGCTGGTTTGTGACGCATGTTCGTATATAAATATTCGGCACAGTGCATAAGTTGAAAAGGTTTTTTAGGTGTAGGTATTTAAAGCTTTAGTTTCAAGAAATCAGCAAATTACTGAAAGAGTAACAGCAATGTCTGGAAAGGAAGGTAAAATTTATTTAATATCATACCTCGTTAAGAAATCGCACAAACTTATCTTGCGTCGCGCTAGAGGGTTGATCTTATGCACTCTATTTTATAAGAATTGTTTTATAAGAACACAACACGAGCCTTGATTTTGCCCAGGTTTCAAGAACAAACTTAAAACAAGCCTAAGGCTGGCCTTTGCATATCTTGCATAAGTCTAAAAATATCAGTGAAATATGAAAGAAAGACAGTCAGACCGAATACAGAAAGCAAGCAAATAAAACAATAAATTAGAATTTTGCATTTTCACACAAACCTAATTTGGTACCACACCCAACCTTAGTTTTCTACCAAATGTTAGGGGGAATTATTTTTCTCTTGTTATGTCGGAAGGATTCGGACATATTTTTAGGGTGTTATTCATGGAAATGGAAATCAACTCGGTTGTTTACAAGGCTCTTGAAGTTGAAAATCGCATTTTGGCAATGGCATTTATCTTTCAAAGGGAATCAGGTTGTTACGAAGTCTATGAGCATACCTGACCTGCTAAAAAACAGCAATTAGGAAACTTTATAAACATGTAAATGATTCATTAGAGCTCAGTTGTTGGCAGAAGATTCTCGAAGATTGTGATGAGATAAATATGTTCATGCCATCACTTGAAACTCTTATTTACATAATTACATGTTTTGTTGAAAAGGAGGAGTTACGATAACCTGTTCCGTTGAGTTGAGTTGAATCTCACGAAAAGCGAAACAAGATCAAACCAGTTTGCCAAAAAACGGATGCTACATTCTGATTGGTCAATCCAGCATATCTGATTGATTTGATTGGTTTAAATTTTTCGGCTTACACAATCATTGTGCCTTTGTGTCAGTCACAGTCAGTCTGTCAGTGTTCCTTTCTGACTTCTCAACTGCACAAAAAAGATAAGTAATGTCTGGAAGGCAAGGTAAAATAGCATTACTTTATTTTAAAGTTGCAATCAACGTGTTTGACCGCGACAAATTGACGCTGGGCCAAAGGTTATGATCATAATTACCTATGCTTTGACCAAGTCGTTCGTCACTAGAGCAGAAATGGGGTGGCCTAGATTTAGGCCAGGGTGGGTATCTATCGATCTAGGCTCCAACAAAATTTCAAGTCGAGTGCTCTGCTGGCTGATTGGAAGGCGATTACAGCTTTAGGTTTAAGACACCGTTTAGAATAAAAATAACATGTTCCCAATACACATATTCAAGAAACTCTGAAGAAACTTTCAATATTCCAAATCTGAAAATTTTAAGAAACTTTCAATACTGGGAAAATTAATAAGTTTCTTATAAAAATACAGGATATGTAATCAAATTGTTTTAATAATAAGCTATCTTTTTAGGTGGAAAAAAGAAACCTCTTAAACAGCCCAAAAAGCCAGCCCAAGAGCTTGATGAGGTAAACCTGAATCTCTTGAAATCTTGTATTTGAATCTCTTGAAATCTTGTATTCACTCACAAACTTTTCAAAAATAGTTGCTCGCACCTTAGAAGAAAGATTTCTTGTGCAAGAGAACTGCTGTTGTTTCTACATCACTGGTGGCTTTTATGGCCCTGGCCAAATTATCAAACATTTTTGGCCAAACATTTGAAACTTGCTTGCCCAGCAAAATGTTTTACCAACACTGTTCATTAAACTGTTATTGCTTGTGTGAAGCAAAAATTGTTTTGAACTTGTCAAAAAATTGTCAAAACATTGCTCAGCAGGTTCTGCCTGTCAAGCAATGTTTTATGATGTGGCAAACCATTCAAATGTTTTAAATTGTTTTCAAACTCAAGTTTCCATTGTTTTCCATTGTTTTCAAACTCAAGTTTCCATTGTTTTCCATTGTTTTTCAAACTCAAGTTTCCATTGTTTTCCATTGTTTTTCAAACTCAAGTTTCCATTGTTTTCCATTGTTTTTCAAACTCAAGTTTCCATTGTTTTCCATTGTTTTTCAAACTCAAGTTTCAAGTGTTTTTATTTGTTTTCAAACTCAAGTTTCCATTATTTTCCGATGTTTTCAATTGTTTTCATTTTCCATTGTTTTCAAACTCAAGTTTCCATTGTTTTCCATTGTTTTCAAACTCAAGTTTCCATAGTTTTCAATTGATTCAAACTCAAGTGTCCATTGTTTTCTATTGTTTTCAAACTCAAATTTCCATTGTTTTCCATTGTTCTTAAACTCAAGTTTTCCATTGTTTTCATTGTTTTCAAACTCTCCATTGTTTTCCATAGTTTTCAAACTCAAGTTTATATTAAAATTGGTTTTGGTTTTAAATTATCTAGGAAGACAAAGCATTTAAAGAAAAGCAAAAAGAAGAAAAGAAAAAATTAGATGAGGCAAAGCAAAAAGCTTCAGCCAAAGGACCTATGGGTAAGTAGTCTACATACAATGAGCATCCTGAGTTACATGGCATAAACATTTTTATAAGAAACTTACCTTGGACCCTTAAGTTTCTTAAAGCTCACTTCAAATTTTCCCTAATCTTATGACCTACCATTGTACTACCATTATCCTTTTTGAAATGAACTAAAACAATGGTCAGTTATAAGCAAAAAAGTGCCACAGTGTTACATAACTTTTGCTGTGGTTTAAAAACAGACATCAAATATCTGACGTTTTTTATCATGTTGATGTAGTTCTAAAACATTTCTTGAATTTTGAAGTCTCTAGATTTTGGTTTCTTACAAACCAGGTTCTTATAAAAAACATTGTGGAAAAGGGGCACTCTCCCCCTAACATGGTGTGTTCAGTCTGAGATAGAGTATCAAATGATACTTCTAATTCACTTTTATTGAATGCCATGCTTTTATTGTCTCTGACCACACCCTATTTCTTCTCCAATTCTTGAATTTAATGCCCAGGGGCTTATTCGAATCATAATGGTATTGAACTTTACTTTTTTAGGTGGAGGTGGCATGAAGAAGTCAGGGAAGAAGTGAAAAACAGAATGAAGGAGGAGAGATAAAGTTGGAGATAAGAAGCTTGAAACAGAAAACTCAAAGCAGGACACTTTCGAACCCTTCTTGCTGCCTAAGAAATATGAAGGGCATGCTTATCTATCTGCACTTTGCTGCAGTTGTATTAAAGTCATTTTCAGATTTTTGCTAATAAGTATGGGTTAAAATTGAACTTTCAATTGTTTCTGTTATTCTCTTCACAAAGAGCTCTGGAAATAAACGCATGTTTCATCATTTTGAGTTAATTACACTTACTGTAATGAGTTTACTACACTACGCTATGCTTTGATAGATTACAAGTTGGGTCTCCCAGTGACAGCAGTCCATTTGGTTATTTCTATCGTCTCTATCATTATATCACAGAATGGTTATATTGCGCGCTGGTTTGAAATCGCTGGTTGAAAAGCCAAATACCACATTTATACCTCATACATACATTCATACCTCGTTTACACGAGAGAAAAAGATATGGATAAAAAATACCAGCACATTTCGGGTGCCTGGGTAGACTTTCATCGCGTTTACTTGGGAACAGATCGGGAATAGCTCAAAATGTCTACTTTTCTAGCATACCCAAAAAGATACAATCCTCTTCCAAAAAGCAACGGTTTGATGTGTACCCCTATAAACGAAAAGCAAACAAATTACCCATAACCTGTGGCAGCATATGCATACCAACCATTCTATAGGAGATATCCCCCGCACCGCAGTTCACCCTTCGAAAGACCAATTCACGTTTGTAGTTGCTTTGTTTTCTTTGCTCTCAAAAGACCTATCTAACAAGACTTACAAGTTACCATTGATTAATTAATACTTTATATTAAACTGAAGAATATCTAAAATCTAATGCTGCATTCGGATTCGGCTATCCTCTTGCAAAACCCCTTAAATCTTATTAATTAATAACTAACTATGCTGTTATACTTGATAAAAAAAACAAGATTTAATACTCTATCTAAAGATGCGGCTAAACTAGGAGACATGTCGCGCGCGACATTGTATTCGGCATGTCTTCCGGGGTGGCTAAACGTGTGTGACAAGCGAGCAGCGTGTCCCCCGAGTCGCGGAGACGACAAATGTTTCTGTTTCTGTCTCCCAGAAACAATTCAGCGTCTCTCGCTTCAAATTTTGTCGCGTGCTACGAAGCTTCCAAGTAAACTGGGAGACATCGAGGGGACATGTCGCACGTGGCAATGTCGCGCACGACACGTCTCCCAGTTTAGCCAGGCTTTAACTGTCTGGTAAACTCTGATACAACGATTTGAATGAAGCGATTTGCTCATCACTTTTCAGAAAAGATAGTCACGCATGAACACAGGCAAACAAAGCAGATCCGGAAGTGACGGATAAAAAACCACCGTATTTCAATCGATGTGTATTTGGTCGATCAAAAATGGCACCAATAGAATATGATTCTAACTCCTACAACCTCTGCCGTTTGCAGCATATATTCGATATGCCCTTGCCAAAACAAAAACAAAAGCTTTTAAAAAGCTCATCAGTAAAAACATGAATTTATGAAAAACTGATTTTTTTGCTTTAATCGGGAAAAAGAAATGGTCTTTTAGTTGGAATAAGTTATTTCAGTCAAGAAATGACCACCAGAGCGAGACTAGAGACTAGACATAAAATTCCAAGATTCTTCGGAACCCCCTTACATGAATGTGCCTGTGTCTTGTTATGTTTTTGTAATCGTTGGCTACCTTTTGCAACCCCTAAAGGCCCATTTCTGCTTCGTTCGCATTCGCTGTTCGCTAGCTATCAAAAGACGGCGAACGAGAAGCGATTTTAATTTCCGCTGCAAGTCAAGCTAAAGTTTTCGCAAAAGTTTTACCTTTTTTATCGCCTAAAATTGATCAGAAAGGCTGTATTCTGTTCGCAAGCGAGCGGCGAACAGCGAATGCGAACGAAGTGGAAATGGGCCTTAAGTCAGAAGGTCTCCAAGAACGACACTGCAAAGCAGTTCCAAAAATTACTTCCCAAGCCAACGTTCTATTTACTTCCAGACCTTTCAGTCTAGTTCCACATTTTACTTTCAAACGTAGTTCTTATAGTTCAACCTATATGATAGCACTCTTCATTCCTTGTGCATTGAACAGTGTTCCAAAAAAATTGTTCTCAATGCACTCAGTTTGTTACCGATCGCTCGACCAATGCTCTTCTTCGAGCCGAACTAGCAATTTTCAATACACAATCAACAAATCTTTACCTTGAAAATTCTCTTCGATGCAGTGTCTCGTTTTCATCTATGATTGTGTCACAAGCCTCGTTATCAATAAGACTGTGCAATACAACTTCATCATCTGACGTGATCATGTCACCTGGGCCTGCAACATACTTGACCGATGATTCCTTCTCTTTTAAGACATGTGCTTTTCTGAACTTTCTTCTCATTAAGAAATTATCAACTATCCAAAACATCAACGCCTGAAAAGGAATTGGAAACAAAGTTCACATTGCCCGAAAAGCAAAGTGCTTGACAAACAACGTTTAATCGTTTGCCCAAGGCCTTATTTTGTACTACAATTTCACACCCAAGAAGCTCTAGATTTCAGAAATTTCTTGTCCTTCGTATTTCTTGCCAAACCCTGAGAATATCAAGTGTAGATTTTTTTCAATTTTTAGGGATTTTTTACGAAAACTTATCAGAGCCTTTTCAGAATTCATGTGGGGAATTTTTACGTCCATAATAGACTTTTTCGACGAATGGCCCCATGTTAATTAACCAGGGCTTAAACCGTTCGGAGTGTAAAGTTTCACCCCCCCCAAAGTCACCTTTCAAGGTAAAAGTGAGAACTTTGCACGCATAAATACAGAATAGAGAACTTTGCACGCACGCTCATAAAATCAATAGTTCAAGCGGGAGGAGAGTTAGCCTCTGTACTTAGACTAAATTTTAGATGCTTTATGCGATTTTAGGAACCTTGCAGCCTTTCGTCTATGAGATCTATATCACAGAATTGCATCCTAAACCTACTGAAGTAATCTCTTACTCTACTCTCTTCTCAATTGCTGTGTTGTGGCAAATTTAGGTGGTGCACGAAAGTTCAACAATGATTCTAAAATAAAATACTCACATTCATGATAAAAGGGACAATTAACATGACAACTCCAGCTTCAATCTTCGGGTGATTCCTAAATGGTTGTAGAATGAATCTCCGGACACTTTCCCAGAAAGATAACTGTACGAGCAAAACAATGATGCTCTTCTCGATCAGCATGACAAATATGTAGACTACACACTGCGAGAGCCACCAAGAAAACCGAGGAGGAGTACCTAAGTCAAGACATTAAAATTAAATTAAGATAAATACAAGTAAATATTGTATGTAGGGGAGATGAGGAAGAGTTTTAGATGAACGAAGGCTCCCCCATGCAAGAGACAGGTGGTTATTGGGGTTTGCACTATTCAACAACAAACTAGAACAAAACTTCTCAATATTTAATAGCACATTTTCTTATATCACACTTTCTCTGCTAAGAATGTATCTCTATGAATTCGTTTTAAAACTAAACGATAATTTGGAGACGATTCCTAACAAAACAGAAAGCAATTTAGAGAAGGAAGATTTTAACAGTCATATGCACAAACAATTGCTACATTTAAAAAGAAAAAATTACATTGAGCCAAAGGACATAAGTTGAGGCACTCGTCAGCGATGGAGTGGACGATCTTTGGGTCGGCTTGCGCGGTGAAGTGTGCGTTTAGTTATACATACAGTCTTTTTCTATCAACTTAGCTTATTTCTTATTTGAAATCGTAAAAACTAATTAATCTTTTCCTTCAAAGTCTCCTCATCTGATGGTGATCAGGGTTAATCATTACAACCTAACAATCATTCAATCAATCAATCGTCCATCAATCAATCAATTGATTGACCAACTTGATCAATCAACCAACCAAGCGGCCAATAAGTTGATTACCAATCAATAAATTAATCAATCAATCACCAGCTCACCAATCATTCAATCAGTTAATCAATCAATTAATCAATTAATCAATAAATCAAGAAATCACTTAATCAAAGTATCCTTACCATATTCCCCAAATCTTAAAGACCTCCATCCTTTTAACTTGACTAAAATAAGAGTTAACTTCAAACAGAGCCAGATTATGACAAGACCGATTGTTGTGTCCAGCAGAAAGTTAATGAAATACCTAGGAAAAAAGGAAAAACTTATATCTTATCTGTGGAAAGATAACTATCAATATTAAGCCAATATACGGAGCTAATGGAAATTCGTAGCATTAGAAGGCCCCACTTCACAACTGTATATGCTTCATCTTGTTCCATCCAAAAATTGCTACAGACAAGGTTATAAACCTTGTCTCAAGAAGCTAAATTGAATTTCCTCGAATCTCAACTGTCAAATCGATTTGGGCCCTGGTACCGGCTGCAAAATCTCAGGCCAAATCTGCCAAAATACTGACAATTTTGGCCTAGGCATCAAAACAACCGAGATTCTGAAAGCAGATGCCATTGATAACTGTTGGGAAGGACAAAGTACATTATGTAGCATCTTTCTTTGGTTTTAATACTTTTTTCACATAATTTTTGGCCTATTCTGGTGTGCTACTTTGATGAAACAATGACATTACTAAATATTTGAAGAGCCAATGAAATTCCAAATAGACAAGGCCAATGTAAGGGTCGAATATGCAGACCGAAGTTTCACGTAGAGGACTATTCACCCTGGCGACAAGGTTGGGGGATTGCATTCAAATGAGAAATATTCAGATTGTATCTTTCCATTGCAAAATCCATTGAACAGAGTGAAGAGAAAGACATAGCAATATGAAGTTCCCATGTGAACAGCAATTTTTTTGTTCCAGAAAACGAGCAAAAAATATAACAGCAGGATTGGGTAGGTTTGTTAAGGGGGTATAAATATAAGAAAGTATTACGCTGAAGTCTTACCAGGTACATGGATCCCCTTTGAAGGCACTTGCAAGAAACACATTAGCAAAATGTATTATAATGGCACCAATGCCCTGCTTGGAGGTATCGTAAAACCTATAGATGCAAGAAAGATCATATCAATAATTACAATTAACCTTCAAACTAGTCAGAGAATATGTGAAAACTCTACTCGTATCAAAATTTATATTCTAAAATGCATAGCCTTGAAACCCTTTTTTGCAGGGGGCCTCAAAAATGGTTTGGGGCCAGCAGCATTGTCATTTTGGGTAAGATAGTTAGGGCACTTTGCAGGACAGTTATCTAATCAATTAAATTGAGATGCAAAAGAATGGAACAATAGCTTGAAGGGATGCTAAATGTTACTAGAGGCAAGGAAAAGATGGTTTAAACAAAAGTCATGCAACCGCAAGGTTATGCAACCCCCTTTTGCACCCCTTTAATTTTCCAATACATAGAATTACTTTGAGTACATATTGGATTCCTAATTGAAGCACAGCCAAAGAATGGAACACAAGCTTGAAGGGATGTCAATGGAAATTGAGACAAAAAAGTATTAATTAATGGTTATACAACCACACATGGGTATGCAACCCCTTATTATCAACCCCCTTTTGGCACCCCTTTAATGTTCTTGCAGATTGACCACACCAAAGTTACAGTGTGCATTGCCCAAGAAAAAGACCATAAGCAAAATTAAAGATTTGGAAAGAATTACTACTGGAAACTTCCTGTTTGAAATAATTCAATTTGCCTTCCAGTCAGAGAAAGCCCCTCCCCCCTTTGAATTAGGTTTGAGATTGAAATTTAGAGAATCTGCAATTTTTATTTACCAGATGCTAACAGGTCTTCTTTCTGCAGGTGGCTCTCGTAATCTCTTCACTGAAAAAAAGAAAGAACCGTAAGAGAACAACTATTTACACACCTGTCCCTTCTAATAATATACTCAAATCTTTAGATTTTCGGAAAAAATTAACTTATCTTTTTTAAAAAACAAGATTATCTTTGTTGATTAAAGGATTGGGAATAAAAGAAATCAAATTTAAGAAACATTAATAAAATGAATTATTGATAAATAACCTGCAGGGTTACAGCTATGTTTCAAAAAACACTGAAATGCTAAAAACTACAAGAATATACAATTTTAAGGCTGCTAGGATAGGTACTATATCTCACAAATTAACAAATTTTCTGCTATACAGTATAATCCGGTTATAACGTACTTGAAGGAACCGTAGAAATTGGTACCTTATAAGCAAAGTATGTTATAAACAGTGTATTTTCTTTTGTTCTTTGGCTCCAGGGATAATTTTATTGGTACGCCCTCATATCCGAGAGTATGTTATAAGCAAGTACATTATAACCGGATTATACTGTATTTGAATCCAAGGGAGGCACTTGGCTATATTTTGGTTATTTTGGTTAGTCCAAGCTACAAAAAGATACCTTATTCATATCAATTTTGCAAAAACTATATACCCAACTTTTTAACAACTAATTTTTGCAAAAAGTATACATCAAAATATCAAAATATCTATATATCTGAAATCAGTACTGTTCTTCATACCAAAATGTTGAAAATCGGTACTGTTTCTTATATCTAAAGCTCTGGCTAAACTGGGAAAAATTGTATTTGGCCTGTATTTTAGGGTGGCTAAACATGCGAGTGACAAGCAAGCAAAATATCCCCCAAGTCACGGAGAGGCAAAATGTTTCTGTTGCCTCCCAGAAACTTTTGTGTGTCTCTCACTACACATTTTGTCACCTGCTACAGAGTTTCCAAGGTGGCTAAACTGGGAGACATTGAGGGGACATAAAATTTGTGACAATGTTGCTGGCAACATGTCTCCTAGTTTAGCCAGGCCTCAAATTTGGAAATTTGACACCATTCTTAATACCAAAATCGTGAAGGCATATGCAAATGATTGTACCATGCTTTTCTTTTCTATACAATACTATACTATACTATACTATACTATGCTATACTATACTATACTATAGGCCTACTTTGTTATACTCAACTATACAAAACCATTTCTAATTGTTACTAGGGTTATCTTCCAGGTTATTATTGATATTACCAAGGGGCAATTTATTCCTTGGAAAGAGTATGAGATTCCCATTGAAACAAAAGGATTTCCAAAGGATTTCAATGAAAAAATGGAAACCCAAACTTATAACTTAGGGATGTTAGTTTGTTGTTATGACACTTTGTAACAATAATTGTAACATGTAACAATTCTTTTAGATTCACACAAGTTTCCATTCCAACCCGTACAAAAAAGAAATTTGGATACAATTACTAATTTATAATTAATTCTGATGTTTCTTTGTGTTTGATTTTTCGAATAACAAAACCAATGCGTGAAAATTGTCACTAAATATCTATAGGTCGTTCACCTTCTTAATAAAACTGGGTGGAGATGGAGAAACCAAACAAGACCAGGCCTAAATTTCTGCCTTGCCTTCTCTCTGCTTAGCTGTGAAAACTAAACTAGCAGTTCTAGCAACGAAAGTACTACAGATCTAGAAATCAAGGAATTCAAAATAAAGACGAAAATAACGAGATAATGTTATACTTACAAATGAGAATACAAAATGCCGTGAAAGCGAGAATTCCTTGCAATATGAGTCCAAAAGCGTCGTTCAACTCACAGCGGAAATGATAAGCGACCACTGACGACATTTCCTCGCTCAAAAGGATACTGGTGTTTGAATTTAACATCTAGGATGTTACTATTTCAAAAACATAAACTTTCGGTTTGCTAGTGTTGTATTCTAGCTGTAATTTAATAACTTATTTCCACAAACTTTCAACCATGAAGTTCCACGGCTTGTTGCCTTCCCTCCTTGATCAGAAATGTTACACACCAGGCTTGTCTTGTATGTACTAGTACTTCGTGCTATCACACATGAAATTGCGGCATCGCAGCGGCATTAGAGAGAAAGTTAGAACAGAGGGGGGTAAAAGGGGTGCAATTCGCCAACAGCATCTGCAGCTGAGCAATTGGTCGCAAAGAGCTAAGCTGATTCTAGTTTTTGTGTTCGAAGAATTTCGAACACATTGGTGTGGGGTGGCGTGTCACTAACTAACTAACTAACTCACTGACTAACCAACGCTTGAACAATGGAAAACGTGTAACAATAGTATAAGCATCTCAACAATGCCATTAGGGCCATTGTCTCGGCCATTTATGCGCAATTTGCGGTTAGCCCTTTGTCGATTTAAGGTCATGTGATAATTTTCTCTTCGCACAAGCTTGATTGCATCTGAGTCATGGCTGTTTACCATTTGAAACTGGCAAATTGCCACCTTTGATTGGTAAATGACATTTCACGCATTCTCAACATTAATCAAAGAGTCTTGGCAAAGAGCGGCAATTTCAAACCAGTTTTCAAAACAAATCTTCATTATTATCATCCTCACCATAAAATCGTCATAATAATAATAATAATAATAATCACCATCATCATTATCATCATCATCATCATGATTACCATCACTATCATTGATAGTGTGGCTGCGGCAAGATCTAAAGGAACTCACCACCACCACAATCACCCTACAACCATCACCACCACCACCCTATCACCACCACCACAACCACCCTAAAACCATCACCACCACCACCCTTATCACCACCACCACAACCACCCTAAAACCATCACCACCACCACCCCTATCACCACCACCACAACCACCCCTAAAACCATCACCACCACCACCCTTATCACCACCACCACAATCACCCCTACAACCATCACCATCACCACCCCTATCACCACCACCACAACCACCCCTAAAACCATCACCACCACCACCCTTATCACCACCACCAGCCCCTAAAACCACCACCACAGCCACCCCTACAACCATCACCACGATCACCTCTATCAAAACCACCACGCCCCTTATCACCACCACCACAACCACCCCTACAACCATCACCTCGACCTCCCCTATCACCACCACCACAACCCCCCTACAATCATCACCACGATCTTCCCTATCACAACCATCACAAGCACCCCTACCTTCAGCACCACAACCACCTCTACCACCACCACTACATCCATACTACCACCACAATCACCCCTACCAACAAGCATCATAATCATCGTGGTCATCAACATCATCATCATAACCACCACCATTATCATGATAATCATTATCGTCATTGTTGTGCATACCGATTAACATCTTTCATCATTTGACCGAAATAGCTATATTCAACCAGAGTCGTTCTTCGAACACGCCCATAGGGCCCCTATGTTTTCTTTTTCTAGTCTAAGTTCTTGTCTTTTACTTTATATACGGCAAATATATTTGAGTAGTCTGTTTTCAATAACTGCAGGCTTTAGTATGCCAATGAGTTTGACGATCTGCTTCGGTGCAGTGTCGGTTGCACTCTTTTTCGTTCTGCAAAACTTTCTTCACTAAAATAGAAAAAGTTTGTTGGGAAGGATAATTACTGTATGATAAACGCGAAGTCAGCTTTCTGTAGCGTCAAAAGAACAGAAGGCACTTGCCCGACAAACTTTTTCCTTGAGCTCGCTGCGAAGTGTACTCCCTCAAAATTTTCAAGACTGCAGTATTCGTTGGTTGCACGTTTCTATGAAAAGAGCTGTAGCGTAGCAAAAGGGGAGGATAAGACAGGTAGTCGCCCCTCCAGTCATAGCAAGGATAGGTTATCCTTATGACTCAAATCTGGCCTAAAATGACGTAGGATACATACCTTATTGTTATTTCTTCTTGAGACTATACACCCTACTTTTTATCTAAGCCTATTCGCCCCCTCCCCTAATGCTGGACCTCCTGGTACGTAACAGGGCAAGAGAGGACTCCGTCAGTGTAACGCATACTAATCAAGCGTTTCATTTCATTTATCAGGACAAGAAGCATTTATCATAGTAGTTTCTATCCGTGTCATGTCGAAATATTTTTGTAGTGTAAATGAGGCTTCAATTAGCTACATAATACAAGAAGTCTCGACAATCCCTACCTATTGCATGAAGCGATTTAGTGATGCCTTCTTGTGACTTTAGAACATCATCATACGATGTCTTCATTTGATTCAGCAGCCCTTCTTGGCTGCTGAGCAAATTTTTACTCTTTTAGAAAGTTCTTCCATCATTTTCACTTCAGAATCGTCCGAATGCTTTTGCTGTCCCTCGGTCTCTTCCAGTGTCTCGGTAATTCCAATCAGATCGTGGTTTATGTTGCCCAAAATGACATTCATCTCGGTTTCCGGCTTTAGCGACCGGCCCTTTGTTTGTCCGTACTCGATGTCCTCCTAAATTGAAACAAAAAACAGTCAAATTGTATTTTAAAACATCCGCAGAAAATAATCAAGACTGTTGGGAGCTTCACCCAAAGATTTGGCGCTTAGATCTCTCTTGAGTCTTGTCTAGAATTTTTGTAAAATGCTTGAGGAACATTTGCACCAATTTCTTACCTCGAAAAACCACTTCCCATCTCCCGCAAACAATGTAGTCTAATTTGATGATATATATGGATAATTTGTTGAAAAAGGAGATCATTTATGAGTAGAAAGAGTTGCCAAGTGTATTGATAAATATTGCTTAATATTGAGGGGCGATCTGCTTGACTGTTTTGGGCTAGGCCTTGCTCTTTTAGACGTGAATGAAAACAAATTGAGGCAACTCCGTTTGGCAAAGGGAGTCATTCCTGGGGGTTATAAAGTTCGCTTTATTGTGTTGGGTTAGGCAAGTTAGGCATTGCTCTTTTAGATGTGAATGAAAATTAACCGAGGCACCAAGGCAGGCAAACTTGCGTGAGTTAGACAAAGAGATCAACTTCGGGGGGTTAAAGAATTATTTTTCACTGACAGACTATATTCTGCAATCTACAAATCAAGTGAAGCTGTTCTTATCGCATGGATTTGAAAACTGGACGTTGATTGGCTACTCAAAATTTGTAAACAAAAGATTGCGGATAAAACTTACCAGCGGTGAACATCGCTTTTGAAAGTATCTCTTGGTTTTCTGATAATCACGGGGCTAAGTCCCCGTTCAAGGAATGTGATAAGCAAAGCTTGCTGCAACGAAGCGTTCGCTTCGGCCTTCTCGTACACTCGGGTGAATAATTCAGACATCAAGGCGATGTATATATTTATGCAAATGACTGAGACGAGAGCATAGTATGTTCCGACGATTATTGAGGCGAGAACTCTGTTATGATTGACCATTGCACCGAACGGTATGTCAGCGGTTACTGTCATCAGCCACGTGATAAAGACCTGGAATGAAAAGATTAATTTAGATTTGTCAGTTAGTTTTTCGGTTACTTAGCTACTTAGTGCGTTGGTTGATTAGTTAGTTAGTCAGTTAGTAAGACTAACCAGCTTACTAGTTATTTAGCAAGTGAGTTGGTGCAGGTTGGTGAGTGAGTTAATTAGCTAGTTAGTTAGTTAATTAGTTAGTTAGTTAGTTAGTTAGTTAGTTAGTTAGTTAGTTAGTTAGCTAGTTATTAGTTAGTTAGTTAGTTACTTAGTTAGTTAGTTTGTTAGTTAGTTAGTTAGTTAGTCAATTAGTTAGCGAGTTAGTGAGTTAGTTAGTGAGAGTTAGGCTGTTTAGTTAGTTATTTAGTTAGTTAGTTAGTTAGTTAGTTAGTTAGTTAGTTAGTTAGTTAGTTAGTTAGTCAATTAGTTAGCGAGTTAGTGAGTTACTTAGTGAGAGTTAGACTGTTTAGTTAGTTAGTTAGTTAGTTAGTTAGTTAGTTAGTTAGTTATTTAGTTTCTTAGTTAGTTAGTTAGTTAGATAGTTATGTTATTTAGTTTTAACCCTTAGTAAGTTAGTTAGTAAGTAAGTAAGTTAGTTAGTTAGCTAGTTAGTTAGTTAGATAGTTAGTTAGTTAGTTAGTTAGTTAGTTAGTTAGTTAGTTATTTAGTTAGCTAGTTAGTTAGTTAGCTAGTTAATTTGTTAGTTAGTTAGTTTGTTTGTCTGTTTGTTAGTTTGTTAGTTATAGTTAGCAGTAGTAGAATGAAAATTGCTCGCCTCAAAGAAACACAGAAAACCAGAAAAAATCGCTGAGGAAATCAGGAAGACTAATAGAACTGAATAATAACCAAAACTTACAATTTCGTCGAATGTTCTGAACTGTTCTGCACTTGAAGCACCAGAGACCTGTTCGATCTTAGCAGCATTTGTTTCCCCACCAAATATAAGCCATATTATACAAACATAGGGATGAAAAACTCGAAGAAAAGAAAGGCGAACTTTATAGTGGCACCCACGACGTGACCTACGGAAACAAAATGCAGAGTTAACGCCAATTTCAATGTACATCTAATTTGAAAACAAAGGACACATGAGGTCTTTTTATGGGAAAAGCAGCGAAAAATTTGCTTGTGTGCTTTCAAACTACATTTTGTTGTGGTAGTCTATTAAAACTTCTCCTTATCTTACAGCAAAGGTAAACAAGGCCTAGGAACCAAAACTACAGTAGAGCCTAGGGTCTTCGCTGTTACTGCTCTGTACCCAACTTACTTTCATGGACTGGTATATAAATTTGATACCGTTGAATAATTTGCTCGATAAACTCAACATACATTAATGTTTTAGATGACGTTAAAAGGTCTTTATGGGAACTACAATGTTTCGGCTCTCTCCCAGAAAAGATTTAAGCTCGACCTTTATTCTAACGTTTGCAAACCAATTTCTCTAGATTTGGGATTACTCAGCTTCATTGGCGGTACACACCATTTGGTCTTGGTATACGTCTTTGAGTTGAGTCTTTTCGGTTGGAGTAACCAGTGGTGCAGCCAAAGGGGGGGGGGGGTAGGTTTTGTATATAACCTTAATCTGATGTTAAAAATGTCACAGGATACATCATGGTTATTCTATCTCGAAATTACACCTTTATTTTCTTTAACCACGTCTTTTGCCCCTCCATTGTTGGACCACTGGTTGCACCTCTGGGGTGACATGATTATCAAACAAAGAAAAGTTTATCATTTTCTATCTGGCTGGTGCCAAAATGAGACTGGTGCCTGTAACAAGTTCTGTCGTTGACGTTATGTTTTTTAGTATCTTAAATTGAGAAAAAAATTTAACTTACCTAGAAGTACTATGAAAACGGACAGGAAAGTGAATGCTCGGCAGATTCTCATCAGACGTAAACAGATCATCATGATGCTGACGCTGAACAGGCAAGAATAAAATTTCCAAGCAATATTGCTTTTTGGAAATTGCCAATGGCACATCTGTAATGGTTTATGATTGAGATGAATATTAATAAATAGTTTCATCGTAACTTCAAAAAGAACAAGTATAAATCGAAGAAGGGGAAGAAGAAGAAGAAGAAGAAGAAGAAGAGAAAGAAGAAGAAGAAGAAGAGAAAGAAGAAGAAGAAGAAGAAGAAGAAAAAGAAAAGGAGGACGAACAAGAAGAAGAAAAAGAAGAAGAAAAAGGAAAAGAAGAAAAAGAAAAAGAAAGAAAGAAGAAGAACGAGACGAAGAACAAGCAGCACTAGTAAGAAGAGAGAGAAGAAAGGAAGTTTATTATTTAAAGTATTATGGAGAAAAAGAGCAAATAAGTTCAGTGAAGGAACAAGAAAAAGTAATGTGCTAACTTACCTATATCCTACTTAGAGTAAGAATAAGAGTAAGAGTAAGAATAAGAATAAGAATAGGAATAAGAATAAGAATAAGAGTAAGGTAAGAATAAGAATAAGAGTAAGAGTAAGAGTAAGAGTAAGAGTAAGAGTAAGAGTAAGAGAAGGAGTAAGAATAAGAATAAGAATAAGAATAAGAATACGAGTAAGGTAAGAGTAAGAATAAGAATTAGAATAAGAATACGAATAAGAGTAAGGTAAGAGTAAGAGTAAGAGTAAGATTGAGAATAAGAATAAGAATAAGAATAAGAGTAAGAGTAAGAATAAGAGTAAGAGTAAAAGTAAGAGTAAGAGTAAGAGTAAGAGTAAGAGTAAGAGTAAGAGTAAGAGTAAGAGAGTAAGAGTAAGATTGAGAATAAGAGTAATAGTAAGAGTAAGAGTAAGATTGAGAAAAGAATAATAAGAATAAGAATAAGAATAAGAATAAGAATAAGAATAAGAATAAGAATAAGAATAAGAATAAGAATAAGAATAAGAATAAGAATAAGAATAAGAATAAGAATAAGAATAAGAATAAGAATAAGAATAAGAATAAGAAGAGGGAGAAGAGGGAGAAGAAGAAGAAAAGATGATGAAGAAGAAAAGGAAGAGAAGATCATTTATCAAAGTATTACGGAGAAAAGAGCAAAACAAATTTAAGGAAGGAAGAAGATTAAGAAAATGAAAAGGAAGAAAGAAAGCAATGACAATTCTTCGTGAATCCGTACCTGGCATACAGTAAAATCGGGACCCTAGGACCATAGGACCATAGGACCCTTAAGTACTAACACCAGATAGGACCACTAAGTACTAACACCAGATAGGACCCTTAAGTACTAATTCCACATAAGATCGGAGGGTCATCACCATTTTAAAACAATAGCGCGTGTCATCAGCCTGTCGTAGCTACTACACCTTCCGCTGTTCATGCTGGGTACCTCAGGACTTCCGTCAACTGCAAGTTCAACTTTGTTTCTTGGCATGTGGTCTTTGCACTTTGAATGTTTTGATTAATAAATTAAAATAAATTTACTTCTCTTTCGCAATTTTTGATTTATCACTTTGGCTAACTTTTTTGGATCATTAAAATGTCAAGAGTTCTGTTAATATCTACGCCATACACTTATTTTAAATAAGCAACCGCTCAAAAAGCAACTAGGGCTGGACTGACCTTAAAGTTAAGCAAGTTGAGGGTTCAATTGAATCACTGCAAGCAACTAAGAAGACAAACAACCAAGTTGCAGCATTCAAAATATAAAAATTTACATTGCATTCCATTGTTCATAGTTTTCATTTTCGTCTTTTGATGTGATTTTATATTTTACAACTCGAAAAAATCATTGAAGGCCTAACAGTTGATTATTTTCACTCGGAAAGTCAGGATTGCTTGTTAGGTATAAAAATGTTAAGCAACTTTTAAGCAACTATGAGGGCTGAAATGTCCAAAATTTAAGCAACTTTGAGGGCTGGACAAAAGTTGCCTAAAATAAACCTTATTAAAAAACAGTGTAATGGAAGTACTACGTACGCATTTGAACTTGCAGTTGACGGAAGTCCTGAGGTACCCAGCATGAACAGCGGAAGGTGTAGTAGCTACGACAGGCTGATGACACGCGCTATTGTTTTAAAATGGTGATGACCCTCCGATCTTATGTGGAATTAGTACTTAAGGGTCCTATCTGGTGTTAGTACTTAGTGGTCCTATCTGGTGTTAGTACTTAAGGGTCCTATGGTCCTATGGTCCTAGGGTCCTGATTTTACTGTATGCCGTACTAACACCAGATAGGACCACTAAGTACTAACACCAGATAGGACCCTTAAGTACTAATTCCACATAAGATCGGAGGGTCATCACCATTTTAAAACAATAGCGCGTGTCATCAGCCTGTCGTAGCTACTACACCTTCCGCTGTTCATGCTGGGTACCTCAGGACTTCCGTCAACTGCAAGTTCAACTTTGTTTCTTGGCATGTGGTCTTTGATTAATAAATTAAAATAAATTTACTTCTCTTTCGCAATTTTTGATTTATCACTTTGGCTAACTTTTTTGGATCATTAAAATGTCAAGAGTTCTGTTAATATCTACGCCATACACTTATTTTAAATAAGCAACCGCTCAAAAAGCAACTAGGGCTGGACTGACCTTAAAGTTAAGCAAGTTGAGGGTTCAATTGAATCACTGCAAGCAACTAAGAAGACAAACAACCAAGCTGCAGCATTCAAAATATAAAAATTTACATTGCATTCCATTGTTCATAGTTTTCATTTTCGTCTTTTGATGTGATTTTATATTTTACAACTCGAAAAAATCATTGAAGGCCTAACAGTTGATTATTTTCACTCGGAAAGTCAGGATTGCTTGTTAGGTATAAAAATGTTAAGCGACTTTTAAGCAACTATGAGGGCTGAAATGTCCAAAATTTAAGCAACTTTGAGGGCTGGACAAAAGTTGCCTAAAAATAAACCTTATTAAAAAAACAGTGTAATGGAAGTACTACGTACGCATTTGAACTTGCAGTTGACGGAAGTCCTGAGGTACCCAGCATGAACAGCCGAAGGTGTAGTAGCTACGACAGGCTGATGACACGCGCTATTGTTTTAAAATTGTGATGACCCTCCGATCTTATGTGGAATTAGTACTTAAGGGTCCTATCTGGTGTTAGTACTTAGTGGTCCTATCTGGTGTTAGTACTTAAGGGTCCTATGGTCCTATGGTCCTAGGGTCCCGATTTTACTGTATGCCGATGAAAGGAACAGATGCTAGTGATCGTGATAGGAAATGAAGAATATCTATCTGAGTTGGACAAAGTTTGTTTGGATTTGATGATGATACATGCAAGAGGCTGGTAGGGAAGTTGCCCACCCATAATCACAATTATAATCACAATTAAGTATTCCAGTACCTGTATAACGAAGTAGATACTGAGCAACAAGAAGATGACTTCCAGAACCATTCTCCAAGCCTTGGAAGAGACAGGGGTGTAGAATTTTGCATCTCGTGGTATCAACAATGCAAGGACAATCCAGATTATGGTGTAAAATAGATTGACACCCAGATCAATCAAGGATTTCTTTTTCAACAATCGATCCCATTTCACGTTAATCATCTTTTGAATCACTGGGTGCATCACTAAATCAGTTTCTTTGTAAAGCACAATCATCTAAGAGAAAACATATCATTAACACAATTTGATCATCTTCTTGCTCTAATAGTCAACTTCGCATCCTCCTAATTATTAACCCTATAAAAGTGAACTATATTTGGACCCAAAGTTAGTTAGTAGTCTTGTTAGCTACTTAGTTAGTTAATTAGATATTGGTTAGTTAGGTAAATAATTAGCTCGATAGATAGTTAGTAAGTAAGTAAGTTGGTTAGTTAGTTAGTTAGTTAGTTAGTTAGTTAGTTAGATAGTTAGTTAGATAGGTAATTAGTTAGCTAGATAGATAGTTAGTTAGATAGGTAATTAGTTCGCTAGATAGTTAGTTAGCTAGTTAGTTGGTTAGTTAGTTAGTTAGTTAGTGAGTTAGTTAGTTAGTATGATAGTAAGTTAGATAGTTAGTTAGATAGGTAACTAGTTAGCTAATTAGTTAGTTAGTTAGTTAGTTAGTTAGTTAGTTAGCTACTTAGTTTATTAGTTAGTTAGGTAGTTAGGTAGTTAGTTAGTTAGTTAATTAGTTAGTTAGTTAGTTAGTTAATTAGTTAGTTAGTTAGTTAGTTAGTTAGTTAGGTAGTTAGTAAGTTAGTTAATCAGTTAGTTAGTTAGTTAGTTAGTTAGTTAGTTAGTTAGGTAGGTAGATAGCTAGTGAGTTGATTATTTAGTTAGTTAGTTAGTTAGTTAGTTAGTTACTTGGTTAGTTAGTTAATCTTCGTAAGGTCTGGATT
This sequence comes from Chrysaora quinquecirrha, assembly GCA_014526335.1. Lineage (NCBI taxonomy): Eukaryota > Metazoa > Cnidaria > Scyphozoa > Semaeostomeae > Pelagiidae > Chrysaora > Chrysaora quinquecirrha. The sequence continues at coordinate 8,107,572 of JACTAT010000032.1, forward strand.
TTTGTGCTAGGCACATGAGGGTCCACTGAGACTGAATAATCCAGGGGTAAGCAGTGCCTCAGTCCTTCCTCGTTGCTCCACAACTCGTGATTCCTTTTCCCTGGAACTACAGAGAGCTGGTGACTCTCCTCACTCTCCGTGCAAAGTTTGCCCTTGTTGGGACATGAACCCAAAATCATAGATAGCGAGTCTGAAACGCTAAATACTTGGCCATTGACCCAAAAATGAGTCAATACAACTCAAAACTAGAAAATAAGCCTCGCTGAAATTAAGCACACCAGAACTAAGCAGAACCTAATAAGTAAGCACAAGTTACATCAAAACAAGGAAAATCTGTGATATAGTTCTACGAAAACATTTCGATACCTCTAATGCTGTTTTTGCGAAATCTTTTCCCTTCTCCTTTTTGTTAGTTTCAGCTTCCAGTTGATTCAAGTAGTAAAATTTTCTTCTCAACGATTTATCATCAACATAGAATTGTGCCAATGCTTCGTATGCAACGGCTGGCATTTTCTCTACCATGCATGCCAGTGCTGAGTTACCGTGGATATCGTAGACTCCGGCAGGGTTTCGGCATCGAGGAGTATCTTTACTGCATCGGCACGGCCTGGAATTATACCAATTTATGAAAGTCTTCGTTACTTGGCGTGGAAGGAGGGATCTGAAGCCATGGTTAGCTTGGCAAGGCTTATTATTCCACAAGATAAGGACCTTATTTTTGGAGGACAGGGCAGGACAGGAAAAGACAGGACAGCACAGCACAAAACAAGACAGGGCATAAAAGGACAGGACAGGACAAGGCCGAACAGGACAAGACAAGACAGCACACGACAAGACAGCACAGGACAAGGCAGGACAGGACAAGACAGGTTAAGACAAGACATAGACAGGACAGTACAGCACAAGAAAAAACAGGGCATAGTAGAACAGTACAGGACAAGGCAGAAAAGGACAAGACAGGACAAGACAGGGCAGGACAGAACAAACAGGACAAGACATGACAGGACAAGACAGGTCAGGACAGCACAGCACAGGAGAACAGGACAGGACAGGATAGGACAGGATAGGACAAGACAAAGACAGGACAGCACAGCACAGGAGAACAGGACAGGACAGGATAGGACAAGACAGGACAAGACCGGACAGGGCATTCAGGAGTAAGTCAAAAATAAAGCTACAAGTGATATGTCTCTCTACAGACTTGTAGTGCAACAAAGATTTACTTATCAAGGGCTTACCTGTTTCAGCAGCAACAAACAGTGGAGTTCTCAAATTATTGTCACGCTCGTTGATTTTCGCTCCAAGTTTCATCAGCATTTTCAGCGAATTTACTGCACTGTTTTTGCATGCAAAATGCAATGGCGTTTGTCCATCATTTGTTTTTGCATCAATCAGAGCTGAAAAGAGTGCACAAATTCACATCCACGGCTCTCTATATAAAACTAAAGATAACTTACTAACTTACAAACTAACTAACTCAGTAACTAACACAGCAACTAACTAACTAACTCAATAACTAACTAACTAACTAACTAACTAGCTAACTGGCTGGCTGGCTGACTGACTGACTGACTGACTGACTGACTGACTGACTGGCTGGCTGGCTGACTGACTGACTGACTGACTGACTGGCTGGCTGACTGACTGACTGACTGACTGACTGACTGACTGACTGACTGACTGACTGACTGACTGACTGACTGACTGACTGACTGACTGACTGACTGACTGACTGACTGACTGACTGACTGACTGACTGACTGACTGACTGACTGACTGACTGACTGACTGACTGACTGACTGACTGACTGATTGACCGACCGATCGACCGACTGATTAACTGATTGATTAATTGACTAACAAACTAACTAACGAAAATGCATCATTTTAAACACTTACCACCATTGAGTACCAAATATTCCACCATTTCATGATAATCGACTGCTGCTGCAAGATGAAGTGGGGTTCTTCCCAAAACGTCCGCTTTGTTGATGTTTGCCCCATGTTCCAAAGCATACTTCACCACATCCACGTGCCAATCACGTGCTATGGCATGCAACATTGTTTGACCATACCTAAATAACGGATAACATCTGTCAGTGAAGGTTCAGGACAGGTCTCAAACCTGGGACCTAACTCCAACCTGGGAAAAGTCTCAAACCTAGAACCAAACTAGAATCTGTGACAAGTCACGAAAGCTGAGACAAATCTCGAAACAATGACAAAACTCGAACCTGGACCAAGTCTCGAACCTGGGAAAAATCGAACCTGGGACAAATCTCGAACCTGGGACAAGTCTCAAACCTGGGACAAAACTCGAACCTGGGACACAACTCTAACTGGGACAATTATTGGACCAAAAAAAAATCTTGAACCTGTACCCTTACGAAATGCTCTTCCAGTTGAGTTACCCAGGCAGAGGCTGTCTATCAAGCGAACATAAAAAATCAACAATGCTTGCTTGCTTACATACCTATCCTCATGGTTAATATCTGCCCCAGCTTCCAACAAGGAATCAACAAACTTCAAATCAACCGTCTCATTTTCATCGGTGCTTTTTGCCAGTGTCCGAAAATAAACCAACAGGCCTTTACTGCTGGGCAAGGATTGTCTCAAATCTTCATCATCGCTATCCAGCGTGCCATGACTTGATCTCGCCACGCATCGATCCGAACTCGGCAAACTTTCAAGCGGAATAGGCCCACGACGATACTGACTAGCTCCTTGCTTCGGGATCTTTCTATCCGACTTATAACCTTCGCTTTTTTCACTGGCTGCCTTTCTGCGATCAGCCCATTTTCTCACGTATTTCATCGATTTTTCGCTGACTTTCTTTCCGAGTTCAGAAGAGTTCAGTTTCTCTTTTGATTTGTTTTAATCACGCTTCCAATTTTAACAGCAGAATGTCGAATTCCCGCGAGAAACCCTGAAGGTCCTTTCCCATTCTCTGTCTCCACAACATCTTCGTGGCCATTGCCAACAACATCTTCCTTTACTGGAAAAATTTCACCAACTTTCGCCTCTTCTTTCACTTGGATTTCCTCGTCATTAACTTCAACGCCAGCACCATCCTCAAAACTCGGATTTTCCATAATATGTATTCTCGTTAATCCGATATTCTCAATTTATCTTTGATTGAAGCAAAAACTGTATAGTTTAGATCTAGAAAATAGACTTCATAACTTCATAACAAGAGTATTTTTGAGGCACAAAATAGCAAATTCTTGACTAGAGGGGAACAACTGGAAGCTTGATCAATCATCTACATATTTTTACGTAGACTCACAAATTTTAATAACAGCAGTAATGTATTATGGAATTTCGTTTCGGTAGAGTACAGAGGTTGTAGTTTCCACTGAGACGTGACAGAGTTCAGGGTGTCTGTTCAAGGAGGAAAAGAGTCCTTCGTAATAAGACCGATGAAACGGAACAGCCCTTGGAGAAAGCAAACCTACAAAAATCGAGTGCGGAGGTCATCTTTAGGACTAATTTTATTGTCCGAAGTAGAAAGGTGTCCGTTGTATTCCGGGGGGATCAAAATACGAATTCAAAGGGCACCCCCAGGTTTCTGTTACACAGAGCGTCACGTTTAGTTAATTTTATGTTCCGCACATTAGAAATGACCGCAGGTTGGGATGGAGAACAACACTTATTTAATCTTATAAAACATTATTCTAACTTATCACAAAAAGACCAGCCAAGCATTGAATGATTACAGATTCCTAAATTATTACAAAACATGAAATTAGACAGTGTTTTGATGGAACTATATTTTATAGTTTTGGAAACGCTTAGAGCTTGAATACTTGGGATTCACAAATCGAGTTGTACAGTGTTTGAAACATGGAAAAGATTCGTGATCCACGTGGTTCAAGCTAACCAAAGATCTTGAGCATTCGTAAATCTGGCAAATAAAGTTTCATGTAAGCTACAAAAGCAATTTTATGATATGAGTTTCTTAAAGCTTTGGTGTTTAGATTAAGCTAATTCGGAGGGCAATAAAGTGTTACTGAGACTCACTGAAATGTGAAGGTGAAATGGTGTATTTAGCACTAGTCGCTAGGATCTCAATGGTAGGCTAACTATGCGAAGCCTCGACTCTGGCTGTGACGCTATTACTGTAAAGCTGGGGCTCGGACTTCAACCTCGCGGAGCTTCTGGCAAGCAGAGCTTGCTGGATTAGGCCACTATACCATAGCACCTTCAGTACTTCGCTTCAATACTCAATGTTTTGCTGACTCTAAACCGTAAACCGTGGCAACATCAACATACTATCTGACCACAATGTACTGCATGGCCTGCACATCCGATCCTTCCCAAGGCAATCACATTCCTCCTATCGTACTGAATATTCGGCACCGTACTGCACAGACATTACATGGGGGTGATTATTAATTATTATTACTATTTACAAATACAAAATATGGCTTATTCAAAGGTAATGAAATGCTCTGTTATCTTTTAGGGTCCTATTGAAGTAACAAAAAGGGTGGACGAGTTTTTAGGGGAAGTAATATGACAGAAAACAAGTCTACGATTCCGGAGCTGGTATATGAAGGGGTGTCATCCACTGTTACAAGATGGTGGAACCGTTTGACAAGATGGAGAAGTTACGACCCCCAGAATAATGACAACGATAATAGTCTTGCATACGAAGACGTCAACACAGCCATACCATTGAAAAGCATCCTAAAAAAGGATGGTAATCCACTTAAAAGGACACCATCGATTCATCATGTAAGCGAAGCAGCAGAAGCAGTGATGGAGCTGACCAGTTACAACACGAGGGGCAGAAAGAGGGCAGCCGCTCCAAATAGAAAAGGACCTCTACCTACAGCAGAGCTACCCATCGCAGAGAGAGGGCAAGTCAAGTCAACTCATGCTACACTGAATCCGAAATCATTTTGGAACGAACAAGGTAATTGAGGTAACGATTCTCCCCATGGCATCCCACAACCTCCCCGGACTCTAGCGAAAGTTCAGAAGGCTGCAAGTTAAAAGGCAGCTGAGTGGTATCTTGTCTTTCCAAGGCTAAACTGGTACTAATACTCACCCACATCGCGGGTGTCAAGGTAAAAAGCACGCCGGCATCGCGGGCGTCAAGTTGAAAAGCTTTTACTTACTGTTAACTGTTGTATATAAAGATTTACAGCTGAATACTGAAAATTACCGTGATTGTATAGAAGCCCCTTTAGTTGGGATTTTAGAATATACAAAGGTGAAGGTGGTGAAGGTGAAATGGTGTATTTAGCACCAGTCGCTAGACGCTAGGATATCAGTAGTAGGTTAACTAATAGAGACCTCGACCCTGGCTGTCACGCTACCGTAGCTACGGCTCGAACTATGCCGAGCTTCCGACACCATGAGCCAGCTGGATTAGGCCGCGACGCCACAAGTACTTCAACATCTACACATTCAGACCGTTAGAAACTTCTGAAAAGCTTTTCTTTCATTTCAAGGTGATCAATCAAGCAGTGTGCTTCCATGCAATCGAGGCCTACTGACGTATTTTGCGACCATGGCCGAAACATCGAGTGAGGATGAAAACATCGACTTACTATTCGTAGAATCCTTGCTCAGCGCTGGAGCAGACATCAATGTCGGTGATAAATATGGTCAGACGATTCTACATGCCATCGTGAAAGATTGGGACAGTGACTTGGTTAAATACGCCGTGTCTAGAGGTGCTGATATAAATAGACGCGACAAATATGGAAGAACACCACTACACGTGGCTGCAGCTACCAACTATCCTACTATGATAGAATATCTACTCAAAAATGGAGGTAGGAGATGAGATGTCGTCTTAGGCTAGTTTATCAGACTAAGAGAAACGACAATGAGTATAGCCATTTGATTTTGTTTTTTCCAATTCGTACTTGATTTCGTTTGGTTTGATGTGTCGATATGACCTGACTTCACCCGCCTTTGACTTGACATTCCTTCACTACTTCTGACTCGATTCGACTCGACTCGACTTGAACTGTCTTGACCTTACTTGGATTGACACGACTAGAGGTTCTATCTATTGATATGCCTTGACTCAATGAGTTGACTGGAACTGCGATGAATTGATCTGACCTGACTTGACCTGACATGACTTGATGCAACTTGATCTGATCAGACATGACCCGATCTGATCTAAACTAACCCGATCTGACCTGAAATGGCTTGATATGACTTGATTCATTTGGCACAACTTGACTTGATTTTACTTGACCTGGGGGACCTGACCTGACTTGACTCCACTCGACTCGAGTCGACTCGACTTGAATTTACTTGATTTGACCATATTCTATGACTTACGACTTGACTTATTTATCTTGATTCGTTTTGACTCGATTTGGCTTGCAAGTAGTAAAAACTAAAACATGTTTCTTTGCAGCAAAACTTGACGCAAGAACAGACGGTGAGAATCAAACACCAGTTCATTACGCAGCAAAAACAATGCAGTGGATAGCATGAAGTATTTACTAAAACATGGCGGAAAAATAAGTGACAGAGATTATAAGGACAGAACCCCCTTGTTCTTGGCAGCAGAGGAAGGTAATATTCTATACATCGATTCAACTTTCTCAAATTTTCACCGGAAGAAAACTACTACCGTAAAAACTCTTTTAAGCCCCCTCTCCCTTTTAAGCCCCCCTTTCTATAAAGCCCCCTTTTCAAGTGAAAATTTGAAATAAGCCCCTCCTCTCTTTTATTTAAGTCATCATAACAAAACAATATTTTCAGGTCGCGAAGATATGGTTGATTATTTGCTTGACTTGGGTGCACCTGCTGCGGTGTATGACATTCATGGTAACTGCGTAGTATCACTTATGGTTGACAAGATGCCTGAACTGGCCTACAAAGCTCTGAATCAGTTCATGACTGTAGAAAAAGCAAGCAGAAAAGTCTATTACTACTTGTGCAATTTGGATTTTGATGTAAGCTGCAAGTTGGGTCGGACGCCAGCAAGACCAATACTAGAGGTAACAGTTACGACACGATTAACTCTGGCTGGTTACAAGTCGCACGCTAGTTTTAAGCCGCGGAGCTACATGTGCGATTTTTGCTTGAAATGGCGACAGAACATCTTCAAAAATTGTCGGCACGACCGGAAAAAATAAGAGTCGCACGTGTAGCCAGGGATAGATTTGGGAACAAAATGTTCTTCAAAACGCTGCACGCAACAATGTCACGCGTGACGCTTCTGGGAGACATGTTGCTCGCTTGTCACGCGCACGTTTAGCCAGCCTGGAAGACACACCGAATACAATGTCGTGCACAACATGTCTTCTAGTTTAGCCAAATCTTTAGGAAATATGGTCGCAGAACATTGGTTTGATTGAGCTTTTCACTTTTCGCGACAGTTTTTGCTTGTCGCAATAATGTCGCAGCGCGTAAGCGGTGTGTCTTTTTATTGGCGTTTCATACAGGGTTGTCTTTATAACAAGCATGACACCAAAGATGCAGTTGAAATTAAGAAACTATATAGGAACTTTTAGTACCACAATTTGATCAAAAGAGGTCCAAAAATAAGGACCTTTAGGCAGGGGCGGACTGGCAGGGATGCTAGGTTGCGATTGCAACCCGGGCCTTCTTGTTATAGGGTCTTTAACAAACTGTTTCTGTTGTTCCTTGAGCAAATCTCTTCGATTTCTTGGGATTTCGAAGAGATTTGGATGTGTTTCGCTCAGTCTGTAAACAGTTGGAAATAACAGACATTGTTTCTCGATGCAAATAATTGGAAAGAAGTAAAAATAAAAAGATAATCAGCATATGCGCACAAAAATATGGAAGCAAGAAAATATAGAAATGCGAAAATATGTATAAAAGGGAGACGATTTTGCCATCGAAATATTGCAAATAAGAAAAGAAGTATAAACATGAACAGTAGCCCTTGCCTTCAATTGATTTTTACAGAGGAGCTCTCTAGAAGCAACTAAGAAGACAAATTGCTATAGTGAAAACAGGCCCCTTTTACTGGAAATAGCAACCCTTGAGATTCGCTGCCAGTCTGCCTCTGCCTTAAGGAACAGACCTTGAGAAAGCTTCTTTAAAAAACGAACAGACGAAAAAGATTTCAAGTGTGTACTGTTTCTACAGTACACACTTAACACGTTTCTACTGTTGCCGGAAATAACTAGCCAACTAACTTAGCATCCATTGCTTTCTAGACTATTGTTTACAAAAAAGACATAAAACTAGTACAGCATCCAGTTATACAGAAACTCATAGCTGTGAAATGGAAGAAATTCGCTGGATTTAGCGCATCTCTCGATATCATCACCAACATAATCTACGCATGCGTATTCACCTCCTTGACACTGCTTTTGCCAGACAAGAGCTTCTATTACCCAATGAAGAAATGGGGCTGGAGGATTGGCGTGGAGGCTCTTTTTCTACTCATGACATTTTACTTTGTCTACATGGTGAGTGCGGGCGATAGCGTCCTTTCTGCGGAAAATTAAAATTGATTGTTGTTGACTAACCTCGTCCCCAGGCCCCAAATCGAATTTCCTTGAATCCCAACCGTCAAATCGATTTTGGCCCAGGTACCGGCCACAAAATCTGCCAAAATACTGGCAATTTTGGCCTAGGCTTAAACACAAGATGTAGATTCCGAAAGCAGATGTTCTTAGAAAAGAAATGCAAAGAATTTCAATGATAACTGTAAGGCAAGATAAATTTCTCATGTAGCATCATTTTTTGGTTTTTATAGATGTTTTTTACATAGTTTCGGCCTATTTTGGAGTGAAATTTTTGAAGAAACTATGACGTCCCTTAGAATTTCTATTATTTGAACAGCCAATCAAATTGTGAATAGACAAGGCCGATACCAGGGTCGAATAGGGACAGCGGAGTTTCACGTAGAGGCCTATTCACCCTGGGGACGAGGTTGCTTGCTGCCTTGATTGAACTTCTTCGTAACCTATCAGATCAACGATGAACCCCGTTTACACATCGCTCCAATACCTGCAAGTGGTGCCACTGTGAAGCATTCTTAGTGTATTTTGTTGAATTTAACCTAAATCTGAACGATATACAACAAACTATCCTATCATTACTATCCACAATGTCCGTACTCGTTGCAAGACGAATCTGCTTGTTTGTGGTATCAGTAGTCCAGTGAGGTCGGGTTGGAGCTCCAGCCACGGTAGAGTCACAGCCAGGAACGAGTTTTTGTTACTTCATCTACTCATGAGATCCTAGTGTCTGGCGACCGGCGCTAAATAAACAATTTCGCCTAAACCCACCATCTGAACTCTGCCCCTCTTTCCCCACAGTCGTTCCAGTGTCCCCCTGATATGAAACGGAATACACGCTTTTTTTATAGGTAACCACTTTATAAGGAACCTACATGTAGAAGACCCGAACATTTAAAGAACTTATACAACTAAAGAGAAAATCATTAAGGAACTTTTTAATGTTGAATACTCTTATCACTGCAAATAATCAAGAATTAGAAAGCCTGTTCCATTCATTTGCAGTCGAAAATCACATAAATTGTACGTGAAGCATGTATCCAATGTTTCTTTGAGTAGTCTCGAGCTTTGCTCGCATGCAAGTGTCTCTCTTTTATTGTTAAGACCACTGTATGTGCAGTTAAAATTAAGGAACTATTAAGGAGCTTTTGGAACTACAATTGCCTCAAAAGAGGCCCAAAAATAAGGAACTTTAAGAACTAGGCCTTGAGGTAGGTTCCTTATAAAAAAAATGCGTGTAAACAGCTGGAGCATTTCTCTCTCTCTTAATTTTCATCACTGATTATTACACTCTAACGTTACAGCAAATAAAAGCAGCAAGGAGGGCTAACCAGAGACACCAAAACTGGAAAAAATGGCGGATTCAATGCATGTCACGCAATTTCAAATACTGTCATCCACAATGGCCAGAAGAAAGGCGATATTTGAAACAGAATATCCAAAGTGTTCAAGACATGCCAGTGACGCATTTCCGTAACGGCTGGAATTGGTACGAGTGGATCTCCTTTGTCGGCATTATCGCAATTATCGCCGTACAGATAGCTTATCATATCACGAAAACGATAAACTTCGCTTTGGTGTTTATCTTACATACACTTTTGAGCTTTTTTAATATGGCTACGATTATTGAAACCTTTCCGCACTTTGCCTGCCTTATCGGCTTTAATCGTCATGCTGGGTGAGTTGTTTTATGCTTGTTGGGTCTAATTAACGTTCTGCGTATATAATATTCAACTTTTCAACTTTTCAACAACAATGTCGCGAGTCAACTGGTCCTCTTTGAAAAGGTCTTAAAACGAAAATTCGCTTTCTTTTGGCAGGTGACATCATAGCCAGCAGTGCTAAGTTTTTTATCCTCTTCCTGCAATTCTTCATACCGATAATGACGTCATTCTACGTTATGTTTGGTGGTGAATGGTCAGAGAGAAAAATGAAAGCTTCAAATATAGAACAAAGTGATATTCAATCTTACGCTACACTGCCAACATTGGTTTGTATTACATGTAATTATTATCACTGATATTTAGTAACTATCTAACTAACTAACTAACTAACTAAATAACTAATCAACTAACTAACTAACTAAATAACTAACTAACTAAATAACTAACTAACTAATTAACTAACTAAACAACTAACTAACTAACTAACTAACATTAATTACTAACCGACTAAGTAACCAACTTACTAACCGACAAAATAACTAACTAACTAACTATATAACTAACTAACTAACTCACTAATATACTAAATTCTCTACCTAATCAACTAACTAACTAACTCACTAACTAACTAACTAACTAACTAACTAACTAACTAACTAATTAACTAACTGATAAACTAACAAGCTCATTATCAAACTAACTGACTAGCAATAACTAACTTACTAACTCACTAATATACTTAATTCTCTACCTAATCAACTAACTAACTAACTCACTAACTAACTAACTAACTAACTAACTAACTAACTAACTAACTAACTAACTAACTAACTAACTAACTAACTAAGTAACTAACTGATAAACTAACAAGCTCATTATCAAACTAACTGATTAGCAATAACTAACTAACTCACTCACTAATATACTTAATTCTCTACCTAATCAACTAACTAACTAACTCACTAACTAACTAACTAACTAACTAACTAACTAACTAACTAACTAACTAACTAACTAACTACGTAACTAACTGATAAACTAACAAGCTCATTATCAAACTAACTGACTAGCAATAACTAACTAACTAACTCACTAATATACTTAATTCTCTACCTAATCAACTAACTAACTAACTCACTAACTAACTAACTAACTAACTAACTAACTAACTAACTAACTAACTAACTAACTAACTAACTAACTAACTAACTAACTAACTAACTAACTAACTAACTAACTAACTAACTAACTAACTAAGTAACTAACTGATAAACTAACAAGCTCATTATCAAACTAACTGACTAGCAATAACTAACTAACTTACAAACCAACTAACTAACTAGCTAACTATCTAATTAGGTAACTAACTAACAAACTGCCTAACCATCTAACCAACTATGTAATTTACTGACTAACCCAAGAAGCTAACCAGCTAACACGCTATTCAAAGACCTGCTGATTCTTTCTCAGATTTTCACCATCTATCAAATGGTTTTTGCTGGTTCATTTTCAACTGAACCTTACGAAGTGATCGAAAGAAGGCTTTCACATTTCATGTTCTCAATTAGTCTTGGAATACTCAACATTCTCTGTGTCAATCTATTCATTGCATTGTTGTCACAAGTTGCGCAGAGGGTATACATGAACGCACAGGCAAATGCTTTGCTGCAACGTGCCGACTGTCTGCTGCAAGCCGAGAGAAATTTAAGCATGAAGAAAGCAAAACGAATAAGAAAGTATATGAGAAGAGAATGCAGTCCTTTGGTAAGACCAGTCCCTGTATGCTTAAATAAACGTTTTCGTCATTTGCTGCACTACCTCTCCTACAGCGCCCGCAATACAGGTAGTTGCATGCGGAGAAGATGATAGGTGATTTGGTGTTTTAGCGCCAGTCGCTAGGATCTCAGGAGTAGGTTAACTACTCGAGACCTCGACCCTGGCTGTGACGCTACCGTGGCTGGGCTCGAACCCTGACCACACTGAGTTGCTGACACCACGAGTCAGCTGGATTACACCACAACGCCACAGCACCTTCGCAGAGGATTCCCTTACTCAAGATGTCTGCCATCTTCCAGAAAAATGATGAGCCGACTCAGACCTCTTCAGACGAAAAAAAATTCAAAGTAGGTCCAAGAGATGCTTCAACTGTTTCACATAATTTAAAAAAGGTGTGTTCCTTTTAGGAAACCTACGAACTCTTCGCAAACACCTCAAATGAGGGTAAACAACTTGATGACGTTGTTGAAAGTGTGACAAGTAGTATAACGAAGATCAGCCTCTTACTGGCAAAGGACGAGAAAGAGGCCGAGGCACAGCCACGTGAACGGAGTCAATTCCTGGCGTGGAAAATTAAAAACAACATTAATCAAATTGCAACCATCAATGAAGATGCTGAAAAACTTCTCAGTGGAAAATGGCAGAAAATACAAGATAACCAGAAGAGAATTGCTGAACTATTGACAAGACCAGGTAGAGTGAATGTTAAATTGAATCTCATGACTAGGTAGAGTGAATGTTAAAGTGAATCTCATGACCAGGTAGAGTGAACGTTAAAGTGAATCTCATGCCCAGGTAGATCGAATGTTAAATTGAATCTCATGTTAAAAAGAATAGTCAAATGGCAAGCGAATCTGCTCGCAATTTTTAGTTAGGTCGATCCCAGTCTGGCCAAGGCTCGCGAGAGATGGAGGCAGCCTGTCCACCATTGGGTGCACCCACGGCCGCCTCGGCTACGGACCTGATGATGATGAAGCCCATGAAGGTCAGAGCTGGAAGTGAAGGAAAGTAAAAAGAGCGAAGGCATAAAATGAGATTCGCATCTCATTTTTATGCTTATTGCTGTAGAAATCAGTGGCTATAATTGATCTATCTTTATGTGCCATTTCTTTCGACGTTGGTGATTAAGTCAGTCCTAATCCTTCTACCCTTTGATGGTTGTAATACTTCACATGCTGTCCAGCAACCTCCCATTCATCTGACGATATAGTTAATAAAGCCATCGTTTGTCTTCCTTTAGCTCTATCCTCTCGACTTTTCCTGTAATTTCTAAACATTTCATTTTTGACATGATTGAATGAGACCATCAGAGGGACATTCAGATGACTCTAAGAGCGATCTTAAATTTCATTTGTTGTACAAGTATCATCTTCCTCAGTTGTCTTCATGTATCTGCCTTTTCTAACACTTGCTACAGTAGAGAGGCTTGATGCAGAAGCGGTCTCATTTGTTTCAAATTTTGGAGGGGCTTAGTAAGACTTAGACTAGACCCTCTCTTCGCACAGCAACAACAATGACCAACCAACAGCTGTTTGCTCAGAGAATTTGGGTAGTTTCAGCTGTTTGGAAGTTGGGTCGTTAAGGTGGTGGCGACAACTAAGGCTGGTGCTGTAATAAGTCTAGGGCTTCGTAAAGCTTTTTAAGGTACTGTTACGGTACAGTATAACTACTGATTTTTCAGAGATCAAAGAGTTTCTGGAGAGACAAAAAGCTGTTAAGAAAGCCGAGGAGAAAAAGAGAAGTTTGGAGAGAGAACATTCCCAAAGCTCAAGGAAAAGCAGATCAGACAGCGTTCGAAGTCGACCTGGAAGTGTCCGCAGTACATCAAGTAGCTCTCGAGAAGTGAAATAACTGTTGTCTATGTTGGTAAATAAATCATTGTAGCTTCTGTATTCAGTGCTTATTCTTTGTTTACTGTGATTGAATATCGTGAATTTACAATTTGAATAAGCGAAGAAATGTGAAGAAAGCCTCGATGTCTTCCAAAGATACGTATAGAATATTCAGCATCAAATTAATAGAAAAAAATAAGTAACGAAATTGTTTTGCATTTTCTTGCTTAGAACACCTTCCATCGGAATCTGAATATTTAAGAGATGCCTAGGCCAATTTTGCCAATATTTTGGCCAATCTTGTGGCCGGTTAGGGTCAAATCGGTTGACTGTTGACTTGGGACTAGGTCGTAATCGAAGAATACTAACACAAACAGACGAATAAGCAACGAACTGTAGCCAATAGGTGAAGGTGAAATGGTGTTTTAGCGCCAGTCGTTAGGATCTCAGTAGTAGGTTGTAACGCTACCGTGGCTGGGCTCGAACCCTGATCACACTGAGCTCCTGACACCACGAGTCAGTTGGATAACACCACAACGCCAAAGCACTTTCAAATAAAACAAGAGAGGAGCTAGCAGAGAATGGCTTTGAGGAAAAATGAACGGAAAAGAAGAGTGGCAAGGCTAATGTCTTGCAATAGGATGGAAAACCGCCTACAAGAAGGAGGAAGAAGAAGACACTATTCAGATATGATACTCACCATGTATCATTACAGCCTTTGATATTTATTAGGGCAACTTTGCCCTAACAAATATCAAAAGCTTGTCATGAAACGTGGTGACTATTATGTCTAATACGGTGTTAGAACAGCCTCGATAAGTTCCAATATATTTACTCTGAAGAAGAAGAGGTTTGAATAAAGCACTGTTGAATAACTTTATATTGCCTAGTGTCTACTATAATATCTCTGAATATTGTCTGTGTCTATATTATACTAGCTATATTATCTCTGAATATTGTCTGTGTCTATATTGTACTATAATATCTCTGAATATTGTCTGTGTCTATATTATACTAGCTATATTATCTCTGAATATTGTCTGTGTCAATATTGTACTATAATATCTCTGAATATTGTCTCAGTCACTTTGTAGTCGTTGTCTTCTGTAGGTAAACACTGCCATACTCTTTTCTTATTACCAAACAGGGAGCATTACATCCCACTTGTCTCTCAGCTATTTATCACTGCGTCTTTCCACATCAATCACAATCTACTATTCGTGAGACAACCGCCTTTTCTGAAACAGAAACACAAAATCCTCTGGGGCAACCACCAAGCTAGTGTTTCGTAACACCAGGAAGGATAACTACATATAGGCCTCACATGGCTTGAATTTCGTTGCCCAGCCTCATTGTATTAAAATCACTAAAAATTCAGCGTATAAAAATCAAATCGAAATCCTAAATCACGATTTGCAGTCTATCATTGACCATACCTACAGTCAATGCTACAGCCGTTCGGAAAATAGTTTAAATGAAATAAATTTACTTGAATACTGCTTGCTTGTTGTTGATATCCCCCTTGAAGAATTTGTCTGATTTCATGAATTCTGCAATCTCAGGAATTTCCTAAAGGCAAAAGATAAGATTTGTTTTACAAGCAATGTTTGATGGTTCGGTGACGTCACAAAACATTGTCTGGCAAACAGAGTTCGCTGAGCAATGTTTTCGGAATCGCTCCGATTACCGCTCTTTCTTTACCCCGCTTTTCGGCCTGCCCCTTATATAACGTATTTATTTCGTAACAGTTACTGCATTAGGCAGGTCTCTTTGTTAAGTGTTTGTTACGTTGCTACCCATTTGTTAACTTAGGTTCATTAGGCAAGCCCTTGAATCATTATAATCAACTTACTGAAGAATATTTCTTTTGGTCTCGTTCTTAAAAATGGATAATCTTTGATAAGTTAAGTAAAGTTGTAGTTTTATAGTCTTATTTCTAGCCAAGGGCTCTCAGCTGACTTTACATTTTTCCCGGTCTGGATGCTTTAGCATACAGCAGGGTGCAACCATTCTCGGCGCTCATAACTGCAAACCATGGTACCCATTTATACACCAGGGTAGAGAGAGGCCCATCTGTGTTAACAACTTGCCCGACATTGTTATCTCTGCAACACAAGTGGAAAGACCATGGCTTGAACCGACAACATTGTTATACTGAGTCCTGCACGCTAACCACTGTGCCACAGAGACCACATAGACCAATCTTGAACAAATAACGGCCTAAATAATTTTGTAATTGCCTATGGATTCCCTGTTCTCCTTCGTTACAATATTGTTTCAAATAAAAGTCGTCTTGCTTTACAACGAACATCGTTCCAGGTAAAGGGGCGACGTTGGAGTTATCAAAGTAGAAAATAGTTAGAATAGGGCGTATTCCTTAAAGGGCCTTGTTCAAAATATTTTGTTCACGATTTCACTGTCCATTCGGATGTAGATGGTAATAAACAAATTATTTAATGGCAAAACATGCATAAAAAATGACTTACCTCAAACCTTTTCATGAAAGCCTGAATAATGGAAAAAATAATCTTAGTACTCTAAGGTGCCAAATAAACGGGGGGGTCAAATTAAATGGGGGGGGGGGGTGGGAACTATTTGAAAAAATTGATGAACGGGGGTTATAAACGGGTGGGTGAGGAATTTTTACACACTACACTACCTAAGACACTATACTATTTCTATTATACACTACACTACCTATGATTACACTACTGAGTGTAAACGTGCTGTGCACTACTGTGTTTTATCTGAGTTACTTCATCAAAAATAAGGTTTATGAAGCGTAGTTTACTCCTTTTACAAGTGAAATTCTTTCTTCCAAAATTGTTTCTTCCAAAATTAATAAACAGAGGGTCCTAATAAGGTCCGATGGGCTGGGGGAAAAAGCTCGAAATTAATAAACAGGGGGGACGTTTATTTGGCACCTAAGGGTATGGCTCACAAGTACGAGATAATCAGACGTGTAGCTACATCATCATCTATTTGTAGCTACATCTAAAGATGTGTGCATCTTAAAAACTTACCAGTAATTTTGGGAAAGGTTCCAGTATAGAAGCATCCATTTGTTTATGCTGATCCAGAAGCTCATACATATGAAAGTCAGGAAATGTTAACTAGACGCAAATAAAAGAAAAATCAACGAACATCGTCTAGATTCAGCAAGTACAACATTTAGCAAGTCTAACAATTTACTACAATACTTACTACACTTACCTTTTCGCCAGCAAAGAATTTTCTGTCACCAAGAAAATCAGTAAACAATTTCAACAAATTGACAAGGTTTTTCTTGTATGCAACTTTCAAGTTTTCCTTTTAGAAATAAGAGAGAGTATTGATAATTACACATAATAATAATATTAACTTCGTTTAACGTTATAATATTACTTTTTTTAACGTTATGGCCAATTATCTTGCCTAAAATACATAGTTTTAGAAAAGCCATTGAAAGAAGCTGTGTGGGCCAAACGTTTAGAAAATAGTCCCAAAATAATAAAAATCATCTAATAGCCATGTTCAGCACAAATAATAACAATAGCAACAAAAATAATATATACTAAGGAAAAATGAAATTTCTTACAAAATCTGGGTTGTAGCACAGCCTAACGAAGCCATTTCGGAAGTCCATTGCCTGAAAAAGCAAGTAAATTCTTCAAAATCTATCAATTGATAACTCTTCAAAGAATCATGTAGTAATATCTTTATATATCAACAATAAAATTTGACTATTACCTGATTTTCCATTATGTCAACTCTTACTTTTTCTTCCTCTGTTTCTCCATCTGTAGAAACAAAAAAGTTTTTGAGAAGTCATATAAAATATCTGGAGTTTTTTGCCCAAGGGGCATTTCACTTCCCGAAAAAGTGTACAAGATTCCTATCGAAACAAAAGGATTCTAACAGCATTCCTATGAATACAGATTTGAGGGTTTTTGGTGAATATGAGAGCGTTCGAAGGGAAACAGTATAGATGAAACATATTTGAGTTTAAAGATAGCTAAAGAGGGAACATCTTTAGTCAAACTTAAAAGCTTTTTTCGTCTTACCCTTGTCAGATACTTATAAACATTAGAAACAGACCAAAACAATTTATCAATTGACATTGAAGGCATAATTCTTATGAAGATAAATCAAATTTATGATCTGCCTTACAATCTTACAATCTTCTATTCTTATCAACTTATACTCAGCCTTTTATCTCATTAGCAACATACCCAGATGGTTCTTTCTGCCAAGATGCCTCAAAATCTAAAAAAATAATGAAAAATAATCTATCAATTATAAATTGCAAAAGAATATATTGCTAGATCTTTGAGATCTATGAGGAAGAACTAGTGACGGTAACTCTAGATTGAAAACAAAAAATTAACTTACAGCATTGCTCTGGGTGATTTTAATGTCACCATCAATGTAATAAGGAAGCTGAAAGAAAAAGGAAGGCTAACTTAGTTTAGGGCTAGTCAACAGAATAATCATGCTTAACATGGACGAATTTAAAGCAAGCTCACATTTGGAAATCCCAATCCAAGGGTCTCTTTCTCCGAAAGCCAACATTCTCTGCTAAACTCTGGACCTAAAATGGGGAGTACAAAAAACATTTTTATGATGACCAAACATTTTAGCAACTTGAACACTGTAGCAAGGGTGCTGGATGCACAGAAGCAGTGGGGGCAACTGGCCCCCTATCCCTCATAAAAGCTGCCAAATTCTTTTATTCTCCTATTATTTAGCCCCAAATTTCTTGCTTCTGGATCTGCTGCCTGAGTTGCTTCCATCCCCCTGCACTGTAGCACACTGTAGTAACTTTTTAAAACATGAATGAGATGGTCTGGGTTTTTTTCTATGCTCCTCATTAGCAAATCTATATATTATAGTAATATTTTAGTCAAACCGTTACTGACATACCATCTCCAACCTCATACATCTTGTCTTCAAAGTCGGTTTTTGTGTAGCCCATGAGTAGTCTTATTGGCTGGGCAAGCTAAAATTAATGAAGAAGAATGTTCAATTTTCTGATGTCTTCTGTTGCGGTAGGTATAGATCGTGTTGGTAGGAATAGGCTGACAGCATTGAAATTTTTTCGAAATCGCAAGATATCCTGATATCAAATGTGAAAATTATATAAAGCATCCAAAACTTAGTCTAGGTACAATATTTCACATCTAGGGCTTTAGCTCCCAATTTTAAGAGCATTCCAAGTTCATGATTTCATGACTGCAACAAATGAGGTTGGCAAAACTTTTAACCCCACTCGGTCAAAGCACTTTAAAATCGCAAACCTTGAACGCTCATAAAATCAATAGTACAAGCGCTGAGGTAGCAAAGCTTTGCACCTAGACTAAATTTTGGGTTCTTTATATGATTCTTGCATTGAAAAACTTGATATTTTTGGATTTCAATGCTGTCCACCATTTAATGAAATTATAATATATTGTGAGTTGGCAGAATTTGCTCTTATGCATATGATGTGAGTGTGACTTAAACCCAATATCCTTTGTGCCTTGTTACCCCCAGCCCCACACCAACAACCACCTCTTAGCCCACCCACACCCCATCCTCTCTCTCCATGCAGATTCCGTCCCCGTCCCTCCCCCTTGCTTGCCAAGGACTTTTAGAAGTTTTAGGCCATTTTTTAGGCCATTTTCTGAATGGTTAGCACCCTCTCTAATCCAAAACCAATCTTGAATGATCGATCAATTTAAAAACATTTTAACATGTTTTCCTATAATACTTACACCTCTAATTTTCCAGTATGCAAGCGTTGGTGCCATTTTCCAAGCTGTTTTCTAGCAAATCAAAATTGGTTTGGAGACAGAAAAGCTGCAGGCTGCAAAGCAAGTACCTTGAAAAGAGAAGGAACGGAAAGCGGAAGCGCCTGCAGAACATCTATTGTCTTTACCATCCAATCAAATTTCTTGAGTAGGTTCTATTGTTTAGCGCTTACGTGCGGACTGGGGAACTTTTGGAGCTTGGAACACATGGAAACCTCGAACCTTGGATTTCTGGAACGGAATCTTTTTGTTCTTTCTCTTTTGAAGTTTTTATTAAAGTTTTGCCAGTTGGCAGAAAAGGTGCCTCACTCTGCATGCTCTTAGAATGCTTTTAGTTCCTATCCCAGCATGTACTTACAGCATGCACTTGTACTTATACAGTAAGTAGGTAATTTTTGCAGTGATTTTTACAGCCAAAAATTCCACCCTCGTGTTTCTGATAAATAGTGGGATTTAAAAAATTAGTTTTCACTCTTTTTTTTAAGAAAACTAACCCTCGTTCTCAACCTTCGTGCTTCTTTTTTTGGACCGATTTTGCGCTACCTTATCGCCCCCTTTCCTTCCGCGAGACTTATTTATAACATACAGTGCGATGCGTTTCTGGGAAAGGGATGCTTACCTGCAGACTTGACTGGATTTAAAACTCGCTTTGTTTCCCAGACAACAGACAAATTTGACTGAACTCTCAGCCTGGTGTTTCTTATAAAGGCTTTTCTTATAAAAAGACGGTGTAGACAGCTTGGGGTTCAATGCATTTACCGCAAGTTCATCTGTGCGATTTTTTCACCCAGAAGTAATACATTGCAAATGAAACAAAGTCACAGAACACAGTCTTCGATAAGCGAAAGAACATAACGGGAAAAAAACATACATGTTTGTCGTTTATTATACAAAAACAATTTATCAAATGATTAAGTCATAAATAAATAAACAAAACAAAGAAAACAAATCGAATCCTCAGGTCTGTTCAAGGGTAACCAAAGTTTATTATAAGCTATACCAGTTTCCATGGTCAAGTTTCTAGTTTCCATTCTTTCTTTAGCATTAAAAACTAGGATTCTATTCAACTAAAAATCACAAATGAAAAAAAACAATTTTCTAACGATAAAAGATTAAATATTTTCTACAAATTGGACACAATTCTTATCATTTTTAAGAAAATACTTTTCTAAGCGAATTTTCGTCATTTGAATTGATTTTTACTAACAGGTATTTAATAAAAATCATAAAAACTCGAAAATTGAATTTATTTACAATAGCTCCATGAAGCAGATTAGTCTTCATTTAAATAATAAGGACATTTGTTTGATAGTACAGAATTATACATAGGATACAAAAAAAGGGGGCAGGCCATTGTTAGACGTGAGGGGTACGACCCAGAGGGGGACTCTGTATATTTTGGGTACTTAATGGTAGGAAGAGTATCAATGTTTATGATTTTGCAATATGGAACGGAAGCGAGTTATGATATTACAGATAAATTTTGTGATTCATTCGGATATTCTGTGCTTGAAATTTGTACAAATCAGGTATTTAAACGCATATTGGGCTGAAAATAAGGTATACCTTCTAGCAAAATTTGATGTACTGTGAAAACTTTTGATGCGTGAGCGGCATGTCCCTTAAAAAATCTAGTCAAGTGACCTCCGAGTACAAGATGCAGGGGTGGTTAATAAATATTGGGGTGTTAGATAAAATTCGCCTTTTAAGGGGGTTTTATTTGATTGAATTTGCAGATTAGGCTTGCACATTAGCCACGAGGCTCCTGCAGGCTTCATCCACTACATCAGCATTAAACAACTAGATTGATGAGACAAGCCACTAGTTAATGCTCCCAAGCTCTTGATGTACCGCTCTATTCTGAGCGATTCAGAGTTGCAAAAAGTTATTGACCTGCCTCCAAACCTGAAATTTTTGTAACCAACCTTCCTCATTTTAACAAGATATGAAATTGTCGATAAACAGCCAGACTCCTGCACGTACGAGACAAAAACAAGTACATATGGACCTTCCCAGGTCGCTTGTATGTTTTAGCGTAAGTGTTACAAAGGTGGCAATCAGGCATTAATATCAGGGAGGCTATAGTCTTTAGAGGGTGATTCATAAATCGATTCTACCTTTCCAAGCTGAATGATATCACAGCACTGAAAGGACCTACAGAGGGTTGACAAGGTTGATTTTTTCTTGATTTTTCTACTTTGATTAATTTTGAATTGCACCCTAAACCAACTACATGCAGTTTGAATGATTTTTAATAATTCAAGGTATTATGTTCATGATTTATTGTTCGCACTTTGATTAGCTTAGCTGTAGCAAAAATACAAAAAAGTCGTTTTACTACAAAACCTTCCTCATTTTTAGCCAAAACCTTCTTCCAAACCAGGTGTGTAGGTGTGCAGGGTTTTTGCATCTCTGGTCATAGGGTGAGATTCTTAGCCTTAGACACAACGATACTGGGGGTAATATAGCAATCTCTGATACAAAAAAAATTCTGGTAAAACTACCTGTTTAACAACGAAACAATTCAATTCAGTTCAATCAGATAGCAGATTCGTCATCTTCATACTTCAAATTCAATCGTCCATCCACGTCATTATCCAACTCACGATAGAGAGGCTCTTGAATGGGTTGTGAATCCAGCTCACGATAGAGAGGCTCCTGAATGGGAGGCTGTGCATTTGCTCCACTTTTCAACCCGGTGTAATATCCGTCGTTATTCTGAACCGCACTCTGGTCAATTGCTTGGTAAACATCCGGGTCTACCATGTGGTAAATCGGTGACTGAGCCCGTGCGGGCTCTTCTGTAGTCTGGTCATCTAGGACCTGGTACACGGGTGATTGCAGTTGCGCATTGCCTCTTTGAAGCGTTGAAGCGTCGATAGGCTGGTACTGGCCCGGCTCAGGTTTGTTCGGTTCGCTTAATGGCTGATAGAGCTCACCGGTCTCCTGGTAAACTGGTTGCTCGGACTCTACTTCTTTGTAAATTGGATCGGTGGACTGAAAAGTGAGTTTATTGAAATACGTTAGATCACCAAACGCAGTGCATCATCTTACTACCTTACTACAGTGTGGTGACTGAGACCCCGTTTACACGATATCGGTACCACACCGGTACGATTTGACACCGGCATGAAACCATGCCGGTGTGGGTTTTTTATCATCCCGTTTACACGATACCGGTGTGATTTCATGTCGCTTTGGTTAAACAATGGCTGTGACATCATAGAGCTTAATTTTGTGCTATTCTGGGCTATGGCCTAACTCTAACAAAGAGCAGAACCAAAAAATAAACCAAGAGAGCAAATTGCAAACAGTCCCCGCCGCTCGAGGCAAACATTTTTTAGCAACCAGCCATTATTTCATCGATGTATAGTAAAAAATACACGAAAATGCTGTGTCAAAAGCGTCAAAAACCGAATAAAGCCAAGTGTAAGACGAAAAAAGCAACTAAATTTACTTCAATCGACAAGGAGAATCAAGGTTCATGATATTACATCAAAAAACAATTAATAAAGAAAATATTACGATATAATTCCTATCCTGAAAGCAATCGAAGTGAAACCGACATGAAATCGTATCGGTAGCATGCCGGTATGGGTGTTTACACGATGTCGCTATCACACCGGCATGAAATCGTACCGGTGTGGCTATCGACATGTGTTTTCACACCTTTTATGCCGGTGTGGTACCGATATCGTGTAAACGGCTCGTCTAAAAACAAAAAATTCTACACCGGTGTCATATCAAACCGGTGTGGTACCGATATCGTGTAAACGGGGTCTGTCTTTAGAAGGAGGGTGAATTACTACTTACCGCGTAGGTGTATTCGGGTTGTCCCGCATTTTCGTATTCACGCGGGGCACAGTTTTGCCAGATTTCTGACATTTCAGTTTCTCTTCGTATATTGGGTTGCCTAAAAGCGAAGAAATCTTTATTCCCACACCAGCATGGAAAAGTCTTAAACAGAAACTTTTGCTGCACTCTACGAGAAGTTTCGCCTCGTGGTGAAGGAAGCTTCCTTTAAAACTAGAATCTTTGGGTTCAGTAAAGTTAGTATTGTCTTGATATATAGATCTTGTACCACAAACTAAGCAAAAAATACCAGGAAAGCCAGAAAACATTGTCAATTTTCAAGGGCACTTATTAAAATATCAGCAATTTTATCGCATTTCCCTTATTCAGCGTCACATTGTTGCTCCAGATTATCAACATTCACACTTGATTCAGCCTCGAATTCCTGTCGGCTAATATACTTATAGTCATAGTTGTCATTGGCTTCGCCTTGATTCAACTCAATTCAAAATTGATAAATATATAATAGTAATGGCGGCAACTCATAGTACAGCATGAGCGATTGAAGTCTGTAGGGAAGGCAGCGGGCGAATAATCTATGACTTATGTAGTAAGCCTAGTCGCTTTACCACTTTCAACATTCTCAACACTTATTTCAGAGAGGCTGCGTATATATAACACTGATTTCTCCTGTAATCATACTTCTACGGTCGAATGGCAGTGGCGTAGCCGACGGTGGTTACCTTTAGGGCATACCACTAAGGACCCCCGTTGATAAGAGGCTCCAAGGGGCCCCCAACCTAAAAATTATGTCTTTCTTAAATGATCTTTCCTGATGAAATACACGTGTTTTCTTATATGACAAACTGCTAACAAGTGCAGGGTTAGCTTATCATTACTTGAAGCTTTTAAAATATGATCCTCCTTTGTGTAATGATCAACGTGGTTGTTGCAAAACCGCCGAAAAAATACGAACGTCCAGAAAGCTTTCCACATCCTTGGAGTTTCCTAGCTCCTATTTCCTAGTGCCTGGTCCCTATTTACTAGTCCCTATTTCCCATTTTAAATTCCTAGTTCCTAATAAGACGTGGTAACAAGGGGCCCCAATCCCACTACGTCACTAAGGGGCCCCACATACCTCCGCTACGCCCCTGTCGAATGGTCACTGCATTATTGCCAAGATTGAAGTTTCGCCGTATGACGATACATAGGATACAGCGCATAATATTTGCAAGCTAAGTCATTTAACGAAATACGACATAAATGTCTTACCCAGGTTATTCTTAGCGGAGTTTAAGCTCCCATTAGCCTCGTAGCCACTGTTATTCAAGAACGTGTTGGACGTGAGATTCAAAGTCAACGTTTCCTGAAAAGTAGAAACCGAAACAGAATGTAAATCATTCACGTCTAGATTTATTACCTTCTTCCCACTCTTTCGAAACAGCTTCTAACAACTACAACAACATACAGCTGTTTCCTCAGAGTGTTTTCCTCAGAGTAGTTGGAGCGGGGTGGTGGAGTGTGGAGGAGCGTAGACTAGGACGAATGTAAAATGTCTAAATCATTCACGTCTATGCAGTTTTGACACTTCAATTTGAAATGAAAAGTAATCGTCGTTTATGAAGAGAATTTTTAAAATGAAAATGAATTTTCTGAGCCAGTAATGCTGTCCGTTGTCCGCTGTAGAGAGGTGTCAGTTGAATAGAGGTTTCTTTAACAAAGAAATAATACGAAATTTCAGAATGAAGATATTTGTCCGTTGTTTAGAGGTGTCCGTTGTAGAGGGGTCCGATGTCCGTTAATGGAGGTTCCGATGTAGTCTACTACAAGTTTAGGAAAAGCTAATAATCTAGAAATAAAGCAATATTCAGGTATTAAGGCTGAAATGATGTAAAAGCACTGCATAGAAGTTGATATTTCTTTCAAGTTTGTTTCTTTTTTCCTCTTTCTTTTCAGAGCACATGCGTGGTTCTTAAAGTGGGATTTCCGCAATTAAGTAAACAACAAATAAACACCAAAGCTTTCATAGAATTCGTAGCGGATGTAAACAGCTATAATTAACGTAAGATCTTCTATATGTGATGCTGTAAAATAGTTGTAGTTGAATAGAACACGTTTCAAAGATAGGGGCTTTTGGCTGGTTGTATGACTGGGCCTTTTCCTATCACGATTACAGAGACCTTCAGGTGACTAACATAACGTCTTCTCAATACAATGTTGTAAATTTTTGTTCTTGAAAAGAACACATTTCAAAGATAGGGGCTTTTGACTGGTTGTTTGTAGCGAAAAACTAATGATGGCCAATTACTGACATCCAGTTAATTAAGCTGCTTTTTCGTATGACGATTAAAGAGACCTTCAGATGACTAACATAAAGTCTTCTCAATACTATGTTGTAAATTTTTGTTGTTGAAAAGAACATGTTTCAAAGATAGGGGCTTTTGACCGGTTGTTTGTAGCGGGAATAAAATGATCGCCAATAATTGATCTCCGGTTTAACAAATTTCCGTATCACAGTTCAACAGACCTTCAAGTGACTCGCAGAGGATGCAAAATAAGATAGCATCACAAAGGCAGTCCGACCCTGTAATTCGCATCTAAGTTTTCTTTTGAATCGCTTTGCCTTTCAAGCAATGCCAACCTTGCAAGTTTCAGAGCAGCATACGGCTAGCAAATGTTAAGTTGAGTTGCAGGGGTGGACCGAATGCTTATTATTACCTAAGAAACAAGGTTTTGACATTGCTAGAAGAATCAATGTCATCTAAGGACTCGAACTCGATAACCTTGTAAAGAAGGGGGTACATGACTTATGAATGGACGGGGATGTGCCGCCCAGATTTCGGAAACCCACCCACTTATAATGTAGACCTTTGCAGAAACAGACCCTATTTTATGAGTAAAAATAATCGGAATACAAGAATAATAAGACTTTCTAGGCCTTATTATTGCGTGATATTATACTACGAACATCTTTGACGCGATTTTTCCACTTTTCTGACCGAATTAAAGTCAAACTTTCGACTTTTCTTCAATTTGCTACCCACTTTTATGGGGTTTTGGTTAAAATCATACCCATGTTTAGAGAATTTCAGGGCCAAAACCCACCCATATGGGCGGCACATACCCGTACCCAAATTATACTAAGTACCCCTCCCTAGAACAAAATAGTTTAATAAATCAAGTTTCAGATCCGAAGAAAATAAGTTTATTAAGAAGACTGGTAGAATTATCCTACGGAAGGTAATTAAGCATCGTGGTGTAATCCAACTGACTCGTTATGTCAGGAGTTCAGTGTAGTCAGGGTTCAAGCCCAGCCAAGGTAGCATCTCAGCCAAGGCTAAGGTCTCGATTAGTTAACCTACTACTTTGATCCTAGCTACCAACACCTTTAATTAATCGATATATCGATAAATAAACCTATTTAAGTAGGTTTTGGGGGTTTTGAGAACCCTCGATCCTGGGCGATTTTGGCCATTATACCTTAATATAGCCTCGCATTTTTGCTAAAATCAGTTGATTTGCAAAAATCGAAATTATTTTTCATGGCAAATTACTCCATTCACACAAAAGAGTAACCCTGGTCGAAAATCACAATACAAACAAACAACAAAACATCACACAACAACAAAAATTACCCCAGATGCTCTGCTTGTAGAACTAGCTTTTGGCAAACTTGAACTCAAAGAGCTTGAAGATTTGACCAATGGTCCCCTTGCTGTCTTTGAGCTGAAAGTTCTGACATAATTGTGTGTACTTCTAGGGTCCAAAATTGATGATTCTCTTCTATATACGCTTGATTTTGAGAGATAAAAACTACATTTTGGCAAAACTGGCGTTTTTCTTTGAGACAAACTTGTTGGTAAGGATGAATGATAATAAACTGTTGATGGCTGCAAGCTTGAGTATTTGGAGGATGAGGATATATAAGCAGATTTTGATCTTGGTAATGTTGTTGAGTATGATGTTTTCAATACCTTCTGTGTGCTTTCGTGTTTTGCTGAACTAAATGTTGATGATTGTAGTGATGTTGTAGGGGTGACTGTTGTTGTGGATGTCTTTACTTTTGCATTTGGATCTGGCAGAGGATCTAGGAAGCAAAAAGTATAAATTAAATTTGTTTAATCTTTGTTCATGTCATTTAGGTATGTTTCAGTTGTGATGCGTTGTAATTTCTGCAGGCTAAGCAATGCATGAGTTTTATGAAACCAATGTTAGTGTTAGATCTTTTAAAGGGTGTTGGGAATGCTTGATAGTATTTACTGATGATAACAAAGTATGTTGCAAGACACCTTCGCAACAAAACAGAATTTATCATTTGAGTTTGTTGGCAAGTGGAAAAGTGTACAATTAATGTTGCTAGAATTGTCTGGCAGTCAATTTATGGCTGGAATATGCAAAATCTAACAGCACCAGCATGCCGTTTTACCAACCTAGGCAGATTAATTCTCCATTTAAATGACCAACTCAAGTAGGGTAAGGGATGATACACCCCCAAATATTCCGTTCCACTTTTGTATCATACAGCATCTCACTTGAGATCTTACCAAAATACTACAAGAAAACATTCGGACAGTCAGTTTGCCAAAAAATTTTTACCAAAAATTCTTACAATTTTTGCTTCCACTGAATTTCAAAAGCAAACAGCTATAATAGTAGGACTTGCAGTTACCACCCCTGTTGAGCACACAAGCAGATACTTTTAGTTTGAACAGTATTCCACTGTACTTTATTGCTAAGTTTGCTGAATTTGTTGATGTCCACTAAAAAGAAGACATATTAAATGGCATTAAAATATTGCAGAGACCCATTCTCAGCAAAGAAGGCCAAATTAAGGATAATAATCCTGAAGTTTACCTCCACAAGAGAATTTTATGGATGAGAACTTTTATGAATATGAAGTACTTGACCAAAAATGGTAAAAAACTCGCAGGTCTCAAGAATCTTTAGAATTAGAAATAAAGCATCGAAAAACAAACTTCTGTTTCACCATAAGTGTCTATTTTTACAGAAAAAACAGCTAATGTAAACGTTAATTGTATTGCTTCTTCTATTTGTAGAATTTAAGTGTCAATTACCTGTTTTGGCACTAAAAAATTTTGATTCTAAGAAGTTGCTAAAAAACTTTCAGTACCAAATTTGTCCCAAAACTAAGAAACTTTGAGTACTGACCAAAAATCTTAGTTTCTTATAAAAAAAAGAGTTTATCAGTCATGGGCTTCAAGCATATGGAAGGAAGCCAAACCCCTAGACTTGTTATGTGCAATTTTGATGTGACTCATTGCTCTAAAATATTCAAACTGAATAACTATAGGAACTTGCCTTCAAATTTTCATTTTCAAAACGAAACAAATTTGTTTCAGTTGGTGTTGTCCATGTTATATTCCAATACCAAATATCTGCGATCTTATGATCACCTAAAGTGCCAGCTACGCTTTTGTAAACTACTTCACCAAAGTTAAAATCATTTGCCAATGAGCTGGGATTGATCTTTTTGACATAATATTCAGATTTAAAATAAAAATTACATCCTGAAAGAGAAACAGAGAACTTTACTGTAACACCGTGATGATGATGAAATGAATTCGTCCAGACCATTAAACTAAAAACTTTTTACTTTTAGTTCCATGGCATAGACTTCTCTTGATATTAGAGACTTTATTTTGATATTAGATAAGATAAAAAAAGGAAATAATTGAAGAAAATCTTGATATCAAAAACATATAAAGAGCGATTTCTTACCTTCGCCTTGCCCATAGCTGTTCAAGCATTTTGGCGTGTTGCCATCAATTAAAAACGTCTGCCCCATGTGCAAGTACAGAATCCATTTCTATCTGCTATAGCATTAACATTTCCATCCCCACCAATCTCACTATTGCTGCATTGTGATAATGTTATGGTTCCACTTGGTAGATCAAGCTTCTTTGCGAATATATCTCCTGCGCCATTCGTTGGCCTTTCGATTATGAACCCAGCAGCAAAACAACAAACTTGAATAAATACCAACAAACAATTAGCTAATAACATATTCGTAGCTTCTTACATTGCTTCAAAACTTTATTAATGTTCAGCAAATGATTACTCACTCTTAGGTACTTTCTTTATTTCAGGAATCGAAAATAAACTTTCAATATTTATGCTTTCGGCGGCTTGATTCGATACCAATCACATTCTACAGTGGCGTTCCCAGACTGGAGATACTGGGGGTGGAAAAAACTTTTTTGGGGTCTGGGGCGCAGCCCCGAAAAATTTTAGGAGCCACGCCCTTTAAACGCTCGGAAAAGGTGGGCAACGCCCATTCTTTATAATCCTAACGTGAAATAGAAACAAGCGAAGATCAGCTATTGACTACATTACTTGCAACAATTATCCCACTGATAGATACAATATAATCTGTAACAACGATAAGTTTATGAAATCTACTGTATGCAAAAATGAAAGACAATGTTTCTGCTGTTTCTGCGAGAGGCTTGTTGAGTGGTAACAACAATACTGGTAATGTTTAATGATTTTCACCAATGCATAGAGTTGGAGGAAAAGTGGGCTCATTCCTTTCTGCTGAAAATCAATCGAAGCCCCCCTGTTAATGATTATGACGGATTTCGACGAATTGGAAAATCGATGTCTGAGAGAACTGGGGTGGACATGTCCACCCCAGTCCACCCCGTGGGGACGCCACTGTGAAATAACAGAAATTGTTTCTCAATGCAGATAATTGGAAAGAAGTAAAAATAAAAAGATAATCAGCATATGTGATGGAGGCAAGAAAATATGGAAGCAAGAAAATATAGAAATGCGAAAATATGAATAAAGGGATACGATTTTGCCAGCGAAATATCGCAAATAAGAAAAGAAGTATTAACATGAACAGTAGCCCTTGCCTCGAATTGATTTTTTACAGAGGAGCTCGCTAGAAGCAAAGCAACTGACAAGAAAAATCGCTATAGTAAAAACAGCCCCTTTTACTGGAAATAGCAACCCTTGAGATTCGCTGCCAGTCCGCGTCTGTTAGTCTGTGACGCACCGATCACAACGACTTTCAATGTGAAAGAACATATGTAGTGCTACCAGAAGAGCAGTACCTGACTACAAGTTAAGGGGTTCCGCGAATTATTGAGCTCGGGTTGAGCTCCAAGCTTCTATTGCTATTGTCTTCAATTATATCTGTTGCTAGAGAGATGTAGCATTTCACAAAAAGACGACGATTGTTAAATTGCAAGACATGTTTCGAACATACTATGTTCATCTTCAGTTACATCATGAATGAAGCGAATTAAGTAAATACAAGAACTAAATAAAGCTATAATATATTGCATAACCTAATAACACACGTGAGGTAAACAATTAAATCGGTAACTATAAAGGTAAAAAAATGTACAATCGGGAATAAGTAAATAGAAATGAAAAGATAAAGTTAATTAAAAGAAAGATGCAAGTTATAATGAAAAAGCTGTTTGTTAAGCGTAGGTTTGTCCCAAGAGATGTGAAGCGCTTCCTTGATCTTAAGGGTGAAAGAGCTGTTAGCGCTGTCCAGAATGGAAAAACTATCCTCAGAGCAAAGAGGGCGACAAGAAGGCGATTCGTTTAAATGTTTAAAAATATGAGAGTTTTGTCCGTGATCAAATGCTCTCGAATTCGTGTTGAAAGATGTCGAGAGGTTTCCCCGACATAAGATGCGGAACATCCGCCACAGAGAAATTTGTAGAATCAACACGGGCCCGAAAGCACCTGGGCACAGAATCTTTAACCCGAAAATTTATTAAGATTTGACCGAACAAAGAACGTAATTTAAAAGAATTATAAACAAGTTTAATGTTTATAATCTTTACAATAAATTTTTAGTCAAGTATTTTAATTTTACGCTGCTGAGTTACAACCGAGAATCTACCAATGTATGGAAGTTTATAATAACAAACACGATTATTTTCGTTTTCATTTACGTTGTGGTTATCGACATGGGGTGGGGATCTGACTTTATTTAAATAATTACGAATAACGTTGTTAATGAGATAAGTAGGGTAAAGATTTTATTTAAAATCAAGGTTAGTTGTTTAATGTCGTTATCAAAACCAAGCCAGCTGTTATTTATTTTATAAGCCCTATCGACAAGAGTACTAATTAAGCCTATTTTATATGAAAATGAAGTGAAACTAAAAAAGTTAGTGAGCAAACCAGTGTAAGTATTTTTACGATAAACTGAGGTTATTGGGGACTGCTGATTACCTTTATCGATTAAAACGTCTAAAAGGGAAGCTTATTGTTATTTTCCTGTTCCATCGTAAATTTTATATTAGGATGTTGTTGATTAATGTAGTTAAAGAAATTAAGGGCATCATCTTTATTTTAAACAAACAAAAGTATCGTCAACATAGCGACGGTAAAATAAAACCGGAGAAGCGTTAAATTGTTCTAACCAAATCTTCTCATGGTGTCCCATAAAGAGATTGGCAAGGACAGGAGCAAGCGGCGAACCCATGCTTACACCATCGACCTGGTCATAATAATTACCATTAAATAAGAAATGGGTTTGAGATGTGGCAAAATTTAACAGTTTTTTAAGGTCATCTTCGTTTAGTTTAAGTTCAGGATTACCAGTTTTAATGTAACGTACCGCTAAATCAATAGACTCATTTAAAGGGATGTTAGTAAAAAGACTTTCAACATCAAAGGAAACCATAAATTTACCAGAAGTGTTTAAGTTGTTAAGTTCATTAACGAAAGAAAAAGTATCCCTAGCACAAAAATCGTTAGGTAAAAAAGGGTCTAACAGAGAACACAAATACTTAGCAAGACTGTAGTTGAAGGTTCCTATAGATGAGACTATTGGGCGAAAAGGAGGTGGAGAGTTGGGAGCGCGAGCCTTGTGCATCTTGGGGAGCCCGTAGATCCTAGCAGGTTGCGAGCCCGATGGATAAATCTTACTATAAGTATCAGCATCTATAACCTTTTTATTCTTAAGGGATCTAAGAAAACGCTGTAGTCTACCCTCTCTAGCTAAAGTGGGATCTTGTTCAAGCCTATTGAATTTACTGCTATCAGATATTAAGTTAAGAACACAATTATTATACATCAGTCTGTCCAAAATAACAACTCCGTTACCTTTGTCTGGCTTAAGAATAACTATTTCTTTGTTCTTCTTCAGTTTCTTTAGGGTTTTTAACTTCTTTAGGTCGTTTGCAGATGGCCGGTGTGACGAGATGTAAGTTTTCGCCAAATAAGACAGATCGGTTTTCAGTTTTGAAATCTGACTTTGGTTGATGATGTTGTTGACCATGGCGGTGGTAATTAACTCAAAGCAGGCATGAACATCCGAAGTGTTGATCTTAGGGGGACAGATTGAATGAGTTAGGCCATCTTTCAGTACATCCAACTCCTCCGTTGAGAGATTGAAAGAAGAAAGGTTGGTAACCGTTTCAGACGATTCGAAAGGCAAGACCTTGTTCTTCGTTAAATTCTTTATTTTCTTTTCGTGGATCTTGATGACTTTCTTAACTTCATTCTCAATGTTCTTATTCAAAGCTTTCGTTAATAGGTAGAAATCCAATCCATTTATGACATTCTTAATGAAATCTGACTGCTTCTTCTTTTCTTGTTGGAATCTTTTCAGTTCTTTATTTCGCTTTGTGATTGCACTCTTCAATAATCTTTTCCTAATCGCTGTTACATCTTTACGATTGGTGTTTGGCAAATCAAACGAGATAAATTTCGGGAAGACATTGAACCTTTTACAGTTCGTTAAAAAATTTAAATCCAGTTGAGCTTTTCGTTCTTTGATGGAGAGCTTCTCCAATTTCCGAAAATCGCTGATATGCAATTTTCCTGTATACTTGATTGAAATGTGGCCTAACTCATTCAATCTGTCCCCCTAAGGTCAACACTTTGGATGTTCATGCCTGCTTTGAGTTAATTACCACCGCCATGGTCAACAACATCACCAACCAAAGTCAGATTTCAAAACTGAAAACCGATCTGTCTTATTTGGCGAAAACTTACATCTCGTCACACCGGCCATCTGCAAACGACCTAAAGAAGTTGAAAACCCTAAAGAAACTGAAGAAGAACAAAGAAATAGTTATTCTTAAGCCAGACAAAGGTAACGGAGTTGTTATTTTGGACAGACTGATATATAATAATTGTATTCTTAACTTAATATCTGATAGTAGTAAATTCAATAGGCTTGAACAAGATCCCACTTTAGCTAGAGAGGGTAGACTACAGCGTTTTCTTAGATCCCTTAAGAAAAAAAAGGTTATAGATGCTGATACTTATAGTAAGATTTATCCATCGGGCTCGCAACCTGCTAGGATCTACGGGCTCCCCAAGATGCACAAGGCTCGCGCTCCCAACTCTCCACCTCCTTTTCGCCCAATAGTCTCATCTATAGGAACTTTCAACTACAGTCTTGCTAAGTATTTGTGTTCTCTGTTAGACCCTTTTTTACCTAACGATTTTTGTGCTAGGGATACTTTTTCTTTGTTAATGAACTTAACAACTTAAACACTTCTGGTAAATTTATGGTTTCCTTTGATGTTGAAAGTCTTTTTACTAACATCCCTTTAAATGAGTCTATTGATTTAGCGGTACGTTACATTAAAACTGGTAATCCTGAACTTAAACTAAACGAAGATGACCTTAAAAAACTGTTAAATTTTGCCACATCTCAAACCCACTTCTTATTTAATGGTAATTATTATGACCAGGTCGATGGTGTAAGCATGGGTTCGCCGCTTGTTCCTGTCCTTGCCAATCTCTTTATGGGACACCATGAGAAGATTTGGTTAGAACAATTTAACGCTTCTCCGGTTTTATTTTACCGTCGCTATGTTGACGATACTTTTTGTTTGTTTAAAAATAAAGATGATGCCCTTAATTTCTTTAACTACATTAATCAACAACATCCTAATATAAAATTTACGATGGAACAGGAAAATAACAATAAGCTTCCCTTTTAGACGTTTTAATCGATAAAGGTAATCAGCAGTCCCCAATAACCTCAGTTTACCGTAAAAATACTTACACTGGTTTGCTCACTAACTTTTTTAGTTTCACTTCATTTTCATATAAAATAGGCTTAATTAGTACTCTTGTCGATAGGGCTTATAAAATAAATAACAGCTGGCTTGGTTTTGATAACGACATTAAACAACTAACCTTGATTTTAAATAAAAATCTTTACCCTACTTATCTCATTAACAACGTTATCCGTAATTATTTAAATAAAGTCAGATCCCCATCCCATGTCGATAACCACAACGTAAATGAAAACGAAAATAATCGTGTTTGTTATTATAAACTTCCATACATTGGTAGATTCTCGGTTGTAACTCAGCGTAAAATTAAATACTTGACTAAAAAATATTGTAAAGATATAAACATTAAACTTGTTTTAATTCTTTTAAATTACGTTCTTTGTTCGGGGTTAAAGATTCTGTGCCCAGGTGCTTTCGGGCCCGTGTTGTCTACAAATTTCTCTGTGGCGGATGTTCCGCATCTTATGTCGGGGAAACCTCTCGACATCTTTCAACACGAATTCGAGAGCATTTGATCACGGACAAAAACTCTCATATTTTTAAACATTTAAACGAATCGCCTTCTTGTCGCCCTCTTTGCTCTGAGGATAGTTTTTCCATTCTGGACAGCGCTAACAGCTCTTTCACCCTTAAGATCAAGGAAGCGCTTCACATCTCTTGGGACAAACCTACGCTTAACAAACAGCTTTTTCATTATAACTTGCATCTTTCTTGTTAATTAACTTTATTCTTTTCATTTCTATTTACTTATTCCCGATTGTACATTTTATTTACCTTTATAGTTACCGATTTAATTGTTTACCTCACGTGTGTTATTAGGTTATGCAATATATTATAGCTTTATTTAGTTCTTGTATTTACTTAATTCGCTTCATTCATGATGTAACTGAAGATGAACATAGTATGTTCGAAACATGTCTTGCAATTTAAAAATCGTCGTCTTTTTTGTGAAATTTCTATCATGGTTATTGAATTCTCGAAGTTTTGTTTACTATTTATTTTTGTTTCACAAAACCAAGAATCGACGCTTATAACCTTATAGCCGTTGTCGTTGATCGAGATTTTAGCGAAAACCTGTGACTCGTGTGATAACCTCATATTACAACTCTAGCAAACGAGATCTGCAGGGACTGAATCGAATGTAATTTTAGGTATATGAGTTTATGAGTGAAAGCCCGGTAAAAGATATAGCTTAGGATATGAATGAAGATGGGATGGGCAAAATATCACATGCTATGAAATACGATTACTATAATACAAAATTGAGTACACGACAATAAATAATTACAGTTACGGTGATTCCAAATTTCCAGGAAATTCCTATCCCGGAAGTTCTCATTTCTGGGAATTTACAAAACATTTACTTTGAATGGGCTTCCAGGAACATGCTTTCCTCCCCACATGACAGTTAGTTCATATACTCCGTTCTTTTCAATACAATACTGTACATCATAGACGCAGTTTCCCATATGTTTAGAAACGACCTCGGTCGCACTGACGTCCGGGTCATCAAATCCGACCATCAGAGATCCTTGTCCGGCATTGCAAGCGTCAACAATAAAATTACTTATTTCTCCAGCTTTTGCTTCTTGGAGACCTTTTCCGTAACAGGAACAAAACTCGGTCGGATCACTAGCATCGGTCAATTTATTTCCGTTCTCGTCAACAGCGAAAATTTGATACGGGCTACCTCTCACCGGAATTCCGTCATAGTTAATCGAAACTAAGTAACTTCCCGGGATTTTGGCTTTGTAATGTATCTGTATTTGATTCATACCGCCTTCTATGCGTTGCGAATCAATCTGACCCGGACCGTTAAACTGTACCGTGAGATGCTTCGGTATGCCGGTCGGAATATCAATAACAATCTTGCCAGGCTTTTCGGTTTGGACCTCTCGCACGCTGGAATCATTCACGGACGGAAATAGAGTAGCATCGGTCGCTATATTCTGTACGTTGATGATAAATTCCTCAGTTTTTCCGGAGTCTGGATCAGTTTGAATTTTTACAACGTGTCCGCCGTTGTCTTTGGGAAAAAACCGGATTTCATATAAATTCTTATCCCGGCTTGCGAAGGAATGAGGGAGACAGACTCCGTGCGGATCGGCAACTTCTGTGTGGACAGAAGAAGGCAGATCAAGGCCTATCCAAATCAATAAATGCAATGAACCTGGCTCTCCGGTCTCGATAAACTCCTTAGATCGTTTTCTATTTTTTACAATCAATCGATACGGACTCCCAGTGATTTCCTGTCCTCTGTAGTTGATATGAATCCGGTAACAGCCCGGCCTGTTCGGAACATATAGAAAATCAACAGAATCGTAGAAATTCTTGAATACTTTTGTATTTGATAAGTAATTCCCTTCAAACGCAACAGCCAGGTCTGCAAATGTGAAATTATGAGTGCCTTTTATCGTAAACATTCCGGTTTCGCCGACTTGACAATGTTCTAGTCCGGATCCATAAACTTTCGGTTCCTCATCCGACTGTGACTCGACGCGTACTTTGAACGGACAGCCAGCAATGCATTTTCCTGTTATTGGATTGACAACATTCACAAGATAAGTACCGACTTCGTTTCGAGGAAACTGCACGGCAAATGTTCCTTCCGGATTTCGAGACAGAGTGGTCGTGAAAATATCACCAGACGGACTAGTAACGTATCCTTGCAGATACCCAGTGGTCCCATTTGGTTTCCTATTTAGTATGTCCGGACCTTTGCCGAAGGACTCAATTTCGCCGTTCACAAGCGGTGGTGCGTTATTCTTGTTGCTACTCAGCTCACTGCTGTTTTTACCGTTGTTGTTGTTCGCAGCCTCGTTCCCCTGCAGATTTGATATTTTCGCAGCGAAAGGGCTGCCGGGAATGTGTTTATTGTCATACTTGATCTCTATTGAATAATCACCTGGTAACGAGACGCGGAATTCGACTGTATATAGAGTATCGTCATCCTGATCATGGTAAACAATGTCAGCTTGAGATGGGCCCTTTACAAGAATATCAAAGTCTCCATACCCTGCTTTTCTTGCATCGAGGGTGAAAAAACATGGCTGATTTGTGTAGCCAGATTCGAGACCTAAAAAAGAGGTAATAAGTCATCCATTGGGCATTTAAAAATGTTTTCAACACAATTTCACTAATCAGAATTGCTTTCTCTCGTTGGTTGGCTGGACAACCTCCACACCCTTCTATTTCGGAAAGTATTTTCACTGAGAGCGCATAATGTAGCAATAGTTGGCTGCGATGGCCCCCTTGCATTAACAGACAAAATGGGCTGTGTACGCATTTGGTGCGACTGAGGACTCGGGGAGGGCCTATGGCCAGGCAGGTCGCTTGGTACAGCGTTGGTCATAGGTTCGAAACCTCGTATATAGCTTGTTTTCGCAGCTCAGGTTCGATAGTCACAGTAAAAAAAGAGAAAAATATCGACACTAATATCAATGCAAATCTTAACAAGCTGGCTGGGCGTCATAACAAGAGCGAGGGGGTTTGAAATTTTTTACTTTTGCGAAACTGCTAATCCTATCAATACATTTGTTAACGGTAAAAAGGAGAGAAAATATCTGAGAGTACCTTTTCCTTTGGCTTTTACTCTGAAAGGGTTTGGTTGTCCATATATCGAAGTTTCTTCGTTGGTTGATAACGATGATAATGATGAGCCAAGATCGTGAATCGAACCTAAAGAGTGCAGATATAGATAAGGATATAATAAGTTATAACTAATGGTAAAATAAAAAATGATGTCTTTGAAAACATCTGAGGTCGTAAACTTTGTATGGTATGTAAAAAGGAGGGTTTGGTAGCAAAGTGTAATTTGAGGGTGTGTTCCGGTGTGTTCTCTTTCAAGTACGGATAAGTATCACGGCCGTTGGAAGGAATCTCAGCTTTTTTTGTTATCGGGATCGTTCGTAGCAGAAGGATCTTTAGCTGCTGCTTGAGTTTTACGTGCGCGCAGAGAACACACGGAGTCAGACGACATTTGAGAGACGATTCTCTATCATGTCTGATCAACTGACTTTGCACTGATTTCGTACTGACTGACTACTTATTTACAGAGTTTCTAAGTTATAGTATTTACAAGTCACATGATCTATTCTATTGCGCAGTTAGAAATTATACATGCAACTATGTTCTAACAGAAAGTTCTAGTTATTATGACGTACAATTACTTACGTAAATAGATAGAAGGTATAGAAAGATCATAACGTGCAAGAAGACATACGTTACATTTACATGAAGTAGCTGTTCCTACTACATTTTTTTTGGGGGGGGGGGCGGCGCTGAACATCTGAAAAGAACTTGATGACGTGATAGCCCCCCCCAGCCCCCTCAGCTTCCGACGCCCCTTAATACAACTTACAAATTGTTGTAAGTTTTATACTCACTGTTTGGAGTCAGAAGGTTCACCGGATCCATCGTAAGAGAACCAGAACTTTGCAAAATCTGATAATATTTTTCTATCTTCGCTAAACCAAGAATGCTGTAAATATTGAGAAATAAAGAAAATGTCAATAAATATCAATGGAGCAATATGGATAAAGCAGGCGAAAGTGAACAATAATGATAGATAGCAAAGTCCGTGTACTAAGGTTACTTTTTAGGTCCAAAGAACAGACTTGTAAAGTAAACCTTGGAAATTATAGAATATCTAGCTACAGTTCACACGAATTTGTCTAATTTTCGAAAGA
Organism: Chrysaora quinquecirrha; assembly: GCA_014526335.1. Classification (NCBI taxonomy): domain Eukaryota; kingdom Metazoa; phylum Cnidaria; class Scyphozoa; order Semaeostomeae; family Pelagiidae; genus Chrysaora; species Chrysaora quinquecirrha. Next base: position 8,146,590 of record JACTAT010000032.1, read on the forward strand.
ATTTTCGAAATAATATTGATTGTAAGTTGTATCTATATAGATAAGCTATATATAGTCAACAAAAGTTTTTATGACTTAAAACTCGCTTAAAAAAACGTCTTATCGTTATCGTTATCGATAGAAGGGAGGGAAAAACAAATGTACCCCATTCCTCTTGCAGGGCAGATGTTTGAGTTTTCAACTAGGAAATTTTCAAAATATTATTCAAAGAAAGTAAACTTATACCCACCTTTTTTAGCAATAACTTTTTATGGATAAAATATTTTTTTCGAAAATTTGAAACCTCCAATAAGTGATTTTGTGGTGAGAATGACAACCAAGGAATTTCTTCTCAATTCTTTCGTTTGTCTTTCTTTGTTTTTAATCCTTAATGTTCATTTGTTTTTGAAGCTCAAAAGACCAAGGATTCTTGAAACTCCAGATTTCTTCAAAACTTATCTCGATAAAGCATACTTATAATAAATCCATGAAATAAGCCAATCTCTAACTAATTAATCGCAGGCTAAAACATTTATTGGAACAGCTCAATAAAAACCTTCTCGCCACTCCTTTTTGCCTGATGATGTTGGCATGTATTTGACTGTGAAAGAAAATACTAATTTCTTTATTATCCGTGTGCATTTTTATTTACAAACAATCATAACTTGAAGTCACAAAGAGAAATGTTGCTCGTCGCAGTGTGGCGTTGTTTGAAATGTTTTGAAGAAACTGCTGAGGCCTAGTTATTCTTGTTGTTTTCATCAGGGCAGGACAACTAAAGATCATAATTGATCGCCCATTGGATTGAATGGTCACAAACAAAGAGAAAAACAAAATCTGCTTATGAAATTTTTGCATGAACAAAGATGGATTGATAGAATGCAGATTTTTCATTGATTTTTCGTTTTATTCTTGTCTGCAAATCGCATTGAAAGAATTGAGAGCACCTAAGGCGGGATTATGAGTGCTTTATCAGATGCTATTCATTAAATTGTGGAATCTCACAGGATACCAAACAAAATAATAATTGACGATTTCATGCTTCTTTAATAAATTCGGCATATTATGATAAGAATGTCCAACCTTACACAGCCTCCATTGTGAAACGAGATTCTGGATCGTTTAAAGAGAAAAGGCCCTGGGCAAACGATCAACTTTGTTTGTCAAACATTTAAGATTTGCTTTACAAACAATGTTTGAATGTTTCGCCACGTCAAAAAAATTGCTTGAGAAGCAAAAATAAGAAAATTTGTTGTGAAAGGCCCTGGCCAAACGATCAAACATTTGTTGGTCAAACATACGAGTTTGACCGTTTGGCAACGACGCAAACGCAAAACATTGCTCGAGATGAGAATTGCCTGAAAATGTTTTTGAAAAACATCAAAAAACATTTCTGCTTTTTGCACAATAAAAATTTTCTTCTTGTTACAAGCTAAAGATGTACGACCAGCAATGTTTTTCGACGAGGCCAAACGGTAAAACATTTTTTTGACAAGCAATTTTCAGCTGTTTTACGAACAATGTTTGATCGTTTGGTCAGGGCTTGATGCTGCTGAATAAGTCCAAAACAATTTTTTGACACAAGTAACAAATGTTTGAAGAGGAATGTTTTGTGACGTCGCCAAACAGCTAAACACTTCATTTGTCAACAATGAAACGACGATATCACTTTCTTGAACTTTGAAATTCAATATAAATAAACCAAATAAACAATTTTGCTTGTTTAAATGATCACATCATGAAACATTGCTTGCAGGACATTTAAGATCTTCTGTAAAAACATTTTCAAAAAGCTCTTCGCTTAGTTACTTAACAATACTATTTGGCGAACATTCCAGACTTACATGGAAAACATTTTTCTCACGTCACAAACCATTGTTTGCAGGACATAAAACATTCTGCTTATCTAAATGATGACGTCACGAAACATTGTTTGTAGGACATTTAAGATCTTCTGTAAAAACATTTTCAAAAAGCTCTTTCTTCATTTAACTATTTTTTAACAAAAATATTTGGTGAACATTTCAGGCTTACTTGGAAAACATTTTTTCTCACGCCACAAAACATTGTTTGCAGGACATTTAAGATCTTCTGTAAAAACATTGTCAAAAAGCTCTTCGCTTAGTTACTTAATAACACTATTTGGTTAACGTTCCAGACTTACTTGGAGAATATTTTACTCATGTCACAAAACATTGTTTGCAGGACATAAAACATTCTGCCTATCTAAATGATGACGTCACGAAACATTGTTTGCAGGACATTTGAGATCTTCTGTAAAAAAACTGTAAAAAATCTCTTCTTTAAGCTATCTAATAACACTATTTGGTAAACATTTCAGACTTACATTTTTCTCGCAAACCCAATGAACGAAAAGCACGGAACGCAATGCCAACTCAACTGCTATAGTGGAGAAAACACAAAAAATAAAATTTATCTGAAATTACGTTGATCCTTCAATCCATTATTAGAGAAATGAGAAATACAAAAAGGTTTGGTGTCTATATACAGCTGCTATTCATGTATTATTTGATTACGAAACACAATTCTAAGCAGAGCTAGAAAACTACAGTACATTTCAAGTCATTACCAAAGACAAAACCGTGCAAATTTTTATCAAAAGGTATCAAAATGTAGTTAGTGCATTATTGGGTCCAGGTTATACTATCTGCATTGAGAAGCAACGGCTTTATTTTGATGTAGTTAGAGGCAAACCTATAGCATTCGTAAGCCCAAGGCCGTTTTGATTTGGTCACAAAGTAGGACAAACAACTCTAGGCCTAAAATCTTCGTTAGGCCATTTTCGTGCTGGCACAAAGTAGGACCATTTCTACTTCAAGTTAAAGCTTATTTCTAACGCCCTACATTGTTCGTTCTAACATTCAGAAATGTTTATTGGAAAATAATTAATTAGCAAAAGTTTGTAGCTATAAATTGGGAAAGAATTAAGCTAATTATAATAAATTGACAAAAAAGTTAAAAAATGCCATGAAATTCATTCAGCTGCATTCATATGCAACAAAAGTGACAAAGTCTTACAAACCATGCTATGCTACGAAAACAAATATCGCGATGTCCTATTACTATTAAAATAAAGCAAAAATCCAGATGGTATGAGTGGTATTCAGTGACCGGTAGATCATTAAGTTAAAAAGTCTCGATGGTTTTTCTAAACCGTGATGTGGAATGGTGAGCCTGGTATATCGAATCCACCCCATAATACTCTCAAAACATAAGAATCTTTTTGTTCTAGAACATAGTCCACTGTATAGATGTTATTGCCCGTGTGCCTGACGCATATTTCCTTTGCTGGTATGACGGGACCTTCAACTCCTACCATGATAGAGCCACGACCTGCACCGCTTGCGTTGACTTGGAATGTCGCTTTTTCATTGACTCTTGCATTGCGTAATCCAGCACCACTTGACGTGCATTTGCTGGCATCTGCAATATCTGCGGAGGTAATGGCATCTTCAGAAGCTGCAATCAATACCTTGTATGCACTGCCTGGGATGTGCTGGCCTGCAAAGCGGATGCTGATCTCGTAGCTACCAGGGACTGTCGGTTTGTATGTGACTTTGTATGTTCCATCATCCTGTTCCACGCAATTCATCTTGACCTTGGCAGGACCGTCGATTGACAGAGCAAGTGCTCCAGATCCAGCATCTAATGCATTCACCGTGAATTCAGCTTCCCTGTTTGCTACTCCTGCACGTAATCCTGGTCCGTACGCACGCACTTTACCCGGATCACCCTCGACACCGCCAACTTTCACCTTGAAAGGACTTCCAGGAATGTGATGACCATCAAGATAGACATTGACACGGTGGTCACCCAGTTCTTTAGGAACAAACTTGACAGCAAAATTCTCTCTCTCAACTTCAACAACAGAACATTCTAACTCAGCACCAGATGGTGAAACGACAGAAGCTGTTAGTTTCCCATCTTTTCCTTTCATTTGAACAGCGAAGCTTGCTTGTTGGCCTGCTCGGAGGACTTGCTCTTTGAATTTCGACATGCTCATCGCTGCACCTTCATCAGCTGGGGAAACATAAACAGTGAAAGGACTGTCGCTGATTGGCTCATCTGCAAACCTTATATGGACTGTGTACTCTCCAGGCTCCACTGGGTACCAGGTGATGTCACATGTGCCATCACCGTTGTCATGGCATTGAATGTCAGCCTTCGCTGGTCCTTCGACAGCAACGGCGAGGCCTCCAGGTCCGGCATCACGTGTGTTGACAGTGAACTTGCAAGGCTGCCCAGCTACTGCATTGTCCAATCCAGGACCAAAAGCTTTGCATGCTTTTGCCCCACCAGATGGTGCATCGACAAACACCTTGAATGGACTTCCTGGGATGTGTCTTCTGTTATGCTTGACGTTGACGAGGTGTTCTCCAGTTTCTCTTGGGATGAATCTGATTGTGTATTGATCTCTGCCGGCCTCAATCACCTCGGCTGGGTCCTCGACTCCAGAAGGACGCGTCACAGATGCTTTGAGCTCTCCAGATCCAGAGTACTTGAAAACAAAGTCTTGCGGTGCCTTTGTGCTTGGAAATGCAAGGATATCACTGTATGAATCAGGAGGAGCACTCTCTTCGAAACCTTGTTCCACTGGTCCATCGATTACCTCATCATCAACAGGTCGACGGCCTCTTCTTGGAGCTTTATCGCCGGTGATCACAGGTTTGAACGGACTGCCAGGGATGTGTTCGTCAGCATATGTGACATTGACGTTGTATGTACCAGGTTCATCTGGTGTGAAGTCGACGGTGCAAGTTCCATCCTGAAAAACGGGGAACACTGATTGTAGATTTCGACACTATGAAATCCATGTGCGGTCACACATCCTCGTCCTGAAGGTCCTATAAGACTCCCCTTCTACGTTAGATAGTAGGTTGAAATTTATAGGACCAGGGCAGGTCACGAACGAAACAACATATTTAAGGTACAGTTCTCCAAGAAAGCGTTAGAGGTTTATACAACCAAAAAGGTCAGCAAACGATCAAGATGAAATGGTGTTTTCAGCGCCAGTCACTAGGATCTCAAACGGAGAACTAAACAGACCTCGAACCTGACCCTGACTGTAATGCTACCGTAGCTTGGGCTCGATCCCCGACCTCAGTATGCTCCTGACGCCTTGATATAGCTGGATTTGACCATGACGCCACAGCACCTTTACTTCCCGAACCCACAAGCTTCTTCATCCCTTGTTTCAACTTATGACAAAACCCTGGGGCATTTTAGCCTGTTATAGTCCCATTTTAGTGCTTTGAAACAATGGACATTTCAGATACAATTCTACAAGTTTAGCTTATCAATCTTTTGTGCTAGAACTAAACAAATAGAAAATGTGATGCATAGAGAAACTTACCTCGTTATCAACACAGTTGATTTCAACCTTAGATGGGCCTTCTACAGACAGACCAAGACCTCCATATCCAGCATCGCGTGTATCAACAACGAATTGCATTTTCGTGTTGACTGGACCTCCATCGAGTCCTTTGCCATGTGCTTTTACTTTCGAGGCATCCGGTTTCGTAACAGGCAAATCTTCCGGTTTCACAATCACTTCATAAGGGCTATTCTGAACATGTTTACCACGCCTCTTGATATTCAGCAGATGTTTGCCAACTTCCTTTGGCATGAATGAGACCACTATGGTCCTGTTATTGGGACCAGCTTTCAATTCGGCTGGTTCTTCTTTTCCGGATGGCGATGATACGGTAGCTTTCAGATATGGAAGATCATCCGGGATTCTGATTCCGGGAATTTCTAAGCCAATAGCGCAAGGTTGTCCGGGCTTTCGTGGCTTAGCATCCTTGACCATGACCTCAATTGGACTTCCCTTGACATGGCGGCGGTCCTTCTTGATGTTAATCAAATGTTTTCCGGGTTGTTCTGGGACGAAGTTGACCGACAGAGTATTATCCGGACCTGCTTTTGGTTCAAGTGGATCTACTGTACCATCTGGTCTTTCCAGTGTGCATTTCAGATGCTTTAGATCTTCCGGAATGCGGAGATCCGGCAGCTCAACAGCAACATCACACGGGCTACCGACTGTTGGAGCTCGGTCCGGTTCAGGTGCCATTTCGACCATAACAAGAAATGGACTGCCGTTGACATTTCTTCGGTTCTTCTTGACAGTGATGTAATGCTCGCCTGGTTCTGTTGGCACAAATGACAGATTCAGAGAATTGTCATCGTTGCATTTAACTTCCAGTGGCTCTTCCTTGCCAGTTGGCCTCTTCAGAGATGCACTGAGGTCTTTCAGATCACGTGGTAAGCTGATACCGTCGATGTCAAGATTGACGTCACACGGGTTTCCAACGGTTGGGACCTGAATCGAGAGAGGCAAGAATTTTATCAATGTCGAAAGAAAATTCATTTCAATAACGTGCCTGCTAACTTTTAAAGTGTTTACTGGGCTGGCTGCAAGTGGAACATCTCCTAAGCCGTTTTTCATCCAATCAGTAACGAAAGACCAATAAGTGGATAAATGGCAAGATGTAAATTGTTTGAGAAGCAAATTTGAAATATTTGATAGGCATTGTTTGCAAGTTTGGCCAATGTCTAAACTTTTCTGCTCAAAACGCAGGAGTTCAAAGAAATTTACATGCAATTTAATTTGACAAGCCATGCTTGAAAGGTGATCAAGTGGCCCAACATTAGTAAAACGGTCAAACTTTGCTTGAGAAGCAAAAATAAACGAACTTTATGTGCAGGGTAGTTGAAAAGTTTAGAGCGATTCAAAATTTAGAGCAATTAACAACATTTTATGCCTTGTTAAACGCAAAAATGTTTGACAAGCAACATTCAGCAATGTTCAGCAATGTTGCGAAACTGTGAAAATTTCAGATATTAGACACTGAATTTTCAACTGTTTTGTCAATGCCTTGGTCCTTGGTCAAATTACGTAAGTAAGGTTCTTAAACAACATTATCTCAATGAACTAAATCAACAAACAGTCAATAATAATTGTCACTGTATTTTTAGTCTTTCCTAACACCCGTGAAAGTCAACAGTTGGTGTTCACTTTGCATAACAAATATTAAGCAAACGGGGGAAACTAACCTTGGATCTGTCAACATCTTCCTCAACAATGATCGTTATTGGACTCTGTTTGATTGGTCGGCCATTCTTTGTAATATCAATGACATGTTTTCCAGTTTCAGTTGGCGTGAAGTTCATTGACAACGAATTATCTGGGCCTACGCCAAGTTCTAGTGGTTCTGTCTTGCCTGTTGGTCGCGTCAATTTCGCTTTCAAATAAGGCAAATCTTTTGGTAGATTGATGTCAGGCAGAACGAGGTTTACATCACATGGACTGCCAACTGTGGGAGATTTCTTTGGTTCGACTCCTTCAACCATGATTGTGAAAGGACTTCCAGGAACCTAATTGAGGAAACGCATGAAGTTAGGCTCATATCGCATGAGCACAAATCCAGCCTTATATGAATAATTGCACCAGCCGCCCCATTCTCAAATGCCAGACGCGTTTCACTCTTATTGGAGCTCGTCAGGGACATGTATGAGAATTGAACCGGGGTTTGTTGCGTGAGAAGCACATGTGCTAATCACACGACCACCAGAGCTTGGCTGACTGGGGAGTAGTTGTGTGAGTTTTAGACTCGTATCACACGAGTAATGAAATCTTGCATGTTACTATATTAGTTTGGTACCTGGTCTAGGTTAGGCATTTGAGAACTGAGCGGCTGGTAAAATTATTCGAGATAAATTGTAGCTGAAACTTTATCTGATTTAAAAAACTTTTAGATAGCGATTATATGTTTACCAGTTTTCAGAGATGTCTTGTTCAAATCGCTGCTAAAATTTAAGACATTTCCGACGTATAAAACAGAAATAAATACCTCTCTTCGGTTCTTCTTGAGATGAAGAAGATGTTCTCCGGACTCTTTAGGCGTGAATGAAACAGCAATTGACTCATTGGGTCCTTCTTTAACATCCAGCGGTTCAGTTTCACCAGATGGCCTAGCCAACACGGCACTCAGGTAAGGCAAATCTTCTGGGATCTTAACCCCAGGGATTTTCAAGTTGGCATCATGTGGGCTTCCTACGGATGGCTTCTCTTCTGGGAAGTCTGGGAAATCCGGTGTGGATTCTTCAAATGTTTCCGTAGCAGGAACGATTTCCTCGGAAATTGGGGAATCCTCAACGTTAACTGAGAATGGACTGCCCTTCACGTGTCTTCTGTCTTTCTTCACACTAATCAAGTGCTCGCCGGGTTCTTCTGGAACAAATTTGACACTCAAGGTATTATCTGGCTTCAGTCCAATATCAATAGGCTCTTCCCGTGTCTTTGATGGCCTCTTCAGTGTGGCAGTCAGACGGTCTAGGTCAGCAGGAAGGTCCAAGTTCGGAATATCAAGCCCAAGATCACATTCATCACCAACCTTAGGCTCCTTCTTTCCACCATCATCAACAACCATGATCTCAATCGGGCTTCCTCAATAGGCCTTCCATCTTTGGTAATATCGATGACATGTTTGCCAGGTTGCTTGGGAACAAAACTCATACCGAGAGTGTTATCAGGATTGGCTGAGAGGTCAATTGGCTCTGACTTGCCGTTGGGTCTTGTCAAAGTTCCCTTCAACTTCTTCAGATCTTGTGGAAGGTTCAAACCAGGCAGCTCCATATTGATGTCGCATGGGTTTCCAACAGTAGGTGCCTTGTCAGCGGTCTCTGCTTCGTCGACCATGACATTGAAAGGACTACCCTTAACTGGTTTGCCCGACTTCTTGATATGAATCTTATGAAGTCCTGGCTCATCTGGAGTGAAGGAAACAGCCAGGGTGTTGTCTGGGTTAGCTTTGACAGGGACCTTCTCCCGCTTGCCGTTCGGGCGTTCAAGAACAGCAGTGATGAGTGGGAGATCCTCGGGCAAGTTGATATCAGGAAGTTCGAGGTTAACGTCGCATGGATGACCAACAGTTGGACTCTTTGCAGCGGGTGCTTCATCTAACCATGATCTCAATCGGACTGTCTTTAATTGGCTTTCTTCTCTTTTTGATGTGAATTTTATGCAAACCTAGAAAAAAAAACATTAATTAACCTGTTTTCTCGAATGGCAAACAACAGAAAAGGTTCTTTAATTCCAAAAGATAAACTTTGACCCTTGTTTTGGTACAACTGCAAGTCCATATGCATACAGAGACGGCCGAAAATTACACAATTTTCGAAGAAATATAATTTAAACGCCGTTTTATGAAAGGGAATTCAGTACGTCCCAGAAAATAGCAAATCAAGCATGAGGAAATTTCAAGCTGACACTGAAAACCAGCGGGGATGTATTGCAATTTGGGAAGAATTTAAAAGCCTATAAGGCTGTTCATCTTTTACGCACCCTATATGAAGAGACAACCTATATGGCCAAAAAGCAAGGCGTTATTTAGTTGTAACTTAAGAAGAACCAGTTTAAAATGTTATAGAAATCAGAGGTTTTCGCATGCCAGTTTCTAATGTTAACAATTAAATCTACTTAATCCAAATCTTCCATTTGAAAGTTAGAGAAAGATAGTTTTGAAATCGTTAATACCTGGTTCAGTTGGAACAAATGAAATACCAATTGTATTATCAGGATTTGCGTTGATGTCAACTGGTTCTCGTTTTCCAGTTGGTCGTTCCAGTACTGCATTCAGATCAGGAAGATCATCAGGCAGACTGACATCAGGGAAGTCAAGATTGACATCACATGGGTTACCAACAGTGGGGTTCTTTGACTCCTTGGGGGCTTCTTCAACCATGACCTTGAATGGGCTGCCTTGACTGGTCTTCTCTTCTTTTTGATATGGATCAGGTGGAGACCTGGTTCTCTTGGGGTGAAGGTAACAGCCAAAGTGTTATCAGGGTTGACACCGACATCCACTGGTTCTGTATCGCCGTTAGGCCTCTCCACGGATGCAGTCAGGTCTTTCAGGTCATCCGGTAGCTTCACATCCGGTAGCTCTAGATTCACATCACATGGGCTTCCGACGATAGCTGATGGGCCGCTGTCGACTTCTTCACCATGCACCATGATCACATAAGGACTGTCCTCGACATGCTTCTTGTTCTTCTTGATGTTAATTATATGCTTGCCAGGTTCCTCAGGGACAAACGTAACTGAGATAACACCATCGGGCGTGACGTCAATATCCAAAGGCTCCTTCTTGCCGTTGGGCCTAACAAGAGTTCCCTTCAGCTTGCTGATGTCCTTCTTTCGGTCTACATCAGGTAGTTCAAGAGGCACCTTGCATGGTTTTCCAATTTCTGGTTTGTCACGAACAAGAAGTGGCACTGGACTGCCTTTGATGATCTTTGCCTCGTTTCTTGAGATGCAAATCATTTTTACCAGCTTCGACAGGCGTGAAGTTAGCAGTCAGGGTCTTGTTGGGTCCTTCACTCAAGTCAACAGGTTTGTCTTCCTCATGAGGAGATGACAGGACACCGCTGATGTTTGGTAAGTCACTTGGTACACGGATATCATCAGGCGCCATGTTGAGTTGTGCTTCTCTTCCAACTTCCAAAATTGGTTCTTCATCAACAACTTTGACTTTCAATGGAGCATCCGGGATATCTTCGTCGGCGAAGCTTATGAAGATATCGTAAGTACCTAAACATATAAGACGATTAATATTTCGAAGTGTATAAAATAATATAAAGTGATAAAAATACAATTTCATACAATGACTCTGTATTCTCAGCGCAGTTAGAAGGGTGTCATTTCAGCTCGTATTGAGCACAAAATTGAATTTAAATAAAAGAATAACACAGCCCGTTCCCAGCATTAAAATGTGCGTAGCAAGTTGAATTAAACAGGATTAAACAGAATATATTATGTAGGAGTAGAAACGAGTTTAATGGCAGGCTTTTCACATAATGAAAAATTCAACATGGATTGGGTGTATGAGGGGGCTGGTGAAAATGCACAGAGCTAATAGAAAAGGAGGTTTGAGTTATTCCGGGGATTTTATAGCATTGGTTGGAAATTTAAATAATTTACAAAACAAAGTCTAAGGACAACATAGAAGCCAATAAAACATTAATGCTGTCTGGATATTTTCAAAAAATGTTTCACTTTAGCTAGTTTAAACCATGTGATATAGTTAAACAGCACTTTAAGTACAGAACAGTAAAACAAACTAGAATTTCCTGAATTTTTCTAGAAATTAATAGGCATAGAATTTATTTCATTCCGTTGGAGACATAAAAATATGAAAAATGGACAAAAACTCGCCTGGTTCTTTTGGGATGTAAGTAGCAGTGCAAGTGCCATCGCCATTATCAACACATTCAACATCAGCTTTGCTTGGTCCTTCAACAGCCAATGAGAGATTACCAGGTCCAGCTCCTTTGTGTCAATGACAAAGGCATTTGGCTTGTTGACGTAGCCCTTCTTGAGACCTAAGAACAACAAAATGGTTTTAAACTGGTATAAGTTGAAATTGTGTATAAGCGTCAGTTGTTAGGATCTCAGAAGAAGATGAACTAACAAGATCTCGACTCCGGCTGTGACGCTACCGTGGCTGGAACCCCAACCTCACAGAGCTTTTAAAACCAAGAACTACCTGGATTAGACAATGACGCCACAGCACCTAGACTGATTACTGATTACCTGAGTCCCAGTTATCGCTCATTAGACCGAGGCTAGCACTAAAAGGAGATCACCCAAACTCAAACTGGCAGTTTGAGCGTCCAGCAATTCAATTCAATAGCAAAACTATGACTCAGGTAACCATCCATTTTTTTTTAATCCTCTTCTATTAGGAATCTTAGAACATTGCATCTTCAAGGGTCAAGGTTTTCACAGATCCAGATGCGAAACTACCACTATTTAAAAAAATAGCTGCGGATAAAATTCAATAAGTCCTAATGTCAGGCCCTCGGATTTCAAAAATCAAAAGACACCAAAAGTCAAGATAAACAAACAAATACGACTTAAATATCGCAGCGGAATATTAGATATAGATCTTACATTTATGAATCTTTAATAGAACTACGGAAAAACTAAACTGTCTTCTCGACAAGTCCAACCGTCTCTTCACGCATCAACAAAGATCAGTTTTCGAAAAAAACTAAAATAGTCCCAGACGGGGGTCAACGTTCCTTCTTACGATAATATATGTCTCTCACACTAAAATTAATCAACAAAGCTGAGATAAACTCGTAGACAAGATAATTTTTTTCTCGCAACATACCTGGTCCATGGACTTTGACTTTCCTTGGTCCTGGTTTCACAACCTTGAATTTGAATGGGCTGCCAGGAACTGGTACATTGTCGTATGTGACATCAAGATTGTAAAGACCGAGTTCTTTTGGTGTGTATTCAATGTCGTATGTTCCATCGTTATTGTCTGTGACTTTGACCTTGTCCTGCTTTCCTGATGGTGTTGTGACAAGTCCTTCAAGCTTACCTGAGGATATTATTATCTGTGTTAAAATACTGTCAATGAAAGGTGAGCCAACACCATACTATAAAGCTGTGTTTCTAGTAAAAAAGGTTAATTTGCCAAGATATTTCAGGCCGTTAGACACGGCTTCAATTACCCAAAAAAAAGAACCGTTTTAGCCTGATATTCAAAGAAGTTCTTAATAAAGGGGACTCGGATCACTTACCGGAGTTTAAATGCAACTTGTCTTTTGGATAACCTTTTTCATAGGCTCCAAAAGCATTGCAGTCAGAACAACGAGAACCAGAGACCTGCTAAGCCGCAAAACTTTGAAGTGGGCTCTGTTTTTTTCACACCTCATTTCACGAGAAGCAAAACAGGCTGAGCTTAAGAAAGTTGAATCTCGTGTGCAGGTTTTTACTGTAATCTCTCTGAATGAGAGTAAGGCCTCTTGTTTTTCCTAAAAAAATTTAATCAAAGTTGCTTAACTAGAGTCTTTCCAGACCTCAAGACAAAGTCCAAAATGCTCGGCAAATAGCTTTGGGAAATGTTGGACCAAACGGTTGGTCGTTTCCACACCTCGTTTGGACTACAATTTATTGGGTAAAATGGTAGCCGTTTAATCGGGCTTAATAAGTAAGGCATCTTGCATTCTGTCAGCATAGACCTATACCAATGAACGCATCAAGTGAAAATGAAGAGGCACGACTTTATACCTGGTTCAAGCTCAGAGCCTTAATTCTTCATAATATAGCTTCATATTCAGCTTAAGATGGAGAGATGAAGGTGGGAGGGATGATTTCGTCCATAAAAACCAACTTACCTGGTTCGAGCTCAGAGCAATCCAAAACAGATTCAACAGGCAGATCGATGACAGGCTCATCAGCCAACATTTTGCGAGGTCGTCTGTATTAATAGGACTTGTATCAGGGCCATCAGTAGCATTTGCTTTGAATGGTGATCCCTTGACAGGCTGTCCACCAAAGTTAACATCAACCTTGTGTTCACCGGGTTCTTCTGGGGTCCAGTTGCATGCGTACACGTTGTCATCGACTTCCTCCACGGTGCATGGGATTTCATCGCCATGAGGGTTGCGAACTTTTGGAGTTACTTTTCCTGTTTTCAAAACAAAGCCATTCATTAAAAACATTCGAGATAGGAAAGAAATAATAATAAGGTTAAAATTATAAACAGATATAATCTGCAATAACCATAACATAGTTCTGCACAGGGGAATCAAGACGTGCATATGTGAGGTGACTAAAACGTGATGTTTTAAGCTTGTAAGAGATTTGTTTTTATAAGATTCAAAAGATTGGAAGGATTAACAACTTATCGTCGAGGTGTACAAGGTTTATGAAGTGATACACCCCTCGTGTAAAGGGTCCGGAATAATATAGGGAGCATTGGAAGATTCCCTCCTAGATTAATAAAACGGAAGTTTTTTGGGGACCAGAGTACTTTCAAAAATGCACTTCAATATTCAATTCAATTCAATTCAACTTTTTCATAGTATACAATCCTAATTACAAGGTACAAAAATATTGTATACTATACGACCCAAGAGAAGCAGAGCTTAATTTCATTAAATACTTCTGCAAGGGAAATTTTATAACAACACAGGAGTTTGAATTTGCTCAAATATTGGAGCACCTTGAGAAAGATTTGGGAATGGGAGTTTAAAATTAGACAACATAGAACAAAAAGATCAGACGGCTGAATTTTTCTTTTTCTCATAATACATCCCCGTGCAAAACAATATTCACTACCAAAATTCACTGCTGAAATCAAGAAGACAGAGGGTAAAGCACTCACCTTTGCCGGCTTTCGTTGCATCGACTTCAAACGGTGATGGTTTTCCGACCATTGGATTCTTGACTCCAGGTCCTGAAACTTTGCATTTGGATGCATCTCCGGTCGGATTGGCAGTAACACGGAATGGAGACTGTGGAACGCTGTCTCCTCCGTATTTCACACCAATGGTGTAACGGCCTAAGGGAAAAAATCTTATTATAAAGGGAGGCTAAATACAGCATTCGCTAAATACGCACCAAGCCAGACAGGATTTGAACCTTAGGCCACATGGTTGGAGAGCTGAAAACATTTCAACTGAGCTTGAAAGAGCTAAACGAAACCAAACAACCTTCCAAGTCATCCAACCCAAGGCTCTCTTGGCAGCTTTGTGTTTCGGCTATGCCGAGTCATTTTCAGTACCATTTACATCTACATACATAACTTTTTGAAAAATGGCAATATACGTATGCCTGCTTAACAAGAGGGGCGTTTCACTCCTCGAAAAAGCGCATGAAATTCCTGTTGAAACAAAAGAATTCTTACAAGATTCCCACGAAAATAATTCGAGATGCGAGATTCCAGCTGAGGGTATACAAGATTCCAAGCAATGATTCCCCCTCGGCTTTATACACTCTATACACTGTTATACACTATATAACTGTGATGCTATTTTCCTTTCACTGTACACTGCACACACGACATGACACAATGAACAGTAAGTAGTGTTTTTGTTTATATATTACGGTAAAACCTTCAAAAAGACAACCTTTACTTTTTGTTGATGTTTGACGTCGTTTCATCGCCAATTTTCGACACTTCTCCCACCAAAATATAGACAAAACAACAACTGAACTGCAGGGCGCTACACAAGCATTAGACAGACTACAGACTGCTCTTTTCAATTAGAACAAGTACTACAGAATTCGCCGTTGAATATAACCTGTTCCAAAACACAAACAACTCTATAGACACTTTAGGTCTTCCCAGAATCGCTCTCAGGAAGAATCTATATTGTCTGTAGGAAATTATGAATAAGCTGCATGTTCCATTCATTGCATGCTTAAGAGTTTGACGGTAAATGACAAATACAAGCAAAAGATGCAACCAAACAAGTTAAGTTGTCGAAATGTTTAAAACTATATAAACGTTTGTTTATTTGAACTTCACTCCATTTTTATGAACAATTCTAAATTTAAGCACATGCCCCATAATTTCCACTGTTTGAAACAATTGTTTAACAATAGTTTAACATTCCTTCTTCTTAGTATCTTGTGAATAAACCATTCAAGTGCCTAAAGTGAGTCACTTTCCGTTATGAATGCATAAGCCCACCCTAGGAATGCTTGACTCTAAAATACTTGGAAAATAAACAATTTACTCCACGTGAGCTTACAAACAGCGACAAAACAATTTTTTGGGGGTTTTTCAATAAGTAGCTAAATAATGTTTGGTGAAAATCCAACTCCGAGGTCTCAAATGGACCTTTACCTTGAATCCTCGAATAAGCCCTCCCCTAGAATAAGTCCCCTATTCAAAGGCCTCATGACTTTGTGTGTAACACATCGTTCAACTAATTAAAAAACTGAACAAGCTAGTGCTGATAGGTTTTACTCATTATAATTCAACCAATAATCACCCATTGGCTGTTGGCAAGCGGCTGATTTTGATACAAGAGTACAGAAAAGTTATGTTTTCTTTCTCTGCTGGTCTGTTGAAAATACACTGGAACCATTGAACTTTGTCCACAACGTACTGGAACAAATTAAACTTTGAAATAAGCCCTCCCCTCGAACAAGCCCCACCAAAAAATTTGTTTTTGCAAATAAGCCCCAGGGGTTTATTCGAGGATTTCCTATAAGTTATGTCTTTTCTCTCTGCTGATCTGTTGAAAATTCACTTGAACTACTGAACTTTCAAACAAGCCCCCTTCCTACAATAAGCCCTCCCCACGAATAAGCCCCACCGCAAAATTCATGTGGGCTAATTCAAGGACTTACAGCATTAATGAAAGTGCAGCAAATAAAGGAAACATAAAGCTTACCTTCTGTATCTGGCACGTATTTCACAGTGTATGTTCCATCTCCATTGTCAGTGACTTCAGGCTTTCTTGGCTTTCTATCTGGGCCTGTGATTTCAACTTCCAAAGGAGCATCGCCTGCTTTTGATGTGTCGACGACGAATTCCTGTGGGAAACTTGCCAAGACACTCTTGTTTAGGCCATCACCGCTGCACTTAACTTTACTGGCATCTACTGGCAGGATGGCTGGGACGATGAATGGACTGCCAGGGACGTGTTCGTCAGCGAATTTCACGTTTATTTCATGGTCGCCTTGAAGAGATAATAACAATATTCAATATTCAATAATCATAGACTTGCTACATTAAGAGCATGGTCAAGCGAAAGTTTAACTAACAGTAATAAGTCTAGAGCTCAAACAGAGTCCAGAAAAGGTTTAAGCATACAATAAACGCATTGCAAGTAGGCGATTGATGGAAATGGAATTCTGAATTCTAGGGAGGATTCGACAAAAACGATTCGACACAGTTTCGACACAATTTCTAGAAACTTTCGGTAGTTGATCGATTCTTTAGTTTCTTATGAGATAATAAGTCTAGTCTTCAATCAGCCCTCCTAGAATCAGCAAAAACCTCTGCAAGTTTTATAGCAATATTTCAAAATTTCCGGGGGTATTACCTGGCTCAATTGGCACGTAATTGACAGTGCAGGTTCCATCTCCGTTGTCTTTGCAGTTGATCTTAGCTTCAGCTGGTCCTTCAATGGCAAGGCCTAAGTTTCCAGCTCCAGCATCCTTTGTGTTGATCACGAATTCGTTTGGTTTGTTCACAATTGCTTTCTCAAGTCCTGGGCCAGATAATTTGACTTTGCTTGCATCACCCTATGACAAAAACAAACTTCGGTCACAAACAGTACAGAAAACGTTATGAATATGTGAAAGTCGCAGATCACCCTCAAAGCTCTTTCAAGCCCTTTCACTCTAATAAAGTTATATTGAGTGGTCTCTGTGGCGCAGTGATTAGCGTGCTGGACTCACAGCAAAAATTTTGTGGGTTCGAGCCACGGTCTTTCCACTTGTCTTTCCATTTATACCCCCAGATTACGGTTGGACTAATTTTTTGGACTACTGGTTCATTTCAAAGGGTTAATGTACTAAAACAGCGACAGCATTATACCTTAGCTAAAGCATTGACGGTAAATGAGCTTCCAGGAATGTCTTTGCCTCCAAATTTAACATGGACCTTGTGCTTTCCAATCATGTCAGGCACCCAAGTCAACGTGTATGTGTCATCACCATTGTCTTTAACCAAAACATCCGAGTGAGAACCATCAGGGTTTTCAACGGTAGCTGACAGCTCACCTGGTCCTGAAAGAAAGGTGACGGTCGTAAAATTAGATCCTAATGTGCTGTTTGGCACCCACCCCCTACCTTCACGGGTAGCAGGTATTGCAAGAAGAACCATCGGTTCACCTCCGACTGCAAATTCAACTCACTAACAGAACATACTGAAAAACAGGAAAACGTTACCCTACCTGCATCCTCGGCACATTCGACCGTGAACGGTGCTTCCTCTCCAACAATTGCCTCCTCAAGTCCAGGGCCAAATGCTCTGCATTTCGAGGCATCGATCGCTGGTTCGACACCAATCTTGAATGGGCTGTTTGGAACTTCATCATCAGCGAACTTTAACTGTGATCGTGTACTTGCCTTTCTTTGGTGGCACGTAGGTGACGATGTATGTGTTGGGCTTGTCTCCTTCTTTCACGTCAATCTCATCGACTTTGGGCATTCTTCGACCTGTATAGATAATCATTAGCATAATCATTATCATGAACATAGGTAGAAAAACCATAAGCACATATGTAAACAAAGAGACAAAATCTTAAAATAGATTTCAACGTCAAGGTTAACAACGGAAAAGGGTGAACGGTTAACGTTACAGGCATGCACCCAATGTATCAAAACCTGATCTGTCAAAACGGTATCAGAACAGTATACCAAGCCGCTCTCGTTTTTCGTTATGAAAGTTTCTTAAAATTTTCAGATTTGGACATCTGAAAGTTGGTTAATAGTTTCCAAAATAATTGCGATGAACAGCGGAAGCATCATACGGCATCCTTAAAATTCTTTTCCGTCTGGCACTCCTACGTAAGTATAGGCAGTAAGTGTTGTACAGACGTTAGAAACAGACCAACAAATTGCCAATTCCGCTTTACTTTCCAGTTGGGGTATTTCGATCCACTTTCAGGTAAACATTCCATCGTTGTCAATTGTCTAGTCTGTTTCTGAAGTTTTACACTGAGGAGTGTCAGAAGAAGGTTCAAACTTTTAAGTATTCTTTTGGCTCAAACTATCATTAGGGCTTTTTGAAAAATGCTCTACTACAGAAGACACAAGTCAAATAAATAATAGAACATATTTCGCAGGCTGAAGAAAAACATTTCTAGTCTAAATTTCTGGACACATGAGAGTGCGAGTTTCTTATAAAGAGTCTCTCATAATATACGTGAAAATTTATGTCACAAAGTTAAATATGGCAATTTCTTACCTTCAGGTTCGATGCTAACATCCACATTGCCTTCACCAGCTTCTGAAGCATCGATTTCAAAGTATGTTGGTTCCTCAGCTCTCACACCAGTTGGTTCAATACCTGGTCCGCTTACCTTCACCTTGCTGGCATCAGCAGCAGGCTCGATCTTGACTTTGAATGGACTCTTTGGTATCGCTTTGCCTCCAAAGGTTATTTTGACGGTATGACTGCCTGGAAAAACATTAGAATTCGCTATAGCGGCTCCCCTTAAACAATTAGCAATCCCTAAGGCCGAAAATTAAACGACACTAAGTTCACGGAAACCAAAGCACCTTCAATCTAGTAAAAGGGTTACCTGGCTTTTCTGGCTTGTAGAATACTTCATGTAGACCAGGCTCTAATTCATCCATGTCAACATCGACAGGGTTGCCAACGTCATCAGTAACCTCGACATGAAGTGGTGCTTTTCCCGCCTTTCGGCTGTCGACAGTGATTGGCAGGCGACGTCCAGCTTTGCAGCCTGGCTCAAGACCTGGGCCAGTAGCTTTGACCTTGGATAAGGAGAAATGACAACGATGTTAATGAAATATGAGCTTAAATAATTAGCTTAGTCAGTCAGTATCTAGACGAACGGGGTGAAGAAAAACATTTTTTCTTCGATCTTTTGCAAACAGAAAGTTAATGTAAAATCCACTGCAAACCCCCGGTCAACAACTGTTAGCTCCTTCATACTTCGTATCAAACACATGAAATTAGGGGTAAACATAACTGAAAACACCAACCTTTGATGCATCGAAATCTGAGCTAACAACAGCCTTGAATGGACTTCCAGGGACATGATCATCTGCGAATCTAACATTGATATAATATTCTCCATCTTCGACTGGCAAATACTCAACACTGCATGTACCATCGCCATGATCATCACATTTGATTTCTGCTTCTGTAGGCCCTTCGATCGTCAGTCCAATTCCACCTTCTCCTGCCTTGCTTGCGTCAATATCAAAATAAGCAGGCTTATTGGCTTTGCCTCCTCTCAAACCCGCTCCAGTGACCTTCACCTTGCTTGGGTCGCAATAGGGAGTGATTGGAACCTGAAAACGAGACAGAAAATTAGATTCAACTCAAACCAATTCCATCCAGTACAAGTCAAAAAGGACTCGTGATGTCACAGGCAATTTTCAACTTCACAAACTTTGAAACGCTATAATCATTTCTATATAAGGCACGCGAATTCCTTTTGCAGTTCTAGAACCAGCAAGTTAGGAAATCGGAAAATATATATCAAAAATCGGTGTCATAGCTCCTTTTAAAAATGGTCTCGACAATAAATTGACCACAATCTTAGAACAGAGGAAAATTTCTGAAAGGCAATCTTTCGAGCTGAAACAAAAGGATTTCCAGGGGATTTCTACAAAAAACTGAAATCCCAGCAAAGGGTGTACGAGATTCCAAGATTCCAAGAAGTAAACAACCCCTCGGAAATTTTTATGAAGTGCAGTTTTGTTTTCGATGCAGCAAACACCCTGCCATCATCAGTTACATACTGGGATTTACGTATCAAAATGCTTAATAGCAGGGGGTTGGTTAAATAAGTATTTAATCGAGATCTCTCACCTTGAATGGACTCTTTGGTATGTCAGTGCCAGCAAACCTGATTGTAATCGTGTATGTGCCTGGTTTGATTGGCATGTAAGACACAGAGTACGTTTCATCTTTGTTGTCCTTCATTTTAACTTCAGCAGGATTGCCATCCTCGTCCTCGCATGTGACTTCCACCTTTCCAGCACCTCCGGCCTTGTGAGTGTAAACCATGAACTCGGCTGGCTGGCCTAATCAAGTCAAAATAAAATAACGTGATTAAAGCGTATGAAGAGCGAATTTCTAACAGCCCTCTATTCAAGACTGAAAACTAACTTTATGAGGAAATTTTTTGTTTGCAAATGTGGGTTCGACGGCAAATTGTTAACACAAATGTACCTCTCTCTACCCAAGTATTCAAATCAGTACCTGGTCAGTAGGCTATTCGGTAGCTATGAGTGCCGTGTATGGCTGCAGCCTGCTATATGTTGCATGCATCTAATACAGGAGTCAAGTGTGAAGTCGACTGCGCAGTCTTATAGGCTAGAAATAGACTTTAAACCTCCACTTTTCTAATTTACTTTACAACGTCTAGCTTACTTTCAGTGCCTTCTTAGAGTTTCCCATGTTTCAGCAAATTCAATTCCATTTTAAAGATACTGACACGATTGTGATAGAAGATCAAAACTGATCAAAACCTACCAGTCATACAGCCTGGTTTCAGTCCAGCACCCTCAGCATAAACCTTTGCAGGATTTCCTTTTGCCATGACTCTTGCCTTGAATGGACTGGTCGGTATATCAACCTCCTCACACATAACATGAATGGTGTACTCTCCGGGTTCTTCTGGGAAATATTTCACGGTCAGTTGATGTGGTCCGGTCTCTTCAACCTCGACCGGAGCATTTCCGGGACCTTCCACGGCAAATGTCATACTATCAAGTCTGGTGTTCTTTGCGTCGACGTAGAATTCAGCTGGACTGCCTTCCACACCTAGAAAATCGATTTATTTTTTAATCTAAGGTAAACTGCTATCTTTTTAGTAACAAACAAATAAACAACGGGATACGCAAGCGCGAGTCCAAAAGATAATAGATATCGTAACCATTTCATGGCGCCATTGAATCTAAACGGCTGTCTGGCTGACCATTTCGGACTAAAATTTATCATATGAACACGAGCTTGAAGTCATCCCATTTCAGTAGGCTACACCCCTTACATAAACAGACCCTAAAGTTGAAGTAGCTCCGGTTTACCGTCAGCTACCTTATCGTCTGTTCCTAATTCCAAGAAAAAATCTTACCTTTTTCCAGACCAGGTCCCCAAGCCTTGATCTTACTAAGATCAGCACTCGATGAGATAGTAACTTTGACAGGACTTTTCGGCACAGGAACTTTGTCGTAGCTGACTTTGACGATGTATGTTCCAGGTTTTGTTGGTTTATACGTACATGTGTATGTACCATCGCCGTTATCTTCAACATCGCACGCGACATCGCCCTTCCCTGGTCCTTCGATCTCAATGTCCAGGTTTCCTGGTCCGACTTCTGTGCAATCAACAGTGAACTTGGCTGGCTTGCCTGTCTTTAGACCATGCTCCAAACCTAAAAGATAGCAAAAGTTGTAGGTGCATGTGTCGAATAGACTGAAACGATTAAGACATCAGTCCAAGAGGGATTGAGCCGGCGCGCAACAAGCCAGTGCAATAAAACCAACTGCAAATCGCGTGGCAAGTCTTTAGGACTTATTGAATTTGAGGCTCTTTTCTCATTCAATGGAGGCAACAACAAAAAGGTCAACAAAGACCGTATAATACATCTGTCAGAAATTTTACGAAGACAAATGTTCTTTAATAATTTTGCTTATGATTTGCAGTATTGCGAAAATTATAAAGTAAATATGTATGTCAGAGAATCTTTCTTCTAGTCATGCCCCCGTGCAAAACGAAGATTTATGAAGCTTTTGAATATTGAGCAGTAAAGAATCAGGGCATGTGAAAGTATTACATTCTCCTACTACAATGGCCACGGCAGAAAACTATCTTCAACTTTTACAGGAATATCGCAATATAGGGGGAACGTAACTCGTATTGTGTTTATTTCATTGTTTTTCAAGGTGTCCCTGATTGGTCAACCTTCCACGCGAGCTTCTCGCGTGCAAACGTTCGCCAAAAAATCAAACATGGGAAACAGGTCAAAATCGCATTGCGAAGGTTCGCATGCGACTTTCAAACAAAAGATAACATGGGAATTACAAATGTTATGGAAATGGGCCTTAAGACGTTTCAACTTACCAGGTCCATATATCTTTACTCTGGCAGCTGCATTGTCAACATTGACTCTGAACGGACTTTTAGCTATTTCAGCGTCACCAAATTTGATACAGACAACATACTTTCCAACATAAACAGGGAGATACTGACAAGAGTACACGCCATTTCCGTTATCCTCGACTTGAATTTCGGTTTTCTTGCCTCCTTTTGGATCAATTATGTCGATGTGCACGTCTCCATGACCAGCACCAGTAGCAACAACTTCGAATTTCGCCCAGCGGTTTACGCTGACGCCATTTGGTTCTAGACCCGGACCTCTTGCAAAGACTTTCGTCGCGTCGAGATCTGAGCTGACCTTGACTCTGAATGGACTGTTGGGAATATGATGACCACCAATCCTAATGTGAACATCATAGGTACCTGAGGACGAATAAATTGATATTCAGTATAAGTGTTATATGAAGTCAATTTGTTTTGAAAATACTTATAGACCTTTTCAACGATAATGGAAATGTTAAAATTTTGAGACACTTTTCACACCAACTTTGTACACAGCCAAATTTTACACTTGGAGTAAAGTTCAACTATCTTATAGCTCATTGTTGATTTGATGAGCACTCAAAATTTACGATTTTATAAGGGCTTAGGACAAGTGGTGTGAAAAGATCCACCCATTGTCACTTTTCACAGGTAAAGCCCTTTTAGAATCGGAAACTTAGGAAGATCTACACAATGTTAGTGTTGCAAACTCGCCGAAAAGATCTTTAATTATCTTCGTCCCGTTGAATATTTTACTGGCTGACATCCTTCAAGGCTTGATCTTGATACCTATAATTATACTAATCGATAGTTTGATAGAACGAACTAGAATTCAGAAATCTTCAGCAAAGAAGATGAACCTCTAATTAGAATGAATATGAAATGAATCATATAATATGAATTTCTAACCAGAAACAATATGAATCACTAACCTGGTTTAGGTGGTACATATGTGCATGTATATGTGTTGTCATGGTTATCGATGATATCACAATCAATCTGCTTCCTTCCAGGTCCGAAAACAATAACATTGACTTTTCCTTTAGATGAGCCAGTGGCTTCAACAAAGAACTCTGTTGGGTTGTTAGCAACAACACCTTCTGGTTCGATACCAGGCCCCCAAGCACGGCATTTTGAGGCATCAGTCATCTTCTGTTTGATTGGTGCACCTGCTTTAACTTTGGCTTCTGGGAAATATGATACGTATGTCATGACGCTGAGTTCATCGACGTTTGGATTGGTGATTTCCTCGGGTGTTATGATCTAGAGTAAAAACAGGGTTCAACAAGTTAAATTTTCAAACGTTACGAAGCTAAGCGCATACTTCTGAACCTCCAAAACCTTCCCAATTTCGAAAGCAGAAAGCTTCCAAAACAGAACACATGATTTTCAAAAGTTTTATAAGAATCTTACAGCTAGTGATGCGCAAAAACTTTTAAGAATCTTTGAACAGCTGAAGATTTTGAACGATATTGCTTTCGTTAGAATGCACGAAAAATAAATAGTGAAGTTATAAGAATACGTACTTGTGGAACACCAAGCCAATCTTCGGCTCTCTTCATAGCCTCGGTTGCATTTTGCACTTTATTCTTTGGATCCAGATCTTCCCATTCGGGGAAGAGGCCTGGTGCGGTTGCATCAACCAAGCTTGCCAAAGCAATACCATCATTCCAATCAGTAGAGAAGTTCTTTACTTCGACCTAGAAAGCATATAACATTTAATGAAATAATCAGAGCAAAAAAGGCAACAGTTTAGTATTATCCCTGAACTGTTACGTCAGAACAAACAGCTGATAATTATCAACAGCACTTAATAAAGTAATCTTTCGTTTTTCTGGAACATTGTACCCTATCGTGTTTCAGCGAGATTCATAAAGTATTGGAACTTTCGTACCCGCAAGCTGACAGAAATGAAAAATCATGAAGATACGATCGAATAAGATCCATGAAGGGAAGGGTGTATTGCCCGGAATGGGAAGGCACCTATTAAAAGTTGCTGTGTGAAATTTTCATGATTTTGGTCTAAAAATTAGGGATACTGTATGGTGGATCCGGGGGGGATACATAACTAAAAGATGGATGGACGGGGATGTGCAGTCTTGATTTTACAAACTCATCCACTTTTAATGTAGACACAGGTAAGACTCCAGACGTTATTATGTTAGGCCATATTACTACTTGCAATTACACTAGCTACGAACATCTTCGACGCAAAATTAACACTATTTTGACTCAAATAAATTGAACCTTTGGATTTTTCTTCAATTCCCTACCCTGTTATATGAGGTTTTGGTTAAAATCATACCCATGGTTAAAGAATTTCGGGGCAAAAAAACCATATCGGTGGGACACACCAGGGGTGGGTTTAAGTACCGAAATAAAAGAAAGATAGAAGTCCTACCTCTGGTGGCAATTTACTCTTCACCCAGCCCATCAAAGCTTGTTTTGGTGTGACATTTTTGCCAGCTCCTTCATCGTCGTCGTCCATCATGGGCATACTGATCTGATATTTCAAAATCAATGTCCATATCAATCCAAGAATCAATTTCAGATTTCCCTTCACAATATCACCGGCATCTAGCAAAAAAAACGAACATTTATAAATAAACCTCTCCTCAAGGTCCCTCCCTCTCCTCTTCTTTTTTTAGCTATCCTTTACTCTTTTAGCAACTTGATTTATCTTTCAAAACCTCTCGAATACACAGATAAAACAACGCAATATTTTAGGCCAAAAGGCCATTATGCCCATCTTAACAAGAGCAGCCATTTTCGGGCCAACTGGCGCTCTATTTCTTATAAAATTTCAACCCAATATAACTCACTCGTACCTTCTATAAATCTGACGGTTCTGTAATAAAACGGCCTGCCTAACCCTCGAATAGAAATCCTGTAGACGGAGTAAAAATTCTATTCGCCCAATATCAGCGGACGCACAGCCCCCGGAAAATCAAGTTTGAATAGGTATTTATTGCATGAAAACTACAAATACACGAAGGTATCATGATAAATTACGTAGCATTTCGTGATCATATATTCAAGAACTGCTATTTTAACAGGGGAAAGAGACTGGTATTGATGTTGACCCCCGGAACGCACTCCTGATTTGCGTTCACAAATTTATAGTTTTGCCTCCGGGAAAGGGGGGTTTAAATTCTTGTCTTAATGCTCAACTAAATATCTCAGTATTCTATTGTGCAGCAGACCATGCAAGATTTTTTGGACATTTCATTATATATCAAAAAGAATAAGGTAAAAAAATCTTAGCTAAAAGGACGAGAAATACAACACGTTTTGAAAACGTAAGGTAGTAAGTTTCTGTTAGACTGAGATAGGGACTGGGACTAGTCTTACATTACATACCCACTCTTTCCGAAAAAACAGCTACAACAACAAAAATGCTGTTTCTTCAGAGCAGCTGGAGCGGGGTGGTGGAGTTTGGAGGAGCGTAGACTGCGACGAATGTAATAAGTCTATGGGTGCTGGTCAACAAAGAGCTACGTTTATGTTATGTTATTAGAATGTTTATAAGGAATTATTTTCATAATAGCCCAGGTTCAAATTAGGAAACCTTAGGACTATTCAGGGAACCTTGAATGAACTTTTTAGGCTCTAATGATACGATACAAGGAACCTCCGAGGTTAAGCCTCATAAAAGTGGTTCTTTAAGAAAACTTCATGCAGCCCAGGTCAACAACAGCAACAATGAATCAATTGTTGCTCTTAGAGACGAGACCGATTCTGAGACAGGCCCAAAGCGAAGACGCTAAGCGCTTCAGCCATTGACAAATGCAATTAGCTGAGCTATACGGTTTTAATCACACCACAAGGGGTCTTGTATAGCGTAGTATATCCAAATAATTAAAGCCTTAGAAACTATTAAAACGTTCTTAAAATCTTTAAAATCTTTTAAACTTAAAAAGAACGCCCTAAAGATCACCCATCCAGTAAACGCATTATAAATCGAATCAATAGAAAGTCACAGACACTCCTTTGTACGCGACCGGTAATTGGATAAAACGAGGATTACGAACAAAAGAAATATACATAACATGACCTTATAAGGAAGGACACTGGGCACGACATGACGTCTTTAAACAGATTAAGGACTGTGCAAAGATTAATAGACACATGCAAAATAGAAACAACGTAAAAATAACGAATGATGGCAAATTTCAAAGACTCCAGCCTCAAACCACGGGTTTCAACCAGGCTGGTTTAATGTCTAAGTGAGATATCGGAATCTCTCGCAAACAAATTGATATGTTTTTGAATTCTCTATTGTAAGTTTTTGTCCGAAGTTATGTAAGAAACTCAGGGTACTGATAAATTTCACTTCAGTTAAACCACAAACTTTTAAAGGCAAGAAAGTGTGAGGTCTTATCAAAATATGATAAGAACTTCCCTGGGATTCGTGGATATGCTCCAAATTCCGAACTGACAAACAGCAAACACATAATTGACAGTATCAAGAGACACAAATCTTTGCTGATGAATAATAAATTAATCTCGAGATTTTGAGGGGATATCGAATCGGCATATTGTGTAAAACGGAGGTACACTAGATTTCTATCTATCCCATCGACCAAACATATGTCTAAAATTATGAGATCTCTGTTGCAAAAGATATGTATTGCTTTAACGGGGTAAGGGGGGTAAGGGGGTAAATGGGGAAATAAATGCATCATCCCACACTGGGGAAAACACAATATCTATTTTATTCAAATAGAAACAAAAATTATGGCCTCCCAACTGTAGGGGCAAGTGACAAGAGGGCAATTCTTCTTAAGGGTGTTGTGATGTCATAGTCTAATCTTAAGCTTGCTCTGTGAGAAGCTCAGTGAGGTTGGGGTTTGGGCCCTAGCTATGCTAGCAATAGCATACCAGCCATGGTCAGTGTCTCAAATATTTAACCCACTACTGAGATCCCATTGACTCAGTGCTAAATACATGTTTTCACCTTCACCCTCTAATGATTCTAGCATAAACACATCAAATAGAATGGAATTTTTAATACACAGTGGTGGCACCAGAAGGGGGCAGGCAGGGGTGGTGCTAGGCTTTGCCCAAAAAGGGGGCTAGTCTCCCCGACGAGGGGGCTTACTGTGTAACGTAAAAACACTCTTATCTATGCTTGACCAGATTCCTTATGTTCAGGTCGTGTTGTTCTTTATTGGTTCACAACGGTGCATAGCTTTGAATCTATTGACAACCACTCTGATTCCCATTTCAGGGGCAAGTTGGCCGATAAGTTGGCTGAAAGCCGATTCAGCGAACGACGATGGCGCGCAGCCCCAGAGGGGGGTCTGGGGGTACTCCCCAAGAAAATTTAAATTCTGGATGCCCTTAGATGCGATTTCCAAGCATCTGGGGGCATACTTTCCTAATAATGTCAAAGTGACAAAAAGAAGTCACCCATCGGCACTTCCCCGACAGCGGTAGGATTTTCCCCGATGAGGGGGCTAGAGTTCCCCGACAAGGGGGCTGTTGCCCCCCTAGCCCCCACCTGGCGCCACCCCTGGGGGCAGGGGGCTTCAATCCTTCAATTAGAAGTACAACATTTTTCAACTTTACTTATGACTCAGGGGGGTGGGTATCAACCCCTTGTCTCATGAGATCATTGACATCAACTTGCATAGCTATCTTTCAAATGAGATTCTGGGAGCACATTCTATGCTTTTACATCCAGGGGGTTGCCTTCCTTCACCCACCCCTACATATAATAACCTACTTGGCAAGGAAATAGCTTTCAAAAATTTCATTCAATCAGAGTGATCCCATAAAATCTTGTGGTTTGCTAGAAATTTAGATTTTAAGACAGCATTGTCAAATTGATAATATTAATAATCTTTCAATTTTAATGATTGAAAATTGATTCAATGTAATAAAACACAGGAAATTCCAAGAGAAATCTCTGATGGCCCCAGGTGAATTTTTCACTGTGAGAATCATCAAAATTGATAAATCATGTTTGAAAACATGGCTTTTAAGTTTGACAACAAAAATTATACAATCACTGAGTTTGTTTTTATTCATCATCCTGTTTCTTTGACATTTAATGCCACAAAACCTAGAAACACAGTTCACAGGTTTGCAAGGTATTTTTAAAACTTGCCACACCTTCTTGACCCTACAGAGATCCTCACTCAGAGGGGTGAATTGAACCTAAGAACATCAATAGCATTCAAAATGGCAAAAATGGGGGCATTTCAAAAATTGGGGTGGGACAAGACTTTTGCTAGGGCCAACAAAACGGCATATTCACAAAAGATTTTTCATCCGGTGGAGGAAAGGGTGCAATTCAATTTTATTTAAAATTACTTGAGACAAATGCCTCTAATCCATTCAAAATACTCAGGCATACTTTGAAATTTACCTCAAGTCCTTGATTAAGCACCCATCTTGAGAAGCACCCCCTTGAATAAGCACCCATCCTAAATTAATTTTGCAAAACAAGCCCCCACCCTCAAAGCCCCCCATGCTATTAAAAATGCTACTTTTCTCAACTATCAAAGTTATCACTCAGTTCATTGTGACATTATTTTTGATACCTTACATTTGACAAAACTGTTTATGGGGACAGGTTGTTATTTTTGTAAATACTTTGGTCCTCTTTTTTAACTGACTTTTTTTCATGTTTTTTAATGATACATCATTTTTGGGGTAGTCCTGGTAAAATATTTTGCTGCTCTCAAAAGGCCCCCTCACCCTGGGGGCTTAATGGAGGAAGAGAACTTTGGTATTCTCTACATTACCTCTCAATACAGGGACCACAAGCATGGGGGCAATGGGGGCAGCCAATAACAAACAAAACACCATAAACAATGTTCTACCTCTAGTCAACTATGAGCACTTCACAGACTCAAAATAACCTGTGGCATGCCACCAGAAATAGGATAGTCTAGAAAACATTCTCAAAATAAACATCTGTGTTGACAATGCAAAAACATAAAGTAAACAAAACCGTATGGAATATTAATCATCTGCGTCAATAGTATCCTAAGTATTTGCCTTTGCCCTAGCCTTATTATTATTTTGCAACATTAAAAATGTCTGTGAGTCTCCAGCCAGCAGGAAGTGGCAAAAAACAAGGTTTGCTTTCACTCAGCTAACCTGGAAATGCCAAACACGATTTGCGTCATGCAAAACACCAAACCACAAAAAAGACAAGAAATTGGAAAATTCTCAATAATTTCGACTTCAATATTGAAACACTTCACTAAACGTAAGCCTCCAAGATAAAATTCCTGTGCACAGAAAGGCCCCACCCACATTTTTCGTCTGGTTCGACGGAATTCATAAATATGTCCTAACCCGAAAACTTAAAATGACCATAAGGCTATCAATAGTATTTTTCTGAGGCTTATAAATGTAATTTAGAGAGCTTCATGGCCATTTTAAACTTGTAAATTACAAAACAAAGAACATTTCCCGTGTACAATTGAGTTTGTCTGTGTAGGCCCGCTAGGACAACGGTTTTTACGTCGCGCGGCCTGGCATTTTGAACTGAGAACAAAATTTAAAATAGAGCAAACTCACCGATGTTGACAAGCTTGATATCCTCTTGTTCGATAAATTTGAGGGCAATGGCGAGGTTTTCTCTCTTCTGTGGAGGGAATGTTGGTTTCTTGTTGTATCTTGTGATTCGTTTGTGCGACAAAACTTGGAGCAGGCTGATCAGTTTCAGGCCATCGCATAAGTCCGTCTCCAAACTGTAGATATATTGATTCACACATTTTAAATGTTCATTACACCATCTTGTGAAGGTATTTTGCTGGATCTTTTTCCACTCAGCATCAGGAGCTGTTGGATCGTCTGGCATCCTTACGTCGGGCTAAAAAACGATCAGTTAAATTATTAGTTTAGGCCTGTCTGACTGTAGCCAACGAAGTCGTCTCGCCCCTTCAAAAATGTGCAGCAAGTCAGCGGAAACTCATACGTAGATGAGTGACAAGGGCCTCCAGTGCGCGAATTTCATCACAATATCAAACCAATAATATTATTCTCACGAGCAATGCATTGGTTTCCGCAAAATCGCGCCCCTTTTGAAATAGCACTACAGTGGTTTCAAAAGCGAATTTTCACGAAAATAAGCAGTGTTTCAACTCGGAAAATATTGAAGTTTTGTGGTCAATTATGGGCCAGAAATCACTTGAGAGCCATTTATATTGACTTTATACTCACCTCCATGGCTACAATAAAGCCCTTGGTAGTTGTAAATCAACTCCAGATGTGAATTTTGTTGATATCCCGAAAACAGATAAAACTCCTTGGTTCCAAAACTACCCTGCCACCGACCAGCTTCTATGAAGCAGACTGTCCCCGAGACGTTTTCAGAGTGGAGAATTTGCTGATATAAAAAAACTGGGGGTTATGGTGAATAATCTTCGATGAACAATCATATTTTCCTGGGCGTGTATAGATATTTGCATGAATTAGCTTTGTTTTTTCACAGAAGAACGTTAGGGGGAGTCCATCTAAGTATCTCACACACCTCAAAGAGCACAACCGTAAAAGGCAATTGGGCGGGAAGTTGTTGAATGCTTGAAGGTTTTCGAACGAAAACCATGATTCATAAGTTAAGGCCTATTTACACGGCCTAAATCTGTCAACAACATATCCTGCAAAAACCCACCCATACATTTATCCGTACTGTAAATAATAAAACCTTAAAAGTTACTTGAAGAGGGATTTTTACACTGCAGATGTTACAAAGCTATAGACAGCGTGGACCCATGGCTCTATCCCGAGGAATCACCCTTCAGAAAATTCTTTTGTATGGAAGATAATACAAAATGCAGGATTACTGCTCATTGGTAGCGAATTTGCAATTAACGAATGGTTGCAAGACAATGCCACGTTTATGTATCATGCTCACTCAAAAAACAAACATGATATCGTCTGGATCATATATTATTTATTTCAAAACATTTGACAAACAAATTTCATAAAAGGCCGAACAGCTTTGCATTTTATCAAGGCAAGCCACAGGGGGTAAGAGTTGTACATGCCGCTGTTTACCATACAGTACAATACCCCCGTCTTTCCAGTTCAGAGATACTGCAGTGAGGTTGCCAGACTTGCATTTGTTTCTCGCATATAGAGCATTGTTATCCACAAAAAGATGTATAAAGCTCTTTGAACTTCCAAACATTGGGGTTAGGGTTCCAGAGGGGGAGAACTGCCTTCACAAACCTTCTTAGCAGGGGTACATTTGAAACAAAGAAAAAATTCCAAATGGGGCCCGAGATGGGCCACAGCTGTGAGAAGGGGCCTTGAAGAACATAAATCTTTGAAAAGGAGGGAAAAGTAAAGGTGAAAAGCTGGAAAACAAGCCAGATTTTGAATGGAGTGTTAATTTTCTTTTTGAGGGGGCCGTACAAGGGAACAACCAGCCCCCATGGCGTCTGTGAGAATAACTCTAATTGGTGCGGAACAATTTATCACTACAGTATTTTTATTTCCCATCTAGTCTATGGATTCAAAAAAGGTTCTTGTGTTTTTGAAGCAAATAACAGATTAATATTTTCCCCCAAAAACAATGATAACAACATTGCCAAGCCAACATCCTGGAAATGACGAAAGGAAAGCCATCTTGTAATAGATCTTTACCACAAGCATTGACTGAACGACTGACGGCCAAACCACTCCTTGTTGCCAAGGAAGGTTTCTTTGACACACCCCCTATTTCCAACCGTGATTCCTCAGACCATCTCAGCGTGACGTCACAACATGGAAAATGAGAAAATTCAACAATTGAAAACGAAAATATTAACTTGAACGCCTAAATTAAAGATTCTAGAGTAAAGTAAAATAGAAGATATATGTATTGTAATACTGAAATTTTCTTGGGCTTGATAACTATATTTTAGAGGAATAACCCAACACCCTGGAAAAGTCGTAATTACTATCCCATTTCACTGCAAATTAATATCTTCAGGGCGTTGACATTTCAGTGTCTGGAGAGCTTTGGGCAAATTCGTCTTAACTGGGTTTATTGTTAATGAACCTAACCTTAAGAAGGGAGGATTAATCTTAAAAGAACCACAAATTCCAGCAATTTCCAGAAATTTGAGACGAGATCGGCTTTAGATAAAGGCATTGAAAATTTGAAAACTAAAATCGCGTTAAACATTAACTTTCTTGAGTAAAAATAAATGCTTCATTAGAGTTGAAAACATTATCTTACCTTAAATTGTTGCTGGCTCGCTGGAGAATCGACCGGATAATCCATAAAAATATTCAAGTTCTTTTCTAAAATCGTTTGCTAAAATTCAATGTTGCGATTTCTGGAAACGCCTTTTTGGAAGGCCTAAATCTGCTCCAACCGCGTGCTCTCTCTGCAAAGTTCACAACCGACTGCAGAGGCGAGACAAATTCAAATTGACGAGTTGCTGCGTTCAACTCTCCTATTTATCCGACCCTGCCCATTTTCAAAGGCTACCATGCGAGCACCATTAGTTACTATCAAATGATAATTATTTTGATCTAAATTACTTTGTATGAATAATTAAAGAGTTATTATGACCCAATAAATTTACATAATTCAATTGTTCACAGTGTGGCATTTCTTTACATGTGACGTATCTTATTTGGCAGGAAATGATTGTACTATCCTAATTGCCTGTTACTGAACAAAATGCCTGCATGAATCGGAGAAAAAAGGGTGATGCCCCATTTTCTACACCCTTTCTTTCATTCATTCTTCAGTTACATATATCTTTTGCAGGAAGGGTAATATTTACTGTAGGAAGCTTTCGTGAAAAATAGCTAAAAACTACTCTTTTCAAGAAACTAAAATTTGGCACAGTAGTGAAATTTTCTAGAATTTCTTAAATTTCTGGCTATTCGAGAGTCTGAGTTTCTTATAAAGAGTTTTTTACAAAAAATATGTGTAAAAATTACATTTATAACGGCAAGTCAGCTTCTGGGCTATACTTATGGCCAGTAGTGCACAGTGATATGTTTCTCATCATATTACCCATTTAACCCGACTTTTCTTTGTTTTGTTACGAGTTCTGGAACGTGCATTTTCGCCTATACTAGTAGCAGAGTTAAACAATACTGCAATTAACAGCTTCAAGCATTCCAATAGAGGGCTTTCTGCATTGCACAACAACTATTACCCATTTAACCCGACTTTTCTTTGTTTGTTATGAGTTCTGGAACAACGTGCATTTTCGCCTATACTACGTAGTAGCAGAGTTAACAATACTGCAATTAACAGCTTCAAGCATTCCAATAGAGGGACTTTCTGCATTGCACAATATCTATTAGCAATCTGACGATTTTAACACCTTTGCTGTACAGAAATAAATGTAAGTGCCTCGAAATTTTCCTACGTCACAATTGATAGTATCAAAAGTAATATCATATCATGGATACATTTGTTTCGTAATTTCATTATATTCTAATTTTAGCATTTTTTTGAAGTACAATATCACACATTTTTACGTTACTGAAATCATCTCTTGGTTCACTTTTGGTTCAAACTGGAGCCAGCGATTCAATTCAATAGCCAAACTATAAAACGACTGGTTAACGTGTCTGAAAAGGGCGAAAGAGTGTCCTACAACTTTGTACAAATTTCCTAAGACACACAGCCATGTTGCTCCCCCGTCCCCGGTCCCCCTACCCCAGAAAAGATAGGTTGCTAGCGATTTTTGTATTTTCTCCAGGGGTGGGGGCTTTCGTGATAAACCAAAACAGTCTCGCAGAGTGATGGTGCTGGTCTAGCAAGATTTTCAATTACTTTCTACTTAAAGTCAAAAATAACTAATCATCAATCAATCACAATAATCAGAAATGAATCACTGACATGTCACGGAGGAAATAGGGTAAAAATCTTTTCTCAAGCCTTCGAAGCCTCGTTTTGACCAGCAACAAGCAGCTGTTAATGTTCTAGCCTCTCACTCAACCTCATAAGCAATGAGGATTAAAACTCCTAATGCAAACTCAAATGAATAAAGTACGGATTTGTTTAAGATTGTAAAATAAATAAAACAATATAGTAAGACGAATTAAAACGACTTTTATTAGTTCTTAGTGAACAAATAAGGTTTCAAATGGTTTTCAATATTTACATGAAGTCAAATGCGTTCATTTTCCCAGACATTCAAGGTTAAACAAAGTTTCAACTGAATTTCCACATCTTAATACTTATATCAAGATACCCAACTCCGTGCTGTTGAAAAAATCGTATTTCTTATATCAATTATGAAGTTGCCAAACCCTCGGCCAAACCGATAAAATCTCTAAGGTGTAAGTTGACCTTGTACATTGTTCAAGAAGAGTTTTCTTCTTGATTTTCAAGAAAAGGCCATAGTGAAAAAGCTTAAAAATGAGTGTGCAAAATGAGTGATTCAACTTTGTCAAAAAAACAATTTTATCTTCTACTGTATGTCTGAAAACCATACTTGTTTTATCAAGGGACCACGTCTAATCATAAACTATGGCCTAATCAGTCCAGAATCGAGGCCTAGACTTAGCCAATCATATCACACACATTGTGCTATTTAGCCAATCAAATCTCAAGTCTCCTCAGCCAATGAAATTGCTGCATTTGTGCCCTTGAACGAATTAATCTAAAAAGGCTGGAAATGCGTGATTGTAGAAGTTAGAAGTACATGACTAGAATTCGAAATGGTCTGAAGAAATCGCCATTGCCTAGGGAACTGGTACTGGAAACCTTTCTCAACTTTGGCTTGAAGGAACGTTGAGGCCGTAGGCCGTTCTCCGAATCCTACCAGTTCTGTCGGACTTCAAACAATAAGCGGCAAAAGTGGTTTCAGTTTCACCCATCAAAAACATGAAGATTTTTGAGACGTTTGCTTTCCAAAAAGGTTATCTGTAATTCAACACAGACAAGCTTACTGAAACTAAACTCTTTGGAAATGCAACCCCTTTCAGTGGAAACCACGATGTTTTTGCTGATTTTCTCCAGCGCAGCGTTTCAAGCGTTTCAAGCGTTTACAGTCAAAGAAAACGGATATAATCGGAAAATAAATCAGCGCGTAGGGCCTAGCTTGTTTTGTTTCCCCAAAACGTAGAGGCGGGTTCTTATTGTTGATATACACAAATGTATGCATAAATTGAACACAGACAGAGGGAGCAAACTGAAATAAAGAAATACATACCCCCACGTAGTACTGGTTGATTGATTGGTACATGTTCCAGCTTTTCCCAACAAACAATTAGAAGAACTCTAACATTCCTGCCTTCATATCTAATAGTCCTGAGCCCAGCCAGCAGAAATCGTCTCTCTCATATCTCAACCGTTTACTCTTGCAACAGTATTTAACGGACAATCACTGGATTTTGAATTCATTTTCTTTGCATAAAGCTTGTTCAAACATTATCATTCAGGCTTTGTTTGGTACTAGAAGCCGGGTTATAAGTAAAACAATGTACTGTGATCATGTTTGCAGTTACTGTTGAAATTTCTTTTGATTTAAAAATTAGTCTGTTTGAAAACGCTTTCAACTAGGTTGCATTTGTGGAATTTTCTTGTATTCAGCAGTGTTTGATAGAGTTTAAACTTGTTCTGTAATATTTGGGAAGTTGTCTCGTATGTGACTGTGACTGAAACGAAACGGCCTAAAAAAGGTGCGATTTGCTGTACTGATATGCACAATTCCAGGAGTTAGGCACTCGGCCTAGTTGTATGGACCACTTTATTCAAGACCGAAATCAGGCAGAAAGCCTTCTAGACTTATTACATACATTAGGATTAGTTTTCACTCATTGAATCTAGACCAACAACTATCTTTAGAGCAACAGCAACAAAAACTCAAGGTGGTAGCAGCAATTCTTGGACTTATGTACTATAAGCAGCAGCTTAGTCATAGTCAGTCTTTAAAAGGCCTTTCTTTGGGTTACCCTCAGTGACACCCTTCTCCCTCTTCTGTGTGTCAGGTCCTCCCAACTCCTGTTTGAGCTTAAGAAAGATTCGAAGGGATGGCGTTTGGTCACAGTAGATTCGTTACGAGTGTCACTTATTTTAGCCCTCTGGACTTGTCTGAACAAAAAGTTTGCTATTACCAGAACAGCTTCTGTCCAACAACAACAACAACAACGAAAGACAGGGTCTTTTGCAAACCGTCCTCCATCTCGGCTTTGTGACTAGACGTAACTGTCTCAATCCGATTTCAAAACTGTCCCACCCTTACTCTTTGTTACTTTGCAACGCTAGTCTTTGCACAACCGCTCCCTTTGGTTATTCTATCTTAAAACCTTCCATTAGGAGAGATTCAAACACGGACTTTATAAACATGATGGATAGCAATTGGATAGCGAATCTGAGTCTGCAGGATCGTCAAGCCAAATACAAGAGACTAATGCAGCCGAGACTGCCCAAATCCACAGATCATCCCAGTTTAGATTGGATTCCTAAGGAACAACATTATGCAGAGATGCAGAGCTATTTGGTGATTATAGAATTTGGTTGACAAAAAGAGCTTTCCCTGAGCTAAAGACACTAAAGCTATAGCTAAACTAGGAGACCTGTCGCGCGCAACACAGTATCCGGCGTGTCCGCAATGTTGAGGGTTATCATCAGTAACATAGAGGGATATTATCATGAAAGTGGAGGATGCGGAGTATCGTGGAGGGTTATCATCAGTATAGTGGAGGGTTGTCATTGAGAATAAAACTGCGGAAGACAACTTTCACAGTTAATTAAGATGACGGTTAGCAAGAAACAGTAAAGAAGTAATTGTACAATGCATACCCAAGAACACTTTCGAAGGCCTTGAAATAATGTGAGAACGAATTCCTTGCCAATACCTTATAGTGTAGCACACAAACCAAAAAACAAAATGATTCAAACTCATCGGTTTTGGGAATTTCTAAAAAATGTGTTTGGAATACAAAAGTAGGAGGACTGCTGCTTCAATTGTTTTCAAGATCAAACCAAGGAAAATTTCTGTCATGTGAAGAGAGCCACAAGATGAACTATGGTTCCAGCTCTGACTAGTGAAAAACGCAGCGTATCATGGGGCCTTATCACAGTTGTGTTGTTATTTTTAAGTCTGGATGTAATTGATATTAGGGTTTCTATGAATCCTATGAACAATATTGATATTTTCAGGGTTAGATGATTCACAGCATCTTCCCTCTATAGCTTTCTGTAAATTTCAGATTACTAGAAATGCGAGGTTTCTTAATATACGGTCTCTGATGGACTGTTGTGGCCAGCTACCAAGAACACAGAAGTGAGATTAAAGACCTGGCTAAA
This sequence comes from Chrysaora quinquecirrha, assembly GCA_014526335.1. Lineage (NCBI taxonomy): Eukaryota > Metazoa > Cnidaria > Scyphozoa > Semaeostomeae > Pelagiidae > Chrysaora > Chrysaora quinquecirrha. Next base: position 8,184,423 of record JACTAT010000032.1, read on the forward strand.
CTAGGAAACATGTCGCGCGCGACATTTATGTCCCCTCGGGGTCTCCCAGTTTAGCCTCCTCGGAAACTTTGTAGCGCGCGACAAAATTTGTAGCAAGAGACACGCAAAAGTTTCTGGGAGACAACAGAAACATTTCTTATCACCGCGACATGCAAATGACTCGGGGCATATGTTGCTCGCTTGTCACTCGCATGTTTAGCCACCCTGGGAGACATGCCGAGTACAATGTCACACGCGACGTCTCCTAGTTCAGCCGTAGCTTGAAAATATTGGCAACACCCTTTTAATATTGCAAGATTAAAGAACACGCCCTCTTAGGACATGTGTATTATGCAGGCAGCCTGGAAAACTTGTTAGCTACAACAAGAGAAGTCATTACGTTAAAAGGATTGTGTCGGAACACAGGCCAGACATGCTAATTCAACATTTGAGATTCGCTTCCAGACCCTCTACACTCAGTACAACCTTTGTTACTTCCCTCTTTTTAAAAGATCATTCAAGGCTCGGGCAGTAATGCAGCCGTTTCGACCTTGTTCTGTTGCTCCCAGAATACAGCAAGAAATTCCCTGAAGTTGCGCGTAGACCAGCCGGAAGGCCGTGGATAGCTATGATAGAGTCCAAGTTTACTATTAACTTTGATGAGCCGAACATGTGTACTTTTGTAAGCCCTTGAGCAGCCTGGGCCATCGGCCAAACTCTGTATGCACATTGTGTAATGTCGAGGCTGCTTAAAGGTGCAAACTGATGACATATGTTAGTAGCAATTATAAAGATTTAAGGAAAGTATGAATATAACGAGAACTCACATTACTGGAGTGGAAAGACTTTCTGCCATTTCCTGGTGATTTTGGAAGAGGATGATTGATAGCCTCGTAATCGAAATTTCCAGAGAGAGGTCGTTGTTTTCGTTTGCTACTTGCTTTTCTCAAAGGAGCTGGCATGCTGTCATGGCTACCATTGTGATAGAACACCTCATCATTGGTACTGCTACCGTTACTTGATATGTCAGGATGAGAGCCAGAGAGGTTTCTTGAACGCCTCATAATTGCAAGCGACGAGATTTCTGAAAGGAAATACAAACGTCAGTTCACTGTTCCAACGCTTTTAAAGCTTTAAACGCTTGATTTTAGCGCTTTTTACTCTATAAACGCTTTTAGAACCTATCTGTTTTTAAGTGAATACACTTTTCAAACTTGCAGCCTAGTTTTAGGGATTTTTTGATGTCGTATGTGACATGTCATTTTTTAACCCCAGATTCAGATTCTGGACCCAAAATCGGTGTAGACATACATATTTTCCTAATACTCGTACACTCTTTCTTTTATAAGAAACCCATTTATAAGAAACTCAGTACTGAGATCAATATTGGTTAAGAAACTTTCAGTATTCGACCAAAAATGGTAAGAAACTCGCAGGTCTCAAGAATCTTAAGAATTAGAAATGAAGCATCGAAAAACAAACTTCTGTTGCACCACAAGTGTCTATTTTTTACAGAAAAAACAGCTGATGTAAACGTGAATTGTATTGCTTCTTCTATTTGTAGAGTTTTAGTGTCAATTACCTGTTTTGGCACATAAAAATTTTGATTCTAAGAAACTGCTAAGAAACTTTCAGTACCAAATTTGTCCCAAAACTAAGAAACTTTGAGTACTGACCAAAAATCTTAGTTTCTTTTACAAAAAAAGAGCGTAAATAACTCGATTTTATGACAGCAAAAATTGTGAAATTTTCAAAGAAATCGGTCATCAAAAGCGCTCGGGGTGAAATACAATAAGGGGCTGGTAGCTGATGGCATCCACGCTTCTTACGTGACGGGTTATGGGTCATTGTGTAACTGGTTCTACAATGGGTTTCCTTTCCCTCATGCCTTGGCAGTCCTTGCGAAGGATGCCTATCTGGGGAAGATCAACCATCTGGCCTAAGGGCAAGCAGAAATCACCTTCACATGGATTTTCGGTTGACTCAGACTTCACTTTTGGAAACAGCTACTAACAACTACAAAAACATAATTGCTGTTTCCTCAGAGTAGTTTGAGCGGGATGATGGGATGTGTAGGAGCGTACACAAAGACGAATGTAGTAAGTCTAGGCGTTAGGGTTGAAATACACCAAGGGGCTGGTAGCTGATGGCATCCATGTCTCTTACGTGGCGGGTTATGGGTCATGGAGTAATAGGCTTTAAAATGGGTTCGACTCCCCTCATGTCTTGGCAGTCTTGCGAGGGATGCCTATCCGGGGAAGAGCAACCATCTGGCCTAAGGGTAAGCAGAAATCACCTCCACATGGATGCTCGGTTGACTCAGACTTCACTTTCGGAAACAGCTACTAACAACTACAACAACATAATTCCTCCTGAAGCCAATACGTCTAGGCGCTCGGGCTGAACAAGGCACTCAGTCATTATTCACGGTCAAATCCCCCATATACTCGAAATAGAAAATTTCTCATATAGTGTAGCTAAGTGAACGTCGAAAACAAAATACAGAAAAAGAAAAAAATGTGATAATAGGTATAAGAAACGGAACGGAGCAACAGAATAAGTGTCTTAAAAAATGCAGATTTTTTCAAGAGAATCAAGGAAATACAAAGGAAATCGTTTTGGTGTTATTTAAAAATATCGACATTGTGTAGCAAATTGTAGTCTCTATTTCGTTCCCAAAAAGATTCGTGTAGAGGAAATAAGGATAAACGTAAATCGAAGATAAGGTTAGTTTGGCTAATAGTCACTGCTACTAACGGAAGATGGTTAAACTTGCTAATTCTTATGATTTTAAAACTTCCTTTTGGTTGACACCTACTTCAGTCATACCAAGAGTATTTATAAATGCAATTGATACCAGATGGGGTCGCGAAATCAGATTCTACCCAACTCGTCAGTTTCCCGCAAAATTTCACGCCACAACAACAACATCCCAAGTTGCTTTTGTTGTATAAAAGATCACAACGTAGCCTCTTTTGCAAGCCCTAGTATCAGAAAGAGGCAAACAGACATTAATTCTACATCAGCAGCTGCGAGAATCTACATTTAAACAGACTACGAGAAAGACTTTTAAACAGTTCTTCTAACAAAAAGCAACACTATAAACTCGAATAAAACTTTAAGAAGCAGGTGACTCATTGTCATAATCTCAATTGTTTCGAGCTTCAATATTTAATAAACTTTATTAAAAACCTTCCTGCCATGGCTTTGTTCCATTCCAGCCCCGTCAAAGGTTTGCTGCATATCATTAATAATAATGTTTTTATTAATATCAGGGGGTATGGCCTTGGTCTTTTGAAAAGGTTTTAAACATGTCTTAAAAGATATAGTAAGAACATATTTGACAGTGGCAATGAAGGCAAAAGATGAAGTTGAATTGAAATGATGTTTTTGCCTGTCACTAGGATATCAGAAGCACACGAACTAAGGAGACCTCGACGCTGGCTATGAAGCTACCGTAGCTGGGGCTTACTCCAAACCTCGCTAAGCTCTTGCCATCCATGAGCTAGCTGGACTAGACCACGACGCCAAAGAGCCTTCCAGTAGCATAATTGTCCAAAAGGTGCCCAACGATTAGCGCGAAATTCCCGGCAGCCCTGGGAAACAACGAAGAAAAACCAATACAGCTACGGTAGGTCGCGAATCCGAGACTTTTGGTTCGAGCTAAGCCAAAGCTCACAGTTCGATAGTTGTCCTAGTCATATGAATATTTCGGGTTTTCGCAAAAAAGACCTGCTTCGAAATTCTTTGCCAGCTCTTGAGTATGATAGTGACGATGATTGATGGTTCTTTAACGATAAAGTATAGAGAAAGGTGACGGTGAAGTTGAAATGGTGGTATTCAGCGCCTGGATTTCAAAAGTAGATTAATTAACCAGGCCACAAATTGGACCTCGATCATGGCTGCGCATGCAGCATCAAAAGTTTCAACAAAACTGAAACAGTGTTGGATAATACGGAATTTGCCTGCAGTGTCCAGTCAATTGATTGGAAACGCCATTTTAGATAACTAAGGCTGCTTAAAAAGTCTCATTGCATAAATCTTTAAGCGATAGTCGTAGGTTTTTCCTCGCGTGGAATACCACTGGCGACACTCAAACCTTGAGCTGCATGATTTGAGAGCAGATGACATTCTTTTCCCCTAAGCTAAAAAAAATGAACTAGTCGAGCAAGTCATATACAGCCTATAATCTAAAAAAATACTTTGGGTATACTTTTGACTTTTCTTGCTTATTTTCTGCGATATTTAAGCTTATTTTCTGCTATATTCCTTCACCAGTGTCTTACAAATATACATATTATTATTTTATTGAATAAATTTAATGCTTACTATTTACTGCTCTCCTATAGCTAATCTATTATATTATATTGATATCTAAATTTTATCTATGCTACTGCTTTACTAAAGAGTTATTTCAAGCTCATTTCTGTCTGGTAAACAGAACTCTTCCTAATTTGTGCACAGCCTCGAAACTTTTCTAAATTCGGAGCAAATCTATGCGAGGCTGGATGCAGGCAAAACTTTTCCACTTCACAAGCGCTCAGCCAAGCTAGAAAATCTAAATTTTCAGTTTTTTTTAGACGTTTAACTTAACAAATATCCAGCTCTTTAAAAACTTAACAAAAACTAACGAAAGTGATATTAGGGCGTGATTTTCCAGTATCTTGAATGATGTGGACCTTATTTCCTTGTTGATTCACACAGGCAATGAATGAATCAATCGAGGAAGGCAACCACAAGGAACTGAATAGACGCTTTATACAGCCGCTACTAAAAGCAAGTTAAACTATCTTTTATAACAAGTAAGAAACAAAAGCGAATAAACCAGATAGAACAGAAAAATAAAGAAAAATCAGTTTAGTTCAATGAGAAAAACACTCACAAATAAGTAATCCAGTTTCCTTCGTTGCAAACTAAAATTGAGCCGACTCCAGTTATTTCCTTCAATCTCCAAGGTCTGCAAAATAGATTTGAATAAATTTATTGCAAGGGCAACATTTCTGCAGGTACAAAATAATTCATAAACTATCCGGGGGTTGATGCTGTGTGCATATATGCTGGTTGTTTAAAACAGACGTGTTTTGAGGGTATAGCTAGGTAGAAATATATACAGTAACACCGTATTTACTCGAATGGGCCCCGTCTCTTGAATAAGCACCCCCCTATGGATTGAGCTACCCATCAGGTTGTTCCAAGGCGCTCCTTTAATAATTTTGTGCAAGTTCTAGATGGGATGAATTAAGAGACACCTTTTGCAAGTTGCTGCAAAACTCCGTCCGAACGTTAGTTTATTCACAAATCTTCAAATAATTGCCCCTCTTTTAGACGGATTTTAATTAAGCGCTCCGGGCGCTTAATCCAGGAAATAAAGTATTTCTTTATAAGAAAGCCTGGAAAGACCCCAGCACTCAAACAATCAAACGTGTTTCGCTCAGCTTTTTTCAAATCACTTACTTTATTACTTCCTTTTGAACCTTTTTTGTTTTATACAAAATTACAGGCCTTTTGTCAAGGAAACTGTATGAAACAGCGGAGCATTCGCATAGTATCCTTCTGGAGTAGATTCACCATTTTTAGCTTCAATATCGTTCTTTCATTCCTTATGGTAAAAGTTTCCCAGATATTCACTTAGACTTAGCTACTACAACCATTCCACGATTCATAAATGTTATCCTTATCCTTGTTCTTGCAACACTCCTTGCTACAGAATATATTTTGCAAGGTATCAAAGTTACCAATCTAGGACAGATTTAATACAGTGCAAACTAAAGTAATGCTTCCAGATCACCTTAGCCTTGAAATGACAATCAGAGGCTTTATGTGGAAGTCACATGCACAACGTGGGAACGAGACAACTAAATCTGAAAAAACCACAGTTGTGGTAAGTTAGGATTTAAACTGCTTTATGTTTTAAATTATATTTTGGCTTCAATCATGAAGTTACTGATGATAATCACAGATTGGAACGATGGAACAATCGTTATTGAATTGAATGACGCTCAGACCACTCCAAAGAAAACAGCAATCAAGTTCTTGTTGCTGCTAATGTTGCTGATGCTGTTAACAAAGAGTGGGATAGAATAGAAGAAGTCTACGCGACCACTTAAAGGACCTGCAGTAAGTCACACAAAAGCAAAACGGGATATCAAAGGCATAAGGAACAATTCTGGATAAAATAAAGGGAATACAAGATGATTTTTGTGAAATTTTTGGATTATGGGGAGAAAACTTACAGGGGTCGAGGTTATGGATATGGGATATTCTAAACCTCCATCATTGGGTCTCACAAAGACAGTTTCACTGCCAGTCTTTGGAAAAACGAAAATATCAGGACTGATGTACCTGAAATATCGATATGAAAATTAATCTATGCAGAAGTTTCAATCGCTAAACACAGTATAAATATTTTCTCATCTCACCCTTATCTTGAATAAAACACCCGAGCATCAACATCAGCTTTGACAATGACAAAATAGCAATGACAAACAAACCAGCCAGACCCCCTCTTGTTTGATTATCTTAGTTTGAAGATGACAGAATAGATGCACCTGTTTTTCTGTGTTATGTTTTGCACCACAGTTCAATTAAGAATGAATTTATGCATACAATAAAATCTATTAGAGGTTTCGTGAAAGTGATAACCTTTCTCATTACCCTACGTATTTAATGGTTTAATCTGTCTTATTTATTCTAGTAGACGAAAGAGTAGAGCAAAACCCTAATCAATCTCCCATCAATCTATCAACCTAGATTGGTGTTTTCAATGGGTGCTTTTGACAAAATTGTTGGCAATCATAGAGTTGCTTTAACAGCTGCTTGCACGTTCGGATAGTCTGAGCCTGTTTGTGATAAAAACAATCGCTATGATGATGATGATGACGATGATGATGATGATGATGATGATGATGATGATGATTGATGATGATGATGATGATGATGATGATGATGATGATGATGATGATGATGATGATTATGATGATGATGATGATGATGATGATAATGATTTTTGACTTCGATGATAATAATGATGAAAATGGTGGTTACTTTATTGAATTGAATATCTTTGATGATGATGATGATGATCGTAGGAACAAAGACCACATCATTTCATTTTACTACACTCCAGATTCATGAAAAAACCATAAAACACATCAAACACACTTACATCTCAGCAATACGATCTCAACATAACACGCCACTCCAACACTCAATCGACGTTCAGTTCAGTGGACGTTTTGGGAATGGGCCCAAAACGTTCTTGAGTTCTTATTTGTGCTGATAAATTAATTTTTCTGCATAATAATGTTCAAACTTACCTCAAAATGCTTCTATCTTTTCTTCTTTTCCTGACAAAACCAAACCGGATGCCACAGCACGCAGGAGCAGTTGCTTCACTGAAGCACTGTGTTGTGCAGCTAAAAATTGCCATTTCTTTCTTCACCATGTTCAAATCAGCTTGAAGTTATTTCTAAAGAAGGAAAAACAGCAAGTGTATGCTAATGAGTAGCAGCTGTGTGGGTGTGCTACAGGGCCGTCGAGAGGCAGAGCGGGCCCTGGGGTTATGTAATCGTACAGGGCCTTTAGGAGGTTTTAGCGTGAAGTATTAAGAGAATATTCAATTTTTGCGGGCCCCCTCACAGCCCGGGCCCCGGACCTCTGACCCCGCTGGACCCCCTTCTCGACGGTACTGGTGTGCTATGCCCATTAAGTCGCGATTACGCTTGCGACTTAAAAATTTTCGCCGCTATAGTAAAAACTAAAAGTCGCACGTGTACCCACAGACATATTTTCGAACAATTTGTTCTGCGACCTGAGAAAACACGATCGCAGAACATTGATTTGGTTGAACTTTTCGAGACTTGTTTTTGCATGTCGCCAATAATGTCGCAGCGTGCAGCCGGTTTTTTGCATCTGTAACGCAACACATTGCATTGCTGTTGCGCATTCTTCTGGAAATTTTTTGGGCCGATTCTTCTTACCGTGCAAGCTGATTGTCCAAGAGCTACCGTCGCAGCAGTTTGTTTGCAGCGTATAGCCGGTATAGCCACCTCAGGATTTCTCAGAACAGGACACTTCAGGTGTGTCACGTCGCCAGAACAGGTGAAAAGTCGCACGCGTTGCCACCGCTTTACTGACAACATTGCTACCCAATTACGACATAGTTGAAGGTTTGCATTAATCGGTATGTGTGAAGGCCTGGCTAAACTACAAGACAGGTCGCGCAAGACATTGTCACGCGTGACATGTCCCTTAGATGTCTCCCAGTTTAGTCACCTCGGAAACTTTGCAGCGTGCGACAAAATTTGTAGCGAGAGACACAAATGTTTTTGCTAAATCTATGGCCCAACCAGTCAACCAGGAGACATGTCGCACGCGACATTGTATTCAGCGTGTCTCCAAAGATGGCTAAATATGCGAGTAACAAGTGAGCAATATGTCCCCCGAGTCATGAAGACAGGAAATGTTTCTGTTGTCCCCCAGAAACATTTGCGTTTCTCTTGCTACAAATTTTGTCACGTGCTTCAAAGTTTCCAAACTGGGAGACATTGGAGGGGACATGTATCACACAACAATGCCTCGGGAGACATGTCTCCTAGCTTAGACAGGCCTTAATACATGGCATCTTTCATGGAGGCTTTCTTCTACACAAGGGCACCAACCAAGGAAAGAGGAAGATTCACCTTTATTTCTTGTGTTTTATAATTTACCAGCTTTGATCATCATGTTCCTTAATCTAACTATCAACTGATTTATTCTTATTTGTATCTACTATTGATTGCGTATCATTGAAAATCATTACTTTCAAAAGAAGCAGAAAATACTGCCTCGTGTCATCACCATCACAGAATAGATTTGCATATATCTGCATCCTCGCATTCACCACATGAATTTCATCTCCCTATATATCTCTATAACAGTGTAATTTGGTCTGGTCTATGGTCTAGTCTGCCAGACCACATCGTCCACATGAATGTTACCCATTGAGGCTGAGCTAGCGAGGAATAGGCCAAGGGATAATCCAAGTGGGCAACTGGCACTACTAAATACACGGTTTTACCTGCATAGAGAGTGGAGTTTCTTGGACTTTCCGCACTCTGAGATTCTTATAAATTCACCTTCTTCTTGTGCTCCCATATTTTTTCCAATCAAGTCACCATCCCAAAATATCTAAAAACATAAAATATAACATTTTATGCAAGTGAATTGGTAAACTGACTTTTATTCTGGGTTCAAGGATGGCTAGATTTTGAAGATAAGTAGGTAGAGGAAAAATTAAAAACATTCAAGAAGGCCTAAACAGTCTACCCTACCCCTTCCTCGATAATCCTGAACTAAAAACATTTGTCTTTTGTTTCGAATTGTAGAGAAGCCATTAAGCTTTGCTTCTGGAACTATATTCAGCTTTTCCTTTCAAACATACGAATATTTGTTAAATCTCCTTCCTCAATTCTTTGGGACTTCCCGTATCGAATACCGTGTACTTGTCTAGGCCGCTTAGGCCATTTTGATTTTGTATTGCGCGCGTGGGCCAACACTAGAACGTAGTAGATTTATGCACGCATATGACGTAATGCTCAGTATTCGATTCCAGGCTCAATAAATTCCCTGACCGTGAATGTCCCGGGCGTTTACTTAATTTTGAGATTTTAAAGGGGCGTTTTATTGAGACGAGCGTTTAATAGAGGCTAGGCGTTTATTAGAGCATTTACGGTACTCAAAATTGCCGAGTTTTCGAGTTTATCAACCAAATCTGATTTTCGGAGTTTGATAAACGACTAGCTGTTAACATCGTTAAGGAAGTGCTGCTCCGAGGTAGAATCCAAGTATTACAGAGGACTGCCATGAGTATATCGAAACCTAGTCAATAGAATAAACAGTGTTTACTGTATTGACTATGATCAAGTTGCAGGCAGTCTGTCCCCGTGAATGATAGCTGCATTTCACTTTTTTGCAAATTGCTTTGTCTTTCCAGCCAATCAGAGTCCGTAACGGACATTTGACGTCACAACACGAAGTTTTTAATTGTCAATTTGGCCTTCGAACAGAAGCATTGAAATCCGAGAGTCCAAAAAGTAGCGCATGCGCATAAGTTTTTTACCATCATTATCTTGTTGTTCGGAAGAAATTCTATGAGTATGAAGAAGGGTCATCACGTAATTGTTCAGTGTGTGAGTCGGAAGCTGGCGGGATATCCAAGCGTAAGCACGTGGTCTGGGGGCCGGATAGTCCCACCCCCTTGGCTGGCCGAAGATTCACGGGAGAATAGCGATTTCCTGTAACGGGAACCACCGTAAGATGCGACGCCTCAGCCACATTGTCTCGGCATTGTGGATGCAAGTGGGGAGCATTCATCTCCAGCACTGAGCAATGTTTTTGCTTTTCACGCCATTTTGATTTACTTCAAATAGACCACTATCTCTATGAAATAGACTCAATACATACACGAAATGTATGACAGCAACCGCAACAACAGTGCCGCAAACAAACAAATTTACAAAATTCCAACCTCGTTCCCAGGGATATTTTGAAAAAAATAATCGCCTGAGTATGCCAATGGCTCGCCTGAATATCCTTGGGTACGAGGTTGACAAAATTCCAATTTGTGCAACAATATAATGCTGCTAGCGGCGCTTCGCGCAGCTCTGCAGCAATAAACAGAGTTTTTCGAATCGGATCGTCGGAGTTTGATAAACCAGGGTTATCCAATCTGAATTTCGGAGTTTGATAAATCAGGTTTATCCAATCAGATTTACGGTGGTTTTAGGTTTATCGAATCCATAGTTAATGTCCAATCACCAATCCGATTTTCAGAGTTTGGTAAACCGGGTTTATCGAATCTGATTATCGTAGATTGATAAGCCGTGTTTATTCAATCTGAGCATACACTTTTTTTTCAATAAGCAACTTGACTTTGGTCCAGCCCTCAAGAGTTGCTTAACATATCTAGGATTTCAGCCGTCACAGAATGCCTGGTATCCCTAAAACCTCTTATTTTGGCTCTTTTCTGGCTTCTCAATGTAACTGACAAGTTTGCAAGGATGTACAGTATAAAGAAAGCTATTTCAACAGAAATTTTAGCACAATCTCAGCCCTGGTTGCTTATTGAACAGTTGCTTATAAAAAAAAGAGTGTAATCTGAGTTTAATAGACCAGGTCTATCAAGTCTACTGAAGTTTACTCAATTAGGTTATGTCTCGACATCGACAGATATAAACCTAAACCAGAATGACAAATAGAGACCGAAGAAGCCAAATAATACCAAAAAATGTCTATCATAATGCAAGCGATAAAGAAGTCTTTCATTTGCCTTTATTATTTTACCTTTTAAAGTACTCAATTAGGTAACATTTCAAAGGATATTAACCAGAAAGATAAAAAAACGACTGAACAATCCAAATAGTAGCTACCAAAACGTGCTTAACGACTCAAGACCGTCGGGAGGAATCTCGGATTGGGGGGCTGAACAACTGAAAAGTATTATAATAATAATAATAATAATATAAATGTTAAGGGAAATAGAAGGTCAAAGACCTATAAAACCCTGTTGGTTACATAAAACACTACAACTAAACTACTTCAACTAAAATTATATCTACTAGCAATATTGATTCTGTCATACTAGATAACGTAATGATTCTGTCATATTAGATAACGTAATGATTTTATGGCGTCATACCATTGTTTTCAAAATTCAGCTCCCCCGCTTCCGACGGCCCTGCGACTAAGTGAGATTCTGGTCTTTTATTTACATTCAATATTTTACCTGTTAAACTACCCAATTAGGTTATGTCTCAACAGGTATAAACCAGATAGACAAAAAAACGACTGAACAATCCAAATAGTACCATTATCTTTGATAGTACAAAAACGTGCCTAACGACTAAGTGAGATTCTGGTCTTTTATTTACATTAAATATTTTACCTGTTAAACTACCCAATTAGGTTATGTCTCAACAGGTATAAACCAGATAGACAAAAAACGACTGAACAATCCAAATAGTACCAAAACGTGCCTAACGACTAAGTGAGATTCTGGTCTTTTATTCACATTCAATATTTTATCTGTTAAACTGTCCAATTAGGTTATGTCTCAACAGGTATTAACAAAATATGAACAGCAAGACCATTATAAGTCTTCCCCAAGTGGGGGTACATGTCTAGTATTCGATTCTAAAATATTATTCGTTAGGTAACTAATTTTGTAGAGTGTTGACGCACATTGACTATCCAAATGACAAAATAAGACAATGCCAGAGCATTATAAGTCTTCTTCAAGTGGGATACATGTCGTTTATTCGATTCTAAAATATTATTCGTTAGGTAACTAATTTTGTAGAGAGTTGACGCACATTGACTATTAAAATGACAAAAATACGACCAGAAAGACCATTATAAGTCTTCTTCAAGTGGGATATTGGTCTATTAATCGATTCTAGAATATAATTTGTTACACTGACTATTAAAATGACACAATACGACCAGAAAGACTATTATAAGTCTTCTTCAAGTGGGATATTGGTCTATTAATCGATTCTAGAACATAATTTGTTACATTGACTATCAAAATGACACAATACGACCAGAAAGACCATTATAAGTCTTCTTCAAGTGGGATATTGGTCTATGAATCGATTCTAGAATATAATTTGTTACACTGACTATTAAAATGACACAATACGACCAGAAAGACCATTATAAGTCTTCTTCAAGTGGGATATTGGTCTATTAATCGATTCTAGAATATAATTTGTTACACTGACTATTAAAATGACACAATACGACCAGAAAGACCATAATAAGTCTTCTTCAAGTGGGATATTGGTCTATTAATCGATTCTAGAATATAATTTGTTACACTGACTATTAAAATGACACAATACGACCAGAAAGACTATTATAAGTCTTCTTCAAGTGGGATATTGGTCTATTAATCGATTCTAGAACATAATTTGTTACACTGACTATTAAAATGACACAATACGACCAGCAAGACTATTATAAGTCTTCTTCAAGTGGGATATTGGTCTATTAATCGATTCTAGAACATAATTTGTTACATTGACTATCAAAATGACACAATACGACCAGAAAGACCATTATAAGTCTTCTTCAAGGGGATACATGTCGTTTATTCGATTCTAAAATATTATTCGTTAGGTAACTAATTTTGTAGAGAGTTGACGCACATTGACTATTAAAATGACACAATACGACCAGCAAGACTATTATAAGTCTTCTTCAAGTGGGATATTGGTCTATTAATCGATTCTAGAACATAATTTGTTACACTGACTATTAAAATGACACAATACGACCAGAAAGACCATTATAAGTCTTCTTCAAGTGGGATACATGTCGTTTATTCGATTCTAAAATATTATTCGTTAGGTAACTAATTTTGTAGAGAGTTGACGCACATTGACTATTAAAATGACAAAAATACGACCAGAAAGACCATTATAAGTCTTCTTCAAGTGGGATATTGGTCTATTAATCGATTCTAGAATATAATTTGTTACACTGACTATTAAAATGACACAATACGACCAGAAAGACTATTATAAGTCTTCTTCAAGTGGGATATTGGTCTATTAATCGATTCTAGAACATAATTTGTTACATTGACTATCAAAATGACACAATACGACCAGAAAGACCATTATAAGTCTTCTTCAAGTGGGATATTGGTCTATGAATCGATTCTAGAATATAATTTGTTACACTGACTATTAAAATGACACAATACGACCAGAAAGACTATTATAAGTCTTCTTCAAGTGGGATATTGGTCTATTAATCGATTCTAGAACATAATTTGTTACACTGACTATTAAAATGACACAATACGACCAGCAAGACTATTATAAGTCTTCTTCAAGTGGGATATTGGTCTATTAATCGATTCTAGAACATAATTTGTTACACTGACTATTAAAATGACACAATACGACCAGAAAGACCATTATAAGTCTTCTTCAAGTGGGATACATGTCGTTTATTCGATTCTAAAATATTATTCGTTAGGTAACTAATTTTGTAGAGAGTTGACGCACATTGACTATTAAAATGACAAAAATACGACCAGAAAGACCATTATAAGTCTTCTTCAAGTGGGATATTGGTCTATTAATCGATTCTAGAATATAATTTGTTACACTGACTATTAAAATGACACAATACGACCAGAAAGACTATTATAAGTCTTCTTCAAGTGGGATATTGGTCTATTAATCGATTCTAGAACATAATTTGTTACATTTACTATCAAAATGACACAATACGACCAGAAAGACCATTATAAGTCTTCTTCAAGTGGGATATTGGTCTATGAATCGATTCTAGAATATAATTTGTTACACTGACTATTAAAATGACACAATACGACCAGAAAGACTATTATAAGTCTTCTTCAAGTGGGATATTGGTCTATTAATCGATTCTAGAACATAATTTGTTACACTGACTATTAAAATGACACAATACGACCAGCAAGACTATTATAAGTCTTCTTCAAGTGGGATATTGGTCTATTAATCGATTCTAGAACATAATTTGTTACACTGACTATTAAAATGACACAATACGACCAGAAAGACCATTATAAGTCTTCTTCAAGTGGGATACATGTCGTTTATTCGATTCTAAAATATTATTCGTTAGGTAACTAATTTTGTAGAGAGTTGACGCACATTGACTATTAAAATGACAAAAATACGACCAGAAAGACCATTATAAGTCTTCTTCAAGTGGGATATTGGTCTATTAATCGATTCTAGAATATAATTTGTTACACTGACTATTAAAATGACACAATACGACCAGAAAGACTATTATAAGTCTTCTTCAAGTGGGATATTGGTCTATTAATCGATTCTAGAACATAATTTGTTACATTGACTATCAAAATGACACAATACGACCAGAAAGACCATTATAAGTCTTCTTCAAGTGGGATACATGTCGTTTATTCGATTCTAAAATATTATTCGTTAGGTAACTAATTTTGTAGAGAGTTGACGCACATTGACTATTAAAATGACACAATACGACCAGCAAGACTATTATAAGTCTTCTTCAAGTGGGATATTGAGCTATTAATCGATTCTAGAACATAATTTGTTACACTGACTATTAAAATGACACAATACGATCAGCAAGACCATTATAAGTCTTCTTCAAGTGGGATACATGTCGTTTATTCGATTCTAAAATATTATTCGTTAGGTAACTAATTTTGTAGAGAGTTGACGCACATTGACTATTAAAATGACAAAAATACGACCAGAAAGACCATTATAAGTCTTCTTCAAGTGGGATATTGGTCTATTAATCGATTCTAGAATATAATTTGTTACACTGACTATTAAAATGACACAATACGACCAGCAAGACTATTTTAAGTCTTCTTCAAGTGGGATATTGGTCTATTAATCGATTCTAGAACATAATTTGTTACATTGACTATCAAAATGACACAATACGACCAGAAAGACCATTATAAGTCTTCTTCAAGTGGGATACATGTCGTTTATTCGATTCTAAAATATTATTCGTTAGGTAACTAATTTTGTAGAGAGTTGACGCACATTGACTATTAAAATGACAAAAATACGACCAGAAAGACCATTATAAGTCTTCTTCAAGTGGGATATTGGTCTATTAATCGATTCTAGAATATAATTTGTTACATTGACTATCAAAATGACACAATACGACCAGCAAGACTATTTTAAGTCTTCTTCAAGTGGGATATTGGTCTATTAATCGATTCTAGAACATAATTTGTTACATTGACTATTAATACGACCAGAAAGACTATTATAAGTCTTCTTCAAGTGGGATATTGGTCTATTAATCGATTCTAGAACATAATTTGTTACATTGACTATCAAAATGACACAATACGACCAGAAAGACCATTATAAGTCTTCTTCAAGTGGGATATTGGTCTATTAATCGATTCTAGAATATAATTTGTTACACTGACTATTAAAATGACACAATACGACCAGAAAGACTATTATAAGTCTTCTTCAAGTGGGATATTGGTCTATTAATGGATTTTAGAACATAATTTGTTACACTGACTATTAAAATGACACAATACGACCAGCAAGACTATTATAAGTCTTCTTCAAGTGGGATATTGGTCTATTAATCGATTCTAGAACATAATTTGTTACACTGACTATTAAAATGACACAATACGACCAGAAAGACCATTATAAGTCTTCTTCAAGTGGGATACATGTCGTTTATTCGATTCTAAAATATTATTCGTTAGGTAACTAATTTTGTAGAGAGTTGACGCACATTGACTATTAAAATGACAAAAATACGACCAGAAAGACCATTATAAGTCTTCTTCAAGTGGGATATTGGTCTATTAATCGATTCTAGAATATAATTTGTTACACTGACTATTAAAATGACACAATACGACCAGAAAGACTATTATAAGTCTTCTTCAAGTGGGATATTGGTCTATTAATCGATTCTAGAACATAATTTGTTACATTGACTATCAAAATGACACAATACGACCAGAAAGACCATTATAAGTCTTCTTCAAGTGGGATACATGTCGTTTATTCGATTCTAAAATATTATTCGTTAGGTAACTAATTTTGTAGAGAGTTGACGCACATTGACTATTAAAATGACACAATACGACCAGCAAGACTATTATAAGTCTTCTTCAAGTGGGATATTGGTCTATTAATCGATTCTAGAACATAATTTGTTACACTGACTATTAAAATGACACAATACGACCAGCAAGACCATTATAAGTCTTCTTCAAGTGGGATACATGTCGTTTATTCGATTCTAAAATATTATTCGTTAGGTAACTAATTTTGTAGAGAGTTGACGCACATTGACTATTAAAATGACAAAAATACGACCAGAAAGACCATTATAAATCTTCTTCAAGTGGGATATTGGTCTATTAATCGATTCTAGAATATAATTTGTTACACTGACTATTAAAATGACACAATACGACCAGAAAGACTATTTTAAGTCTTCTTCAAGTGGGATATTGGTCTATTAATCGATTCTAGAACATAATTTGTTACATTGACTATCAAAATGACACAATACGACCAGAAAGACCATTATAAGTCTTCTTCAAGTGGGATATTGGTCTATTAATCGATTCTAGAATATAATTTGTTACACTGACTATTAAAATGACACAATACGACCAGAAAGACTATTATAAGTCTTCTTCAAGTGGGATATTGGTCTATTAATCGATTCTAGAACATAATTTGTTACACTGACTATTAAAATGACACAATACGACCAGCAAGACTATTATAAGTCTTCTTCAAGTGGGATATTGGTCTATTAATCGATTCTAGAACATAATTTGTTACACTGACTATTAAAATGACACAATACGACCAGAAAGACCATTATAAGTCTTCTTCAAGTGGGATACATGTCGTTTATTCGATTCTAAAATATTATTCGTTAGGTAACTAATTTTGTAGAGAGTTGACGCACATTGACTATTAAAATGACAAAAATACGACCAGAAAGACCATTATAAGTCTTCTTCAAGTGGGATATTGGTCTATTAATCGATTCTAGAATATAATTTGTTACACTGACTATTAAAATGACACAATACGACCAGCAAGACTATTTTAAGTCTTCTTCAAGTGGGATATTGGTCTATTAATCGATTCTAGAACATAATTTGTTACATTGACTATCAAAATGACACAATACGACCAGAAAGACCATTATAAGTCTTCTTCAAGTGGGATACATGTCGTTTATTCGATTCTAAAATATTATTCGTTAGGTAACTAATTTTGTAGAGAGTTGACGCACATTGACTATTAAAATGACACAATACGACCAGCAAGACTATTATAAGTCTTCTTCAAGTGGGATATTGGTCTATTAATCGATTCTAGAACATAATTTGTTACACTGACTATTAAAATGACACAATACGACCAGCAAGACCATTATAAGTCTTCTTCAAGTGGGATACATGTCGTTTATTCGATTCTAAAATATTATTCGTTAGGTAACTAATTTTGTAGAGAGTTGACGCACATTGACTATTAAAATGAAAAAAATACGACCAGAAAGACCATTATAAGTCTTCTTCAAGTGGGATATTGGTCTATTAATCGATTCTAGAATATAATTTGTTACACTGACTATTAAAATGACACAATACGACCAGCAAGACTATTTTAAGTCTTCTTCAAGTGGGATATTGGTCTATTAATCGATTCTAGAACATAATTTGTTCTATCAAAATGACACAATACGACCAGAAAGACCATTATAAGTCTTCTTCAAGTGGGATGCATGTCGTTTATTCGATTCTAAAATATTATTCGTTAGGTAACTAATTTTGTAGAGAGTTGACGCACATTGACTATTAAAATGAAAAAAATACGACCAGAAAGACCATTATAAGTCTTCTTCAAGTGGGATATTGGTCTATTAATCGATTCTAGAATATAATTTGTTACACTGACTATTAAAATGACACAATACGACCAGCAAGACTATTTTAAGTCTTCTTCAAGTGGGATATTGGTCTATTAATCGATTCTAGAAAATAATTTGTTCTATCAAAATGACACAATACGACCAGAAAGACCATTATAAGTCTTCTTCAAGTGGGATGCATGTCGTTTATTCGATTCTAAAATATTATTCGTTAGGTAACTAATTTTGTAGAGAGTTGACGCACATTGACTATTAAAATGACAAAAATACGACCAGAAAGACCATTATAAGTCTTCTTCAAGTGGGATATTGGTCTATTAATCGATTCTAAAATATAATTTGTTACATTGACTATCAAAATGACACAATACGACCAGCAAGACTATTTTAAGTATTCTTCAAGTGGGATATTGGTCTATTAATCGATTCTAGAACATAATTTGTTACATTGACTATTAAAATGACACAATACGACCAGAAAGACTATTTTAAGTCTTCTTCAAGTGGGATATTGGTCTATTAATCGATTCTAGAATATAATTTGTTACATTGACTATCAAAATGACACAATACGACCAGCAAGACTATTTTAAGTATTCTTCAAGTGGGATATTGGTCTATTAATCGATTCTAGAGTATAATTTGTTACAATGACTATTAAAATGACACAATACGACCAGCAAGACCATTATAAATCTTCCCCAAATGGGAATAACTGATAATAACACGAAAAACTTCATTTTTCGATAAATTTTGAAATTTCAAAAATTCTAAAACCCCGGTTGGCTGGCTGAAGATTCATGGAGAATAGCGATTTCCTGTAATAGGAACCACGTAAGATGCGACGCCTCAGCCACATTGTCTCGGCATTGTGGTGATGCAAGTGGGGAGCATCTTTCTCAGCACCGGGTCAGTTGTTTTGCATACCTGTCTTTTAGAAGTTGTTGTGAATGAAAATCCACAATTATAAAAAAATTCTAAAAAATCCCGAAGTCCCAAAATCTTAAACCTAAAAATTGCATCTGGCATTTTTCGGGTCTCGTTATCATTTTTTTTTAACCTCAATTTCACGCCAGAATGAGACTGCATTTTTCCAAAATCTGGCCTAAGTTTCCTGGGCGCATTTTCCAAGCTTTCCTTCTCAATTCGTCTGACACTTCCTACGTGAAAGAGAGCTAAAATGTTTCTAACAAGGACTGAATATGACAGGTAAAAGTTATGCTGGTGTTTTAAACAGTTTTGCGTTAAAAATTAGGATAATATTAATTGAATGTACTACAAAATACAATTCTAGCCAGCTCAGCATTCATCTTGACTTGTCAAGCAAGCATACGGTACACATTATCAACAATCATGCAAAAACGTTGTAAAGAGTTGTAAAACAAAAGTCAATAGAATTATGTTTTAAATTTTCTTTGCAGGAGTGTGAATTTATTTTCGCCTGAAGGAAGACTTTTTCAAGTTGAATATGCAATTGAAGCCATAAAGGTAATGCCAGCATGGCACACAAATTTAAATTCATGTTTCAGGTTTTCAATATGAAGGAAGGAAAAGAAGATGATGACCTACATGGAGGCGGGCCATCCCGGTTAGGCAAGCTGGCTCGGCCAAGCGAGATCTGAAAGAACAATAAATTCTTTTGTTTGTGAATCTTCCGTTTACATGAACGATCACCCAGCCCGGTGAGGCGGGATCCGTGATCAAAGGACGTGGATCTCACCTGGCTGAGATCTGCAGGAGCAAAAGAATCTTTTGTTTGTTCACTTTTCGTTTATATGGAGATCAGGCCAGCCCCTGGTCAGGCGAGGTGAAATCCTGACAGGAAAGAATGGAAAAGTGTTAATAAGCAAGGGTAGCTCGGCTAACCGGGCTGGAAAATTTATCCATGTAAACGCTCTGAAAAAGGATCTCGCCTAACTGAGCTAGCTCTGCTAACTGGGCTGACCTGCCTTCATGTAAACAGGCCCTTACTGTAATTATTCTTTTACTTTATTTTTAGCTTGGTTCAACAGCCATTGGAATTCAGACAGCAGAGGGTGTTGTTTTGGCTGTAGAAAGAAGAGTTACTTCTCCACTTATCATTCCAAGCAGTATAGAAAAAATCTATGAAATTGACTCTCAAATAGGTTAGTGAGACATGATTTATGTTTGTGGATTAATTTTCAACCTCAAATGTTTCTTGTTGGGTATCAGGATGATTTGCTCAACATCATTTAACTCAACTTCCTTCTAGTCTTTTGTCCAAAATTCTTGGTTCTTTTCCCAACTACTTTACATGTTATTATTTCCTTGTTTTGTTGCAGAAAAGCAGTCACTAGTGTGATTATCAGGGGTGTGGGGACAAAGCCCCCTATTTAGAGAAGCAAACAATTGACAAGCTATAGGAAATTAATGTATCAGTCTCATTTTGGGCAAACATCTTTGAAGGTTGGGTGAATTGGAAGTTTGTCAAATCAAAGGTTGGGCAAAACCTCTAAGTCTTAGCATTTGTGTTATTTAACAAGCATTCAAAATTCACGATTATGTAAGGGCTTTGACCAATCAGGGCGAAAAATTTCACCCAAGTCACTTTTCACGCTCAAAGCCCTTATGGAATTGGGAACTTTAAAGCCTCATAAAATCAATAGTGCCAGTGCTAGGATAATGAATCTTGCAACTAGACTAAGTTTTAGATGCTGTATACAATTTAAGCATTGAAAACGTGATATCTCAAAAATGTTAAAGATTTCGATCTCTGCAGCCTTTTGTCGAAACAGTCTATTGACATTCTCCTTATGCATAAATGTTTTATCAAACAGGTTGTGCAATGAGTGGCTTGATTGCTGACTCAAGAACCATGGTCGACAAAGCAAGAGTAGAATCTCAGGTACCCATAGAAAATATTTTTTATGTCATCTCATAATGAAAATGGGGGTTATCAATCCAAGGGCTTATTTTTTGGTAACCTTCGGTTTTTGGCAGACCCTCCGAATTCTGAAAACGATAGTCTTAGCAGAAAAATCTTTCTTGCACCAAAAATACAGCTGCCGCCGAAAATGCTAGGCTGAACAGAACAAAATCGAACTAAACCATACATTTTAAAGGGAGAACAACATTCCTTGTGATGTCTGCAAAACCTTCTAGCTTAGGGGACAGAAGGTTTTGGCGGCCTGCCGTTTTCAGAAGACTGTACCAAAAAATACGTTTCGATGTCTGCCGGAAGAGAAGGCAACTGCTGAAAACAGAATGTGACTAAAAAATACGCCCTTACATGGGTTGATGACACTGTATTGTAATTATAACATTTTCATCGCATTGATACATCTTTATATTATCGTTCTATTTTTGCAGAATCACTGGTTTACTTACAATGAGCCAATGGCTGTTGAAAGTGTTACTCAATCTCTATCTAATCTAGCATTATCATTTGGAAAGATGGATGTTACTAAAGGAACTATGGTATTTATCTTACAAATTCTTATTGTTCTCACGATTTATCAGCCACACACTACAACAAATGACCCTAAGCCAATTTTGTCCTTATTCTTTCCTAAACTGTATATACTGATTAAGGGTCAGTGTTCGAAATCGTCCTCAAAGTCAAATGAATTTCGTTCCCAAATTGTGCCGAAATTTCGTGTCCAACGCGCATTCCTTATTGAATCAGTTGAACTAAAAATATTGCTGGTTCTGACCATCCAGCTTAGTTCAGCCACCCGAGATAGCAAATTTTGCCTCTACTTTTGTGTCTTACCAACGTCTTTGCCTACGTCGGTCACTTTCGGAACGCAAAACTAAACAGACAGCTCTCTGAGTCCTTAGGAAGCATCTGCTTATAATTTTTAACTTATCGACACGAATAAGCATGGAAACGAACCCAGTAAGAAATTTCCAATAGTAGCTCCTGGCTTCCAAGTCATTAATTTCCTTCCGGTGTAATCCTGCTGACTCGTGGTGTCAGAAGCTCAGTGTGATCAGGGTTCGAGCCCAGCCACGGTAGCGTCACAGCCAGGGTCGAGGTCTGGATTAGTTAACCTACTACTGAGATCCTAGCGACTGGCGCTAAAACACTATTTCATCTTCACCTTCTAAATCTGACCAGTGCTGGGAATCAAATGGACCCTTATTCGACTCATTCCTCTGCTTTAACTTCACGGAAGTTTGAGACCCGGGTCGATTCTGCGTGGATTCCAAAGATCCTTGGTCCAAAGCACGCTGTTTTCTTTCTTATATTTCCTTATGTACGTAATTTTAGTTAATTTCTATTTTAGAGCCGTCCTTTTGGTGTTGCACTGCTAATCGGTGGAATAGATGAAAAAGGACCTCAGCTGTGAGTATAACTTCATTATTCTGTGTGATTTTACTATTTAGACCAGATAGGGTCGGCACCACGGGATGGAATTGGGGGGACATGTCCAGGCTTCCATCCAACTTTTATGAAGAATCAAATTCCTCGTTCGTCTAAATTTGATGAAAGAATGTTAGGGTGGGGGAGTTAACATGAGAAATCGCGTTTCTGGCACTCTAAAGGGCGTGGTTTTAAAGGTTTCACTGTCGGTAAGCCCCTTAAACCCAATTTTTTGTCCCTTTCGCTCCTATTTCTACCCCACTATCTACCGACTGTCTGCGGCCCCTGGGACCAATAGATTTATTTGGGTTTGCTTTATTTCTTTCAGGTTTCATCTAGACCCATCAGGAACTTATCTACAATACGATGCCAAAGCCATAGGTATGTGTCTATTCGAATGTGTTTGCCTAATGCAGAGATTTTTCCACAAGTGGCATACCACAATAGATGGGATTCGAACCTTGACTGCATGATCAGATAGCCAACGACGTTTCCACTGAGATATAGAGCTCAATGAAATCGCCAAGTAACTCTCTGAGTCATACAGCCCAAGGCTCTCCTCCGTTTGACATTTGACTCAACATATAGCCGAAACACAAAAAGTCTATCCTAAATCTATGGAAAAATCTATCCTAGTGTTCGCCATTCATGAAAAATTTGTCTAATGCATATGTTGTTCTGATGAGCTTTTTGACTGCTTTAAAAGAACAAAATTAAGAATTTCATGACAGAGGTACTAGGCTGTTTTAGCAACAGGATGCGACCGCAAAACGAGAACGACGTCAAGAAAGTACCGTTGTGTTTTGCAATTTAGCATTGAAGAGTGATAATGCCTACATACCGACGTACTAGGGCCTCAATGTAGGGCTAAGTACAGAAATAAGCTCACAGTTTGATTCTGAATTCATTTCTTTCGCAGTTTTACCATATGTACTCATAACAATGATGAATCGCCAACCTCGTTGTCAGGGCTATTAAATCCTATAAGTATATAAGTATTCAAGGCTCGCCTGAATAGCCCTGGGAACGAGGTTGGTGATTTACAACATTTGTCACAATTTTTGGCTGGTTGGACTGTGGAATTCGCTGTTGCAGCTTCGGGGCTTCTTCTTTACTTAGGGAGCCACTTTATTAGTTGCTAATAAAACCATTAAGGAAAGATAGATCCCTTTTATTTTCTCCTTAGGTTCAGCCTCTGAGGGAGCACAATCGTCACTTCAAGAATCTTATCACAAGGTAAAAGCTTTTAATTAGCAGACCTTGTATTACATGGAACGTTCGCTATGGGACATTATTTTTATTTCCCGCTCTTAGTTTCAAATTTAGAACTTTTTCGAGTTTATTGCCCTGGCCAGACGATTAAACATTGCTTGAGAAACATTTTGAATTGCAATCTTTTGGCGTTTGGCTGGCTCACAAAATGTTTCCTGTTAAGCTAAAACAAGTTAAGTTTGTTTCACGATGTAAACGTCTTCAGAAACAATTTTGCTAAACACAAACAAAATTGTTTGACGAGCAATGTGTTTGCGACGTGACCAAATGGTAAAACATTTGCTTGATCAGCAAATTTGATCGTTTGGATCGAGGCGCATTTCACTCTTCAACAAAAGGCTGTATAAGATTTCTTTTATGACAAAAGGATCTCCAAGGGACTTCCATGAAAACAATTGGATTTCCGACAAAGATGTTCGATATTTCCATGTAGTGAATAGCCCCTCGGTTGGCGAGGGCCTAAGAACGCAAATCAAGGCTCAGTCTTAACAGATCTGAAAGTCAAACATGCGCAATAGCCAAGAGCTTTTGTCGCCCCCCACCCCCAATAAAAGATGGACATATTGGAAGACCTGGGAAGACTTAAATTATATTTTTGAAATTTGACTTTTGCAATTTATTTCATTTTATTCTAGTCCATGAGTCTTCATGAAGCATGCGTAACAGCACTGACAATCTTAAAACAAGTCATGGAAGAGAAACTCAACTCAACGAATGTAGAGGTTAGTGTTTGTTTTGTTACAATCATTTCCATTAGAAACTTCAGGCCTGGCTAAACTAGGAGACATGTCGATCGGGACATTGTCACATGTGACATGTCCCCTCGATGTCTCCCAGTTTAGCCACCTTGGAAACTTTGTAGCGCGCGACAAAATTTGTAGCGAGAGACACGCAAATGTTTCTGGGAGACAACAGAAACATTTCTTGTCTCTGCGACTAAAGAGACATGTTGCTCGCTTGTCATTCGCATGTTTTGCCACCCTGGGAGACACGCTGAATACAATGTCGCGCTCTACATGTCTCCTAGTTTAGCCATAGCTTTAAGTCGAAGATCAATCTCCCAGCCACGTTGTCTGTGGGTGTTGCCTAGTCAAATAACCTTGCACAGTGATCTTCATAAAAATAACACATTGTACAACAGACAGATAATGAAAGCCACGTGGAGACCTTGGAGCATGATTATGATCATGATTATGATCGTTATCAAGATTTGCTTTTTAAAAGATTTTCAATTTTGTACTCTCGTTGGTGGCCATATTCCTTTCATCACAGCCTTGAACATTTTGAGGGACAACGAAAGGCAAATAAAAACCAGGAGCGGGAAGCGCTCAGGCAAATTATTCACGAAATAGGGAGGGTGAATTTTGAATTTAAATTAACTGAAGCACCCGAAGTTCATCTTAGATACTTGATGGGCTCCATGTACGGAGGTTTTACATTTACTGGAGAAGCATCGAATCGAAGGAAGGGGAGCGGTTTAGTATTCATAGACATGCAAGGTGGCAGCTAGACTTATTACACAGTCTCTGTTTCTCTCAATGAATCTACAAGAGACCAACAACAACAACAGTTTGCTACAACAGTATGAGCTGCCTCTTTAAAACAACAACAACTTTAGGTGGTGGGAGGGACAACTGGGCTGGAACTCGTGTAAGAAGTCTAATTTGTGAGGGTCGTTTAAGGGGGTTGAATGTTCCCCTGTTCCTTTAAAAAATTCTCTTGTTCCCGGGAGTTTTTTAGGATTATTTTTCAGACTGATAGTCAAGCTTATTGATAGGGAGGATATACCTGATCCCTGTTTCCCGATGTTCCCTTCTACTCTTAATTTTGGCCATATTCCCTTGTTCCCTGGCTACATTCCGCATTTCCCTTTTCCCCCTAGAACCCCTAAACGACCCTCAATTGTAGCTTCTTATCACTCTATAATATGTAAGTCCTTCAATAAGAAGTTATGTTGACAATGCTGTGTTAAAAGTAAAGTTATATTGTTATTAATATTAACACCAGCGAGATTCATTGTATACTTCACAAAAGCATATCAAACCAGTTTATCCCGTTGAAACAACCCGTTATATTTCGGTAACTTTCGTGTTCTGCTGTTTCGCGCTGTCAATAAGGGCGATTGTTATCGCAAAACACGGTCTGCTCTTTCAATCCCCCAATGCCGTTTTCCCTCGTGGTTATTCTCGGGAAAAATAAACCGATTTGAATTGCGGTCCGCGGATTAAATTATCAAAACATGTTTCGAATCAACCGTGAAAAAGCCATTTCTGAAACTGGCGCCTTCACAGCTTCTTGCATATGTTGTATGGTGCGCTAAAAGACGTTCAAAGACAAAAAGACGAACGAACTACTGTCGTCGGTTTGGGTCCTTGGCAGTGGCCATTTGCCCGTCTAAACCAAATGCACAGGAATGTACGCTAAGAAAGTAGGAAGAGGAGCCAAGTTCAGTTCTGGTCTTGGAATAATTGTCATAAATCTGAATAATCATCATAAATTATGCAATTGTCTCTATGGGTGTTAATCATGAATAAATGTCTCCAGCTGTGTGAATTTTAAACCACAGAGTTTTGTTGTGTAAACCGTGGGTATGATGACTTTTTAAGTAATTTTGGCCCTACCTAGGACGCAATAAATAATAAGTAGCTTGCTTCTACCGCAAATCTGCTGTTGTGGTTTCTTTTGTTTAAAAGGACGTGTTTTACACACGCATTCTCTGCGCAGCATACGTACCCAGAAACTTTGTCCACAGTGTCGCATCGCATAGACTTTGGCATTGGTAGGGCACAGTGCTTCCCAACGTTTAGCCGCCCTTAACTAGGGCTGAGAACAAAGAAAACCTGGAGGGGCATCAGGCATTTCACTTTTCAATAAGGCTTGAGCGCACGAAATCCCTTTCAAATAAATCTCCGTGAAAAAAACAGGGCCCAACAAGATTCCTTGCTTCATTTTCATCCTATTTATGTATTTCTCTTCTTTTTAGCTTTGCACTGTCACCGTAGCGGAGAAATTCAAAATGTTTTCGAAAGATGAAATCGAGAATGTTATCAAAGAGATCAAAGGATAGAGACATTGAAGGAGAACTACCACCATGCGGCAATGGCAGAAAAAACGCTAAGTACATTGAACCTCTGCAATGACTCTTGCATTTTAATATCCTAGGTACTCAACTATTCTTTTTCTTGGTCTTGCATCAGTTTATGAACTTATTTCCAAAGAGACCAGTAGTTTTTACTTAGGAGATTTCATTATTAAGATGATGCGAACAATTATGTCTTGTGCAATTGTACCTTGTGCGTAAAATGAGTGCACTTTATACCAACACAATACCTTTGCACTAGAATCATGTTTGATTCAAAGACCCTCAATTTCAAGTCTCCATCGTCGTTGTTACCATTGCTTGGTTGTTACAATTGTCACCAGGGTAAAAAAATGGAATCAGCACACGTAAACTTCCATCCCTTCGACTGGAAGTTTTTCCTAATTTGAATCATTATAAAGCGTGAATTTCCTTCCATGATCTGAACATTTTGAAATAATGAAAGACTTTCCATTGAAAAGTGTGCTAATTTTTGCCCGATGACCAAAAGTAATAAGTCGAATAGGGCTTTTTACGAATAATTTTTCTTCGAAAACCCAAATAATGCTTGTCAAATACAATGTGTGACCGTTTGGTCGCACCAGAAAACATTCTTGTCAAACATTATTTGCTGGATACAAGCATAGAATGTTCTTGAAGTGTTTAAAAAACATAGCTAGGAATGCTGCTTTTCAAACCATGTTTTGCGACGTGGCTTAACTGTCAACAAATTGCTTTAAGCAAAATCTCAAATGTTTGACAAATAATGTTTGACCGTTTTGTCGCACCACAAAACATTGCTCGTCAAACATTGTTTGCTTGATGCAAGCATAGAATGTTCTTGAAGTTTTTTAAAAACATAGCTGACGGAATTCTGCTTGTCAAACCATGTTTTGCGAGGTGGCCAAAAATTGTTGGTCGAAAATATTTGACCGTTTGGTCGCATCAGGAAACATTTCTTGTCAAACATTATTTGCTGGGTACAATCATGGAATGATTTTTAGTTTCTAGAAACATCGCCGAGCACATTCTGCTTGTCAAGCAATGTTTTGTGAGGTGGCCAAACTGTCAAACACTGCTTGTCAAGCAAAATCTCAAATTTTTGACAAACAATGTTTGATTGTTTGGCCAGGGCCCAAATCCGCAAGAACTTCTTCACCAAGAACCTCCTTAAAATTCCGTGGTTTCTACAAAGGTTCGATACAATCGTTTTTGGCTTTGGTTGATTTATCTATCCACGCAAAATGCTGCAGGAACTTTGAAATTATCTGTAATTGCCAAGTTCATGGAAATTACGCTTAAAGGTAAAAGAAGGCTGAATTCGCGGAGAGTTAAACCAGAAAGGAAACCAAAAAAATTCAGACAATTTTCCTTCTATCTAAAAAACCTTAAATAACAATTTAACAACACTGCACTGACCCAAAATAACTTGCTGCGAAGACCAGCCTGGAGATAGCAAAAATAATAACTAAATGCTACAAATTTTATCAAAAATGCGCAATTCAATGTTTTCATTTAGAAAAAAATTACCATATAAATTTATCAGACAAAATTATTGTTTATAATAAAAAAGCTGAATGCTGTCTGAGTGTAGAAGGAATTTGAAATGTCCCCATGTCTGAATGAGTTGGAATTGAGTATTCTACTGGTCTTCTTCAGCTTTCTGTTCCTCTGACATTTTATCAACAATATAATCAATTAGTCCTTGGTCTTCCTGTTGATGATGGTGTTCATGATCATGCTCATCATGATGCTCGTGATGCTCATCATGATCATGGTGATGCTCATGATCAGCATCTTGATGCTCATGATGATGTTCATGATCTTCCTCCTTGTCAGCTTCTTTGATTTCAATCAGTCTTGATTCACCATGTTTCAACAAGAAGAACTGCATATCTGACAGACCGTTCTTTCTCAATTCTTCCTGAAGTCTTTGTGGAGGTTCAAGGTAGAACTGTAAGAAGAAAAGTCAACTATATATTAGCCATCAAAAAACCAATAGCACTGGGAGGCCAAAAATCAAACATGTTGGAAAAACTTGCAAGATTTTGCAAACATTGTCTGACAAGCAGAATACTTAACTATCTTAAAATTACTCGACGAACAATGTTTGCAACCTGGCCAAACAGTCAAACATTCTGTTCGTTTGTCAAAACTGTTTTTCAGCGTTTTCAAATGTTTGGCAAACAATGCGTGATTGTTTGGCCAGGACCTAAGGAATAGTCTAATATTCCTGACAACATTTGTTTAGTTAGAATCTTTCAAGTCCGTTTCCCTTTACTAGCTCAAAGGACCCACACAAATTGACATTCTCTAGCTTCTTTAATTGCCCTTAGGCAGATTGTCCAAGTGCCCATGAAGCCTGTTGAGGGCCCTGCCCACAGGCATTATCTAATTCCTAAGTTAAATCATCACACTCATCACTCACCTCATTACTGAAGTTGAATGTTCCCCAAGAGATAGCCAAAGAGCACATAGCAAGTAAATCCTGATGTATCTTGACAGCTTCTTCTGGAGTGCAGTTGCCATAACCAAATTTCCATTCTGGATTATAACCACCAATGGGCAAGGCAGCCATATGGAATGGTCCATATTTACGGCCAATTGATTTGAACACCTCACAGTAGCCAGTGGCACCTGCATAGAACAGCTTGTATCTTGGAGACATGACCACCCAGCTGCCCCATAAGCTTTGGTTATCATCATCAGTTGATCTGCTGTGGTAGTTTTGAGATGGGCAGAATACAAGCTTGAATTGGGTGACTGCAGTGTCTTCTTCTTCGTCAATCTTTGAGTAGTCAATGAAATCAACAATGTCTTCTTTCCACCATTCCATCTCCACAGTGTTCACACATCCAGCTTTCTTCATCCACTCCTCAACACCAGCAGGGACATACCACAGGAGCATCTCTCCGAATCTCTCATTGAGTGCTCTAACTGATGGCAAGTCAAGATGATCAAAATGTGTATTGCTGATAAGAACTGCATCAATTCTTGGCAGCTGCTGGACATCATAAACTGGGGGTCTGTAACGTTTCTCACTAGACGGATGATAGTATCTGGTTCCAAGGGTACTGAAGTTTGGATTGGTTAGAATGTTAACCTTGTCAAGTTGGAAGAGGACTGATCCATGACCAAGCCAGGTCACTCTGATGCCATTCTCTGGTGGATTCTCAATGCGGTTTGGGTCGGCTTTCATCAGCTGCATCAATGGCTCTTCATTCAATTTCTATTAGAAAAGGATTGATTTAATTACAATCATCATTGTGGTCATCATCACCATCAACATCATCGTCATCATCAAATTGATCAACATTATCATCATCATCATCATCATAATCATCATCATCATGATAATCACCACTATGATCATTATCATAATGATCATCATAAACACCACCATCATCATCATTATTATCATTATCACCATCATCACTATCAAAACCATGATCATTATCATCATCATCATGATCATCATCACCACCATGATCATCATAATCATAATCATCAACATAATCATCATCATAATCATTATCATTATCATAATCATCATACATTACAATGGAAATCATGACCAGCATAATCACGATCATCATAATAACAATAAACATCTGAATAATGATCATCCTAATCATGATAATGATTATACAAAGCAATCTGGTATTCAGTAATATTGCAGCAAAAAACAACAAAGTCTGAAGGAAGGAACTTACGTCTTCAGCTGGCACTTTGCTGTAATCTGGAACAAAGGCATATTTGAAGTTGCTCCAGCCTGTTGGGGGTTTCTTATCTCCAGTGTCCCAGGGTGTAACATAGACACCATCTTTCTTCTCTGACCTTGGAAACTCTTTCTCATCTCTTGCATTGACAACTTTGACTGTACTTTTTGTTATGGTTATCTTCGTTGTTTTAGTTGTCATCTGCAAAAGGAATAGTTCTTTAGAACATTTTCTCTACATATTATACACTGACGTTTTTAAAAACAAGGGTTGATGCTTGTTTTAAGAAAGCACCTTTGCTTTTCTGGAACATGGACCAAAAATTTTATTCCTGCCCACCCCCCTGTATACAATGAAAAGCAGCTGGGTCACTGTACATGCTAGGTTCTAAACCTTGAAAGATATTAGTGTAAATGCTATATTCTTTAAACCCCACAATATTCTAAAACAGAGCCTGAAAGATTGTATCATTTCCATTGTTCTTCAATGTTCTTAAACCCCTGAAAAGGCAAGAGATTTGATAGGCTTGCTGATGAGGACCAAGTTGCTCTTGGAAAAGATGTACGAGATTTTTAAGAAAACAAAAGGATTTTTAAGGGATTTCTGTGAAAACAATAGGTTTCAAAGCTAAAAATTTCAACATTCCCACTTTCAAAACTGACATTACCGCTCTGGAAGAGCCGGAACCTACTGGAAGTCTTCCCTTTGTACAGCTCTTGTTACAAGAAAAACAACAAAGTTTTTCAAATGTAAACTTCTCAACTGAAAGACAGTTTTAAGAGACTAGACAACATTTTCCTTAAATTTAGAATGAGACATTCCAGTAAAACTGGTCTCACCACATTCCTGTAAGATAAGCCAAAAGGATAAAATTTCAGGTGAGCTTGATGGCACAAACAATTTTGTGAAATTAAGGTCAAGGTGACACTGATGGAAACTGATATGTGTATGGGAAAAAATTCACACCACAATTCTTTAGAAACCTTTTCTTTATTATCATGGCAGATATTGTTAAAATTCAATGTTTCAACCAATGTTTAAACAACAACAAGCTAAATTCGGCCAAGAGATAAACAAAGCACATGTGAACAAAAGCACAAAGCAAACTCAAGCAGACAACCTTATGTTCACGTGATACTTTCATACCCTGACATGTGATTCATTCCCACATGCACAAAGTCTACAAGTGGGTGTGGCAAATTGATAAGAAGCTCCAGTGCAAAGAATTTCTTTAGTTTCTAAGGAGGTTCTGACATTTCCCTCAGGAATTTCAACAAGATTGTGCCTCTATGGATTGTTCCCTGATACAAAGGAGCCAGTTATTATTCCTTTCCTTTCTTGGCTTTCTCCGGCTTTGTCACGTTTTTTTGTCCCGCGAAAAATGGAAGTCTCACGGGTTAGGCAACAAAATAATTGACCATTGTACAGTGTTAACAGTCAATTTTAGGAAATGAATGCATTTGCAGGATTTTGAGAGTTTCTTTTCTTGAAATTCGGGTTGAAGTCAGCCTTTGCTTCTAAACGGGCACATAAAATTTGAAAAGTTCCCAACCCACCCTGACAAGTTACAGTGAGCATGCTGATATCATGAGCATTACTCTGCAGGAATGCAAAGGTTGCTAGGCGTTTGCGCTGAGAGGGGTACAAATAATGAATTACTATTGGTACAATACAAATAAACAGGAAATCCGTACAAAGCGATTTCAAAGGGAAACCATCCTAGGGCATTTGCAAACTTCCTGTCCAAGGAGGGCAAAGTGGCAAAAGGGCAACACAAGGGTTTCTTTCCTGTCTGTGTATTGGTTTCTCGCTTTTTTCAGACTGAATTGAAATTGTAAAAATAGAATATATTTTGTCTGACCTTTTATACAAGATCAAACATTTTAATAAAATATTTCTAAATATTAGCATTCTTAATTCATACAATCTTGTCTGCCTCGAGCAAAGAAATTGATATTATTTGTCAGCATTATGTTAGTTACTTAAAGGTTAAACATCAGAAAATCCGAATAGGCGAGAGCATTTTACGCTACCTAATATTGTTTTGATCCGAAATTGTAATGTTAGGAAACACAGCTTAGTGTTTACGGCAAAATTCATGTTTTTGAACTGCTTCCATCTTTACAAGCGAAAAAGGAAGACATGTCAAGAGGGTTGTCTGCTTGAAATTTTCAACTGTCCTGAGTTGACGCGAAACACTGCAACACAATTTAATTGAAACTTATTCTTTGAGACACTCAATAAAACCCATTAAAGTGATTCCAAAACACCATTTTCTGTCAAACAGAAAACAACAACTTGACCTTGAGACCGAAACCACCATGGAAGGCTTACAAATTCCATTAATTTCCAAAGGCCTAAAGCAGCTAATAAGCAGGCAAGAAATCTTTGTGCAAAACTATTATTAGCTTCAAAACTTTAGCGACATAAACTCAAAAATAAACCCACATAATTAAGCATTAAATAAAAAGTTTCCATGTCATACCTTGCCTTGTTTTCTGTTGATTCAAGAAAGCTTTCAGCGAACAAGTCGATGGAGAAAAGAGGAGAAGACAGAACCTTTCTCGACGATCTAGCCAGAGCAAGGACCCGTACACTGCCACGCCCGCTTCGAATGATCGCCTCATTAGCCATGCGAAAAGTTAAGAATAAAATTAACATTCTTAATCAGCCAGTCACAGTCGAGACCGGCCACAGAGTCGTTTCAAGTCAACAGTGAAAATTTTCTGATGAGAGTTTAATAGCTTTTGATGACGTCAAAAGATCAATTTGAACAAAGGAATAAAATTAAAGTAGCCACAGATTGTACGGGATGTAC
This sequence comes from Chrysaora quinquecirrha, assembly GCA_014526335.1. NCBI lineage: Eukaryota > Metazoa > Cnidaria > Scyphozoa > Semaeostomeae > Pelagiidae > Chrysaora > Chrysaora quinquecirrha. Next base: position 8,218,103 of record JACTAT010000032.1, read on the forward strand.
CTTATCGCCTGGGAAACTAATTGATTTCTTTCTTTCCCAACTTTGTCACAATGCCTGGTACTTTTATCCACTTCTGGGCAAAGCAATTAAGATGAAGGGTGGGGTACCCATGGGCCGTGGCGGGGGCTGTGACGTGACGGGGGCTGTGATCAATATGAACAAAAAAATTTAGAAAATTAAAATAGCCACAGAATGTACGGGATGTACCTTATCTCCTGGGAAACTTATCGATTATTTCCTTTCCCAACTTTGTCACAATGCCTGGGGCTTTTGTGCACTTCTTGGCGAAGAAATAAAGGTGAAAGGTGGGGTACCCATGGGCCGTGGTGGGGCTGCGACTTTTCCTTGCTTCGGTTGTTTCAGTTTGTTCGGGTTGTCATTTTGGAGCTTCGGAGCCTCATGGAACAAAAAGCATTATTGGTGTGGTGTAAATTTTACAGGGGTTCCCTTTTACTCAGTCGCGCCCGTCGCGCCCCCAAAACTCCGATCCCGCCCACTAATCGTCTTGCACGCGGTCGATGGTCGAAGAGTGGGAGGTACTTTAACAGTTTGCGCGTGCGCCATAAGTTTCTTCTCATCACTCACAAAATGGCGTCGACTTTGGTCACCTTTGCTCGCAAATCCTCGCGAAGTTTAGTGCCCATATCTGCTAGGGTATGTATTCACTCATGAAATTAATTGTAACATTTAGATAATATTTCCTTTAGTTGCTTATTTTATTCAAATTGCATTGAAAAAAGTGGAAAAAGATTGGGTTCAACTACAGTTTTAGTTGCAGTTCAAACGCAGCCCTAGCACTCTCTCTTCTGGTCTCTGGCCTAGGCCTGGTACCCTGGCCTGTCGTCCCCACTTCGCCACACTGCCCTATCCTCTTTTGCCAAGCTGTGCGTCATGTCAAATCAATCTTTATGGTGATTCTGTAGGTTTAAAGGATCCATAAACTATAAAAAATTATGATAACAAGACTTCACCTTATAAAAGTATATTTTGTGAGGGAACTTATTATATTTTCTCTCTTTTTTTCAAGGTTTTTTCTGCAAGACTTCAATCAACATTATCTGCTTATGAAAAGGTGACAAGGAAACCAGATACCTTCTTCAAAACGTCAATAGTCTTTGAGCAGTACAAAATTTCAATATTGCAAGAAAATGTGGAAAATTAAATAATATCTATTAATTAAATAATATCTGATTGATTCACCCACCTCCGTTTCACCCAACTTCCTTTTCACACAAGCTGGACTTTTCGCCAACATTCTTAGTTGTTTGCCCAACTAAAATACAAACTAGGTACATGAAAGAAGTTGTTGCCTCAGTCAAATTTCTTGACCTGTTTTTGACATTTATACTCTGAGAAGTACCTTGCTAAGTACACTCCTGAGTATACCCTATGACATTACTGCAGTTCATTGCAATTATAAACGTCTTTTTTCCAACTCAGACTAAATTTATGTACAGGTTTTCAAAATTAAATAAAATTATGAAATTGCTCTTTTTTAGTCACTATACAATGTTCCAGAAACCAAAGTTACAGTTCTTTCTAATGGATTGAGAGTTGCATCTGAAGATGCTGGAAATTCAACTTGCACTGTAAGTACTATCTAGAAGTATAAGTAACTCTCTTTGGGGGGGGGGTGCTATTTTCTGTGACTTTTCGATGTCTGAATTTTTATTGTCAGTCACCCAGTTCTAGATAGTCTGATCACCCAGTATGATTGTTTCCACACACACAGGTCAAGCTATATCTTTTTATAATCCTCTATTTACTCTACATTGCCCCATAAATGGGGGGTGAGAAATTTCTTAAAATTCAACAAAAGTTTTGGTCATAATACAGGGGGGTTGGATTTTTGTCTCCTATCATAATAGCATCTCATGGAAACATTTTACTATCCTATGACTGGGATCTTCTAAACAAGAAGAAATCTTGCTCAGATTAAAAATCTCTTCAATTTAGGAAACAGGTGGTCCCAATAAGCTTGGTATGTGGAATAATTTTGCATCCATAGTTTATATGGAACTAATGAGTAGTCTTGAATGTTAATGAAATTCTTTCCTAGTTCCCTAGACAAGAGATATTAAATAGAGGAGAGCTTTAGAAAGATAGGGGGGGGGGTAATTTTCTGTTTATCATTAGAATGTATGAAAATGGGTGCAAAAATTGACATGAATTGATCTTATATTGTTCTGCTAAAAACATTGATTGAATAATTGCCTTTTAAATTTCAAGGTTGGTCTTTGGATAGATGCTGGTAGTAGATTTGAAAATGCAACTAACAATGGTGTTGCACATTTCTTAGAACATATGGCATTCAAGGTATTACTTTTAATTATACTGCCACTTGATGTATCAATGGGATCATAACTCACTAAATGCTATAGCAGGCAAAACTAGTTTTATTAATCTAATATGCATATGCAACAAAACTGTACGTCGGTGTATGTTTGTTATGAATGACAATGCATTGTTCCACAAATTGCAAACAACAATTCATGAGATTTAATCCCAAGACTGTGTGATCAGAGAGCCAACAACATTTCCTCTGAGATATAGAGCTCAAGAAATCGCCAAGTAACTCTCTGAGTCATACAGCTCAAGGCTCTCTTCTTTGGAGGCCAATTCAGACTCAGAGAGTTACTTGGCGATTTCATTTCCAGCTCAGTGGAAATGCTGTGGGCTCTCATCAAATCTTCTTCATTTGAAGCTCACAAAACATAGTGTCTCAATTTTTTGTTGGATTCTGGGAAAGCCCAGTTTTTGTTTCATTAAGGGATTCTAGAATCTACCATGTCAATCTCAAAAGGTTGGTTCTGTTGAGACAGAAAGAGTATGTCTCTCTCTTAGACTCTTCAATTTATCATATTGGTCGTCCTGCTGTATCTTGAAAGCTGATTGGTGTTTAAAACACAATGCCAACTCAGTGCTTCTTTCTGATTGGTGCATTTCAGTCAATATCTGGGTATAAATTCCATGTTAGTCAATTGTTTTGTCATGTTTCTGACGTTTTTACCCTGTTTATAAAAATGTGTAAGTACAGCCAACGATGTTTCTGCTCTATTTTCCTATCCTTAAGTTTTGTACAACTCAAAGACTATACTAATTTATTTTTTCCTTATTGAATTTCTTTAGGGAACAAAGAGGAGATCTCAACTGGACCTTGAGTTAGAGGTAAAACATTAACAATATTTTTTCTGTTGTTCAGATATTTCAAATCCATGATTAGCAACTTTTCTCTGATTCTTATTTTTGCTTCATGATCAATTTACTTCCTCCCTTTTAGGTTGAAAACATGGGAGCTCATTTGAATGCCTATACATCACGAGAGCAAACTGTGTACTATGCAAAGTGTTTCAGATCCGACCTCCCTCAAGGTAGGATTCATGTGGAATTTTGGGATTCATATTTGTGATATTCAAGTATAATCTTATTTTCTTTTTCTTCTTTATCTTCTTCTTTGTGTTCTTCTTCTTTGTCTTCTTTGTCTTCTTCTTCTTCTTCTTCGTCTTTAAATTCTTCTTCTTCTTCTTCTTCTTTTTCTTCTTCTTCTTCTTTTTCTTCTTCTTCTTCTTTTTCTTCTTCTTCTTCTTCTTTATATTCTTCTTCTTCGTCTTCTTCTTCTCTTTTTTCTTCTTTATCTTCTTCTTCTTTTTCATTTTCTTCTTCTTCTTCTTTGTCTTCTTCTTCCTCTTCCTCTTCTTCTTCTTCTTTATCTTCTTCTTCTTCTTCTTTATCTTCTTCTTCCTCTTCTTCCTCTTCTTCTCCTTCTTCTTCTTCTTTTCTTCTTTGTTTCTGCTTTATTTTCTCCTTCTTTCGCCTTCTTCTTTTCCCCATAGCTTCTAGCTTCTCCTTTGTTTTTCGTCTTCTGTTACTTCTTCATCTTCATCTTCTTCTTCTGTTACTCTTTAAACTCTTTTCTTTTCTAACTTTTAAAAAACTTTGTCTTTGTTAGGAACATTGGAAAAATGCATCCGTCACTATCTATTTTCATCAGTAGCACGATGAATTTTTTCATAAAAAGATGATTTCTGAATGAATGGTTAAACTGAATTGAAAACCGGGGCTGAGCGTTTTTTATTTTCAAGATTTTTCAAGACCCAAGTACTAATTTCTTATTGCGTTTCAGCTGTTGATTTGCTGTCAGACATTATCCAGAACTCAACTCTTGCTGAAAGTCAGATTGAAAGAGAAAGAGGCGTGATCCTTCGTGAAATGCAGGTAAGCACATTCTCAATTGATGCACGCTTTTTTATAAAGGACCTCGCTCAAGGCCTAGTTCTTAAAGTTCTTATTTTTTACCTCTTTTGAGACGATTGTAGTTCCAAAAGTTCCTTAATAGTTCCTTAATTTTAACTTCACTTACAGTTTAATGACTATAGTACAGAGACATTCACATGTAAGCAAAGCTCGAGGCTACTTAAAGAAGCATTTGATACATGCGTAAAGTACAATTTATGTGATTTTCGACTGCAAGTGATTGGAACCAGCTTTCTAATTCTTGATTGTTTGCAGTGATAGCAATATACAACAATGAAAAGTTCCGTAGTGATTTTCTCTTTAGTAGTACAAGTTCTTTAACTTTTCGGGCCTTCCACATGTAGGTTCCTTATAGAGTGGTTCCTTATTAAAAAAAGCGTGTAATTCGCTTAATCCCAAAAAGAATTTAAGAACGACCGTTTTCAGCTCTCATGTAGATGCTCCTAAAGTCCCCATGCCTTAGATAAAGTACATGTACATGTTAACAACTTGTAGAATTGAGTTGCTTTCACCTCTCTTTTTGCTTTAAGAAATGGAACATATTGACAAAAGCTTATTTTATTGGAATGTAAATGAGTAATTGCTTTGTAGGAAGTGGAGACACAAGTTGAAGAAGTTATCTTTGACCATCTTCATGCAACTGCTTATCAAGGAACGCCACTTGGGTACACAATCCTTGGCCCAACTGAGAATGTCAAGTATGTACCACTTTTTAAGTAACAGCGCTTGATTAATTTCTTTGGGATCTGCAGAAGGTTTTTGTTTAACGGACATAGGTATACTTGGACATCAATTGCCATTCATATAAACAACGTGATCTTTGCATAGGAATGTCCGCTCTTCTTATAAGTGCACCCTGAAAACTAGAATGTCCTGCTTTTTATCGATTATATTTATATCATGCTTATACTCTCTTAAAATGTTAAATTATTACTTTCTTGTCGTCCTCCATCTTTTTCATTCTTCTTCTGCTTCTTCTTTCGCTGCTTCATCTTTCCCGTAGTCTCTAGCTTCTCGTTTGTTGTTGTTGTTCTTCCGTTAATTCTTTATCTTCTTCTTGTTCTACTTATTTCTCTTCTTCTTTTTCTTTCTTTCTTTTCTTCTTTATCTTTTTCTTCTTTTGCTTCTTCTTTATCTTTTTCTTCTTCTCCTTTTTTCCTCCTCCTTCTTCTTTTTTGTCTACGTCATCTCTTTCTTCTTCTTCTTCTTCTTCTTCTTTTTCTTTATCTTCTTCTTTTTCTTTATCTTCTTCTTTTTCTTTATCTTCTTCTTCTTTTGCCTCTTCTTCTTCTTCTTTTACTTTTTCTTTTTTCCCGTAGCTTCAAGCTTCTCTTTGTTCTTCGTCTTCTATTACTTCTTTATCTTCTTCCTCTTCTTCTTCTTCTTCTTCTTCTTTGTCTTATTCTGCTCTTTGTCTGGTGTTCGTTTTTTCTTTATCTTCTTCTTATTCTCCTCCTCCTTCCTCTTCTTCTTCTTCTTCTTCTTCTTCTTCTTCTTCTTTTTCTTCTTTTTCTTCTTCTTCTTGTTCTTGTTCTACTTCTCCTTCTTCTTCGTCTTCTTTTCCTCCCTTTACTTTTCTTCTTTATCTTCTTCCTCCCTTTTTCAGAGTTTCATCTTCTTTTATACCCTCGACACAAGCTATGCGTTCTAGATATTATTTTCAATGAGCAAACTGAGAAGAGGTTATAGACAGTAGACCTCCTAATATCCTCAGCATTGCATTTTTAATGGGTTTTCTGCCAGCATTTCGAAATTGATGATGATAATTATGATGATAATAAGCATATAGGGGTATGCCCCCGTAACTGGGGTGACCTCATCTTCAGGATAGTAAGGTAGAATCAGTAGAATAAGTGTTAGTAAACAAATGCTATTTTTCTGCTGAGATGTGTCTTAAATGATTTTTTATAGAAAGATATCTCGAAATGACTTGGCCACTTACATAAACAGACATTATAGTGCACCAAGAATTGTTCTGGCTGCTGCTGGAGGTAATGCTTTAGTAGTAGTGTATTTTAATGTTAAAACCTCACTCTCTAACTTGTAGATGTGGTTGTTATTCGAGAGATAATAGCTTATCATGCCGTGGTAAAGTGGTTTGAGAGTTGGAGTCTTTAATTGTGCATCTCAGGGAGATATAGGGTTTACAACCCCTGCCCTTTTCTCCTAAAGTCCTAAGTTTTTTCATTCGGGCTTGGCAAGCCTGTTTGTGACACAGTATGAAAAGCCTTTGATACTCACTAGGACAACGTTTCAAGAAAATAATGAAGATTAATAATTTTTAACTTTGTTTTGTCTTTTGTATTTCAGGAGTTGACCATGCAGAGCTTGTAAAACTAGCAGAGAAGAATTTCTCAGGCTTGAGATCCACTTATACAGAAGAGGAAAAACTTACACCTTGTCGATTCACTGGTTCAGAGGTTAGAACATTTATTATCTGTTTTCGTTAAAAAAGAAACAAGGCCCATAGACCTGGACCCTGGATATTTCGTAGGTTTGTAGTCCTGGAACGTTAGAATGTGGAATGACACCGGAAATGACCGGTGGAGAGTCCAAAGGACCCTGCAATGGAAATGACTGAGAAAAACACAATGATCAGTGGCTGGTAGAAATTGACTATGATGCTTATAGTTTTTGTCATTTGTTCTTCTCACTTTTTGCTGGGTTTGGGTGATCGGAGGTCGCTGGTCTTTTGAGTAGTATTAGGGGCATAAAGTGGGACTGCTACCTTCCTGTGTTATTGGTAATCCTGTTTTAATTTTTGTTGGATCACTTCCTTAAGCAATGAGCACTTGTGCAGATTTTTATAATTTTTTTTATATCTTGTCAGACTAAGTCTCCTTCTATATGCTTTAAAACAGATTCGCGTTCGTGATGATGAAATGCCTTTTGCACACATTGCTATGGCAGTTGAAGGATGCGGCTGGGCCCATCCTGACTACTTCCCTCTGATGGTAGCTAACATGATCGTTGGTAATTGGGACAGATCGATGGGTGGCTCAAAACACATGGCAAGCCCACTGGCACAAATCGTCAGCAAACATGACTTGGCACATAGCTATATGTCTTTCAATACTTGTTATACTGACACTGGTTTATGGGGAGCGTATATGGTCTGTGACAAAATGACCATTGATGATCTCGTTTTCAATGTTCAGTCTGAATGGTGAGTTATCGCTCCCCCCTTTCATTCAACTTTTATTAGTTGATGTTTTTACGGGTCTTGTTATAAGACGGGGACTTGTTACACTGACACTGGTTTATGGGGAGCGTATATGGTCTGTGATAAAACGACCATTGCTGATCTCGTTTTCAATGTCCAGTCTGATTTATGAGTTGCAGCTCCCCCGTTCATTTACGTCTTTCAATTTGAGCTTGATGCAATAGATCTTTGTAGACGGAGGTTAATTCAGTCCATTTGCATAAATTGTAAGCTGACACAATCTTGCATGTAGTTATATGCCATTTTGGTGATCATCGAAGTCGCAAAGGGCAAAGTTATTTTGGCCTTATAATTTGTGATTCTTAACCTTATCCGAACAAGGCCATAGTGCACTGCTTTTATGTCATAATAGCCAAAGGACAAATGACTGATTACAATCACGTTCGCCTTTTGAAGTTATCACAAATTAATTAAAACAATCAAACTAGCAAATTCTTTTAATGATTAATAATCACTTATACATTTTAGTGGATTGATTTCGCCACTGATTACAGAATTTGACAGAATAGAATGGTTATTATCTGTTCGCTTTTTATAGGATGAGAATCTGTACAAGCATCAGAGAAGCTGAGGTTGACAGAGCTAAAAATCTTCTCAAAACCAATCTCCTTCTTCAACTTGATGGTTCCACACCAGTCTGTGAGGACATTGGAAGGTAAGAATCTCCGGCTGTGCTTCTTTGATACAAGTAGATAATTTTTGAACAATTGTGTTTGAAAACAGTTTGTTTTATACCTTGGTCCATTTGTGCCCCCCTTTTTGCACCTCTATTATGTTTTTTCCCAGGCAAATGCTCACATACGGAAGAAGAATACCTCTGCCAGAACTCGACAAGCGTATCAGCGTAAGAAAAGTTCTTTCATTTTTGTTTCACATCTGTAAAGTTAGGTTTTTAACCAAGTACTTTTTTAATTTTTGAGTTGCACAGCACGTCAAAATTTCGATAAACGGTGGAAGCATCATAGGGTATATTTAAAAGTCTTTTCATCTTACACTCTTCAGAGTTCTTATTTGTTCAAACTGCGAGTTACAGAGGTGAGGTCCTTCTATTAGCCGACCGGATTTCACCTGGATGCGATAGAATTTTCTCACGCAAATGCAAAACAGCCCGGAAAGTAGAATGAACTTGCTCATTATACGACTGTGCTAGATACAACCCCAAGTGACTTCTGCATGTAAACGCATGATTTTTAGCCCCATCTTCCTCTTTAAAGCCTGGATGGTGGTAGCTATGTTTTTGTCCATATAAACACGCCCTTACTCTCGAACAGCGGAACTCATAGCAATGGAATTTTAACCCCAGCGTTTCGGCGTTGCAGCATCTCGTTTCGGTTTCTCTAATTTATGTTGCTGAATCCATTTTCTGCATTTCTCTTATTCTATTACGAATTACCTCTAATTTATCCACTTTACAGATGATTGATGCAAAAACTGTGAAAGAAGTTGCAACAAAATACATCTATGATAAATGTCCTGCAGTTGCTGGTGTGGGTAAGTGTCAATTAAGTGTTTCTTGCAAGACATATTAATCAGTACATTCTTAAAGCGTTCTTGAAGCCAATCAACAATGAGGCATCGGAATCCACAGTTTGATGCAGCTGTGAATACTATTGACCTACATAGTTCAAAGATTGAACCGGATATGTTCAAAATATAAATGGATGTCTTAAATTTAACTGTATATGTCCAAAATTGAACCGGATATGTCTAAAATTGAACCGTATATGCCCATAACTGAACCGGATATGTGTAAAATTGAACCATATATGCCCAAAACGGAACCAGATATATTCAAAATTGGACCAGGTATGTTAAAAATTGAACCGGAGTCGAGGAAATTCAGTAAATTGGAGGAAACTAGGCAGCCACGCCCAAACGTCCCTACGCTTTCATTGTATGGAGGTTCCACTGCATACGATTTTCCGAAACTCTGAAAAATGACGTCATCTCTTATTCTCGTTCCAGGCCCCATCGAGCAGCTTCCTGATTACAACAGAATTCGAGGTGGCATGTGGTGGATGAGAATATAAACTAGACAATGGACAATTTAGACGTTATTTTGAGTGAATTCGTAAGCCTTTGTTGGACTTTTTCTGTAATTATATATTAGACAGGCTAGTGTTATTTTTTATCAATGATATGTTGTCTGTATGGAGAAAAAAGAGCTTTTTCTATGTGTAGTAACACAACTCGATGGCTGCCATTGAGATATTGATAACCAACTTAAATGTGCTTCTTTTCTTGAATAATCTGAGGATAACATTCTTAGTTCCGCATTATGAAGAAAAAGAAAACAGACTTTCTTGATAAGTTTGCCTTGGGCACAGCGGACGGGCGGCTATCGGAAGTTTCTGAGGGGAGAATGACTCAACTCACCAATCTTTTTTCCCTAAAATCTCATTGTGAAACTTTGAAGATAAGATATGCCTAGAAGTCTCCCCTAATAATATCCTACCCGGGTAGACCCAACTATCCGTATCAAATAGTCAGACACTTATAGAATAGCGAAGGGCATCTTACTCCTACTCTTAGGAAATCTCATCTATCCTTGCTAAAAACCCTATCGTTTTCAAGGGCCCGAATCCTTTGGGGCGTGAAATGTCCGTCGATAATTACCCAAGGGTTGTTACGCTCTACGGTACGATATGTTACGCCATATGGCATCGATGTGGAGTAACATTGAAAACAATAGAAGATGGAATAGGTCATTGTTCAAAAAAGAGTACGCGCGGCGTAAGATTACGGCCCGCATCGGCGTTGCGCGAACGAACTTTCACGAACTTACAACTAAAAGACCGTTTGCAGCAGTACAGTAAAACAAAGCGTTCGTGGAACGCTTATAGGTACATTCGAGTACATTTGCTTCTGCACATCCAATGCAAAATCAGAATAACTTGATAACTTGCATAAAAAAATCAAACCAGAACTCACTTTGAATTCTTTGCCGTTTATCCAGTAAGTTTTCGCTTTATCCTTTTCGTCATCGTCGTCACCATCATGTTTATTGTTATTATTATTGTTGCATTTACTTTGTTTTTCCTTGAACTCCTTGTCATAATATCTCTGGATCAATCTTACTCTTGGTCCATAGAAATGCAGCCATAAAGATCCAAAAGAAAACATTTATTTTATCTTGAATCAAAACAGAAAAACTCTTCAGTTTCTCCTTGCTTTTTCGTGAAGTTCAAAATCATAGTTTGCATTGCAGTGTCACGAGGAAAAAGAATTTGATTAAATTTACGTTAATTTCATCTGAAAATGAGCCTTGCGAGAATTTTCATTTGTTCTGCAAACTAAGAGTTCACACCTCTCTCTCGTTTCTAAAATTCTTCAGTTTTCTGACGACATCTCCCAAAATTCTAGAATTTTTCCTTCTTTTTAGAATTTCTTGACTCAAATTATCCTTTATCCAACCTTTTAAATATATTTCATAAGCAAATTTATCCAAAAAATGAATCCTCGTGCATGTTCGTGTAACTTTCTTTGAACACAAACAATATTGTAGTCTTCCTGTTGTGTGTTGTCTGCAACAATGCTAGGTACTCACACAGAACCAGGGTCCGCAGGGGGTCGTGTGGTCGTCACCACAACTCCCGTGAAGTCCTTTCAATTTGCATCGCGATTCGCGAATTAAATAAATGAAATATCTATTATGGATTCATTTTTCTAGAGTAAAATCATCACAGTTTCGAAATTTTTTTTCGCTATTACTTGGAATACGAAAACCGATTATTAGTCGCCCTACTTTAGATCAGAGTCTACCTCCCGTAAAACATTGCGCTGCGGAGAGAATAAGTGCTCAACAGACAATGGAGAGTTCAGAGCACAAAAGGCTTGTAAACAAAGCTCTTCTCTAAGCCCATTTCTTCATTGTAAAGACAAAAGGAGGATTTCTTGAAAAAAGAGAACTGGACAAAAGAGCTTACGTCAGAGTCAAATCTCGATTCTTGTTATGCGAATGCCTGCGTGTCCCGAGGAATGTCCCGTGCTTGTACGTTTCTTGTTCCCTCACAAAAACACGCACACGCCTATCAAGACTTTCGAGCGGTATTTGTTTCGTGACTTTATTGATTCGTTATGTAGTGTGAAACTGCGAATCACGAGAGGTGTACTACTTGAGGTACTTGAAACAAATCCCCGACTCAGGACCTCTTTTGATTTGATAAACCTAGGAAGCCCGCTGCCCCAACCCCCAGGCTCCCTCTTTTCTTTTGTTTTGAACCATAGTCTTTTGTCCCTTTTCTTAAAACAAAAATGGAATGTCCTCCCAGTTCCCAGTCAAGATCCCTAAAAACCCCCTGAGTCAAATGTGACTTGTTCCTGTGGTAAACCCTTCAGCTCTTTTCCTGCCTTCTCTTTTCGTGCCTTCTGTAAAAGCACCTTTTGAGCCTCGTCAGTTGTTTCTTACCATTTCAATTTTAACCTTTTCAAAAACAACTTCGAACGCTTGCCTTTGGTGAAGTGTGAGGGTTTGAGCGTAAATCTCAGTGGCTTAGACGCTTAGACTAAGTCAAAGATCTTTATTGACGAAAAACGTATCGAAAAGTAAGTGTTTTCTTTATTAAGACATGACTAATTAGCAACTGTAGAGATGGAGTTCTCTGCTCACAGTAGACCCTTTCAGGATAAATAATGGAACGGTTCTACAGTATTACCCTTATATATCACTCCACCTAATGTGTTATTTTTAGCTACAAATTAGAACTCAGACCTCTAACGATCAAAGAATTGATGTTATTTTTAGAACATTAGCTAGCAATCCCAGTGTCTTTGTTTAAGTTACCAATCAAGTTACCAATCAAGGGGTGAGTTAACTGTGCAGTGCTGGACAAAATGCAACATGAGAAATTTATTCAAAGGGATTTATATGAATTTATTTTTAGAAAAGAAGTCTGGGGCGAGCTAGCCCAGACCCCTTCTTTCGTTTAGCGATAGCGGATTTCGATGAAGCAAGAAACGAAACTAACGTGATTTTGAACAATTTTTATGATTTTTCCTTCAAAATTCGGTCTAAGTTGGATTTGATGGGGCAAAATTTCGTATTTTCAGGCGTTGGCAAGGAAGAATAAACAATGAGTCACGCCATTTGCGATGACAATTCGATCGTATTTTCAAAAAATCCGGGGGCTGTGACATACACCCCCGAGTTTCCATGTCAGCGTTCTGAAGAATGCTTCCGCTCTTGTCAAACAGCCAATGAAATCACTCGCCCAAGGCTCAGCAGCCAATCAGATTGCAGAAAGAAGCTATAAAGAGCCTGTCCAGTTTGCTGCACTTGATCAAGAAACGAATTTAGCATTGCTGCTCCTCTCAATCTGTAAATTGAGGTGTGGTTTTGTTGCTAGATTATTTTTGTTGTGGATATTTACTCTCATGCTCTGAAGTTAGAACAAAGATTATCATCCTAATAAACCAACAACTACATCGATAGCAAGTAAGTTACTTTTTTCTTCATGTTTTTTGCTTTGCTGCTTTCACAGGCCTGAAGAACTTGGCGCATTGCCACTATCAGCATGTCCGCCATTTTATCAGACCATGAACAGATTCTTACTCGAAATAAACCACAAAAATTATCCTAGATGGTATAAGGAAAAGCATAATCTTGAATTAATTTCCGAGCAATCTATTTTGCTTGTTTTAAAACCTTGGAATCGTTTTCTGCAAACCAAGGAAGTGGGTATAATTATGGGATGGTTGATTCCGGGTAGGTTTAGGACTTCGTTTTTGGGTTTTGAAATCACGGACATGGCTCAGAAATTCTGCATTCAGCCTATCAGGTTTTCTGCAAGTTAGAAAATTAAAATGAAAGGTGGAGTCACTGATTTTGGATGTTGACCTGAGAGCTTTTTTGAAGGGGCTTTGCTCCACTAAAACTTTGACTGATTTTGGTGGTTGAATTGAAGATGATGATTATAAAAATATTTAGGCCCATCCTTCTCAGAAGGCCCTTTGATGTGCCCCAAATTTTCAACCATCATTGCTGATTTTGAAAAATAATGGAGGAGGGAAACACTGCCAAATTTGGGACTGTGGTATCTAGATTTTTTTAAAGCAAATTTTTGGGTTATGAGTACCTTCACTTTGAAAGAACTCTTACTGCCTACTTAGTAAAAAGTCCTTTAAAATTGAGATAAAAAGTGGAAACAATGTAAGGCATACTTCAATTAAAGCTTTTAAAGAGGCTGGTGTGTGTAAGTTCCACTTGGGATGATGCTTCAGTTAGAGCAAAATACATTAGGCCTAACGTTTTGGGGGGGCAATGAAATAATCAGTGGGATATGTTGTAAGGTTAATGTATCAGCCAGCTTAGTGGAGAAGATTTCCATGAAACTGCTCTGTTAATTTGTGAAAAAACACTTAGTGCTAGGGCTGCCAAGCACTTGATTAAATTTTACTACTGGCTCAGAAAATGTTGAGAAACGTCTGTCTGTGGATGTCTCGCAAAAAGAATGTTGTTGCTATGTCTTTTGCACTAATCCAAAAATTGCTTCTGTCCTGCAATCCAGACAGCAGTTCTCCAGGGCCACTCCAAAACTGAGAAAGATATATATCAGAATAATTTATGATTTAAATTTTTCCAATATTACCATTTCCTATCATACCAGAATTTAAGAAATTTTTTGCAAGGTTGAGTGCTTAGTTATCTCTGCAAAAACTAAACTTTCAGAGCACAGAGTTTTAAAAATTCTTTTTCCTCTCCCAGATATGGCAGCTATCAGGAAAAAGCTTGTTATTGTTGGTGATGGTGCTTGTGGAAAGACATGTCTTCTTATTGTCTTCTCAAAAGATCAATTCCCAGAGGTATATGTACCTACTGTATTTGAGAATTATGTTGCTGATATCGAAGTAGATGGAAAGCAAGTTGAATTAGCCCTGTGGGATACTGCTGGACAAGAGGATTATGATCGACTACGTCCACTGTCATATCCTGACACCGATGTCATATTGATGTGTTTCTCAATTGATGCACCCGATTCATTAGATAATATCCCAGAAAAATGGACCCCTGAAGTGAAACATTTCTGCCCCAATGTACCAATTATCCTTGTTGGCAACAAGAAAGATATAAGAAATGATGAGGCAATTAAGCGTGAGCTAGGAAGGATGAAGCAAGAGCCTGTCAAACCAGAGCAAGGTAAAGTTATGGCTGATAGTATAGGTGCATTTGCATATCTGGAATGCTCCGCTAAGACCAAAGAGGGTGTCCGTGAAGTATTTGAAATGGCAACAAAAGCTGCTTTGCAAGTGAAAAAGAAGAAGAACAAAAAGTGTATTTTGCTTTAGATTTTATCTGCTTGAAAACACCATGAACGTTTATATATTCAGAACTTTCACTAGCAAAGAGAACAGCTATGAAAAGCAGTTATTATCATTATTATTATGACAGTTTTCTATTTCATTGGTCAATCTATGATATATAAATAGAGGGAATATCTATCTCTCTTTACGACTTGTTTACTGTGGAAAATATCATTTACTATTAGTTACTATTTGGATTTCAGTTCTGCTACTTTGTTAGTTTCTATTAATTTCTTATAATTTCTAATACAGCATTGACTTAGTAGAATTAGTATTGTTTTATGTTCACAGCCCACATATTTGCAGTGTGTTGGTATTGTGAGTTTTTGACATGTTTATTCTTAAAATAGCGTTAAATGAATGATTTTGTAGAAGTTAAAATATGATATTTCCTTGAATAAGCATCTCCACATTAACCCCTTATCTTGTAACAGGTTTCCTGCAATGAACAGTTTTCCTTTTCTTACTAAAGCCCCCTGCCCCCACAGGGCTTTAAAACAGTTCTTGCCCATGTTGACCTCTTTTGAATCATTCCAACATGATTGAAAAAGAAAACATAAAATTTTTAGGTTAAAATTTCAAAATTTAGGTGCTATTTTCAGAGAAATTTAAATGGATCATACTTGCTGTACCCTGCCATAGTTCTGCAGGAATTCCTTTTCCAAATTCTTGATATTTGTAGCCATGTACTTCCTCATTTCTGGTCTTAACTTTTTTAATTACTGGTTGTTATAAATTCAGTTAGAAAAATCACAATATTGCTTCTCTTTTCTTTAAAAATTTCTTCTCTTTTTTCAAATTTTCTTTATGTGATAATTTTGTGGAGGTTCCAACAATGGACCTAGCTCTTACAGGAAGCATCCTCTTCACAGAAACACCAATTTTTGGAGAATTTTTAAACAATGCAGCAAGTCCCCACAAAAAGGAAATGTAGAATAATTATCTTAACAAACATTGTATAGAACAATAGCCTATTGTTTCAAAACAATAACCTATTGTTTCAAACAAAACCTTTTTGTTTCAAACAAATTCCCATTCTTTCAAAACAATAGTGTATTGTTTCAAAACAATAACCATTTGTTTCAAAACAACAGCATATTGCTCAATGACAATAAACTATTGTTTTAAAAACCATTATCTTTTCTCAAAACAATAGCTCTTGTATCAATAACAATAACTATTTGAGAACAATAACCTATTGTTTCAAAACAATGCCTTGTTAATTAAAAAACAAGCACCTATTGTTTCAAAGCCAAAAACTTTCAAAGCAAAAAACACAGTAGAACAATAATATCACACACAATACAAAAGGACGAAGATAGTTGTGAACTTTTTGGGGGTAAGGTCGCATGGTTCTACATTTCTTTAGATATAAATAAATATACAAAGGAAATGAAAAATAAACTAGAATGGTATTAAAGACATTTAAATTATATTAACAAAGAATTTTACATTTTTCTAACCTTAAATGTTCAACCCAGTTGGAACTTATAAATCATGCAATGATTCATGGGATGGGAAGGTCAACTAGTAACCAGTTTCTCCAGGAATGAATCTTCCCACTCCCCCAGACATTAACCCCAGTTAAACAAACTTTTTGTTGAATCACTTTTATTTGCAGTGCGATACTTAAGATAGATGTTTACACACAAAAGTCTTGTCTTTGTAAAATTAATGTCTATGGAATCGAGCATCGGCCAGTTTAATCAACAACTTCATTGATTCCATCACTTTCTGTGACGAGTGCCCTTTCCAAAATCACCTTGCCTTCCTTGTATCGTTGTTCTTCTTCAGTGGCATACTCGTAGACCCAACCAAGTTTTGCATCGCAATTTTTACAGGAAACATCTCTCACAATGTGCCTTCCCGTCAGCATGATTCGATCTTGGATATCGCTGTAGTTCAGGTTTACTACTCTTCGGAAGAGAAAGGCCCTGCCTGTGGCACCAGTGAATTTCACGGAAATCAGCTGATCTCGGCTCGTCAAAACCGTGTCACAGTTTGCGCAGGAGAAAAGTCTCGTCCCTCCTGGGTGGTTGAGAAATATTCTGCCCATAGTCTTGAAGCTGAGTTGAGGAATCGTCTAGTTAAAACTTCAGGATAGGGCTTTTTACTCTCTTGAGTTCATTCTCTCAAAGATAAGATGGACAAAGTTGAACAAAATGGCGACCAAACAAACTGAGAAGTCAACTCCGCGCGAAAGTTCACTGTTCGCGCAAACAATGGAAGAACAATGGGTCACATGATAAATTTTGCCGCAAAACAACCGCACACACGCACAAACTGTTTTCAAAATGGCGGGAGACGGAGGTTGTTCAAAGCCTATTTCCTTTAGCCTGTACCCAGATTATCATCTCACCTTCAAACTATTTAAGGAGGTGAAAAATGCTGAAGATATTAAAAGAAAGGTCTTGAAGGGTAATATTCAAGCAGCACTTCTGCGACCATGTTTGGTAAGACTATTTTCACAATAGCTCTTTTTAGGCCTTAGCTTAGGCCATTCGCCATCCATCATGACAGGAAATGTCATTCTCAAAAGTTTCTTCAAAGAAACTGATGAAGATGTTTATCGGGACTGTGACAGTGATACCCATGATGATGATGAAAATGGTGATGTTGATCATTATGCTTATCATAATGATTATGATGGTGATGACCAGTGATTATGATGATAATGATAATGATTATGATTACAATGATTATGATGATGGTGATAAAAGTAATGATGGTAATCATGACCATCATAATCATAATCATAAAATAATGGTTGTTATTGTCTTCATAATGATGATTGCAATCATGATCATAATCATGATAAAGAACAGTGATTTGCTGCTGATACTGATGATGATTCCTTCACAGATACCAAGTTGCTTCTGTATTATGGTTGCATCAAATAAAGCTGTTCATAATCTTAAAATTGGAAAAATGAAAACAAAAAGCGTGCATACAGAACTGATTTATAGTCTGTCACCCACACATAATGTAAGCCTTTTGTTTCTGGTTAATTTCAAAGTCCCTCTAATTTGGATTCAAGTCTGCATTGGTAGATTATGTTTAACTTACGCTCTAGCTTGAATTCTTTATTCTAGATTTCGGAGTCACTGAAGAATTTTGGTGTTCGCGATAATGATACAGAATTGATTATGGCCTGCATACACAAGGAAAGTGATAAAGTAAGATATAACTGCTTAAAGCCTTATAAGAATTGGCTGTCATTACAACTCTGTGACATAGCCTTCCTGTAGAAATCTCCTTTTATCTTGACAATTATTTTTTCATAAGAAATTTCTCTATTATGGAAAAGGTTGACTCCTATTTTGCGCAAGTTGATGGATTGCCTTGTGAAGAAGATGTCATCGAGAAGTACTCAAGTGTTGATCAAATCAAAAAGGTATTTGATGTATTTTTCATCTTTTGTAGCCTTTCATCTTTTCATTTACCAGCATGTTCATTTATCAATCAACATCTTTTTTCATTTATGTTTGAGTATAATTATATGGGAGCATGAACATCACCGTCACGATGGGGACGATGCTTCCCGGTCGCTTACGACGAGATGGAAACGAGACTTTAATAATAGGTAACCTACCTCGGAGAAGAAATTGAAATGTAGACAACATACATAGTCACGTCGCGACGGGGGCACGACAGGGACACTTCCCCATCGCTTACGATGAGATGGAAACCAGACTTTACCAACGGTGACAAAATTATGGTACGAGGAACGTGTGTAGGTCTTCCCTTGTCAAATTTTACGATAATGTCAGCATGTTCATGTTGAATTTCAGCTGTATAAGATAACAGATGAAGAGTTAGAGATTGGCAGTCTTGCTGATGCCGTTGTATGCAGAATTGCAGTTAAAGATGCTGGTTGATGCCGATTGAAGTATCTTTAGAACTTTATTACATATCAAGAATTGTCATAAAATTTGCAACTTCCGAATTTGGATCATTTTTGGAATACTAAGTTACGGTGTTTTCATCAGGTATCTTTTTCCTGCGTGTTATTTTATTCACTAACTAGGTGACAATTTTTGAAATTGCTACAGTAGGAGTCTTTGTGCGAGCAAATTTAAATGCATCCTGCAAATGACTGTCAGTAAGAAAAACCGAACTCTCTCGTGTTAGTTTTATGGATAAACCAATTTGCCCCTTTTTGAATGGATAGATGGATGGATGGATGGATGGATAGATGGATGGGTGATTGGGTAGATGGATGGAGCGACGCTGACGCTCTCGCGCTTCGTGCCGATTTTTTTGTGGGAATCAAACCCTCAATCACAGATTTCATATTGCAAGTCAGACTCGCTCATCACTTGACATTTAGAACGGGAATGTTTCAGGTAGTGTGTTAACGTGAATTTTTGTGGCTTTAAAAACCGAGGTCGGGGTGGGAGTGGGGTCGAAAGGTCCGGGTCCCTCCGTTCCTCCCAACTCCCAAAGCGACACGTTTCCAACAACGAGCTGTCATTCGGCGCATGCGCTCTAAAAGACAACATGGGGCGATTTCTGAAGCGAATTGTTGATATAGGTGGAGAAAGGACAGCTGGAATTGTAGAATAAGACAGCCAGAAAGTAATAAAAACACCAAGATTAGATAAAACGAAGTCTTTTGCTGTAAAAGCATCACTGTTGACTCTAAAAAATTTAGCAAAAATGCCTATGTACGCGGAATTTGAGAACAAAATTGTTGCCTAGGCCCTTCATCATATGGAAGAGAAGACAAGTTAAATCAAAGTCACGTACAGTTCCGCATGTTTGTTATCAAAGATATATTGTGGCAGTGATAATAAATGGATAAACAGCGATTCTAGGTAGATGACTTTGAAGATGATATCGTGATCGATATGTTATCACCAAAGTTATGAAACAAACTTTCAAAGAATTGGGAGATAAATATTAAAATTTCTGTTTGGTATCATTCACATTCCAAGAGGACTTTTTGCATTGGTGGATTTAAGAGTGAATATGGAGAGAGATAAAAAACTGACTGCTAAAAAATTTATTGAAACCCTTATGGCTGATTTCAAATTGATTCACAATGAGTCCAAGAAGAGATACCCTGCTGTTAAAGAGGTAAACAGTAGATGTTTTTTAAGGCAAGAAGCCTGTTACAGATCTCTCAGTTGATTACTATTTTGATGGACTATCATTTGAGCAATGTTCTTATCAGCAACGGCCAGTCTGCAGAGTGTGTGAGTGGTGCACCTGAGACATTTTTGCTCAAATCCAGGGTGCATTCCGTGTTACCACCACGCCGGAGAATACGCTGACCAAATTGGACTTAATGCCAAAGGAAACAATAGATCTATTGTTTTATAATGAAAATAATAGTCTAGGCTAGTGTTTTTTGAAAAATCCACGCCAGTACGCCGATAGAGTTTCAGACTCCACGCTGGAGATCTCTGGCGTAGGCTACATGGAATGCACACTGGAAAAAAGCCTTTATCCAAATCATATTTTCACCCCTGCACCAGCAGTTTCTTGGCAATGGGCCCCCCAAGACCTCATTGAAACAGTGGGCACTCTGCAGACTGGAGCTATGACAAGCTGAAATCAAAACATGCCAAGTGAGGCATCAATGCTGAAGTCTTTGCTGCCATAAAGCAGATTTGCCCGAACTCTATTTCTTAATAACAAAATGCAAGAACTCTAGTCCTCAAGGAACTTTATTTTGATGATAACTCTAAAGTCTTGGACCTGGCTATGTCGCTACTGTTGCTGAGGCTTGGACCCTGATTAGATCCACTGGTGAATTTTTAGGGGAGGAGCATGGGTGAAAGTTTGCAAAATTTATCTATATTTTGTATGATGCATGCACCCATCAATTTCCTGTCCAAGACAGCTAGCAGCTTTGTGCCAACATCTTTTAAATTTGCTTTTTTCTAGGCTGTTGAAGGAGCTATTCTGAGGTTGAGGATGATTTCCAGTCAGAATGTCAATGTTTATAAAGGTAACTATTACCAAATATCATTCACACATAAAAGCCTCGCTGAAAGAAAGCTAGTAGGTTACCCATGAACCTAGTAGATACCTACTTAAGATATGTACCTACTTAAGATCGAGCATGGGTGTCAAAATGATTTGATTTTTTGCTCAATTTTTCCCTCGGTCTTTTCACTCCACATTGACTTTTCTCTGCAACTTCCCATGGAAAAGACATAAGACTCACTCACCAAAGTAGCCAAGCAATTCGATTTTCTATTAACAGCCCATTTTTCCCCCAACTTTTTTTTAGAGTTCAAACTTTCCTCAGCTTGCTCATTAAGGTGGCCAAATGAGTCGATTTTTCACTTTATTTGTTGTCAAGTAAAAAATTTAGTCCTTTGGTCAGGGCCCAATTTTTTCTAGGTCTGTAAGCATTTGCATTCTATAATCTCTTATTACTGTAAAAATGATTGATTGTTTTCTGTTCTAGTGATTGCAGAAAGCAATGACATCTTCCGTCCTCTGCTTCTTGCTTGTGATACAAAAACAGCAAAAATTGCCTCTACTGCACTTACGTCCATTCAAAGATTGGCATCTAGCAGTGCAATTGGGGAGGTATGTGCTGCTTGATTTCCTCTTCATTACTCTTTTGTTGTTCGATAGCACAACAGGTATGAGGCGATGAATTCTTTTTGCATATTACGCCAGGCTTATGCCAACTCTTGAAACGATGGAACTAAAGCCAGCTAGTTATAATAGCTAACGTATGTCAACAAGTCAACAACTAGTTAGAACTTATAGGATATAGTTGATGGCAGTTGCAAGAGCGACTGACGGGAATCAGTTTTCAAGTTGTCATAGAAGTAGAACATTCCCAACTTTCTGGAACTGTGCTCCAACTAGTTGCCATCTCAGAAAGGAACTAGTTGGCAGCTAGTTACAAGAGCACTTATGGGACTAAGATTGGGCTGAATTCTGACTCTGCTGAGCTTTTGACACCACAAGCCAGCTTGATTGGGCCACGATGGGCTTCATTTCAACTGGTTGATTGTTAATAAATAACTTCTTTATATTTTTGGCAGATTTCTATTGATTCCTGTGCATTTTTCTTTTAGGGTTATGCACCAAGCATAGTCAGTCAACTTACTGAGCTATCAAAGGCTGGTGTAGAGGAGCTTAGAATTCTACAGACAATAATTATCCTAATAACGACATCATCTGTGGTTCAAAAAGACTCGCTTGCAAAGGTAAAACCAATTTCAAATCTAAAAGGCCAGTTCTGTGTAGACAGAAAGAGTCCGTTCTCTAACTTAAACTCTTCAATTAATTCTATTGATCTTCCTGCTGTATCCCGGAAGTCTGATTGGTGTTTAAAAACACAATGCCGATTCAGCTTCACTCTCTGAATGATGCATTTTGATCCACATTATGGTAGAATTCCACCTTAGTCAATTGTTTCAGTCTGTTTCGATCATTCTTACTCTTAGCATTGTCAGACAAAAAGCATCTAAATATGTCCAAAGATGTTTCTGCAGTTTTATGCAATTTTGAAATTTCAATTCTTTCAAAAATTTGCCAAGGTATGAATCAGCTTTGCATAAAACATTGCATCAGAGACTAATTTTTCAACTGATTGAAGTTTGTCTCATTAAAATCTGTTAATTTTTCTTTCAGACTGTGGTAATTTGCTTTCAACTTTACTTCAGTTCAGATGCGACAATAAGCAGCACTGCAGCTGCAGCAATTCGTCAGAGTATCTCTGTTATTATTGATCGAATGATCGATGAAGACAAGCACCTAAAAGGTATAGAATTCTTTCTCACCTTTGCATAATTTGATTGTAAGATCTGGAGACCCTCGATGTTGGCCGATTTTTTGCCATTTTGCCTTGCCTTTTAGCCGAAAATGCCCGATTTTGAGGGTTTTTATTTTCTCGATTTCATGGGCTTTGTAAAGCCCCAGAAAAGGCATTAGAATTGGTAATCCTGTCCTTAGGAGGTTATTTTTGAAGATTCCGTTCAATTTGGAAACCCAAGAGCACGAAAATTTTCAAGGCCACCATCCACCTTGATGAGGGATGTCAAGCAGGCAAGTTTCCCCAACATCTTTCGGTCAAATCCAATTTTTCCTTATAACTAGTTCT
This sequence comes from Chrysaora quinquecirrha, assembly GCA_014526335.1. Lineage (NCBI taxonomy): Eukaryota > Metazoa > Cnidaria > Scyphozoa > Semaeostomeae > Pelagiidae > Chrysaora > Chrysaora quinquecirrha. Next base: position 8,240,953 of record JACTAT010000032.1, read on the forward strand.
TAAAGTACGTAGGGAAATTGTGTTCCAAGGAGCAGAATTCCCGGCAAATAAAGTAGCAAATATCCTTAGTGACTGCCAATGTCTTTCGTCAAAATTTCTAAAATTTCTAACGTACATTACTGCAAAGCAAAAAAGATTTGCTGGAGGGTTCCGTGTTTGGACCTTGTCTTTCTTTTGCCCAAAGCCTTCACAAACTGCTCAGTCGCCCTTTCATTGATGAGAAACCAAACTTTTCTCAATCGCTTGCTATTACTGGTCGACTCCTTCACTTCAGAAAGGGATTTCCAATGCCATAATAAGTCGCTCTATCCTTTGGAGTTTTTACATGTTTTCTTAGTCGAAAATCACAAACTAGTGTTTTCTGCAAGAAATTGTCTGTCCTGACTCAATGCATGATTAAATGAAAGAAATAATAACAAGATTTTGAATTAAATTGTTTGTCCTTGTATGTTTTTTTGTTTCCTTAGATAATCCATCCGAAACTGGCTCTTCGTATCACAATAAGTGTCCGAAAACTCTGCATCCAAGAGCACAAGATGCCTATCTTTTATTTCAGGTGAGCTTGTAAAGGGATCATGCAATCCCTCGTTGTTTTATACGATATTTATTTTCATTAACTTTAGAGGTTTGATTAAGTTTTTCTGACTTCGTAACTCTGTGACCATGTTATATTTCTCATTAATTTCAGGACTTATGTCAAGTGACCAGCGGAGACTCACCTTACTGGTTACACGGCATCACAGAAATGACACGAATTTTTGGCCTAGAGCTACTTGAATCGGTTCTGAAATATTATCCACATGCATTTCTCCAGGTAGATTTTTTACAGTGATAAATGTAAAGTCTTTAAGAGCACAACAATTTTGAATTGCATTTCTCTTCTCTTTCTTTCCCTTTCTTTTTTCCCATAAGGAACTCTGATGCTGAGGTTATATCTTCTTTCGTTTCATTGGCAGTGCCACTTGATCTCAAATTGTATTTTTTCTTTTATTTTTGTAGCATCCTGAATTCAGCTATCTTCTTAAAGAGCGTGTTTGTCCTTTGATCATCAAATTGTTCTCGCCAAACATCAAGTACAAGCAAAGTGGAGTTGGACAAACCACTGTTATTGAGAAACCTATTTTTCCTGTCTCAATGAGGCTACTGAGAATTGTTTCGATTTTAATCAAACAATTCTATACCCTTCTAGTAAGTGAATATCGCATTTTTTTAGAAACTTTAAAGAATCCTGGTAGCTACTCTTTTTGCCGAAAGCGAACGCCTTGCTAAATTCTCACGTGCCTGGATTTTGCCCAGATTTTAAGAACAATGCTGTTTAACACTGATTTTCATAAGCCCTAAGAATATCAAAGAGAATCATCCATAGTCTCAACATTGTTTCAGGGGGAGGGGAGGGCTTCAGCTCGTGAATATGCTAGATTTACCGAAAATGTCAGTGATTCACCCGAAAAATCTTGGGCGTTCCAACTACATTTGGCAGCCATTGTACCTGACTTTCTTAATTTTTATCCAATCATATTTCTCGTGTGTCGTAAGGTAACGACTTAATTTTCTTTATTTATCACCGCTCAGCCATTATAGTGCTTTGAACTGATTCACTAGTTTAAAGAAACAAGAAGTATTTTCCATGAAACCATGTTATCTTGACACGAAGTATTTTGCATGTATCTTGAAAGTTTTTGCATGTAACTTGTCTGTAATTCAAATATTTAAAAGCAAAAAATTAGAACATTGATATAAGTGGATTTCAATATTTAATAAAGGAAGTTCGCAAATGTAAGATTAAATGCAAAGAGTTATAGCAACAAAACATGCGTGTTCGAGTCTCAGATTCCATCACCAGGATGGCCGAGTGGTTAAGGCGTTGGACTTAAGTTCCAATGTGCGAATGCACGCGTGGGTTCGAACCCCACTTCTGGTAGATATTTTCACTTTTTTAAGAAGTCGCTCTTTGCAATTCTAATTAGCATATTCTAATCTTATTTTCTATTAAAATTTTATTTTATCATTTTTAATTAATATTTGGCACATCATTTTATATTATATTTCATTATTACTATTTTCTCTGCTTAGGTCATTTTTATTGCCTTTTCTCCTTTTAGGTAACAGAATGTGAAATATTTCTGTCGCTACTCGTCAAATTCCTTGACAGTGATAAGCCGTTTTGGCAAAGAGCGTTGGCGCTAGAAGTCCTGCATTCACTTTGCGTTCAACCGCATCTTCTAAGGTAATATACAGTTGTTATACACTTTTTATAAGAAGGCTTGACCGCGATTTCAGCCTGCCTGTTTCTTATTTTTTAAGCGATTTTTCACTAACTTGTCATCCTCTACCCTTCTCAAAAACATGTTTAAATTGCGTTTCCGGACAAGGGTTTTATGCTGGTGAACTTTGCTTTTGCATTTCTCAAATAGTTTCCGAGATAGCAAAACAATTTTGACTCAAATTCATCCTGGTGTTCCTTATAAAGGTTGTTCTTATAAAAAAAACATGTAATGTAAGATAACATAATGTTTTGAGTTGTATAAAATTGCGATGAAGAGAGGAAAAATCTTGGTCGTACTTGAAAGATTTTTACCTGAACTACTCAGAGTATTATCAACGTCAGAAACAGAACAAAACAACTGAGTAAGAAAAATCTATATGTAGATGCGGATTAACCCAATGCTTTGCTTACTTGGTTACTTGATTGCTTGCTTGATTGGCTGGTTGGTTGGTTGGTTGTTTGCTTGCTTGGTTGCTTGCTTGATTGGCTGGTTGGTTGGTTGGTTGTTTGTTTGCTTGCTTGCTTGCTTGCTTGCTTGCTTGATTGGCTGGTTGGTTGGTTGGTTGTTTGCTTGCTTGGTTGCTTGCTTGATTGGCTGGTTGGTTGGTTGGTTGTTTGCTTGCTTGCTTGCTTGGTTGCTTGCTTGATTGGGTGGTTGGTTGCTTGCATGTTTGCTTGCATGCATGCTTGCCTGCTTGCTTGTCCAGGTATTACCTTCTCTTCCTGAAGAAAATTGGATAACATCAATAGCCTTTTCTGCTAAAATTTCAACTCATACCAAAAGTCGAAATTAACGCATAAAACTGAAAGAATTTCAAGATTAACCTGGGCAGATATTCTCCAAACATTATCTAGGCCAAATAAGCAGCAAATTTTCCATGGGCGGGGGGTGAACTTGTGTTACACAACTCCTACAGAAAGTATATCCCTGTCTCCTATAAACAGTGTTTTTCTCCTTTTCCAGATCATTCTGTCAGTATTATGATTTACAAGAGCATTCAACAAAAGTATTCCATGATATTTGCTTGGCTTTAGAAATTTTCATCCAATCAATGTTCAGTATTGAAGCAGCCAACCTTACCGCGAGTTCGCTGACGTCATCACCGTTACAAGTAGCCAATCAACCGTCTGCGTCACATGGAGGCTCCGGTGGATTAGAAAGAGGAAATTCTCAGTCTGGGTTTTCTTACAAAGGAGTCTGGATTCCAGTGAATAATGTGCCTGCAAGTGGGATAGCTAAATCTGTATAGTGAGTTGCATTGCCTTTTTACTTTGTTAAAGTTAACTCTCTAGAGGGCAGAGCGCCTGGAATATGTTAATGGAGCAGCTGATGAATTTACATTAAACTTGTTAGACCTTGGCTAGACGATCAAACATTATTTATCAAACATTTAAAGTTTGCATGTCAATCATAATTTTATCGTTTTGCGAAGATCACGCATTGTTTTTCAAACATTCGTTTGCCGTACAACACTGCTGGTCAAACATTGTTTGCTTCTGTCGAGCAAGAATGTTTGTGAATTCTTTTCGAAACACTGCCCAGCCAATTCGGCCTGTCAAACAATATTCTGTTACCGTGTCCAAACTTTTCAAAGTTTCTAGATAAGCAAACTTGCTATGTTTGACAAATAAGTTTTTATCATTTGGTTACACTGTAGTTATTGTTGCTTATGTGATGCAAGCATAACTGTGATGCTTTTTGAGCTACTTTAGGCTAGATAGCAACCTTATATACTAGAGACATTATAGTGCAATTGTTACTCTGAGAAACATAGTCATTAACTGAGCTTTTCTTGCAGTCTCGAACAGCTAGACTTCAAAGGAGATTCACCAAACATCTCAGAAACCTATGCCATGTCCATTTCGTTAGCATGTGTATTAGAAGTAGCAAGAGCTATAGATGTGTTAGTTCATTCAGCTGGTGTGAAGAGACCGAGCAAAAGTTTCGTCGAATCACAACAAGATCCTCGACGTGATAGTAAAGATAAAACTGGAGTTGGCTCAGAAGCAATGAAGGACAGAGAAACTGTGAATAAGTCACCTGGGGAAGGTAGGAATATTTCTGTTATGATTATTGTGAGTAGACCATTTCAACTAAAGGACTCGTTTTCAAAAAAAAATTGAAAATTAAGTCATAGAGACATTTTGACTTCATTTTCGAATTCAGTAACTTTTATGCTTCTAGTCTTTTAGATATTGATTTTATAGGTGTTAAAAGTTTGAAATTTTATAAAGGATTTGACCGTGAAAAATCGCTGGGGTGAAATTTTACATCCTCAATCATTTTACACGGTCAAATCCAAATAAATTGATAACTATCAGGCGAGATACAATATCTCATGTAGCATCATTTTTTGGCTTTTATAGATGTTTTTTCACATAATTTTCGGCCTATTTTGGTGTGAAATTTTGAAGAAACTGTGACGTCACTTAAAATATCTATTGTTTGAACAGCCAATCAAATTGCGAATAGACAAGGTCAGTACCAGGGTCGAATATGGACAGCGGAGTTTCACGTAGAGGCCTATTCGCCCTGGGGACGAGGTTGGGGAAGGACCAGTGGTAAGCAAAAAGCAAAAAGATTTTGGGGGGGAATCGTTGCCCTTTTTGTAAAGATTTTTGGGGCCAAACCCCCTGGTTACTTTGTTCATCTGAGCAAAAACAACTGGTTTCCTTCTTTCATTCCCCTTTTGTTATTGTCTGTCTTTATCCAAAAACATTAAAGCTTTTGTGACATAGAAATGTATTATCATCCTTACATGTTGTGCTGTATTTTCCTTACAACCTTTCTACACACTATGTTAAGGCAAGGTTCTATTAATTTCTGAAACCATATACTTTTTGACAACTAATGTGAAAAACAGCCAATCTACATAAGCCAATCTTGAGGTTGTAGTTTGAAAAAGTTTCTGAAATAGAGCGCCCCCCAAGTTATTTCTAAAGTGGTACATCACTGGCTGGGGAGAACTGGTGCAAATTTGATTCAGGCGCCATTGTTCTATCCTCCTTATTTTCCCTGAGGTTGGTCATAAGTTGATGTCTGATCTAGTTGAAAATGAAATTAAAATTTCGACTTGCTGCAAACATGCTTTGAAGTTATTTTCGTATTACGAAATTTCTTTAGATTTCTTGTTTGTTTTTCAGAGAATGTTGAAGTATGGAAAGAAATGGTTGCATCATCCTGGGACAGTATGCTGTCTACATTTCAACTTCTTCTCGAAGCTAGGTAACTAACTATTTAGGCCTGGTTTTTGTAGCGTCGTAATCAAAGGGGACGTGTTTCCGTCGTGAATATATTCGACTGTTTTAGCAACAGAACGCGACCGCCAACAAGAACGCTGCTTTGTCACTATAATAAGGTTCTGTAGCTTCTTGCATTGAAAGGTGGCGACGCCTGATACCGGTGTACTAGGCCCAAAGTGTAAAGCAAGCTAAAGAAAATGTCTTTTAGTCCACCACTTAATTCATAATTTGTTTCTTTCGCAATTTTTAATATAGGCCCTCGGTAAAAATACGAAATGATAGCAATTATGAACTGGTTTGGTTCCTGAAGGAACTGTTGCGGCTTCAAAAACAACGCAAAATTGTGACGCTTTCATGAGAACGTGAAAACATCCAAGATGACGTTGTCGCCAGAACGTGGAATATCAAGACGCGGGAAAATAACTAGTGTCCAGATTCTTTATCTGCTCGCGATGTCTTCTTCACTTGTGGCGTCCTGTTACTAAATCAGCCTGTATAATGTATTATTGATTGTAATGCTTTTTTAGTCATCATTTATAATTGAACAAACAAATTCACAAACACTTCAAATCTATTTTCTAGCGTTGACGAATCAGTCACTGAGAGTATTCTAAAAGCCGTTCAGATATACGCAAGTGTGTGTGGTCAACTCGAATTCACGAATTGGCGAGACTCCTTCATATCTTGCTTATGCAAGTCTGCAATACCATCCAGTTATAACTGCCATTTATTGCACACAGCATCTATAAAACCTGAAGGACATACAAATAATGCAAGCTCACAAAGTGGTGTGACCAAATCATCATCAATGCAGTCATTGTCGAATCATTCTGCTGGTTCCGGAGGGTCCGGTTCTTCATCTGGAAAGAGGTATTCAATATTCCAATTTCTCCTTACTTATCGTCTTCTATCTATAACTTGAAGAATTTTATCTCTAGTCTAAACAATGATATCTATAGCCTTAACAGTTTTGGGTGTTTGCAGAGCAATGAAATTTTTGTTATGCTGGTCTTTTCTAGCCCTATCCCTTATTCCTCTTGCTTTGCATATCCTTCCTCTTTTCAAGCCTTATTCCCCATACTGCAACCTCCACCTCTTCAATCTAGCTTTACAGGGTCTTACATCTAATCTGCTTTCCCTGGCCGTGTTTCCCTTTTGCTTTACGTGTTTCCCATGCTACAATGTCTGTGTATCCAGCAATTGTATTTGTAAGATATTCTTTGAAGTTTTTCCTTTTTGTTTCTTATCCATATACCATCTCAAAAACTATTAGGCAAATAGAATGTCAGAGTTGAAAACAACATAAATCAAGGCTAATATGACACAATTTCGCAGCCTCGTTTTATCATCTTGGCCTCATTCTCAATCTCCTCTCAACAGCTGACTGCAAAGAACATCCAGTGCATGCGAGCCATATTGAGCCTTGCTCATTGTCATGGAGACCTTCTCGGAACCGCGTGGTATACGATCTTGAACACTTTACAGCATTTAACAATCATATTGGGTCTCAAAGTCTCCTCCACAGGTGCTATGAAAGCAATCCAAGCAAATGAAATTCCAACACTGGTAAGAAAATTTAATGATAAGACAATTTAGAATGCAACCTTCAGCTATACAGCCTACAATCATGGACAAAATTATTGAGACAATTCTGAAATTAGCTCTTTCAGTTCCCTAATTTCCTCGACCTTTCCTCTCCCTCAGTTCATCAATGTTGGATAAATTGTTGAATTGAAACTGAAATGAGCATCTTCATGATCATTCAACATGAACTTAAGTCTTTCAATCATAAATTAACATTAAAGGGGGAGGGATGGCAAAGACATGGGCCCTCGTCAGTATGTCCGGGTACTGCCTGTCGCAATATATTTTATCCATGATTGTAGATATCCATTTCGTAGTTGGGGACCAAACATGCCGATATGTATTTAATTAGGCACCCGATTCCTCCCCCCTTAAGCAACTTAAGTTTGACGTTTGAGCGCAAAAAGACTCGAAAACCTTGCAAAAACATAGTTGTGACCAACACAATGAAAAGGGCTGCCCATGCCTGATAATGTTCTTTATCAAAGTGCCGTCCCAAATGGAGTTCCATTCCTACTTTGATTAGCTATGTTGATTGTTGACATGAGAGTGATATAGCTTGTGTTTTATTGACCATCAAAACAATCACAATTTCGACTGAACTTAGATATTTCGATCTATCATTTTTCGTTTTAAATTTTTAAATTTTTTGGTCCTTTTTGCTGCTCTACTCTTAAAGGGTTTTAGGAGAATTAACCCATAGTAGATTTTATGCTATATCATAAACTGTTTCTTCTAACGTAGGGCCGGGGTAATATTTATTTAAATTTATGTATCTTCACGTGATTCTGATTCTAATTTCAGGTAATGTCACATTCATTAATGGCTGAGCTTCCTGTTTTGTCAGCAATGTTATCACGTCTCTTTGAAAGCACACAGTGAGTAGTCAAATGAAAAGTTTTTGTATGGCAACTTTGGCATCTATCTCATTTCGCCTCCTAATAAATTTATTCCATCACTGTAACTAAATTGAAAATATTATTTTATTATTTTGCAGGTACCTTGACGATGTTGCTTTGCACCATCTTGTCAGTGCTCTTTGCCGACTTTCGACTGAAGACATGGAACAAGCAGCAAACAATAAGGTATGAACAATTTCCTGACTAGGCCATTTTACATGTGCTCATAGAACTTAAGTTCTGTGGGATAGTTGCGAATCTCTAGTAGTATCACCCTCGTCCCCAGGGTGAATAGGCCTCTACGTGAAACTCCGCTGTCCATATTCGACCCTGGTATGGGCCTTGTCTATTCGCAATTTGATTGGCTGTTCAAACAATAGAAATTTTAGGTGACGTCAGAGTTTCTTCACAATTTCACTCCAGAATAATCCGAAAACTATGTAAGAAACATCTATAAAAACCAAAAAATGATGCTGCATGAGATATTGTATCTTGCCTTACAGTTATCAATGAAATGCTTTGCACTTCCTTTCTAAGAACATCTACTTTCGGAATCTAAATCTTGTTATTATGTCTAGGCCAAAATTGCCAGTATTTTGGCAGATTTTGTGGCCGGTACCAGGGCCAAAATCGATTTGACGGTTGAGATTCGAGGAAATTCGATTTGGGGCCTGGGACAAGGTTGTAGTAGTATTATATGCCGATGCGGCTCATGGCTTCGGGTAATAGACTGCCAAAGTCTTTGAGTTACATCCGGGCTTTACAGATAACTTTGTTGCAATCTGATCGCAAATCACGGTTCGATTTCTATCAAATGTGGAAGGCTACTGGTTGAAATAAACATCCTTTAATTTGCCATTAAGAGTACTACTCATACAGTGGTAGTATTATTGTTGGTGAAGCTTAATAACCCTTCAAACGTCAAAGAAACTTTATTGTTTGTTTATAATGTAGAAATTTCAAAACACTCTCCATTTCTTGTGTAGGATCCTTGCCTCTTTCCAGTCGCTAAACTTCAGGAAACTGGAATGGTTAACATGGGTCGATTAAAGGTTCTTTGGAGACCGCTTACTGGTCACTTACTTGAGGTATGTTAGAGAACTGCCGCTTCTCTGCTTTGATGATTAGCTGTAGGTTATCATTGACTGACTGACTGACTGACTGACTGACTGACTGACTGACTGACTGACTGACTGACTAACTGACTGACTGACTGACTGACTGACTGACTGACTGACTGACTGACTGACTGACTGACTGACTGACTGACTGACTGACTGACTGACTGACTGACTGACTGACTGACTGACTGACTGACTGACTGACTGACTGACTGACTGACTGACTGACTGACTGACTGACTGACTGACTGACTGACTGACTGACTGACTGACTGACTGACTGACTGACTGACTGACTGACTGACTGACTGACTGACTGACTGACTGACTGACTGACTGACTGACTGACTGACTGACTGACTGACTGACTGACTGACTGACTGACTGACTGACTGACTGACTGACTGACTGACTGACTGACTGACTGACTGACTGACTGACTGACTGACTGACTGACTGACTGACTGACTGACTGACTGACTGACTGACTGACTGACTGACTGACTGACTGACTGACTGACTGACTGACTGGCTGACTGACTGGCTGACTGACTGACTGACTGGCTGACTGACTGACTGATTGACTGACTGACTGACTGACTGACTGACTGACTGACTGACTGACTGACTGACTGACTGACTGACTGACTGACTGACTGACTGACTGACTGACTGACTGACTGACTGACTGACTGACTGACTGACTGACTGACTGACTGACTGACTGACTGACTGACTGACTGACTGACTGACTGACTGACTGACTGACTGACTGACTGACTGACTGACTGACTGACTGACTGACTGACTGACTGACTGACTGACTGACTGACTGACTGACTGACTGACTGACTGACTGACTGACTGACTGACTGACCTGTATGACTGACACTCTGACTGACTGACTGACTGACTGACATTGTTCGCAAGGTCATGTTTTCTATCGTCAATTCTAGGTATCTCAGCATCCTCATACGCGCTTGCGTGAATGGGCTGCTGATGCTCTTACAACACTTACACGATCTGCGATGATGTTCAACTTTGAAGTTCCACTTAGCAAAGATTTGGTAAGTTTTATATTGCCTATGTTGAATTAAACTACTCTTTCTGCTTCGTTTCTGATTCCTGAGACAAGCCAGTGACAGGCTAGTGGCATTAAATACACTGGTAACCATTGGGAGACACAGTCACTGGTTTCTGCTGAAGTTTTCAGTGTTGCAAAGTCACTCTATTAGACATGATAATCGCCGCTTATAATGAAAAATCTTTGATATTAAGGAGGGCAACGTTTCGGGAGGATCCTTCTCCCATCATCGGGCAATGAGAAATGTGGTTTCTTTCCTATTTATTGCAAAAGTCGGGTCGAAAGGTGTGAATTTAACTGGACCTGCGAGGAAGCTCGGTATTTGGCGTTCAAATTCTAGAATGGCGTTCAAACTTTTGATGTTATTGAACCAGATTTCTGGGATAATGTATGATACTTGATTGATACAAGGAGTTGATAGAACTGAGTGAATACTTTCTTTGACAAGTCTGTTTTTCCAGTTCTTGTCATCATCAATCACTACCGCCGTTTTTAAAATTTTATCATGATACTGAAAAATATTTCATAATAAAATTTTTATGGCAGTGCAAAGGAAATGTTCAACGACAGCTATGAGACAATTCCAAATCTTCTGTGACACCCCTAATGAGACTCAGTAACAGCCAAAGCCCTATTGAAAACAGAGATCAATTCGTTGGGTTGCGCTCAAGTTGAAACTTCCGCAAAGTTGCCATTGATTTGTTCGTCTTCTTTATTCTAGGCCCTTCAACAGATGATTCTTCATCCACTGCAAGAAATGGCAACGATATCATACACTGACGTGCGACAAAGGCAGTATGAATGCGTCTTGCAGCTGTTACATGATGCTGCCCCGCAGCTAGCTCAAGCATGGCCATTGGTTTTGCATATTATTGGTCTTGCAACAAATCAACAAAAGTAAGTCAATATGGCTTCAAGTAATATTGTTTTGTAAATAGTTTGTTTTGATTCATTTTTGTTTGTCATGCGATCTTCAACCTACCCCTGCAGATAGAAGTGTATCCGAATCTATTGATATTATATTCAAACCCAAAGACAGGCTTTTTTCGACTAACGATACGATAGAACAAACGCCATTTTTTGTAACTGCTAGCTATGTCGACATATCAACAAGTAGTCAGAACTTTTAGGATATAGTTGATCACGGTCGCAAGTGTGCTCGGGACGATTGCGACTGACGGGATTCAGTTGAACGCCTTTCGAACCTATGTTCTCAACAGTTTGCGAAAAAATCGTCAAGAAATGTCGTCGAAAAATCATAAAGTCACGCATAGGTTTGCAAGGCCACAGTGTAGCTACCTGAAAAAATTGTACTTCTGTTTGTTGCAACCGACTCTCAAACATTACCTCTATGCTCTAAAAGTATCTAGTTTTTGACAAATTTCATTTACACCATGGACCCTCCCCCATCATTTCGAACAAAAAATTCCTTCTCTGTTAAAAGACAATCATAGCATTAACTTTTATCTTTCTTTCAGTGAGAGTATAATCAGACAAGGGTTTCAGAGTTTGCAGTTAGTGGTCACTGATTTTCTGCCTATTATGCCGTGTTGGTGTTTACAAATTCTCATCGACGTCGTTGGACAATTTGGTTTGCAACCACAAGAGATCAATATTAGCCTCACGGCGGTTGGATTGCTAGTAAGTGGCATACTTTTCCTTAACATCAAAGAAAAATTCGGCTGAAATAAAATATACATAAAAGAAAAAGGGGGGTTTTTAAATTTTGTCATTGGGGATTTCTTTGTCCATTCGAGTTAAGGTAGGAGATTCCTAATGGCCAGAAATTTTTACGAAACAGAATGAGCGATCCGTAAGAGAAATTTTTGGAGCTCCTTTTGTTCCAACGACTTTTCACCGGTATTGCAGTAGAGTGGAATGCATGATGTGACATTTTTGACATGTAGTTTAAACAACTGATCTAGATTTTTTTCAATTTTAGTGGAACTTGTCCGACTTCTTCTATCAAAACAGAACAGCTCTGAAGTTGGATTTATCACGGGCTTATGATTCTCTTGACAACATTGATGTTGCAAACGAAGAAAGAAGAATCCTTGCAAATTTGATTCCTCAGTTGATTGACAAGTCGATCCAACCGTTTGATTCCCTGTGGATGTGTCTGTTCAGCAAGTTAGGGGATCTCTGCGTGGACCCGCGACCGGCTGTACGTAAAAGCGCGGGTCAGACATTGTTTTCAACGATCAGTGCTCATGGTGGATTGCTAGAAAATGGAACGTGGTACTCTGTTCTATGGAAGGTAAGAATCTGTGAAAGATGTGAACTTCCGTCGCTTTTTGGTGTAGACGGCTGTATATTGTAGACCGTAAGTTTTGGTAAACAGTCCTTCAAAATGCTCTAGACCTCGAACTGTTAACAAGCTTCAGGATGCGAGCGCTAAATGCAACAAATTGCAGTCTTTCCATTTCACATGTTTAAGGGAACCTTTCACCCCGGTTGATTTTCTTGGGACCCTCCCCTTTATCATTCGCTATGGGTAGAGTCTTTGGTAGAAGTTAGGTTTCTTTGATTGAAAAAGATGTAGGGTAGGATATGAGCTGGGGTGTTGGGCTTGGATTAGAGTTTCGTTTTCAGTTTCGAGAGTAATTGGGGTAAAGCGTTAGAGTTAGAGGGGGGGGGTTTCTGTAAAGATCTTGGACAGAATTGGCTGTCTTACCGGATAAAAAGGGTAGGCGTAGGCTAGGATTGGGTCTGGAGTGTATGATTATAGTCTCACAGTTGGAATGGGGATTGTTGATGAAGTTTTGAAAGAGCTTCGTCTTGGCTAAGGGAGGAAATAGGGATAATGTTTGATTAGAATTGGGGGTTGATAGGATTAAGGGTAAGAATAGGCCTAGGCTTTTTGGGGAGATAAAGAGGGGCAGAATTAGGAATAGTGGGTTATGTAAGATTTGAAGTAACAAGATTGCAGAATCAAGGTTACTGTCCAGGCTTTTCGGCGCGTGTTCAGCGTAGATTTTCCTTTTTTTCAGGTGTTATTTCCATTGCTGGAGAAAGTCAAAACGATGTCATCAACGGCAGCTGACGTTCCTCCGCCAAGCGATACTTCGTCTCTGCGCGGTAATATCCTAATCCATCATTCAAGGGACACCGCTGAGAAACAGTGGGCGGAAACACGCGTCTTGACGCTTGCTGGTGTAGCGAGGGTTTTCAGCACTCGAAAACAGATATTAATTCAGTTGAAAGAATACCATCGTGCATGGGCGTTACTGCTAGAAATGATAGAAGCGGGATCGCTTAGTAGAAACTCAGAAGTAGCGTTGAACAGCCTTAAAAGCTTTCAAGATATCGCGCAAGATCCTGAGCAACCGGACGATAAACAGACGCGGCAAAACAAATCGAAGAAATCTATGAATATTAAACCAATTCGTTTTATGGACATGTTAGACGACGATCTTGATTTGTGGACGCAAGCATGGCGAGTTTGGCAAAATATCGGGAATTCATCGATGTCTTCAGAACATTTAGTCCAGTCGGTAAAAGATTCGTCAGGTTCGATTAAAACCGAAGTTAAAGTTCCTAAACAAGCATTTCTGACTGCCTTGATTAGTGTTTTTCCACCGTTGTTAGGCCGAATTTACAAGCGATTTGGAATCGGTGATTTACAAAGACTTTGCGAAATTCTACGAAAATCCGTCGCAATGCCGATTCACTCATCGGCATCTCCGTTCTTAGTTCCGTCGTTCAACGAGAATTCTTTATCGTCTTTGCAAGAAATGGTCGTATACTCGATGAACATTTTAAGGGAACCGATACCTCAAACCGAGAACAGAACAGTCTTAGATAATAGTACGAAATCCATGTACCCTATATTATTCAAATTACTGTTGACGTTCGTGGAATACTGTTGTTGCCCCCCGAAAATCGAGACTTCAGCAGCGCTGGAAGTCAAGGTTGGCAAGAGTAAACACGGGGGTTGGAGTGTGATGAACTACGTGCCATTTTCAGAGGAATGTCTGAAGATGATAGTTGATCTATATAGCGTGTCTCATAATCAATATGAGGTCATCGAAGCGAAAGTACTAGAACATTTTGTTAAGGTTGTGCGGCTTCCGTTGAAGTTGAAATACGCGTGTCCTGCCCAGTCCACATGGCATCTCGCTGTTGATTCGCTGATGAAGATGATTCGCATTGGACTACCTGTGTATCTATCAGCAGAAAAATCAGGTAATTATCGTTATAATGTTAGACCCTGGCCAAACGATCAAACATTTTAAATTTGCTTGTCAAGCAAAATGTTTGCCCGTTGGGCCAAACCAACGATCTTTGGCCAAACTCAAGCAAAAATACTTCTGAACTTTTTCAAAAATATCACGCCACAAATTTTGCTTACTTTTGCTTGTCAAACAGTGTTTCATCGTTTGGCCGCGTTTCCAACATTACTTGTCAAACATTTCTTTTGTTATTGTCAAACTTCAGCAACTTACAACATTTCAGCACTTAGCAACATTTCTTAGCAATAAAGCATTTGTGCTTGCGCATTAGCAATGACTTCTTTGTTTCAAAATGTTGCACAGCAATGTTTTTCGACCTGGCCTAACGGTAAAACATTTGTTGTAAAGCAAATTTAAAATGTTTGACCAACAATGTTTGATCGTTTGGCCAGGGCCTAATACTGGTCTGTGAATCATGGGGCATCCAGATTTGTTCTGTTAGTGATAAAGGATTTTTGGGTGCATACTGCATGACTTTTGGCAATTTCCTTTGAAGGTTATAATTTTTTTTGTTTTAGGCAATCAGTCTGAATCGCTGTGGTCGCACCTTGCAGATACAGTCGAAGATTTCCTGTTTTCAAGCAGGTATGTCATACACTTGCTCTAGTTGAATTGCATTGTTGTTGTCGGTTGTTATGTTGTTGCTCAAACATTACTTGATGAGGAAACTTTTAATATTTGATGAACAATGTTTGATCTTTTCGCCTGGGCCTTTGGCTCATTTTAGGCCTACCCCTCGTAAAAACATATTTTGCATGCGTCAATCAGCAAAAATGCTCCTGAGCCTTGTCAAGAACCTTGGGAAACAAATTTTGCTTTTGTTTTGTGACGTGGCAAAACATTCAAACATTGCTTGGTAAGCAAATTACAGACGTTTGACAAACAATGTTGATCTTTTGCCTGACTCATTCTAGGCCCACCCCTCTTAAGAGCAGCTACAACTGATCGCAATATCAACAATGCTTTATTGAATTGAATGGCCTAAATGGTTGCAGTTGTTTAGTTCAGTTTTGTTTGAAGTGGCTAAACTGGTAGACTGACTTGAGTAGCTAAAACCGACTGGCTCGTCTAATAAGACGATGTTTGCAAAGGTCTTTATTGCGTTCCTATTCATAAGCCTTATTTTACTGAGCAACAAAGCATTGTAACTTTCCAAAAACCCATCGTATTTTGACTGTCCTGAAACTTCATTGCACAGCTAAAGCTGTGGAGTAATTAAGTAAATCTAGTCGTATACATGATAACTTAGAGAATTGTCTAACGATTTTTTTATATAAAGGTTAGGTGAATATACAGTATAAGAACTGAATTGACTACTATGTCAGCGCAGTGACATTTTGACCGTCTCTATGCAGTTTGACAACCATTGAAGAACACAATAATTATTCGATTGATATGCCCCTAAGTGATAACCACAGCTGTATGGGCTAATATTTTTTTGGCTAAACCGGCCAAAAAAACTAAAATCAGGGCACTTTTTAACAAACAAAGTAATGGGAAAATTCCCCACCAGCCCCTGGTTTTTCCCACCAGGTGGTCGATGGAACAGTTTTGCCTCATTAGTTTAACGCCCTTATTTACGATTGGAATTTTCATGTCTCTTTTGTTGTGTAAGTGAAAGATGAAATGCTTAGCAAGACTTCACTCAATAGGTATACAATAATGATACTGGTGATGATGAGAACCAATTTTTGAGATATGAAGGGGACGGCAGTTTATCAAGAAATTTTTTTGGATAGATGGACATTTTTGGTTTTTAATGTTGCAATTAGTTTTTCGTTCTGGCTAATCGTTTATGGCAATATTTTATTGATGTTTTTGATTTTTAATTTACAAATCTACGGATCCTTTAATTGTTCCCTGGGGCCATTTAATCAAATGCCCAACCAATGGAAAATCATTAGGACCCCGTTTACACGGTATCGGATCCGTGCACGGATAGGCCTTGCGTTTGTACGGGACCTGGTGGATCCGATCCCGTGTAAACAGGGTGCAAAAATGCCCTGCCGTAACATTCTGAAATGCTGCGTTAGTTTTTATCAATTTTCACCAAATATTTACCACCTTGTTGGCTCACTCAACGGGGCGGCTAAACGTTTCCAACACAAATTTTCGGCAATGTTGGGTTAAATATTGACTATATTTGGCCGTAGCTTAATATGAGCAACTCGCTAATAAATGTCTTTCCTTCCTGTAGTCCTCCTCCAGAAGGGCAGACATTCGACCAGCACAAAGCGGATGAACAGTTAGACATGACTGTCATCAAACTTATACGCAACGAAATCCTGCCGTTTTCTAATTCACTGCCAAAGAATTTCATTGACCGTCTTATGCGCACTCTCAATCGTGGATCAATACATTCTGCCGCTGATGGTAGCTTTGATGGTATGTATGTGTATGTTGTTGTGATTTGTCTTTTATTGAAGTGATTACGATGATTAATGAGATTTGATTATGATGATTAATGATTACCGATGATTAAAATGGAATCATCATGATTAAAGATCAGTGATGAATGATTATGATGATTAATGGTCATTAACTATAAACATGGTCCTTCGAATGAAGTTCACTTGTAGCTATAAGTGGTGTAAAAGACGGAGCTCTCCCCAGCCCGATGCTTAGAGACGGAGCCCTCCTGTGTCCCATGATTGGAGGCGGAGCTGTCCCCTGCTCGATGATTGGAGACTGAGTTCTCCCGTGCCCTATGTTTAGGGACGGAGCTCTCCCCAGCCCGATGCTTAGAGACGGAGCCCTCCTGTGTCCCATGATTGGAGGCGGAGCTGTCCCCTGCTCGATGATTGGAGACTGAGTTCTCCCGTGCCCTATGTTTAGGGACGGAGCTCTCCCCAGCCCGATGCTTAGAGACGGAGCCCTCCTGTGTCCCATGATTGGAGACGGAGCTGTCCCCTGCTCGATGATTGGAGACTGAGTTCTCCCGTGCCCTATGTTTAGGGACGGAGCTCTCCCCAGCCCGATGCTTAGAGATGGAGCCCTCCTGTGTCCGATGATTGTAGACGGAGCTCTCCCCTGCTCGATGATTGGAGACTGAGTTCTCCCGTGCCCTATGTTTAGGGACGGAGCTCTCCCCAGCCCGATGCTTAGAGATGGAGCCCTCCTGTGTCCGATGATTGTAGACGGAGCTCTCCCCTGCTCGATGATTGGAGACTGAGCTCTCCCGTGCCAAGCGATTGGAAACAGAGCTTGTCCGTACCCAATGATTGGAGACGGAGCTGTCTCGCCACATTTCCCCGATATATATCAAAAGCTTTTCGTTTTAAGTAGTGAAATATAGATTGTGGCCCTCTTATCTATACCCTATTGTCTGTAATTTTGATTTATGATTCTTGATAAATTATCATTGTTTGCTGATTACTGATTGCAAATAGCTCTGTTTCCTTTTCTGCTAGGTGATTCCGTTGTGTTCCCTGTCCGAGAAGATTTTGCAAAGACGTGCTTCGAGACTCTACTCCAGTTTTCCTTCGTCAACTCAAACGAGGCTAGCAGTAAGTTTTTATTTTGCTATTTTCATTTATCAGTCTTGCAAAGTCATTTGGTTTTTCTTTTTAACAGAAAGTAGTGAAAGTTTTAGAAAATAGAGTTTCTCGGATTTCTCAAAACGAGAGTAGTCACGCATTTTTATAAGGCATTGCTTTGAAAGGCGTTCTTAAAGAATAAAGAATGACTTTGCACGCTTTTTTATGAAGAATTACTTTATAAGGAACCTACACGTACAAGGCCGAAAAATTTTTAGAACTTATACTACTTAAGATAAGAAACGTTTCAATTTTGAATATTTTTATCACTGCAAACAATCAAGAATTAGGAAGCCAGTACCATTAATTTGCAGTCAGGACTGAAAAAAAATTGTTTGTTTCGCATGTATCAAATGTTTACTTGAGTAGTTTCCAGCTTTTCTCACCCAAAATTGTCTCTGTATAATAGTAATGGCAGTGAGTATACAGTTAAAATTAAGGTACTATCAAGGAACTTTTGGTACAACAATTTGATCAAAAGATGTCCAGAAATAAGGAACTTTATGAACTAGGACTTAAGCTAAGTTCTTTATTTAATAAAAAGCGTGTAATTTAAAAATAGTGGGATGTGTCCGTAACAGTTGATTACTACAGCAACACAACTCGAGAAATAGCCTGTGTGAACCAGGCTCCAGCATGCTAAATCTTCCTGGATCTTTGCAAATTTCTGCCTAGGCTCGTTTTCCCCGCATTGATAGATTCCGCATTCTGAACTGTTAACCGCTAAGTAGCACAGCTAAGAGACTAATCCATCAAGAAGAAACGCTATAGAGTCTATAAGTAGTTTTCTGGAATTCGAGCCAAGTTTTTGAGTTCTGGATAACTTTGGATTGTTATCAATTTTTACTTTTTATTTGTGGTTTGACACTTGCTTGTGCGCTGAGACCCTGTATAATGACAGGTACTGTGTAAGATGTATGTGACCCCTGCATACTGACAGCCACTGTGTCAGATATATATTAATGTATGCACGTTTATACATGAGCTTCTACAATCCCTGACAGAAAGTTTTGAGAGATAGACTTGATAATGACCGCTTATCACGACATGATTATTGACCAGGACAACATTGCAAGGGGGATCCGTCTCCCCTGGTCGAAAATGAGAAATTTGGTTGAACTCGTTTATTTGGTCGGATCGAAATTTTTTAGAATTGATTGCCTTTTTGAAACATGACGTTTTCAAATGAGAACAGTATGAAATCGCGGTCTTACATTAACATTGAAACGCTTCCTAAGTGGAATAAAATAGAAACGTTTTTCGAATAGAAATTGGTATTTATCGTTTGAATTTTAACAGGTAAAATGGGGCGATTTCGTTCCGGGTCCAAAAGGAGGCAAGGAATCTACTCTGAACGAGACAATTCAAATAGGGCTACGAACTACCTGTGGGCTCTGATATGGGGTTCCTTACAAGAACAAGAAGATAAATGTCTCCTTAAAAGGTGAGGCAATCAGTGGTGTGACTTTCGGGAACAAATACTGAATTATCGAATTTTTCTTTTTTTAGCTTCTGGAGCACTTTCTAAACTTGCACTTAGCTCTCTGGTCCACAGATGCAAAGACGTCCTTACAAAATATGCTGAAGATGAACGACTGAATGGACAATTTCCACTTCCAAGGTTTCATTTGAAATATTTCAATCTTTAACAATACAGTCTAGCAATTCTGAAAACGCCCGTTTTCAAAATTTTCCGGGATAGCCGGGACGCCGCCTTTAAATTTGGCTTCGTATTGTAATTTTCTCTGGATATCTAGGGTGCGTTCTTTTGGAGCGAAGCAAAAGGTTCTTTCGACATTGTACCCTTCTTTTCATTGCAGTAGCGAAGCTACTTCGCTTTTCCTGACCGAATCAAGCGAATCGCTTTCGTAGCAATTCGCTTTGATTGCTTAGCGAAGCAGCAAAAATTTTCTTTATTCGTTTTTATTTGATTCGGCTTTTTGTTATTGTTTCCCCAGTGCGTCTTTAGGTTTCGTGATTATTTAGGACCAGGTCGAGTCTGATTTCCGCGCCAAAATGGCTGGCAAGAGCGCGAAGCCAACTTTTTTAGTTTTTGAAGTGTCAAGATTTGTCAGATGTTGGATTAAAATTTTGATTCATTGCGTGGGTATTCAAATTTTTCGGAGACAGTTATACTTGAAAGAGGATAAATACTCATTGGAAACTGCTTGTAAGACCGAATCAGGGAGATCATTTCGTTTTGTTTCGGTTCCACGTCTTCGTAGAATAAAAAAGGGAAGCAAATCTCTGATTCGGTTCAAAAGAACACACCCTTAAAGTAGCTGTTGTTCCGTGAGCATCTTTAGTGAAGCATGCACAAGCAGCATCACAATGTTTAATAAATAACACTCGGAGCTGGGGCACTTTGCTTGCTTTTCCCCCACCACTGAAAAATACCTAAAAAGCACCCTGCTAGACATGTGTTCTGATTCCCATCAGCTTTCTGAGTTCAGTTGAATTTGAGGTGATTTATATCATGCAGCTTCATGGCACCACTTATATGCATCCGACTTGCGCCCTTTTTGATGCCTTTAAGCTTGTGTCCAAAATCTGTAATTACCATTACTCTGTATGGCTAATATTAAGGATGGAAATTTTATATGTGCCAAGTCATGACGATTTTTAATGCATATTTCAGGGCGAGAATGGGTGAGATGTCTTTTGCAATAAAGGCTATAACAACACTGATGGAATCTTTAAAGAAAGCTAGCAAGAATATCCCAAATTCAGGTACATTTAATACGTGTCATACTGTACTTATTGATGCAGTTAAAGGAGGATTTCTTAGCCGTATGACTTCGAGAGTTACTCGGCCATTTCATTGAGCTATATAGCTCGGTGGAAACGTTGTTGGCTCCCTGGTCATGCAGTCCAGGTTCGAATCCTATCTATTGTGGTATGCCACTTGTAGAAAAATCTAGATCTATATCTGGATATATTCCACCGTATGTATCCAATTGCTGCGGTCTACGTATTTCTGGCGCTTATACTCTGAGATGTGTCAAACCTAAAATCTTTTTAAGTATGATTCCGCTTTCTATCGCAATACGACTCAAAGACTCTTTGTCCTTTATTTCATGTTTTTGAATGTTTCTGAAGAGAGGCATTTCACTTTCAATAAGGCGTACTAGATTCCCAATGAAACAAAAGGATTTCCAAGGCATTTCTAGGGAATCAACAGACATCTCAGCAAACATTTACAACATATCATGCAGTGAATTGCCCACCAGTTTCTCACACTGAATTTCTCTGCTCTTTATAGTTGACAAATCGATGTGGGAAGAGGTTATAGAACTGTACCCAGCTCTACTTGACTGCGTAACGTGCAATTCACCGGACGTTCGATTCGCTCTTAAAGATGCCTTGATTGAATACTCGGCGCTCTTAGCCGTTCCAGGTAAGCGTGACGCGGACGATATACAGAACGGATCCGTTGGTGATGAACGGTGCGAATTAGAACCTTAAATTAAAGAGACAATCTTAAAGATAATTAAATTATCTATAAAGAAAGAGACTTCTGTAATGAGAACCCCCTGCCAATGCTAGCAATCATACGTGTCTGAAAGCATTTAGATTCTTTTCACGGGGGTTTGTGTGCAGTTGCTGGCCTGTAATAGTCTAGATTCTGCTCTGTGAAAAAATGACGTTGAATGTTATAAATTTTAAGACAATGCCCCCTGGATTTTCTTTATTTTCATAGAATTTTCCATTATGAACTAGGGCTGCATACGGGGGATCTATTGTAATAAATTATCTTTAAGAATTCTTAGTGAATAATGATGATATCAGTGTATAATGATGATTTATATAAAGGTATATACTACAAATTATGATAATTATGATTGTTTTAGAGACATAAATTATGCAGTGCTGCGTAAATTATTCAGTGTTTTATCGTCGATTCGAGGTGCAGAAAAAAGCTTGTCAATTGACAGTAAAAACCAGGACATTGGAAACTGAGTTTTTGACATTAGCCTATGTAGGTTCTTGTGTATTGAAGTGCAAGTAGTAGTCAGGTTCTTAAAGCAGAGTCTAAGGTAATATACTTATTGTACTTTTCATTACCTCATGAATACTTTATATAGTTACATTCTACTGACGTAGATAGAACATACAGGGGCCTTTGAATCTCCTTTACATTTATTGAAAGGTTAACTATCATGCTTGATTATATTGTAATAGGAGGGAGGCTTCGGGGGGTATCAAAACCCCAAAACCCGGAAGAAAATTAGGACAAACCCGAAAACCCGGATGACCTTAGTTTCAAAACTTTTTTAAGAATTTTACACATTGGATACTTTGTAATGCTTGAAACCCGAAAATCCACACATTTTTACTATAATACCTGGAACCCGAGCTAAAAAATGGCAAAACCCGTTGCCCATTAAATATACTTGACCCGAAAACCCGCACGATTTTTTGGAAAAACCCGGAAACCTGAGCCCCCCCCCTAATAGTGGTACATGCTAATTTGCATGAGGGATAAGCGGTTTTTAGGTACTGACACAGAACAGGGTACCGGTTCTTTTTTGTTGAGTCTGCAAAGAGGATCGCTTATAGAGTTGTTGGCCTGTAAAACATATTTCCTAATCGAACAGAAGTAGAGACAGGAGACGAAATGGCTTGATTTATGGACAGGATATTGCCTCTTTCCCAAGGTATGTCGAAAGTTTTAAATTTTGAAATAGTTTAAACAGTGAGCAGCGAGAGCAGCGTAGCGTAGTGGTTAGCACTTTCGCCATTTGGGCTCAAGGTCTCTGGTTCAAATCCAGGCTAGGGAGCACAAATTTACAAGGTGTAAAAACCTTGCTCTCTGTGACACCGCACCAAGGTGTAAAATTGGTAGCGCCGACTGTATGGCTGCTAGCAAGTCGATATATACTCCCCAGGAAGTATAGCAAAAAAGATGGAAAATGGAAAAATGGCCTGAGGTAAGGGGGTAAATAGTTGTAAAGCGCTGCTGAATATACCCAGCGGTAGATAACGGTGCTATATAAAATCCATGACCTTTACCTTTACCTTTAAACCTGAAGTAGTTGTGGTTGTTTTAATAACGAAATGACTTGAATATGTAGATACACTTTTTAATAAGCAACTTACCAATTAGCAACTAGGGCTGAGATTTTGTTAAACATCTTGGTTGTGATAGCTTTCTTATGCAATACGTCGTTACAGTTACATTGAAAGCAAGAACAGAGCTAAAAAGGAGTTTTAGGGGGTACCAGTCAATTAACAAGTTCTATGGGGGCGAAAACATTAGATATTTTAAGCACCTTTGGAGGCTGGACCAAAAGTCTACAGTAGCTGCTTATTTAAAAAAGTGTATACGGCTTAAAATTCAAATTTTCAGACCGTCCTTCAAAAATTGCACCGTGCGAGAAAAGCCTCTTGCGGGGCAGTGGCATTCGCACGATCCATTTTGCTATGCCGCACGGCAGTGACACTGCCACGGCATCGAGTCGCTGCTGTGCCTGAACTTGTCTAGTGTCTGCTAGTGACGCTGCATTATCGAACACAAAATTCTGTAACTCGAATTTGCATCACACGGAGCGGTCCTCTTAGAGGAATTCTCTAAATTCGCTACAGTGTACATGTTTGTATTTTAGAATTAACACTTTTTATTATCTTTATAACTTATTATTTGCAATGAACGTTTACCAGATTAAGATGATCATCGCGGCCATTTTTGCTGGCCCGATATTTGAATCTTCGTGTAAAGTAAAGAATCCGTTGGCCCACGTCATAAATAAACCGGTATTTTTAATTACATTACTTGTTTGGTAACGTTTTATTGTATTAATACATGCACATTTGTTCTGTAAAGAAGCCTGACAAACCGCATTGTAATTCAACCCACGACAACCAATAAAACTGATTTGCTTTGGACTGAACTTTGCTTGTTCAATTCATCATTGTAACTGTATTAACTTTGCCTCATAGGAAAACACAGAACGGGGGAATGGAATGAGAAATGGATCTTGGAACAGCATAGGTAAGCTTTTTATGTCATTTGCAAATAGACCTTTACAAAGAGGTCTGGGTCAGTGTGACCTTTTTCTGAAAGACGGCAGACATTTTGAGTAAAGGAATACGATCTTGATTGCTGAGTTGCTTCACGAGAGGTACACTTTTTTTTAATAAGCACCTTGACTTTCGTCCAGCCATCAAAATTGCTTAAAATTTTAGACATTTCAGCCCTCAAAGTTACTTAAACGTTGCTTAACATTTTTTGTGCCTACCAACCACCCTTGACTTCGCGGGTCAAAATCGTCATCTGTTAGGCGTACAACATGACTTTTTGGAGACAGTCAGTGGAAAAACGTTAGCTAACGAACTTGAATACAAAACATAAGAACGAAGAACAATTTCCTAACACAAGAAAGAGAATAAGCTTGGTTATTTGACTTCTTAGTTGCTTACAGTAGTTCAATTGAGCCCTCAAGTTGCTTAATGTTAAGGTCAGTTCAGCCCTAGTTGCTTATTGAGCGGTTGCTTATTAAAAAAAATGTGTAGTGCAGCAATTTTCGCTTCGAATTCATTTTAACTGGATTCAAAATCAAAGAAAGGATTCAAGTCCTAGCTTATCTGCTCATGGAGGCATTAAAGCAAATACTTTGTGAGTTACTTGCATATTGTTTCCAAAGTTCCTGCAGATATTTTTGACATTTATTACCGCAGATTCCTTTTCTCTCTTTTGATTCACTATTCGTGAAATTGAAGCAAAATTTACTGCACTACCTCTTTTATGCGACCACAGTCCTTATAAGGAATCCCTCTCAAAATGTCCACCATCTTCCAGAAAAATTTGGCGCCGACCCAGACCTCTTTGAAAGGTCTATTAGCAGTATTCATGATCACGTGATAAAACCTACGTCGCTTGAATTTACGATATAGAAAATTTGATTGATTATTTAGGGTATTGGGGGCGATAGAACTTTTCGATGAAAGGCCTACTGAAATTGTTGACGGGTACGTTTACATTCTAGAAAGCACGTCCCTAATCAAGACCTGGTCGAGGTTAAGTGGTCTTGAAGGACGCAGTGTCAATATAGTCAAAGGCGAACCATGTTGGCAAGTCTTCTGTCCCAGTGGAATGAATTGACACCGAGTCACATCATAGCCATGATGGTCACAAGCAATATCTGTAGTGAGACAACGGAGCACTGTGTAATAATCCGGTGTTTGGTGTCTCTTTTTCCCAGTCCGTGGTTTACATATAGTTGACGGAGAATTGCACAATCGTCGGCCTGCCGTGACACTTTGGGCTTATTTCTGTAACTCGATATTTTCCTTTTAGAGAAAAGCTTTCCTAGAATGATTGCGACACTGGCTGGTTCAGTTACCGCATTTGCCTGTCGGAGTTTTGTTGTGATACATATCCTGCCTGGTTGGTTTATATTGGTCGTGTATTGATCACGCTGGTTGTTTATAAAGGTGACTCATATATTTTTTCTTTAATACGTAGCATAAGACAGATAATGTAATGACAACGCTTGTCGATATGATATAGCCTGTTCTCAATATCATTCATTTATTAACTCCGCGGTTTTACGAATGATGGTGTTCTTACATGTAGTTGTTATAAGATACTAAGAAGCTCAAGTCTGAAAATCGGAAAGGTTTCTAGATTTCGAATAACTGGAAATCTTCATTAGTGTCTCAATTTTGCCAACTCATGACGTTGTGGTTCGATCTTAATGAGACTTTTTATCTAACGTTTGTGTTGAATCAAGAAAGTTAGGGATAAAGAATGCTCGTGTCTGCGTCAAACGCAGCGATACTGCAAAGTATTTCATTTTTTATAAGAACTATTTATGGTTTAAACACGATCCTGAATTTTTGATTAAAATTGTTGGTGAAATAGCTTTGGCTTTTACAGTACATCCTTGAAAATATTGTCAATTGCAAGTTTGTACACTCTTTTTGTTTTATAAGAAACCAGGAAATTTTGATTGAGGCTGGCTGTTCTTAAGTTTTTCCCTTTTTCGGGCCTGAAATGTTCTTAATCTGTTCTTAATTCTTGAGGGCTGGACCAATGTCGAGTTTTAGTTATTGAAAAAAGCATGCTATTTCATTGTTTGCTTGCTTTTTACAATTTATGGAACACGAGCTTTGATATTTAGCTGATATTGTTAAAGAAGAAGGTAATAGCAAACTCAGCTTGTTCTTATTTTGTTCTTAAAATCTGGGCAAAATCCAGGCTCGTGTTCTTATAAAATTGTTCTTATAAAAGAAAAAGAGTGTACACCATCAATTGTTATTTGTAAGTTTATCTAAAATTCAACAGTGATGTTGAGCTAAATTTCTCGTAAGAACAACTGTCGAGGAGCTAACAAATTAAGAACAGATTAAGATCATCTCCGGCTGAAAAAATAGATAAAATATTCAGAGCAGCCATCCTACTGTCTCTTATAACAAATGCTAACGGTAGAAAAGCCACCGAAACACTACGATCTTTGTTTCTTTGCGTTGCCTTCTAGGCTTAGTAGAACGTTTCTTCAGCGAAATTATTCCCCTGATAAAGTTTCTTAAATTTTTGGCTGTCTAAAAATGTCTACATTTCCTGTAAAGACTTTTAGGCCCTGGCCAAACGATCAAACATTGTTGGTCAAACATTTAAGATTTGCTTTACAAGCAATGTTTGACCGTTTCGCGACGTCAAAAACATTGCATGACAAGCAGAAATAAGCTAAAATTGCTGCGCAATGTTTTTGAAATAGTTCAAAAACATTTTGCTTGTCGCAGGCAAAAAATGTTTGCCAACCAATGTTTTGCCAAACGGTCAAACCTTTTGCTTGACGAGAAAATTTGAAATGTTTGACAAACAATGTTTGATCGTTTGGCCAGTGCCTTACCTGCTTAAAGATTACATGAGATTTTTTGAAAACAAAACGGTCTATCATGAAGATTTGCCTGAGATTTCTTAACAATAAGATTTCTGACAAGTTGTACATTTCACTTGGACTGATTTGTCTCTTGGGATTCGCTAGGATTCGCAGAAAAATCCCAGCGACAAATCACTGAAATCATCTACATCCGTGCTTGAGCCTATTATTTAACAAGAAATCCCTGAAATCACAGGAAATCCTTTCTTCGTAGAGTAACCTTTTGGTTTCTTATAAGAATGAGTTGCTCTTTGGACCCAGAAATTTTGAGGAAAAAATTGTAGATTATAGGGCCAAGTTACTTTTAGTTTATTGCGCATGTTTCATCGTCGTTCAAACCTTTCTTTTACTGTTGCCTTTTCTCTCTCTGACGTATCATTTAGAAGCTAGAAGGGGCACTATATATACATTGGATACTTGGGACGTTGGAGGCCTCTTTGGTTTAGCAACTTTCATTGTTCGTTCTTCTGGAAGTTTACAGTGGTCCTGCATCGCTTCGCTTTCCACTTTATAAAACCTCGCTAACTTTTTTTTCCTTTCGCATCTGAAACTTTCTAGTCTACCTTCTATATGTTTGGAAATCCCTGATTGCCCTATGGTTCGTTTTTTTTAGAATAACAGGCGAAACCCATAGCATTCCTTTGCTTTGAAGAGAGTAGAAAATAGGGTTGCTGGATATCTCGTGATGACAGCATGCTCTCCAACTGGGTCCTTCTCAGAATCTGCGGTCAGCTTTAGCCATCTGCTCTAGGGGGCATTTATAGCAATAAGCAACAGAAAAGGAAAACCTGACTTATAAACACGTGAAAGTACACACATTTTAGTGTTGCATTGTTTGACGCTATAAATAGAGTTAGTTTTTGTCTTCACATCATTGTCATCATGATCATGTTCTTTGTCGTCATCATCATCGTGATCATCATAGTCATCATCAGCATCAACATGATCATGGTAATGATCATCAATATGATTATGATTAGGATCATGATCGTGACCATCATCACCATAATCATCGTCGTCGTCATCATTGTCATCATGATCGTCTTGAATCAAGACTCTTGATCGACATTATCCATCAACCATCACCAGCATCATGATCATGATCATGACCAACATCATAATCATCATCATCTTGTTCATCATTATCATCATTATGATCATCATCATCGCATATCGCCGTTACAATCATCATCGTATCCTTAATCGTCATCGTCGCAAATTATTCTGATTTGGAACCATTTTGAAGCTTCTCTGGAGTCTGAAGCCCAGGGCAGTAACTTTTTCTGCGGGTTTACGAGAAACTCGAATGTTTCAGGAAATTTTAGAAAAACCTTGTGATCTTTAGTTTTGATTTCCTGTTTTCTGAAATTTAGACCTTATTTTAAGCTACTTTTTTCTTCTATTCAAGAAGCATAGTAACCTCATTATAGGCTATTTATTATCGCAGATCATTCAACATTTCTGTTTTCTCTACCACAGTCTGTCAGACAAGATTCAACGAACCTTTGATTTAAAGAGGTGATACTCAAACCACAGCAAGATTAAAGTTTTGAAGATTTCATCTGTCTGCTCTAGGTAGTTTATAATTTTCCACTTGATTTACAAGCCTGTGTGTCCAGCTAACTGTTCAGTAGTAGAACATTCTGATCACGAAGACGCTGCACACACTCGCAGGCTACCGCGTGAGTGTCCTATTAAACGCGCTGTCAAAAATCACCGCTTAATCACCGGCAGTGTCTGACCATTTGTGTTGTTGTGCCATACACTTTTCACTTTTACCGTTACCTGAAACTGTATTGTCCCATAGTCATTCCAATAATGCCTTCCATCTGAATTAGAACGCGTCTGCTGTCCAGAAATGTAGTGGAATTATCTGTTCTTTAGATACTTGTCGCGCGGTTTTCGATGCTGGGAAAGCGGCGTTTGAAATTTACCGTCGTAAAACGTTAGCCCTATATAGCTTTTTAAGACGCCTCAAGGCAAGATTAATTTGAAAGCTTTTGGCAAAGATTTCTGCTGCTGTTCTTTATACTGTACTCAAAGGAGATATTTCGCTGAAGCTGTTGTCTTCTATGGGAATTTGACCCTTTGATTATTTTTCTTCTTTGTGAAGAAATTTTATGCGCATGTGACCCCCAACTATGATATCTCGCTTTCTATCAGTGCTTAGACCAACATGTCAGAGTTTAGAAGTTAAAAACGATACTTCGATGACCTAGAACCTCGACGGCTATTATATAAGAGGTCGTTGAGGGGATCCAGGGAACCGGGAAAGGGGAACAAGTGAAATGTATCCGGGGAACAGGGGAACATGACCTAAATTAAAAGGGAACAAGGGAACATGGGGAAACAGGGATCAGGTAAATCCTCCCTATCAATAAGCTTGACCATTAATCTGAAAAATATGCCTAAAAAACTCCAGGGAACAAGGGGATTTTCACAAGGGAACAAAGAGGAACATGTAACCCCTAAATGACCCTCATTATAGGTTTTTTTGGCGCTGGGGAGCAAGGCCTCAAACTGGCTGGTAGCGTTGGAGCATTTGTAGAAAGAACCGGAGCTTTCAAACAACCGGATTGCTAAAATTAAAGAACAGCTTGGAGCATAAGAGCTATGTGCTTCTTGGAGGAACTCAGGGATTTCTGAGGAAACCCAAGCTTTTCAAACTCTAAAGCCGTATTTAACTAAACAATTAATACTCTTATTCCAATTTTTATTTCTCCAACAAACGCTGACAGAACAGTTTGCTGTACTTACGTCAAAAGGAAATTAACTTTTAAAACCATTTTACATATTTGCTTTTTGAATGAAAAAGAAAATCACATGCCATATAGATCTTCTTACATTTTCCAATTTTTTACGTAGAAATTGTGGTTACATTCTTTCAGTGCCTGTATGTGTTTGATCCTCGTCTATGGGTGTGGGTGTCTCTTTGTTGTTTCGTGGTAAAGTTTGAGTAGAGGTTCTAGAGTCTGATTTCTACCTTCCAATACCACCATGACAGAGAGAGAGTCTGACAGGCCTGACTGCTCTTAACTCTGAAAACGGTTGACTTCGCAAAGATCAGCAGACCTGAGTTCATTTCGATTCCTTTTTGAACTCACGGCTGCGAAACCTAAATAATGAAAACAAGAACCTGATAATTTTGCTTGGCAAACAATGTTTCGCTGCGTGACTAAACGAGCTATGATTCGTAAACAAGTCTCATATGTTGGCCAAACATTGTTTCAATTTCATAGTCTTTAGGCCCTGGCGAAACAGTCAAACATACTTGTTATACTATAACATTTGAGATCATGTGAAGCTGAAGCACAATGTTGGACCGTTTGGCCTCATCACAAAACATTGCTCGTTGTTCGATACAACAAGCACTGAATGTTTTTTAAGTTTTTCAAAAACATTGCGGAAGGAATTATGCTTACAGAGTCAAGAAAAAGTTACGGTCACACGGTCATTGACCGGAGGAAGGTCAGTTAGAACAAAGGAAAATCTTTTGCCACACCCGAAACACGCCTATTTTTCATTGTTAAGTGAGGAAGGTTTTAAACTACTGGTATTTTTGTCTGGAGGAAGGTTGAACATTTTTCTGGACTCTGTATGCTTATCACGCATTGTTTGTGACATGGCCAAACGGTCAAACATTGCTTGTAAAGCAAAATCTCAGGTGTTTGACAAACAATGTTTTATCTTGTGCAGGGCCTTACATCATAGAAATTGTAATTTGACTTAAAGTACAGAACAATTAAAATGTCAAATAAATGGAATATTTTAAAATTCAACTAAATTTTTTTGACAGAAACTTGCTATTTAAATCCGTCTGGACCTGAAAGACTGGAAGGATGCGTCCTGGCTTGTTTGTCTGCCTTCTAATTCTTTGCATTTTGGTAAGCGTTAACTTTAGATTTTTATTTCGTAATACTTGTCAGAAAGCTTGCATATATTTATATTGTATGCTGTATGCTGTATATTGTATTTCAATGTTATAATTGCAATAAGAGTAGATAGATGAATGTAGAGGCAAGAGGACAAGGCCAGATTCGCACACTGAGGCCCCGCTTTCACTATGCCGGTATGAGACGAATACGGTGCGAAACTATACCGTTTCGGCCTTGCGTCTACACGTTCCCGGTACAGTTTTGATATGAATACGGTATGGAATGAATACAATACGCTAACCGGCTTCATTTGAAAACGGCATACTGCAAACGGCTGAATACGGTACAGTTTTATGCCGCTTTGCTGAATGAATGAGAGAAGAACAGTTATTCTTTGTTCTTGTTGACATAAAACAATAGATTTTAGGCGAAAAACGGTGATCTTGCTCATCGTATTCATTTCATACCGGCATACATAGTGTAAACGGGGCCTGAACAATTAAAACATGCATTGTGATCTAAATAACCTCTATATTTATGGTATCTGGCGGTGATCCACATGGTCAATTGTGATAGCATAAATGCCATATGTTGTAGGCAAAAGAAAAAACTGTTACATTTATTCAAAAAGAGTAATAGACATAGGATACATAGGATACTGCTGAACCGTTAGAAACTGAACGGCCTGATTTGGAAAAATGTGTTTCTTATATGGGAGTTCTTTTTTCTACAGTTATTTAATGCAGTCAATAATCAACACCAGATGTTCACTGATTAAATTCAAGTGCCAAATCTGGAGCCAAGATGTGGCTCTAATGACCTAGACTT
The DNA here is from genome assembly GCA_014526335.1 of Chrysaora quinquecirrha. Taxonomy (NCBI): domain Eukaryota; kingdom Metazoa; phylum Cnidaria; class Scyphozoa; order Semaeostomeae; family Pelagiidae; genus Chrysaora; species Chrysaora quinquecirrha. The sequence goes on from JACTAT010000032.1 coordinate 8,272,506, forward strand.
TTATGGACCGTGATTTACTTATTAACTTTAGCGAACTTCGTGGCCAATCGGTCCATGTAGAGTGGGGCACAGAGCTAACACATTGTTATTTAAACTTTCCTATAATTTGATTGTGTACTACTAAAGTTGATTCAGTTCGAAAAATCTCAGCGGCATATTTGAGTCCGACCAAAGTTCCTACACACCAACCCCATAATTTCAATCACTCCTGCTATTTCTCATCCTAAGATTAAGGGACTCATAGCAGTAACCTGTCTCTTTTCATGGATTCTCTTTCCCCTTCTCTTTCAGGATTATGTTAATGGAAAGGCAAACATCGAGCTGCGATTCCTTCGCTACCGAAATTCTGTAGGCAGAGATTACGATGGAGACAAATGTGATCCTGCTTCAACTGGCTGTGATACATATTTTAAACTTTGTGTAGTTTACCCGTTGACGTCTTCCCCAGATTCGTCGTCTACATGTGCTTACAGCAACAGGAACAGACCTTACATAGAGAGCAATGACATTGATTTTCAGACTGAAGATACCGGCATAGACAAGACAATTACAATATTTGGATTTATTTGGTCAGGGGTAAGAATATAATACTTCATAAGGATATAGCTAAGCAATGTTAGCCCCGAAAATCTTTATAATGCTGACACTTATCTTTTATTGTCTTTTAAAACATCTTGGACTAAATTATGAAAACTGTTTTTTTATTTCACCATTTTTTGTCCCCCCCCCCAAAAAAAAATTCTACCAAGGATTTCCCAGCCCTTGGAAGTAATTACTTCTTGTTACGGTTCTTTCTCTAATGATTTTAAGCTTCCAAATGCACTGACATCTTATCTATATTTATGACTTATTCATTAACTAAAAAATTTTGCCAATCGTGTTTTCTAATGCGGAAATAGCCATTGAAATACTGATATTGATTTATCCCACTCTTTGTTCTTTTGGACTTCTTACGAGACAGCACTTTAAGTACTGTTAAAAACTTTTTCTACAGCGTATTGGATTCTATATGGAAATCCACGACAGTGATTATTCTAAGGATGACCTCATAGATCAGCATTCTTACATAATGACACAAAGCGCAGGATTGAATGGTACTGTGATTTTAAATACATATACAAGCTATGGATCAAGACCATCGTACAAGACAATTGTAACATTTGAATTGAAAGTTAACTGCTATACAGACTGGTATGGAAGCGATTGCGGTACATACTGCAGATATACAGATGATACGACAGGACATTATAAATGCAATAACAACGGCGAGCATGTTTGCCTGAATAATTGGTACAATAAACCGAAATGTCTCACATACTGTGTCCCACATGATGATGATACCAACGGACATTATACATGTGACAGCACTGGTTCTCGCGTTTGTCGTAGCAATTGGTACAACCTTCCGAAATGTCTGAAAAGATGCGTGCCCCAGAATGATGATGTAAATGGACATTTTAATTGTGATAATTACGGCACACGTGTGTGCCTTAAAACTGGTTCAACTTGCCAAATTGTACCACATATTGCAAGCCACAAAATGATACCATAAATGGACACTATGCGTGCAGTGGTTCGGGAAAACATGTTTGCCACAAGGGTTGGTATGGAAATAAATGCACCGTGTATTGCAAGCCACGAGATGATGCCTCAGGGCATTTTAACTGCAGCAGTACAGGAGAAAAGATTTGCTTCGAAGACTGGTATGGTATCAATTGCGATAGGTATTGTAAAGCTAGCAGTAATGCCTCATTGGGGTATTACAATTGCAGCATAAACGGAGAAAAATTATGCTTCCAAAATTACTTCGGCAAAAATTGTACGAACTATTGTTTTGTTAATAACACGATAACCAGCGATCAACACTACATATGCGATAAGAAGAGCGGTGACAAGAAATGTGATATGAACTGGACGGGACGATTTTGTAATGTCTCGATTATCGTGTCTTCTATGAGCTCAGAGCTTGAAATTAGAACTTCAACCATGGAGTATTCTAGCGCTGTTATCACACCAACATTCTGGAGCACTGCAGTGATCTATACAACCGTATATGCATCATCAACTGCGCCCATAGAGAAACTTCAGCATTAGACAGTACAAAACCAACTATTCCAACAACCTCGTTTTCAATTCATAACCTCGTTATGGAATCATCGATTTACTCGACAGAATTGCTTAGTATAGCTAGCTCTGCCAAGCCTACAACTGCAATGCCATCAGTGAGCTCCTCAAAATACACAACGTCCTTAAAACCAGCATCTACTGTTGTTGAAAAACATCTTCAAGCAGTATTCGTCAGAATACCGGCACTACTAGCTATTCTTCTAGTAGCAAGTTTAAAACAACCTCATTGTCAAAGACCTCGACCATACGTCCGTCAAAGAGTAGTTCTGTTATTTCCCAGCCTAAAACAAAGACAATTGATAAAAGCAAACAAGGAAATCAAAATCCTGAAGGAATAAAATGGTTGACATCAACAGATGATGGTAAAATTGTACTGGGAGGATCTGCCTTCGCTCTTTTCTTTCTTATCGCCTTGGCGATCGCTGTTACTATGTATATGAGGTACGTGTTTTTGAAAAATTCGTCGTCATTATCGCCATTATCGTCATCATCGTCATTATGATTATTATGATCATCATTAACGCCATCATCACTATCGTCATATTTTTTCTTCTTTTTTAACGTCGATGTCGTCATGATAATTATCGTCATCATGATAACTATGGTCGTCATAATCGCCTTTATCGTCATCGTCATCATCACTGTCGTCAGCATGATAATTAGTATTATCGTCATCATTATCATCATCTTCATCATCGTCATCATTGAGATCGTCAAGATCAACATCATCATCATCTTCATCATCGTCATCAACATCATCAGCATCAACATCATCAGCATCATCATCATCAACATTGTCATCAACTTCATTGTCGTCTACAATGCACTTATCTGATGGCTTTTTGTTTTTTCAGATTGCCTAAAAACACCCAACAAAATAGAAAGAAATACAAGAAAGATATTGATGATGATAACTCAGATGATTTCAACGTTGAAGATTTGTGAGTTTTTTTGTTTCTGTTATTTCTGTAACTTTGCTTTGCCCAGATTATTGCATTTTTTCAGGGTGGTCTGGTCTGCTTTCGTCTGGTCTCAGCTCGTCTCGTCTAGTCTATTCTAATTTCGTCTGCTGTGGTCTTGGCTACCCTGGTCTGGCCTTATCTGTTCTGGTCTTGTTTTTTCTGTCCAGCTTGGTCTGATATACACTCTACTCCGGTCTAGTCTGACCTGTTTTGCTTTTGCTTGATCTGGTTTTCTCTGGTCTGGTCTTGTATGGTCTGGTCCATCTTGGTCTAATCAATTTTTGTCTGGTCTAGTCTGATCTGACATGGTCTTTTCTGATGTAGTCTTGTCTGGGATAATCTGCTGTGGTCTGGGCTGCTATGACCTGTTCTGGTCTGGTCTAGTTTGGTCTGATCTTTTCTAGTATGGCTTGGACTACTTTGCCATGGACCTGTCTTGTCTTCTGTCTTGTTTTGGTAATGTTTTGGCCTTGTCTAGTGTGGTCCTATCTGATTTGGCCTTGTCTGGTTTGGTATTGTCTGCTTTGGTCTTTTCTGGTCTTTTATAGTCTGCTTTGGTCCGTAATCTTGTCTGCTCTGGTTTGGTCTGACCAGTTTTTGCCTGGTGTGGTCTAGTCTACTCTTTTACCATCTAGGCTGGTCTACTCTGCTCTGATCTTGTTTTGTCTTGTCTGTTCTGACCCGTTTAGATCTGATCTGGTCTATACTTAATTTGTTTTGCCCGGCTCTTGGAGCGCATCTACACGAGAGCTGAAAATGGTCGTTCTTAGATTATCTTTGCTTTTCGCTTGCTTTTTAACTCCTGTTCACATTTTTTAGTGTTTCTCGCCATCTTGCAAATAATAAAATATACCTATACCTTTCACTCTTCTTTCACAGGATGCACAATGCTCATGTCAATCCTCTATATGAAGATGATCCAATGTGTGTTGCGAAGCATAAGAGTTTAGAATTACAAACGAAAAAGTCCCGTTCATCGAAAAGAATGATGTTCACTATGAAAAGCCTCTCACAAAAGAATCTTCAATGTCCAAGGACGATGATGCATTAACTGAACACGAGAATTCTAATTTTGGGGTTATACAGAACCCCCTTTATGGGGTATCTGTTTTCTAAATGGTTAGAATAAGGGTATGATGTTCAAATAGTTTCTTAAAATTTTTTGATCACTCGTAAATCACCCCAGTTTAGAAATGGTTTATAGGGTAACGGGGGTATCGTTACTAAAGGTCTACCCCAAGTCTGAAAATCTGTGGAAACCACCATTAAGTCCCTATATATAACCTACGAAGAACTCCTAATCTTTAGAACTGGTTAATTCTTTAGTTGTCAGAAAGTCTCCTGCTAATACTTATCGTAATAAAGCGAAAATATGGACTTTCTCGATGATTCCCTGAACCCCAGCTACCCTGCCCTAGTCGAAACCCCTTCCCTCTTGGCAGCCTTACTTGAGGATTTTCATGGTTTTATTTCCAAAAATATCAGAAACGGAATCCATGGCATAGACGAAAAGCCGAGAGGCAATTCACTCCTTGGAATCTCGTACACTTTTTGCTAGGGTTTCTATTTTTTATAGAAATCCCTTGGAAATCCTATTGTTTAAATGGAAATCTCGTACGCATTTTCGAGGAGTGAAATGCTTCTCGCCAGAGGCCGTAACATACACCAATAGTAACGAGTTCTCATCTGAGAATATGAGAATTTTTTGAATAAATTACTATTAGGACTACAGTTACAATTTCATGTAAGTAGCTACATTTATTTTAGAGAGTTAGGATTTAATTCTAGCCTAAAATAAACAAACTAGCGTTTCAAAATATTGTAAATTTAGGCGTGTTCTATTGAGCCCCGTGAACCTTCCAAATTTCGAAAGCAGGAAGCTTCCAAAAACAGAATGCACGATTTTCAAAAAACCTGAAATTCTGGCAATCCGAAAATTTTCGCGCCAAAATTCATGCTTGCTTAGTCCCCAGACCCATTTGTGGAATGTCCTTGCAACTGGTAAAATGAAGTTTCGTTTCAATCTCTCGAAAGTCTCGGAAACCTTCTGCCTTTGATGATAGAAGGCTTTGCAGAACTCCAAAACCACCCGGGGGGAATTGACCCTGAAATGTACAGGGTTTTTACAAATCAACCCACCTTTAAGATATTGTTTTAAACATTCTGCCAACCAGTTTTATGATTTTGTATGAATTTGTGTACCAAATTTTAAGGAATTTTGATTCTATATCCACTTTTAAGGTATTTTAGGCATCAAATGGACCCAGTTGTAAGGAATTTTCGAAGAAAAACCCACCCATATCAGGGGCACATACCTGTCAGCCTACTTTAGGGAGTACCCCCGGGCCAACACCTGCCGTTTGCAGAAGAATGGCTTCGATTAAAAAGAATTGGTTTATAAGAACACACCCTTTATTTCTAAGTTCTGGATGAAGATAGAAATTTTTATGTCAAATACTAATTTAAGATCATGTAAATAAACTAATCAATTTTTTGTAAATTTTATATGACAATGTGACATGATTCACGGCCTGTTGGTTTAAAGGCTGGTTCCTTCTTAATTATTAAATGATTAGATGTATATGAGAGAGGTAGTTACACGAGCAATTCTATTTTTCCATTTTTTCTTCTGACCAGTAAACCAGTATTCTAAATACCTTTATTATGGCCTTTGGAAAGCATTGAAATGGATCAGCTTACCACTTGATGGTTATTTTAAAGCTTTTTGAGACTTTTGGAAACGCTTGATTTTCGGCTATTTTTGGCCATTTTACCTTAAGATAGACTTCCATTTGTGCCCAAAATAGACCGATTTTGAAGGTTGTTATTTTGTTGATTTGTTGGGCTAGGCCTGTATACCTTTCTAAAGCCCCAAAAAAGGCATTTGAATAGGTAACACGGCTCTTCCGAGGCTATTTTTATGATCAAGGTCAATTTGGGAACCCTCGATTTTGGCGAATTTTTTGCCATATTGCCTTAGTATAACCATGCCTTTTTGCCCAAAAACGGCCTATTTTTAGGGTTTTTATTTTCTCGTTTTTATGGGCTATATACCATTACAAAGACCCAGAAAGGGCATTAGAAGAGGTAACTTGACTCTTTGGGGGATATTTTTGATGATTTAAGTCGATTTGGGAACCCTCGATTTTGACCGATTTTTGGTCATTTTGCCTAAGTATAGCCTTGCCTTTTTGCCCAAAAATGGCCGACTTTTAGGGTTTTTATTTTCTCGTTTTTATGGGCTATATACCCTTGTAAAGACCCAGAAAAGGAATTAGAACAGGTAACTTGACTCTTTGGAGGCTATTTGTGATGATTTAAGTCGATTTGGGAACCCTCGATTTTGGCCGATTTTTGGCCATTTTGCCTTAGTATAGCCTTGCTTTTTTGCCCAAAAATGGCCGATCTTAAGGGTTTTTATTTTCTCGTTTTTATGGGATATATACCTTTGTAAAGACCCAGAAAAGGCATTAGAACAGGTAACTTGACTCTTTGGAGGCTATTTTTGATGATTTAGGTCGATTTGGGAACCCTCGATTTTGGCCGATTTTTGGTCATTTTGCCTTAGTATAGCCTTGCCTTTTTGCCCAAAAATGGCCGATTTTTAGGGTTTTTACTTCATCGTTTTTATGGGCTATATACCTTTGTAAAGACCCAGAAAAGGCATTAGAAGAGGTAACTTGACTCTTTGGGGGCTATTTTTACTGATTGAGGTTGATTTGGGAACCCTCGATTTTGGCCGATTTTTGTCATTTTGCCTTAGTAAAGCCTTACCTTTCTGCCAAAAAATGGCCGATTTTTAGGGTTTTTATTTTCTCGTTTTTATGGGATATATACCTTTGTAAAGACCCAGAAAAGGCATTAGAACAGGTAACTTGACTCTTTGGAGGCTATTTTTGATGATTTAGGTCGATTTGGGAACCCTCGATTTTGGCCGATTTTTGGTCATTTTGCCTTAGTATAGCCTTGCCTTTTTGCCCAAAAATGGCCGATTTTTAGGGTTTTTACTTCATCGTTTTTATGGGCTATATACCTTTGTAAAGACCCAGAAAAGGCATTAGAAGAGGTAACTTGACTCTTTGGGGGCTATTTTTACTGATTGAGGTTGATTTGGGAACCCTCGATTTTGGCCGATTTTTGTCATTTTGCCTTAGTAAAGCCTTACCTTTCTGCCCAAAAATGGCCGATTTTAGGTTCTTATTTTGTCGTTTTATGGGCTATATACCTTTGTAAAGACCCAGAAAAGGCATTAGAACATGTAACTTGACTCTTTGGAGGCTATTTTTGATGATTTAGGTCGATTTGGGAACCCTCGATTTTGGCCGATTTTTGTCATTTTGCCTTAGTATAGCCTTGCCTTTTTGCCCAAAATGGCCGATTTTAGGGTTTTATTTTCTCATTTTTATGGGCTATATACCTTTGTAAAGACCCGGAAAAGGCATTACAACAGGTAACTTGACTCTTTGGAGGCTATTTTTGATGATTTAGGTCGATTTGGAAACCCTCGATTTTGGCCGATTTTTGGTCATTTTGCCTTAGTATAGCCTTGCCTTTTTGCCCAAAAATGGCCGATTTTTAGGGTTTTATTTTGTCGCTTTTATGGGCTGTATACCTTTCTAAAGACCCAGAAAAGGCATTAGAACAGGTAACTTGTTTCTTTGGAAGCTATTTTTGATGATTTGGGTCGACTTGGGAACCCTCGATATTGGCCGATTTTTGGTCATTTTGCCTTAGTATAGCCTTGCTTTTTTGCCAAAAAATGGCCGATTTTTAGGGTTTTTATTTTCTCGTTTTTATGGGCTATATACCTTTGTAAAGACCCAGAAAAGGCATTAGAACAGGTAACTTGACTCTTTGGAGGCTATTTGTGATGATTTAAGTCGATTTGAGAACCCTCGATTTTGGCCGATTTTTGGTCATTTTGCCTTAGTATAGCCTTGCCTTTTTGCCCAAAAATGGCCGATTTTTAGTGATTTTATTTTCTCGTTTTTATGGGATATATACCTCTGAAAGACCCAGAAAAGGCATTAGAACAGGTAACTTGTTTCGTTGGAGGCTATTTTTGATGATTTAGGTCGATTTGGGAACACTCGATTTTGGGCGATTTTTTGTCATTTTGCCTTAGTATAGCCTTGCCTTTTTGCCCAAAAATGGCCGATTTTTAGGGTTTTTATTTTCTCATTTTTATGGGCTATATACCTTTGTAAAGACCCGGAAAAGGCATTACAACAGGTAACTTGACTCTTTGGAGGCTATTTTTGATGATTTAGGTCGATTTGGAAACCCTCGATGTTGCCCGATTTTTTGTCATTTTGCCTTAGTATAGCCTTGCCTTTTTGCCCAAAAATGGCCCATTTTTAGGGTTTTTATTTTCTCATTTTTATGGGCTGTATACCTTTCTAAAGACCCAGAAAAGGCATTAGAACAGGTAACTTGTTTCTTTGGAAGCTATTTTTGATGATTTGGGTCGACTTGGGAACCCTCGATATTGGCCGATTTTTGGTCATTTTGCCTTGGTCATATAGCCTTGCTTTTTTGCCCAAAAATGGCCGATTTTTAGGGTTTTTACTTCATCGTTTTTATGGGCTATATACCTTTGTAAAGACCCAGAAAAGGCATTAGAAAAGGTAACTTGACTCTTTGGGGGCTATTTTTACTGATTTAGGTTGATTTGGGAACCCTCGATTTTGGCCGATTTTTGTCATTTGGCCTTAGTATAGCCTTGCCCTTTTGCCCAAAAATGGCCGATTTTTAGGGTTCTTATTTTGTCGTTTTTATGGGCTATATACCTTTGTAAAGACCCAGAAAAGGCATTAGAACAGGTAACTTGACTCTTTGGAGGCTATTTTTGATGATTTAGGTCGATTTGGGAACCCTCGATTTTGGCCGATTTTTTGTCATTCTGCCTTAGTATAGCCTTGCCTTTTTGCCCAACAATGGCCGATTTTTAGGGTTTTTATTTTCTCATTTTTATGGGCTATATACCTTTGTAAACACCCGGAAAAGGCATTACAACAGGTAACTTGACTCTTTGGAGGCTATTTTTGATGATTTAGGTCGATTTGGAAACCCTCGATATTGCCCGATTTTTTGTCATTTTGCCTTAGTATAGCCTTGCCTTTTTGCCCAAAAATGGCCGATTTTTAGTGTTTTTATTTTCTCGTTTTTATGGGCTATATACCTTTGTAAAGACCCAGAAAAGGCATTAGAACAGGTAACTTGACTCTTTGGAGGCTATTTTTGATGATTTAGGTCGATTTGGGAACCCTCGAATTTGGCCGATTCTTGGTCATTTTGCCTTAGTATAGCCTTGCCTTTTTGCCCAAAAATGGCCGATTTTTAGGGTTTTTACTTCATCGTTTTTATGGGCTATATACCTTTGTAAAGACCCAGAAAAGGCATTAGAAGAGGTAACTTGACTCTTTGGGGGCTATTTTTACTGATTTAGGTTGATTTGGGAACCCTCGATTTTGGCCGATTTTTGTCATTTTGCCTTAGTATAGCCTTGCCTTTTGCCCAAAATGGCCGATTTTAGGGTTCTTATTTTGTCGTTTTTATGGGCTATATACCTTTGTAAAGACCCAGAAAAGGCATTAGAACATGTAACTTGACTCTTTGGAGGCTATTTTTGATGATTTAGGTCGATTTGGGAACCCTCGATTTTGGCCGATTTTTGGTCATTTTGCCTTAGTATAGCCTTGCCTTTTTGCCCAAAAATGGCCGATTTTTAGGGTTTTCATTTTCTCGTTTTTATGGGCTATATACCTTTGTAAAGACCCAGAAAAGGCATTAGAACAGGTAACTTGACTCTTTGGAGGCTATTTTTGATGATTTAGGTCGATTTGGGAACCCTCGAATTTGGCCGATTCTTGGTCATTTTGCCTTAGTATAGCCTTGCCTTTTTGCCCAAAAATGGCCGATTTTTAGGGTTTTTACTTCATCGTTTTTATGGGCTATATACCTTTGTAAAGACCCAGAAAAGGCATTAGAAGAGGTAACTTGACTCTTTGGGGGCTATTTTTACTGATTTAGGTTGATTTGGGAACCCTCGATTTTGGCCGATTTTTGTCATTTTGCCTTAGTATAGCCTTGCCTTTTTGCCCAAAAATGGCCGATTTTTAGGGTTCTTATTTTGTCGTTTTTATGGGCTATATACCTTTGTAAAGACCCAGAAAAGGCATTAGAACATGTAACTTGACTCTTTGGAGGCTATTTTTGATGATTTAGGTCGATTTGAAACCCTCGATTTTGGCCGATTTTTGGTCATTTTGCCTTAGTATAGCCTTGCCTTTTTGCCCAAAATGGCCGATTTTAGTGTTTTATTTTCTCGTTTTATGGGATATATACCTCTGAAAGACCCAGAAAAGGCATTAGAACAGGTAACTTGTTTCTTTGGAGGCTATTTTTGATGATTTAGGTCGATTTGGGAACACTCGATTTTGGGCGATTTTTTGTCATTTTGCCTTAGTATAGCCTTGCCTTTTTGCCCAAAAATGGCCGATTTTTAGGGTTTTTATTTTCTCATTTTTATGGGCTGTATACCTTTGTAAAGACCAAGAAAAGGCATTAGAACAGGTAACTTGACTCTTTGGAGGCTATTTTTGATGATTTAGGTCGATTTGGAAACCCTCGATTTTGGCCGATTTTTGGTCATTTTGCCTTAGTATAGCCTTGCCTTTTTGCCCAAAAATGGCCGATTTTTAGGGTTTTATTTTGTCGCTTTTATGGGCTGTATACCTTTCTAAAGACCCAGAAAAGGCATTAGAACAGGTAACTTGTTTCTTTGGAAGCTATTTTTGATGATTTGGGTCGACTTGGGAACCCTCGATATTGGCCGATTTTTGGTCATTTTGCCTTAGTATAGCCTTGCTTTTTTGCCAAAAAATGGCCGATTTTTAGGGTTTTTATTTTCTCGTTTTTATTGGCTATATACCTTTGTAAAGACCCAGAAAAGGCATTAGAACAGGTAACTTGACTCTTTGGAGGCTATTTGTGATGATTTAAGTCGATTTGAGAACCCTCGATTTTGGCCGATTTTTGGTCATTTTGCCTTAGTATAGCCTTGCCTTTTTGCCCAAAAATGGCCGATTTTTAGTGATTTTATTTTCTCGTTTTTATGGGATATATACCTCTGAAAGACCCAGAAAAGGCATTAGAACAGGTAACTTGTTTCTTTGGAGGCTATTTTTGATGATTTAGGTCGATTTGGGAACACTCGATTTTGGGCGATTTTTTGTCATTTTGCCTTAGTATAGCCTTGCCTTTTTGCCCAAAAATGGCCGATTTTTAGGGTTTTTATTTTCTCATTTTTATGGGCTATATACCTTTGTAAAGACCCGGAAAAGGCATTACAACAGGTAACTTGACTCTTTGGAGGCTATTTTTGATGATTTAGGTCGATTTGGGAACCCTCGATTTTGGCCGATTTTTGGTCATTTTGCCTTAGTATAGCCTTGCCTTTTTGCCCAAAAATGGCCGATTTTTAGGGTTTTTATTTTCTCGTTTTTATGGGCTATATACCTTTGTAAAGACCCAGAAAAGGCATTAGAACAGGTAACTTGACTCTTTGGAGGCTATTCTTGATGATTTAGGTCGATTTGGAAACCCTCGATTTTGGCCGATTTTTGGTCATTTTGCCTTAGTATAGCCTTGCCTTTTTGCCCAAAAATGGCCGATTTTTAGGGTTTTTATTTTGTCGCTTTTATGGGCTGTATACCTTTCTAAAGACCCAGAAAAGGCATTAGAACAGGTAACTTGTTTCTTTGGAAGCTATTTTTGATGATTTGGGTCGACTTGGGAACCCTCGATATTGGCCGATTTTTGGTCATTTTGCCTTAGTATAGCCTTGCTTTTTTGCCCAAAAATGGCCGATTTTTAGGGTTTTTACTTCATCGTTTTTATGGGCTATATACCTTTGTAAAGACCCAGAAAAGGCATTAGAAAAGGTAACTTGACTCTTTGGGGCTATTTTGACTGATTTAGGTTGATTTGGGAACCCTCGATTTTGGCCGATTTTTGTCATTTGGCCTTAGTATAGCCTTGCCCTTTTGCCCAAAAATGGCCGATTTTTAGGGTTCTTATTTTGTCGTTTTTATGGGCTATATACCTTTGTAAAGACCCAGAAAAGGCATTAGAACAGGTAACTTGACTCTTTGGAGGCTATTTTTAATGATTTAGGTCGATTTGGGAACCCTCGATTTTGGCCGATTTTTTGTCATTTTGCCTTAGTATAGCCTTGCCTTTTTGCCCAACAATGGCCGATTTTTAGGGTTTTTATTTTCTCATTTTTATGGGCTATATACCTTTGTAAAGACCCCAAAAAGTCATTAGAACTGGTAACTTGACTCTTTGGAGGCTATTTTTGATGATTTAGGTCGATTTGGAAACCCTCGATTTTGGCCGATTTTTGGTCATTTTGCCTTAGTATAGCCTTGCCTTTTTGCCCAAAAATGGCCGATTTTAGGGTTTTTATTTTGTCGTTTTTATGGGCTATATACCTTTGTAAAGACCAAGAAAAGGCATTAGAACAGGTAACTTGACTCTTTGGAGGCTATTTTTGATGATTTAGGTCGATTTGGGAACCCTCGATTTTGGCCGATTTTTTGTCATTTTGCCTTAGTATAGCCTTGCCTTTTTGCCCAACAATGGCCGATTTTCAGGGTTTTTCTTTTCTCGTTTTTATGGGCTATATACCTTTCTAAAGGCGCCCAAAAGTGATTAGAATTGGTAACCGGACTCTTTGGGGGCTATATTTGATGATTTAGGTCGATTTGGGAACCATTGATGTTGCCCGATTTTTGGCCATTTTGCCTTAGTATAGCCTTGCCTTTTTGCCCAAAAATGGCCGATTTTTAGGTGTTTACTTTCTCGTTTTTATGGGCTATATACCTTTGTAAAGACCCAGAAAAGGCATTAGAAGAGGTAACTTGACTCTTTGGGGCTATTTGATGATTTAGGTCGATTTTGGAACCCTTGATTTTGCCCGATTTTTGGCCATTTTGCCTTAGTATAGCCTTGCCTTTTTGCCCAAAAATGGCCGATTTTTAGGGTTTTTATTTTCTCGTTTTTATGGGCTATATACCCTTTAAAGGTCCCAGAAAAGGCATTAGAATGGGTAACCTGACTCTTTCGAGGCTATTTTTAATGATTTAGGTCGATTTGGGAACCCTCGATTTTGCCCTATTTTTGGCCATTTTGCCTTAGTATAGCCTTGCCTTTTTGCCCAAAATGGCCGATTTTTAGGGTTCTTATTTTCTCGTTTTTATGGGCTATATACCTTTGTAAAGACCCAGAAAAGGCATTAGAACAGGTAACTTGACTCTTTGGAGGCTATTTTTGATGATTTAGGTCGATTTGGGAACCCTCGATTTTGCCCGATTTTTGGCCATTTTGCCTTAGTATAGCCTTGCCTTTTTGCCCAAAAATGGCCTATTTTTAGGTTTTTCTTTTCTCGTTTTTATGGGCTATATACCTTTCTAAAGGCCCCAAAAAGTCATTAGAATGGGTAACCGGACTCTTTGGGGGCTATATTTGATGATTTAGGTCGATTTGACCCTCGATTTTGCCCGATTTTTGGCCATTTTGCCTTAGTATAGCCTTGCTTTTTGCCCAAAAATGGCCGATTTTTGGTTCTTATTTTGTCGTTTTATGGGCTATATACCTTTGCCCCAAAAAGGCATTAGTCTTTGGAGGCTATTTTGATGATTTAGGTCGATTTGGGAACCCTCGATTTTGGCCGATTTTTGGTCCCTTAGTATAGCCTTGCCTTTTTGCCCAAAAATGGCCGATTTTAGGGTTTTTATTTTGTCGTTTTATGGGCTATATACCTTTGTAAAGACCAAGAAAAGGCATTAGAACAGGTAACTTGACTCTTTGGAGGCTATTTTTGATGATTTAGGTCGATTTGGAAACCCTCGAATTTGGCCGATTCTTGGTCATTTTGCCTTAGTATAGCCTTGCCTTTTTGCCCAAAAATGGCCGATTTTTAGGGTTTTTCTTTTCTCGTTTTTATGGGCTATATACCTTTGTAAAGACCCAGAAAAGGCATTAGAAGAGGTAACTTGACTCTTTGGGGGCTATTTTTACTGATTTAGGTTGATTTGGGAACCCTCGATTTTGGCCGATTTTTGTCATTTTGCCTTAGTATAGCCTTGCCTTTTTGCCCAAAAATGGCCGATTTTTAGGGTTCTTATTTTGTCGTTTTTATGGGCTATATACCTTTGTAGAGACCCAGAAAAGGCATTAGAACATGTAACTTGACTCTTTGGAGGCTATTTTTGATGATTTAGGTCGATTTGGGAACCCTCGATTTTGGCCGATTTTTGGTCATTTTGCCTTAGTATAGCCTTGCCTTTTTGCCCAAAAATGGCCGATTTTAGGGTTTTTATTTTGTCGTTTTTATGGGCTATATACCTTTGTAAAGACCAAGAAAAGGCATTAGAACAGGTAACTTGACTCTTTGGAGGCTATTTTTGATGATTTAGGTCGATTTGGGAACCCTCGATTTTGGCCGATTTTTTGTCATTTTGCCTTAGTATAGCCTTGCCTTTTTGCCCAACAATGGCCGATTTTTAGGGTTTTTATTTTCTCATTTTTATGGGCTATATACCTTTGTAAACACCCGGAAAAGGCATTACAACAGGTAACTTGACTCTTTGGAGGCTATTTTTGATGATTTAGGTCGATTTGGAAACCCTCGATGTTGCCCGATTTTTTGTCATTTTGCCTTAGTATAGCCTTGCCTTTTTGCCCAAAAATGGCCCATTTTTAGGGTTTTTATTTTGTCGTTTTTATGGGCTATATACCTTTGTAAAGACCCAGAAAAGGCATTAGAACAGGTAACTTGACTCTTTGGAGGCTATTTTTGATGATTTAGGTCGATTTGGGAACCCTCGAATTTGGCCGATTCTTGGTCATTTTGCCTTAGTATAGCCTTGCCTTTTTGCCCAAAAATGGCCGATTTTTAGGGTGTTTACTTCATCGTTTTTATGGGCTATATACCTTTGTAAAGACCCAGAAAAGGCATTAGAATGGGTAACCGGACTCTTTGGGGCTATATTTAATGATTTAGGTCGATTTGGGAACCCTCGATTTTGGCCGATTTTTGTCATTTTGCCTTAGTATAGCCTTGCCTTTTTGCCCAAAAATGGCCGATTTTTAGGGTTCTTATTTTGTCGTTTTTATGGGCTATATACCTTTGTAAAGACCCAGAAAAGGCATTAGAACATGTAACTTGACTCTTTGGAGGCTATTTTTGATGATTTAGGTCGATTTGGGAACCCTCGATTTTGGCCGATTTTTGGTCATTTTGCCTTAGTATAGCCTTGCCTTTTTGCCCAAAAATGGCCGATTTTTAGGGTTTTTATTTTGTCGCTTTTATGGGCTGTATACCTTTCTAAAGACCCAGAAAAGGCATTAGAACAGGTAACTTGTTTCTTTGGAAGCTATTTTTGATGATTTGGGTCGACTTGGGAACCCTCGATATTGGCCGATTTTTGGTCATTTTGCCTTAGTATAGCCTTGCTTTTTTGCCCAAAAATGGCCGATTTTTAGGGTTCTTATTTTGTCGTTTTTATGGGCTGTATACCTTTCTAAAGACCCAGAAAAGGCATTAGAACAGGTAACTTGTTTCTTTGGAAGCTATATTTGATGATTTAGGTCGATTTGGGAACCCTTGATTTTGCCCGATTTTTGGCCATTTTGCCTTAGTATAGCCTTGCCTTTTTGCCCAAAAATGGCCTATTTTTAGGGTTTTGATTTTGCCGATTTTTGGCCATTTTGCCTTAGTATAGCCTTGCCTTTTTGCCCAAAAATGGCCGATTTTTAGGGTTTTTATTTTCTCATTTTTATGGGCTATATACCTTTGTAAAGACCCGGAAAAGGCATTACAACAGGTAACTTGACTCTTTGGAGGCTATTTTTGATGATTTAGGTCGATTTGGAAACCCTCGATTTTGGCCGATTTTTGGTCATTTTGCCTTAGTATAGCCTTGCCTTTTTGCCCAAAAATGGCCGATTTTTAGTGTTTTTATTTTCTCGTTTTTATGGGATATATACCTCTGAAAGACCCAGAAAAGGCATTAGAACAGGTAACTTGTTTCTTTGGAGGCTATTTTTGATGATTTAGGTCGATTTGGGAACACTCGATTTTGGGCGATTTTTTGTCATTTTGCCTTAGTATAGCCTTGCCTTTTTGCCCAAAAATGGCCGATTTTTAGGGTTTTTCTTTTCTCGTTTTTATGGGCTATATACCTTTCTAAAGCCCCCAAAAAGGCATTAGAATGGGTAACCGGACTCTTTGGGGGCTATATTTGATGATTTAGGTCGATTTGGGAACCCTTGATTTTGCCCGATTTTTGGCCATTTTGCCTTAGTATAGCCTTGCCTTTTTGCCCAAAAATGGCCTATTTTAGGGTTTTTCTTTTCTCGTTTTTATGGGCTATATACCTTTCTAAAGACCCAGAAAAGGCATTAGAAGAGGTAACTTGTTTCTTTGGAAGCTATTTTTGATGATTTAGGTCGATTTGGGAACCCTCGATTTTGGCCGATTTTGGTCATTTTGCCTTAGTATAGCCTTGCTTTTTGCCCAAAAATGGCCGATTTTAGGGTTTTATTTTCTCGTTTTATGGGCTATATACCTTTGTAAAGACCCAGAAAAGGCATTAGAACAGGTAACTTGACTCTTTGGAGGCTATTTGTGATGATTTAAGTCGATTTGAGAACCCTCGATTTTGGCCGATTTTTGGTCATTTTGCCTTAGTATAGCCTTGCCCTTTTGCCCAAAAATGGCCGATTTTTAGGGTTTTTACTTCATCGTTTTTATGGGCTATATACCTTTGTAAAGACCCAGAAAAGGCATTAGAAGAGGTAACTTGACTCTTTGGGGGCTATTTTTACTGATTGAGGTTGATTTGGGAACCCTCGATTTTGGCCGATTTTTGTCATTTTGCCTTAGTAAAGCCTTACCTTTTTGCCCAAAAATGGCCGATTTTTAGGGTTCTTATTTTGTCGTTTTTATGGGCTATATACCTTTGTAAAGACCCAGAAAAGGCATTAGAACATGTAACTTGACTCTTTGGAGGCTATTTTTGATGATTTAGGTCGATTTGGGAACCCTCGATTTTGGCCGATTTTTTGTCATTTTGCCTTAGTATAGCCTTGCCTTTTTGCCCAAAAATGGCCGATTTTTAGGGTTTTTATTTTCTCATTTTTATGGGCTATATACCTTTGTAAAGACCCGGAAAAGGCATTACAACAGGTAACTTGACTCTTTGGAGGCTATTTTTGATGATTTAGGTCGATTTGGGAACCCTCGATTTTGGCCGATTTTTTGTCATTTTGCCTTAGTATAGCCTTGCCTTTTTGCCCAACAATGGCCGATTTTAGGGTTTTATTTTCTCATTTTATGGGCTATATACCTTTGTAAAGACCCGGAAAAGGCATTACAACAGGTAACTTGACTCTTTGGAGGCTATTTTTGATGATTTAGGTCGATTTGGAAACCCTCGATTTTGGCCGATTTTTGGTCATTTTGCCTTAGTATAGCCTTGCCTTTTTGCCCAAAAATGGCCGATTTTTAGGGTTTTATTTTGTCGCTTTTATGGGCTGTATACCTTTCTAAAGACCCAGAAAAGGCATTAGAACAGGTAACTTGTTTCTTTGGAAGCTATTTTTGATGATTTAGGTCGACTTGGGAACCCTCGATATTGGCCGATTTTTGGTCATTTTGCCTTAGTATAGCCTTGCTTTTTGCCAAAAATGGCCGATTTTTAGGGTTTTTATTTTCTCGTTTTTATGGGCTATATACCTTTGTAAAGACCCAGAAAAGGCATTAGAACAGGTAACTTGACTCTTTGGAGGCTATTTGTGATGATTTAAGTCGATTTGAGAACCCTCGATTTTGGCCGATTTTTGGTCATTTTGCCTTAGTATAGCCTTGCCTTTTTGCCCAAAAATGGCCGATTTTAGTGTTTTTATTTTCTCGTTTTATGGGATATATACCTCTGAAAGACCCAGAAAAGGCATTAGAACAGGTAACTTGTTTCTTTGGAGGCTATTTTTGATGATTTAGGTCGATTTGGGAACACTCGATTTTGGGCGATTTTTGGTCATTTTGCCTTAGTATAGCCTTGCCTTTTTGCCCAAAAATGGCCGATTTTTAGGGTTTTTATTTTGTCGTTTTTATGGGCTATATACCTTTGTAAAGACCCAGAAAAGGCATTAGAACAGGTAACTTGACTCTTTGGAGGCTATTTTTGATGATTTAGGTCGATTTGGGAACCCTCGATTTTGGCCGATTTTTGGCCATTTTGCCTTGCTTTTTTGCTCAAAAATGGCCGATTTTAAGGGTTTTTATTTTCTCGTTTTTAGGCGCTATAATACCCCTCTAAAGCCACAGAAAAGGAATAAGAATAGGTAACTTGTCGCTTTTGAGGCTATGTTTGAAGACTTAGGTCAATTTGGGAACCCTCGATTTTTGGCCATTTTGCCTTACTATAGCCTTGCCTTTCTGTCCAAAAATGGCGAATTTCCGTGGACGCCACTGCAGTATCAAACTTCAAAGTTGCTTTAGAAGAAGATTTCAACGTATTCTTAGGTTAAAAACAGAGAAAGAGTGTCAAATTTAATGATTTGTCCTTATAATTTGAATATCAAGTGCTCTTCTATACAGATTCAAGGTTACTTCACATCGTTTCTTACTGAAACAGGATAAGACCTGGAAGAAAATTTCTAATGACAGTCAGTTTCACAGGGTAATACATCAGGTTGTTAATTGAAGTAAGAGCAAGTGTTATGCTAATAAATAAGTCTTAATACAATTTACAGAAATCTATTTCTCAATTTTAAACATAATCGTTATTAGTAAGACAAGGGAATCTTGGATTTAGGCCAGTAAGGTGCCGGGGGTACTTCCTTAATAAAATTATAAGACGTGCCGCCCAGTTTTTCCAAACGCACCCATGTCTACATATAAATTCTGTTTCTCGTGGTACGCATGTATAGATGTATGTATAGATGTATAGATTGTACCAATATCTCAAATGTTTGAACCTAATTTAACGCCTGAGGCAACTCTAAATGCGGCGAGGAGGCATTTCCGCTAAAAACTAAAACGCACTCTTTGTCAGGCTTTTCAAAGCAATGCATGTCTAAAATTTTCTATATATTTTACTACCCATGTGTAGAGGTTCTTTACGAAAATAAACCCATATGTAGGGAAAGTGGCACTGAAAAAGTTACCCATTTGGGCGGCACGTCTAGTATAACGAACAATAGAAGTACTCCCCTGGGAGTAAGGTTTCCACAGGAGAGACCTACACCATTTCATGTCATCAATATGGGATTTTGGGATTACATAAGAAAATTCTCTGGAGTCTCGAAACTGTGGAACCGATCAATCTCGATTCTAAGGCCCTAGACAAACAATCAGACATTGTTTGTCAAACAATTGAAACTAGCTTGGCAAGAAAACTGTTAATTCATTAGCCACGTCACAAACATTCCTCGACAAACATTCGTTGCTTATGCCAAACAAGAAATGTTTTTGAACTGTTTAAAAATAGTGCGGAACAAATTTTGCTCATTTGTGCATGTCAAGCAATGTTTGTGACGTGTCCTAACCTTAAACATTGCTTGATAATTCCAAATGTTTGACAAACAATGTCTGATCATAAAGCAAGGGCCTAAAGCATGCCATAGGTATTCGTAGTAATATTACATGCAGGTATTATCGAGGCAAGCTAGATTAAGAAAAATTCGTGGATATATCTTTACATTAATAGCCTGCAACAAATAGACTTAACTCTTAAACAGAAAATGATGCTGTAGCTTTGCTGACTCAGCAGTACAAGCTTTAGCTTATTGTTTGGTACAATGAGAGCATCTGTCGGCATTCAGTTTTACATCAACTTCTACTAGCATGGACTATCCATGTATATATGGCCTAAAACTGTTGAAGCTAGGCTGAAGTTGTAAAGAACGGTTGCTATGCGTCTCCAGAGGTATTTTCCCAGCATTCATAGCGTTAAAGGATCTACTACTTTTTTCCGAAATCGTCCATAATTGTCAGGTCATATGCAGATACCTCAAAAAGCTACAGTAAGATGCATATGTCGCATTTAC